>JARHVA010001045.1:825000-2025000 GCA_037957365.1 Torreya grandis | reverse complement strand
TAAAACTAAAATAATATTGAAAATATTTTTAAAACATCAAATTTATTAATGAATATTTATTAAAAAAATACTATTAACTAACTACCTACAATAAAATTATTTATCTACTAAAAAAATTTACTTCTTCACTAAAAATGATACCTTACTTTTTTTCCCATCTCTCTCATTTATTTTCTCTTGTACTAAATAACTTAAACTAGTGAAAATGACAAGATATATAAAGAGTAAAAATAGAAAATAACTTTTGTTATGTCCTGTGTAAATAAAATAGTGATGCAAACTTGACATAACTAACATCAAATTTATGCCAATGGTAGGACCAATGTTGCACCAAGGTTGCTATAGATTTTTGTTGTCATTGGACTTTGTGGAAAAAAAAGACATTAAAAATTTGGTAACGCAAACCCAAACCAATATGTGGCACTATACACACAAAATGTAGTAGGGTTTATGTTTGCATCAAAATTCGCTCGCTCCTTCACCGTGCTAATTTTTTCCATAATGTGTCCTAATGTAATCCTAGTCTAACATCCCATTCATCCCTCATATCATGTATCAAGCTTATACCATCCCATGTCAATTAATTCTCCTACTAATAATCCCATTTATCATTTATCCCACTTATCCATTATTTTGTGAATTTTAGATTCACTCCTACTTACCTTCACATGCCCCCATTTTCTCTTACAAATCACATTTATAATCACTATATAATCTCATTCTAATCATCATTAGTCCTCTTTAATGGATTCTAGAGCTCTCCACATCCTCTAGAATATTCCACCATCCTCCACACTTTTTAGAGAATTATTTCCTAGAGTCTCTAAGGGTATTTTAGAATTCATTAGAAATTCCTCATCCTCTCTTATATAAACAACCTTTCCTCCATGGCATCTCCATCTTTGGAGTGAGAGAAAAAAAATATGAACTAGTCAAGGAACTATCTTTGAATATCCCTAAACTAATGTTTAACACTTATCAATTTGTCTATTGTCTTTAAGCATGCATATCATCCATAACCAACTTGTTGTCCAAGTCCTCAGTCACAAGACAATCCATCAATCAAGCTATCAAGTGCAATTATTTTGTCAAATTGGGTCACATATTTACATTTGGAGGTAAATTAGTTGTAATATTGAGATACATTTAGCTTTATTTAAATTATTGTTTTTGTATAATTTACTTACCTTTCCCAATCAAAGTATTTACATGAATTTTGATTGATTTGTAATGATTTGGTTTACTCAAATTATCATTTCATATTTGCATTATCATTTTAAAGTCTTACCTAATACATAATGGTGATCATAGTAGGAGCCCTCATTTGATTTAACCTTCTTGAGCTTCTGATATGTGAGATGGAGCTTGCAGGACTAGTTTGAAGGATAATTTGAGGTTAGAGTACCCAAAATCATGTAATTTTAACTTTCAGGTTGAAATAATGATATCAATCTTACATATTTGATATTGTTATATAAAAATGTGAATTCATAGTTGACAGTCGTGATATCATCTTTAACCACTAGCCTTGACTAGTGTGGTCTAAGTTAATTGCTAAGTTGACTATTAAACATGTTTTTTCAATTCACGCTTTGTGATATATCAATTTATTCTTATTAAACATGATTTCATTCATTTATGGTGTTACTTTGTCTCTGTATTTATTATGTTTATGAAGGAAACAAACTCATAGATGCATAATTATGACATTGAACTATGTAAAAATGACATTGTGACTTGAAACATGATTTTATTTTGTTCTAGTCTTTTATTAGTAGATTAAGAACTCATAGTTGTATGAATGTGACATTGTTAACAATAAATGTGACATAAATAGTTATATCCATAACATCATTCATGTAGGATTTTTTTGTTTGTGTTTCAATTTCACATCTCTGATTCTATGATTTTACGTATTATAACCATGGCATTGGCTCTCAATTCCACAATTTCATGTTATGTCTATTTTCAGACTAACGTAGTCTTTTCAGTAAATTTGAGTTTGTTCAATTGTAACTTTGGACTGTGAAAATGTGGCATTGAATCTCTAATACATGTCTTTTACATATAACTATATTTTTTTGTAGATTTAACTTTTTTTTTAAATCCCAAATTTATTTTTTTGTAAAATTCAGCTAAATATTAGTCATGGCTTGCATAAAATTAGTTTTGTTTTCCAACTCCTTTTTTTAGGTTACCCCTAAAGAAACCAATCCAAAACTACTAACAACTTATTTTTTAGGTCACTTGTCAAAGAATTGGCATTTTAAAACCACTTATTCATATATTTTCTTGACATATCTTAATTATGGTTAATTAATTAACTTGCTTGTTTGAGTGCATTTAAATTAATTTAGCTTCATTTTTGAGTCCATGTTTGTCACCTGGGGCTAAGACTGTGTATGAAATCCTCTTGCATTTAAATAGTTGACAAACCTCTACATTTTTATTTTATACGGGGTAACTAGACATGGATTTGATCCCATGTATTTACCATAGGCTTAAGGGGATTGTGACATGGATTTCACCATCACTCATAAGACCACACTTTATGTTTTATTGGAGTATAATTATCAAGAATAATTATCACTAAGCTAAGAGGAACTCCCCATAGATGATTCTATGAGATGAGGAGGTAACACTCTAATACTTAGGCATTAGACAACACCCTACACTGACTCAGGCACCACATATTTAAAGGTGTTTAGGTTACTACCTTAGAAATCCATCTAAACCTATAATCGAAGACAACAGACATCTAGGTTAGGGACAACATAATTCCTAGAGATCACTCACTAGGTATGAATTGTGAGAGAGGTTTGGGAGATCAATTTATTCACTTCTCATTGCAAGTCATTTGATGAGATGGGTATCAATTTTCACTCTCGTGTTAGTCACTAATTATATGTTTGTGTCTTGATTTCTATTGTTTATGTGTTTTTTAGGCCATTATTTTTTGCAAACCCTTAATATCTACACATAACCAGTTAACTAGTCCAAACTTAACCTTAGGCCAACCATCATTCTGATACTTATCCAATCTTTACTAAACCACCATCATCTTATCCTATCACCAATCATCACCTCATCATATATCACCTTAGTTAAAACCTTGTCATTTCATCTTAGTCTGATCTTATCACCCATCATCTTGTCATGAATCCCCCTTTGTCAAGCCTCTCATCCTTCACCATATCTAAAAGCTTACCTTATATCATCACCCTAGATCTTTGTCTAAGCTTAACTAAACATAAAGTCATTCCCCTCTTAGTCAAACCTACCTAAGACTTAGTCACCCTTCTTGACATAGTATAAAACCATCTACATCTTAGGAACCTGTATCCATTAGCCAAAACACATTTTTATACCTTGTCTACCTTGAAAAAACTTGTCTACACCATCACTTTGAGATAATCCTTATCTAAATTTTAATAAATAATGGATACCATTTGTATGCAAAGGGAAATGCAATTGATCTATAAATCAATCCTAGCTCAGAGAAGATAAATCCTAATTACACTTCTGATTGTTGATACATTAGATATTTAAGGTCATGACCAAGATGGATCTGTTAAACCTAGCTAAGGGATCTATTACCACAATAATATCACTAGGGAGGGTTTTAAAGCCTCTAGTCATGCAAAACTATGCAATAATCCTAATGGAGTCCTATGTTTTTATATTCACTACATATAAATGACAAAATCAAAGTAAAGTCTAATCTAGTACTCACTAAACCTTGTGGCACAAAGTGGGGGTAGTAAACATAAAATTAAACATGCATATAAGATATATACTCACATCAATGTATACTAAATCCTAATACATGAGAGAGAAGTACAAATGAAAATATATCTACTCTTACTAAAGAGGAATAAATTTAGGAATACTTACCTTTGAAGATGAACCTATCAAGCCTCAATCTCTCCCTTAGATAAGGTTTTTTACAATAGGTTATTATGATATGCAAGGATGATAAGGATAAATTAGCTCTAGGATACGTAACCTATCTATGCATATAAAAGACTTTTCCATAAGACAAGATCCGTATCTCCAAAAAAAGTATTGAAACCTTAAGCTATGATCCTTAATTAGAATGTTGGATAAGTAGATGTGTAATATATTATATATTATTAATCTATTCCTAAATAAATGACAAAATGCATGTGTATATATAGTTGGATCTAACCCTAAACTTTTCTAAAAGTTTAGTCAATGGGGTCGGCCCAATAGACTCTATATCGTTATTGACAAAATCAAATTAGGTCTTGGTTTAGGCTGGCGAAGGGTCGACCTAGACCCTAAATTAGTTTTATCAATTATATTATAGGGTCAATGGGGTTGACAGTGCATTTTAAATCATTGAAAAGGGGTTTTAGGCTAGGGAAGGGCTAATGAAGGCATAAAAAGACAAGAGGAGGGTGAAAAAGAGGTGGAAAAACTTAGGGGAGTGTTTTTAAGAGATGGTTGTGTAGATAGTAAGTGGTAATAACGGGACAACAATCTTGTTAAGCACCAATAGTCTGACCACCCCTTTCTTGATGTACCCCTTAAAGTGTGCACTCATAGAGATTGAGATTCAATGAATTCTTACAAGAGAGAAATAATCAATAATTGATTAAGTTTGAAAATATTATGTGTATACATATTCCTCACTCTAAGCTCATCACATGTCACTTAGGTGCAACATGAGATGGTGCTTTGGGAAAAGAACATAAAAAAACACAATGTTAAAGCTAAATAACTTGAGTAGGGAGAAAACAAGATAAATAAAAGGACATAATTGAAAAACACATACCTTCACTTACCTTAGTGTTGTAGATAAAGAATGAGATATAAGAAGTGTGATAGTGTCCAATGTAGGGAACATTAGGTGAACATGTAGAAATTAGCAAAAAAGAGTGAAAAATCAAAATTTTAAAAATATATACATGTAAAAGATGAAAATATTCTCTACGATGTTAGGATTTCAAAATATTTTATGATTCAAAAAAATAGCTAGTAGAAAAAAAGATATAGTCAAAAGATGAAATTTGGCAATAAATATTTGAAAGGTAAATCATTTTGAATAGTAAATATAAATAGGGTGAAAAAGAATACATTTGTTATTTTTACTATTATGAGAAAATAAATATTTGAGAGACCTAGTTTGAGACCAGAGAACCATCATGGTGAGGAGATGACAGTTGAGATAGGGAGGATGCATAGCAGCTGCAGTGATTACAACATAGGTAAGCAATTGTGAATTTCAAAATTTTGAGTATTTTTATTTAAAATTGAGATAGATATAGAAAATTGATTGGTAGGCAAAATTTAGGCACTAAAATGAACCCTAAGAAATTTTTAGGTAAACTAGGGGTAGAATAGGGTACTAGGTAGGAAGAAGTCAGACCAATAAATTCCTAAGGCATTTATGGTAAATGGTCTAAAAATCACTACTAAGGAAGAACAAAGTCAACCTGGTTGACTAAATCTATAAGGTAAGCCAAAAACATAGGGTCAACTATATAGCAATGGGATGATTTAGTAATTTAAGGGGTGGCTGATTACATAGTAGTGGGTTGACTTAGATAGTGGGGAAGATAAGGTCAACTTCATATGAGAGGGTCGATCTAGTTTGTGGAAGAGGGATAATATAGTCTAAAAAATGAGGCTGGCTATGTATTATAGGGTTGATTTAGTATTAAAAGGACTGATCTAATTGAAAATGATAATGGATGACTTATTATTGAAAAGAAGGAACAAGGTTGATTTAGTATTAAATAGGTTGATTTTGTAAAAAAAAAAGAAAAATGAGAAACTAAATCAAACCAACTAATTTAAGTAGTTAATTTATGAATTTTTAAGAATGTATTTGGATTATTGATGATATGAAGATCTATTACATCCTTTTTCATTTGATATTTTACAAAGATGTTGGAGGTATTGGTGTTTGATAGATGTGTTGTGGCTTCTAGATTTACTAGATCAGTTGATTGATGCTATGCCCCTAACTTATCACATGTATGAGGATAGTATTAGCCAACTTGTGGCTTACTTATCCCTCTTTGATGTTATATTACATTTATCTATGCTTTATTTTGATTAGTAGGTCAGCCTATGGAGTAACCATGGCCTATATAGACTATATATAGGAGGTAGTGGGTAATTATTTATCATCATATTGTGAATTTTGTTCTTATTGAAGCTTGTGGAGGTTGCCCCCTCGAAGTGGCTTGTCTATTATCATATATTCAAATATATTATAGTCATATTTGGATCTATTTATTCTACTATACTTTATTGTTGAATTAATTTCATTACAAGTGGTATCAAAGCCTCCACCTGGGTTCAAGTCATAGAGTGGGTGGCTACGCCAACATGACAATGTTTGTCTGGGGCTTGTACACGTAGGGAATCTTGGTGGTACGCGCACAAATCCAGCCTAGAGTTTGGGCTTCAGAAGCATGGTGGGATGTTATGGTCTTAGTGGGTGGACTTCACTAATGCCTTGAGGTTTATGTGTAGCGGTTCGTTACATGTGGTATCAGAGCTACGATTTGGGCAATCTTGTGGGTGAAACACTAAATTTTTAAATTTTGTGACATATAAAAAATGGTTGCGAATCTTTCTTCAAAAGTTTTAATAGAGGTGAGAAGTAATCAAATTAATCTTCCATTAAAATTTTAGCTCATTTGGATCTATTTTACAAAGGTTATCGCTATTTTATGGTTTTTCATAAAATTGCTCTATAGTACGCAATTCAAAGAATTATTTTGAGTTATATACATTTTTGGAAATCTTAGAAAAATTTAGATATGGTATGTTCTTTGTATATTTTGATTTGAGGATGACATAATTCCAAAATCGCTTGGTCAAAGTTGGGTCAAAAGTGCAAATAAGGGTCGACATCGTAAAACCCTTTTATGGCAGGTCTACAAACTTAGGGCCGAGGAAAGGGTGCTAAAACTCTAGGTAAAACTCCTAACAAGGAAGAGATGGAGTTAGAAGGGGGATTTACTAGACCCTTTGTACCAGGGTTTTCTGACATAGATCACAAAGTGAGCTAGCTTGACTATAGTGTGCAATGCATTCAGAGTGAGGTGCAAGGCATACAATATAATATACAATCCATACAAGATAGTTTGGGAGATATCATGATGGCTTTGAAAATTAATCAATCAAATCATCAAGCTAAATCTATTTCACAACCTCACCAGGGTGGTTCTCCTAACCAGTCTACTTCAAATCTAACTCCATGGCCACAGAGGAACCTATTACCAAAGGTGGATATGAACAAATTTGATGGAAAACATCCACTCAATTGGATCAACCAAATGGATATTTTTTTTGACCTACATCAAATTCTAGGTGGATAGAAGGTTACCATGGCATCCTTATATCTTGAACCTGATCAATTCATTTGGTATCGATGGTTGTGTGCTCAAAAGAAAAAGATGACTCTCATTGTCACCTGGTCAGTTTTTACAGAGGAGCTACAATTACACTATGGAAATAGTGTGACAAAGAATTAATTCAGCCAACTAGCAAAATTGTGACAAACTGGCTCCATCAAGGATTATATTCATTATTTTCAAAACCTGTCCTTACGTGTGGAGATAATTTCTAAAACAAACTTGAATGACCTATTTTTGGGTGGACTCAAGGACCACATTCAACATGAGGTACGCATGTTTAATCCACTTAAGATTTTTGATTCTATTATCATGGCACGTAGAGCTGAGGAAAAATTCATAGCCAACAAGAAGCAACCATTCACTCACTTCAAAGATCGTAGCATATCATCACCAATATTTCCTCCACCTACTAGATTGACCCCTCAACAAATTGAAGAGAAGCATGCAAAAGGATTATGTTTCGTTTGTGACAACAAGTGGAGTAAAGGACATAGATGTGCTGAGAAGAAGTTATTCTACATTGAGGGACCAAATGAAGATGAAGAAGCAGATGATGCCTCCAATGATGATGAGGAAGATATAGAGGAGGTACTTGAAGATTCCCAACCTACAATCTCTTGTCATGCACTTACAGGTATTAGCACTCCACAAACTCTTAAGGTGGTGGGTTTCCTCAAGAAATAGAAAGTGACAGTGTTTATTGATTCAGGGAGCACACATAACTTTATAAACCATAAGTTGGCCACTCGATTGAACTATTTCATCTACCCAACACCAAAATTTTAGGTCATGATTGCAGATGGTGGCACAATTAATTGTTCAGGCAAATGCCATAGTATTAAGCTTACTATGGGTGGGTACCATCTCAACTCTCCTCTATTTGCTATTTCCATGGGTAACACATACATTGTTTTGGGAGTCCAATAGCTCAAACCTTTAGGTACCATTCAGATGAACTTCCAAGAACTATTCATGCACTTTCATTCTGAAGGTAAGAAAATTGAATTACGTAGATTAGATGCAAAATCTCCACAGTTGATTAGGTCACATCAGATGACCAAGATGCTAAAAAAAGGGGGCAGAGGGAATTATTACATGATTATGCTCCATAGAAGTTCAACCCACATAGGGATCTACACATCTTGATCTACAAATAATTCTTGAGGACTACTCATCTATTTTTGGGTCCATGCCAAGAAGAATACCACCAAAAAGAGAACATGATCATGCCATTCAACTAATCACAGGTAGTCAACCACCAAATATCAGACCATATAGATATCCATGTGCACAAAAGAGTGAAATTGAAAAGATGGTCCATGAGATGCTGGAGGCAGGGATCATCAAGCATAGCCAAAGTGCATATTCATCACCAGTGGTCATGGTACGGAAGAAGGATGACACATGGAGGATGTGCCCAGATTATAGGGAACTCAAAAAGTACACCATCAAAGATAAGTTTCCTATTCTAGTAATTGATGATTTAATTAATGAGTTGCATGGTACTAATTATTTCAAAAAATTGGATCTTCGCTCAGGTACCATCAAATTAGAATCAAGGATGAAGATGTTCATAAAAATGCTTTTAGAACACATGAGGGCCATTATGAGTTTCTTTTAATGCCCTTTGGTCTTACAAATGCACCATCTAATTTTTAGAGCTTGATGAACACTATTTTTAGGCCTTTTTTAAGGAAGTTTGTGCTAGTTTTATTTGATGACATATTGATTTATAGTCAGACATGGGAAGCACATCTGCAACACGTGAAACAGGTGTTGATAGTTTCAGAGAAGCACCAACTTTATGCAAAGCCATCTAAATGTGCTTTTAGAGTATAGGAGGTAGAGTACCTCAGTCACATTATTTCCCATGAATGTGTCAAAGTTGATCCCTAGAAGATCAAAGTGATAATGGAATGGCCCATGCCAAAAACTCTCAAAAACCTTCGAGGGTTCTTTGGACTAATAGGTTACTATAGAAGATTTGTGAAAGGTTACGGCAGCATAGCAGCTCCACTCACTACATTGATAAATAAGGATGCTTTCCATTAGAATTATGGTGCCACCAAAGCATTTGAGAAATTAAAAGTAACTATGTGCACCACTCCAGACTTCTCACAGATATTCACTGTTGAATGTGATGCTTTTGGGTCTGGATTGGGGGCAGTACTAATGCAGGAAGGAAGACCCATTGCATTTTAAAGTCATCAATTCAAAGGTAACAATCTACAAAAACCTATCTATGAGAAAGACATGATGGCTATTCTTCATGCAACATGCCTTATCTGATGGTTGCACACTTTAAGGTGAAAATGGATCATGACAGTCTCAAATATTTTTTGGAGAAAAGATTATCATCTAAGGGAAAACAAAAATGGGTAACCAAAATGTTGGGTTATGATTTTGAAATCATCTACAAGAAGGGTAAAGATAATGTAGTAGCAGATGCACTATCCAGATAGGATGCATCCACAGAAGCATTACTTTGTGTAATGTCCATGTTGCAAGTAGATTGGGTGGATGAAGCTAGGTTAGAATGGGAGAAAGACAAGGATACATAGGTTCTGATTTAGAATCTCCAGCAAGGTAATTTAGCCTTTATCAAATTTGAATGGAAAGGTAATGTCCTATGGTATAACGGTAGGTTATACTTGTGCAAAAATTTAGAGCTTAAGCATAAGATTCTTACAAAGTTGCATGCATCTCCAATTGGGGGACACTCAAGGTTCTTGAAAACTTATAGAATTAAGAAAGAATTATTTTGGGAAGGACTCAAGGGAGATGTACAAAAGTTTGTGGAAGAATGCTTGATATGCCAATAGAATAAAGGTGAAACAGTTAAGACCCCAGGTCTGTTACAACCATTAGCAATTCCTAGTCAAAGGTGGGAGGAGGTTTCCTTGGATTTCATCATTGGGTTGCCTTGTTCTGAAGGTAAGAATGTTATCTTGGTCATTGTGGATAGGCTTACAAAATATGCCCATTTTTGTGCTCTCTCACACCCATTTTTAGCAAGTATAGTAGTAGCTATTTTTACGGAAGCAGTTCTTAAATTACATGGAACCCCAAAAATAATTGTAAGTAATCGTGATCCTATTTTCACTAGTAATTTTTGGATTGAACTATTTTCTTGTTTGGGTACTTAGCTAGCTTATAGCTCATCTTACCACCCCCAATTTGATGGACAAACTGAAGTGGTTAATAAATGTTTAGAGGGGTATCTCCATTGTTTTGTATCAGATAAACAAAAACATTAGGTGAAATGGCTACCACTTGTAAAATGGTGGTATAACACATCTTTCCATACCTCTTCTAAAATGTCTCCATTTTTAGCACTATATGGTTACCATCCACCTTCCATCTCTTCTTCATTAAAGGTGCACACCAAGGTTTGAGATGTGGAGGAGCACATTCAACATCAATAAGAGGTTTTGGTTAGTTTGAGAGAGAATTTAGCCTTGGCAAAAAATAGGATGAAGCAACAAGTAGATCAACACCGTAGTGAGCAAAATTTTGAGGTGGGTGACTGGGTATTTGTTCATTTTCAGCCTTACAAGGAGATGTCATTGAAGCAACAGAAAAAGGACAACAAACTTGCTCCTAATTATTATGGCCCTTATCAAGTTTTACAAAAAATTAGAAGTGTGGCTTACAAGCTCGAGTTACCTCATTCATCTCACATACACCTAGTATTTCATGTTTCTTATTTGAAGAAGGTCATTCGATAGAAAGTTTCAGCCCAGACAGAGCTCCTAGAACTAGATGAAGAAGGATGAGTCATTTTGGAACCAGAGAAGATCCTCCAAACATGCACTAAGAGGTTGAGAACCAGAGAGATTAGGGAATATTTGATCAAGTGGAAAAACTAGAGCAGTGAAGTTGTAACTTGGGAAGGTGAAGATTTTTTGCAACAACATCTAGAGTTGTTGAACGTTGAGAAAAACATTGGTTTGAAGGGGAAGGGCATGCTACGCCCCTAACCTATCACATGTATGAGGATAGTATTAGCCTAATTGTGGCTTACTTATCCCTCTTTGATGTTATATTACATTTATCTATGCTTTTTTTTTATTAGTAGGTTGGCCTATGGAGTAACCATGGCCTAGATAGACTATATATAGGAGGTAGTGGGTAATTATTTATCATCATATTGTGAATTCTATTCTTATTGAAGCTTTTGGAGGTTTCCCCCTCGAAGTGGCTTGTCTATTATCATATAGTCAGATATATTATAGTCATATTTGGATCTATTTTTGCTATTCTACTTTATTCTTGAAGTAATTTCATTACAATTGACGTGGATAGAACATGACTGGTTGCATTGGGCTTAAGAGGATTATGGAGATGAGGTAGATCCCACTTAGTGTTGATCTTGTTTTCATGTTCCTTGAATCATGGGAAAAGTTGACCAACTCTTTTCAATAGGTGGTCGATGGGGATACCATTGATGTGGGTATCACACTGGAGGATGTCAATGCATTCCTTAGACTACTGATAGGAGGGACGCCAATGATCACTGACACATCAAAGGATCTAGAAGATTGATGAACACTATCAAAGTGGGCAATGTGCTTAGATAAAATATACCCTAGATTGAGGGTGAGTTTTTTTATGTCTATATTATGAACATTTAAAACATCTAAAAGTCCATGATAAGACTTATGATAACACAAGTGTTATTCCACAAATAAGATGATAAGGTACCACTATACATGATAGCCTTGTGTTAGTCAATATTAGATCAGGGAGCACTCTAAGGTTTTGGGGTTGTCATCTAGGTTTAGATCATGCATGATATGTATGAGATTCTATCGAGAGGGTATAATAGCATGGGGCCTATTATTTTACTGATTTCTTGGATATATGATAGGATCTCTATATATCAACTAGCTATGTTTACCCATGTGGTCGATGATAGATTGCCTCAGGTTGTGTGGTGGAGATAGGATCATGTATCTTGGGTCATGTTCCACATGCCAACTCTATATATTGTCTCACGAGGAGAGATTATGTGGTAACCATATACACACATCACTACTATATGGCCTAATTAGTCAACTATAGCTATAGGTTGGGATAAGAATGGATCATAGGCTACTACACCTCATAGGTAGAGCCACATATAGTATCACACTTACCAGGATAATTTAGATTCCCATACCTAGTAGCCCCTTTAGTAGTGCTTACTTATTGAGCATGTCATGCTAGAGAGTTAAGGGGGAGAGGAGGAGGAGGAGGAGTACTAGTTCAAATACCCATGATCAGACCATGACGTGCTAGAACTATGGGCTTACTGAGCATGACAATAGGATAAATAGTCAGAGATGCCATAGATATAGATGAAATCCCATAACAAGCACTATAGTAGCAAAAACAACAATCATGGTCACACCACATATGGAGGCACCATTGATGAGATCAAGCACAAGCAAGGGTTGTAGCATAAGAGGACTTAATATCCACTTGAAGACATAGTTGGTCCATAGAGGCACCTCTAAGGAGAGGATCATGGTGGGATTAAGTGGTGACTCTTGGATTTACACTGGTGCAAAGGTGACCTACAAAATAGATGTTCAGTGGATGAGTAGATGGAGAGACAGTGGTTGGTGACACCATCATTGGTGAGAAATGTTGTAATTTTGATTTAAACTTTGATATAGGACACTGGTAGATATATATATATATATATATATATATATATATATGCTATTTAATGTCTATCTAAATTTGGTTTTACAAATCCTATGATGAAGGAGATCAGATGGGAATCCTTGGTTATATTATGCACCATGAAATTTTGGATAGGGTGTTGGCTTCATACGACCCCACCATATTGGATGATATGTTGGTACCATCTGCCCTAGTCTAGGAGAGCTTGTTTAAACTACTGGGGGAGGCCATGAGGTAGTTTTCAAAAGGTAGGGATGGATTAAAGCCACCAATAGGGGTGGGAGAGGTAGAGACACACGCCTTATCTCAGGATAGAGTGACACACATGGTTACCACTATCTAGCTCAGATAGGTTCAGGCCCAAGTGGTCAATTTATAGTGGAAAGTAGTAGGTTTTATATCTCAGACTACCTCATTAAAGTGTACCATTTATAGGGGACAGTCCTAGGCATCTATTAGAAGCATGTCTATTCCATAGGATAGATAGGATGAAGCCCAGCCTTAGAGTTGGAGCTATTTTATATTTTGTATTGTATAAAACACATGATATATATATATATATATATATATATATATATATATATATATATATATATATATTGATTTTAACAATTGGATTTGATCTTATGAGTTTTACTTAGTTGTGGATGTTGGTACATGGATATATTTCTTTCTAGCATATGTATTTAGTTTTTTTTGTATATGCTATGGGGAATATATGAGTGGTTTATTTTCTAGCATTATGTGATACACATACATGGTTAAAAATAAAAAGTCAAAAATGATTTGTAAAAGTAAAAGTAATCAAAAATAAATGCACTACACACTATATCATGATGGGAAATGTGTAATAATAAAATATGACTAAATATAATACATCAAAGATGGTAAAAAGGGATAACAAATGTTTGTAAACCATGTAAAAGATTTGCACCAAGTTAAAATAAATAAAATCACATTATATCACATTGGGAAGTATGAAAATAATGTAATAAAATGGAAGGCACATGAAAACCAAATGATATAAAAAATAATAATTAAGTCAGTCAATCATACTAAATCATGTTGGGAAGTATAAAAGAGAAACAAAATTGGAAAAATAAAATAAAATTGATCACACTAATTCAAGCTGGGAAGTATGAAAAATTTAATAAAATGGTTGTAGGCCTACATGCAATCAAAAAATAAGAAGATAAAGGTGAAATATTAATGGAGTAAGCATAAAGCATACTAAATCAATATGGGAAGCATGGCACTGATGTGTAACTCATAATCGAACACTACTATCTCAAATTTGACACATATAATTTCATTGTGACTTGGGTATTGAAAGATTTTGTGAGGAAGGCATGGTCCTATCCATGATCTTACACTACAACTCACAAAAAAAATACAAATGAGGTGGAAACAAATGCAGGAATGATTTTAAAATAATGTTTTTAATGTGTTCATTTGTCAGAAAGCCCTAGTCTTACCCATGGTCTTACAATGTAACTTACAAATAGAAACCCTAGGGGGATAATAAATTAACAAAATAATATTTCTCAAGGGTAAATATTAGGAATGTTGTAAATGAAAGAGGGACTGTAAAAATCATAACTTAGGCATCTATTATAAGACCTTAGGAAATATGAGGCACACTAAGTACACAAAAAAGACATTGAGTGGCTAGTGACCATCAAAATATAAAGGATACATGTTCACAATAAGCACAAAGTTGCATAGGCAAATAAGTGAGATATTAAGATCAAATCATGTTGGTTGTATGAATAAGAAAATTAAAATGTACCTACCTTCCCAGAAAATGTTCCCTATTCCTTAAGACCTCTTACATAACTGTCGATCTACTATGAAGATTGGGTACTTATGGGTGAAAGTAAGTAGCATTAAAATATTTTTTTATTCTCCTTTTCTAATATATTTGCCTACCACACCCCAATAAATCTCGAATCTATCATAAGACTAGCTATGGAGTTTGAGCTTTGATTAGAAAAAGGAGATGTGTTATGAATTGCATCTTTTAGTATGATTTGAATTTTAAAATTGGTATGTTTCCTATTGTATCATTTATTTTTGTTTAAATGATTTAGATTTTAAATTTTATGGATTTTAAGATTCATCTTCTATACGGATTTTGAATAACCAACATAAAGGATAAAAGGGATACACATGAATGAGCTTTAGAATTTAACTAAAGGAAGATAAGTATCCAAAGACATGACTGACTAAACACTTAGGCTTTCCTATGAATCAATATGTTATCTCAATTTTAAACCATTTGTATGCCTAGTTTGCAAAAGGAAGTAAGGGAATAAAGGAGATCTGAAGTGGATTGGTAAAATATAACTACAATGAGATGACTTGCTTAACTGATCACATGTTAAAGACGGATTATTAAGGGGAGCAAGGTTTGTATAACCATGTCACAATAGTAACTATCCATGTTGGATGAGATAAGGTAGCAGATAAACAAGAGAGAAGATAAAGACATCCATGAAAATAAATGAACTCATAAAAATAATCATGTAATCATGAAAATAATGACAAGAATCCATAAAAGAATATGAAAAAAAAGAAACCATATACAACACATAATACGAAATATAAAGATCCATGTAAGATAGATAAGTGAAGAAAAATTTGATACAGAGTCAAATTATATAAGATATAAATAAAAGTGGATTAAAAGTCCAATCCAAAATCAAAATGAAAAAGAAAGTGAAACAACACCATGTTGTGTTCACAAATACTGATAAATTTATCCACAAATATTATCCATAATATCTGATATATCTCTATGAAGTTAGTCCCTAATTGTAGTTAAAGTCTCATTGATCCTTAAATAAAGCTATGAAAATACCTCTCATTGAATCTCATTTACATAAAATGTAGGCACAAATGAAAGATCATGCTCATGAGGGTCCCCATGTGTAGAATACTCAAGAAAGGAAATAGATGCTAGAATAGGAATGGTAACTATGGGATACGAAGCTGACACCACTAGTGGAGAAGGGACCATAGGTGGGGGAGAAGATGTAGGTGGTGAAAGAGCCACAGGTGGAGTAGGATCCACAGATGAAGAAGGAGGATCCTTCTTATGTGGATGACTTCTGGGAGTGGGAATAGTGGGTACATTAATGGTCATAAGGTGATCATGAAGATGTTGTTGGAGGATGCGATAATAAGAGATGTGATGGGTACCACATTGGTGCCAAAGATAATATACCCTTTATAATTTAGAATATACCCAAGTAATAACTTGGGAGGAGGTATAGCCTTTTCTTTAGGCTGAAAAAGGGTAGGATGCAATGTGTCGATATATTATCAAAGCTTTTAATAATAGGTAGATAAGTGATTATTTATGCCATGTAAGTAATATATATGCTTGTTAGTATATTTTGTGGGTCTATTAATGAAAGGAGTAGAGATAAGAGTTAGGGAAGGATGGTATAACTAGCAGTCTCTAATTTAATGATTGAAAACTCTATAAATATTAAATTAAGGTTGATCGGCCCACCAGGTAGGCATGGAATCAAGAAGAAGGCCATCACCAAGGGGAAGTGAGGATGGTGGAAAGAATGGGCTAGGATCATCTAAAGGAGAAGTATAATGAGATATAAGATGAGGCTCATATAAAGGTAGAGTGGGATTAGGATCTAGATTAGGCTCACCTGAGGGAGAAGCAGGATGCACAAAGAGCTTAAGGGTGGTAGCAAGCTTCTCAGGGGGAAATCACTATAAGGATCTTGATGTCTATAAAAGCAATAGGGTATTTTCATAACATGATATATAAGCATGCTTATAAGAGGCTCTTCTAAAACTAGAGGCATACCATGCGGGTGATCCATTTTTACCTTACGAATAAGAGGAATAATACTGGAATTGGGAACTATATAAGACATAATATGATAAGATGGATCAAAATACTAAAACAAAGAAGAAAAATAATGAAGGATCTCAACATATCTATCCTAGACAAGACCTCCTAGAAAGGGGCCATCTAAGGTATAACTATCATCATAATTAGGTGTATTGATGAGTCCAAAATTTGACTCATTATTACTATTAGTTTTGTTCATTTTTATTCCATTACCTCTCCTCTAGACTGAAAATGCAAAGATATTAGTATTGTATCTAATACTATTGTATTAGATGGATGTTTTATCTTACTTAATGTAACTAAAGCCTAAGTTACTAATTCTATCATTTAATTCTAACTATTTGCATGTTTAGTCTCTCCATTTGTGTATATATAGAGGATACAATAATCTATAAAGAATAAGAACCTTTTTGATGATCTTCTAAGGCAACCTATAGAATATATTTTTACATTTTAGCAATCTACAAACTCATTAGACACTATTTTGGTTCATTCAAGTCTTCTCTAGACTGAGCTATAGACTTATCTAATAACTATAGACTCTCATAGTCCTTTTCTATGGACTCACCTAGTAGCTATGGACTCCCTTAGTCTGTAGCTATGGACTCATTCAAGATCTGATTTCATTATTTCATCAAAGCCTTCCACCTATGCTAATGGACTTACTATAGACTTCTTCAAGATCTAAATTCCTTGAAGTAAATTGCTACGAACTTCACCACGTCTTTACATGGTTACTCTAGGGTCTACCAAAATTGTTATGGAGTTTTTATAGACTCTGATAGAATTGCTACGGAGTTAATCTAGACTCTACTGAAACCACTCCAAAATCTTCCAATATAGCTTTTGAGCTTGCATAACTAAAAATCCATACTTGAAGATTGCTTTCATCACTTACTATTTATAGGATTACTATATATATATATATATATATATCAATTAATGTAAATATGTCCATAGTCTGTTAAAGATAGATCTATCTAGTAAATATAGGAAGTCATTCTTAGTAGATATATAGTGGATTTTATAACAGATGTATTTTGAAGAACCAATGAAATTAGGATATTTATCTTGATAATAGAATGTTAACTTCTAAGATCTAGGGATATTCTGTTACAACATTATATAAATATATCTTCATGTCTTAATACAGGAAGAAATTGAGAAACATATAATATATTATTATTCAGTTAATATTCTAGCATAATTATAATTACATTTATGTAATCTATTTTGATTAATGAAGAAAACTCTAATTTCTAAGCACTAAGTCTTCTCTCATTCCTATTTTCAAGGTGAGTAAAAGCCCACTCTTATTAGGAACAAAGAACATATTTCTATATGGTATTTTATGTATTTATAGTTTTAAGTAATTATAGATCTATTTCATTTTCACAATAGTAATTATAAGTAGACTTCAAAACCTGCAAAAAATTATATTTCAGTTCTAAGAGTTAATTTAAGATTACAAATCAATGTGTTTACTTTCAGCAGATTATTTACTTCTAGTAAGTGTGTTTACTTTTAACAAATTATTTACTTCTATCAAGTGTGTTTACTTTCAATAGATTATTTATTTTTAGCAAGTGTGTTTATTTTCAGTGTGTTTATTTCAACAGATTAAATTATAAATTATTTCAAATTTTAAAGTGTATTTCTTTATTGCATAAGCAAATCCTTTCTAGAATAGATTAGATTATATATTTATAAAGATAACCCCCCAATCATATTTCTAAGACCTACAAACATAAGATTTACTATAGACAGCTTTGGAAACCACCACTAGTTTGAATGACATCAACAAAAAAAACTTGATTAAATGAAGGGATTAACAACACCCATCATTTTTTATGCCATTATCATGGAATATAAGGTGTTAATAATTAAAATTTTATTGGTCTACAATAAAAAAAACTAAAAACATTAAAAAACCAATTAAAAACAATAAAAATAATTTATGAATCGACCTAGAGACACTAAAGGAAGGTTCATCTTCAAAGATCCTGAGTTAGGACTAGAGGAGGAAAGAATAAATTTTTTGACTAAGAGATCTGAAAGTATTATAAAAACATTTGAATCATGATTAGATTCAACATAATTAGGACTATCCTCACAAATAAATTATGTAAGAGGACTTACATTTGGGAGATCTTATCCTATAGGAAGAAATAATCTTGAGGATCCTTTATCTGGAATAGTAGGTCTTGGACCTCAATCTTTGGAAAATCAAGAAGAAGCAATAAATTGTATCTCTAATACAGGTTTGGAAAAAATATAAACCATGGATGATAACCAAAGAAATATAGAAAATATTGAAAAAAATAGAATGCAATTACAACAAGACATAACCTTTTCCTTTCCTATAGTCATAGATGCAACAAATCAAACCTCTATGAAAAACATTTCACCATCAATTATGCCAAATTTTATGGGCAAGTCCTCATAATATTTAGATCAATTATTGTTTGAGTTTAAAGTGTTATGCTAAAATTATGATTACATAACTGATAGTTAGAAACTCACACTGTTCCATTTTACACTCAAGGAGGCATCCATGAGGTGGTTCATGGGCCTTTCAGGTGATGCTATCAATACATGGAGAAATATGGAATCCACATTTTTTTTAAATATCAAGATTATTGTGGAGTAAGGGATGGGAAATAATATGTACTCAAGATCAAATAGAATGAAGAGAAAACTCTGTAAGATTATGTGGATAGATTCATACTTGCCCAAAAACATAATAGTTATCCACTTACATAAGAGGAAAGGAAATGGTATTTCTTAATGAATTAGATGATGAATCCAAGAATGATTTGAATCTAATGGGTAAAAGAGACATTATCAAATTAACAGTCCATCATATTTTAGATCTATGTGTTGATTATTCTAGAATAAAACCAAGCATCAGGAAAGGAAAACTAGACAAATCCAATGAAGTTGGTCAATTGATGGAAGAATTTGTTAATTTAAAAGCTAACATTTTGGTCTAGTGAAATATTATATTAGATGGCCTTTAAACAAAATCTAATTCCACCATAGAACCTTTAGCCATCTATTGTCCAAATTGTAAATTTAAACATGCTCTCAGAGATTGTGCTTTGGATAAAACAGAAATATGTGGGATATGTGACAATAAAGATCATGACACAAACCATTGTAACCATATTTCTATCTTGAAAAATGAATTGACACAAAATCCACAACCTATAATATCTGAATTATGTCCAAAGAAAAAATCTATTTCCACAAAACTAGACCCAAGGTTAGTTCAGCCTAAGAAATCCCATTAATCCGTGGCCGACACCCTGGATTACTTAGGCACCTCAACCTATGTGGGGACAAGCACAACTACAATGGGCTAATCAAGAATGGATGATGCCTCAACAATGATGGATACCCCAACCATGGTCACAATAATGAGGAAATACATAGTAGAATGTCAATTCACAATTTAACCCCCACATAAGGTTTTAACTAAAACAAGCTTTGATGGCACCTCCTACATCTCAACCTACAAAAGAAGTTCATCAACCCTAACTGCTTGCTCAACTGATGGCTAGCCCTAAGAACATACCATCAGACCCTATTTATGTATATTAATAAGGAAAAACCATGAATGTAGAAGCTATTAAATTTGTAAATATTCATCTCATATTAAGAACAAAAATTCAAGAACCTACTATCACCATTTGTGAATTGCTTAATGAAAATCCAAAAATAGATACACCTAAGCCCACAATTAGAAAAGAGGAATTTGAAAAAGTGTCAGAAAAGATAGAGGAACATATTATTTCTGCTCCATCTATTCCTTTTCCTAATAGATTGAAAAAATTTAAAACCAAACAAGAATCTGATTTGATTTAGGAATTAAGAAAATTAAACATTGAATTAAATAGAGTCATTAAAATCCTGTGCGTCAAGACATTTGAAATAAAGAAAAAAATACCCAAAGACCATACATGTGGATGGTAAACTAGCTCATATTTTAACAAGAAAATTACTGTTACCCAAATATGCAGACCCAAGAAGTCTAGTTATAACATTTATCATAGGAAAGAAAAAAATACCCAATGTTCTGGTATATTTGGGTGCAACAATCAGTGTCATGACAATTAAAACTCTCTAGACACTGTCCCTTATGAGGATGTAACCTACTTCCACCAATCTCTAAATGGATGATCAGTTAGTTGCTAAACCAGAAGGTACTATAGAAGATGTGGATATAATAAATGAATCATGGGAGTATTCAGTAGATTTTATGGTGCTACAACCTAAAACTAAGAAGTTAAAATACCCCCTCATTTTAGAAAGACCTTGGTTAGCTATTATCATATCATTAATTGATTTTAGATCAAGGAATATGAATATTTCAAATTTTTTTAAATCAAAACAAATACCCTTACATCCCCCTACAAAACCATCATTGGATTACACTAAAAAACTTTGGGTAGATGAACCAAAATGAAACAAGAATAATCTTTCATCCTTGGCCATGATAACCATATAAGGACATATGCAAGAATTAAATGATGAGATAACACAAAATCTAGAAGAATACACTGACCTCATGAGCCTAGATATAAACTCTATCAGTCTATCTGCTATGGACTCTGTCAGTCCATCTGCTATGGACTCTACTAGTTTGTCTGCTACAAGCTTTGTCTGATTCTTGAATACAAAATTTGTTAGTCCATTAGCTATGGACTCCACCAGAATTGTTACTATATACTCAATATTTTAACATTCAACATATAACCATAGACCATTAAAATAAAATATTTGGAATTGGGTAGAAGACACACCAACTAATTTTTTAACTACATTTCTTTGTCCATTAGCTAAAATTATTCCTCCAAGAGATGGATTTGTAAAAAATGTAACTATATTTCATCTATTATTACCACATCCATGTCCTCTTAATTATTTGATGAGTGAATTTAAACAATTAGAATCTATCCATCTCGACACTAAATAAGTTATGGTATTACTAGGAAAAACATTAAACAAAAATAGATGGTTAACCCATAATCAAGAAATGAAAGATTTTAAAGTCCTAGAAAAATATGCCAAAGAATTTACTTGGGATTATACAGAGATTAGAGGAATTCATCTAAGTGTTTGTACCTAGGACAAACTCGGACAAACTAATTAGATAACCATTAATATGGATAAATGCAACATTAAGGGATATAGTAAGAAATGAAATTAAGAAATTATTGGATGTAGGATTCATTTACCCTATTTAAAATAGCTAATGGGTTTCTCCACTAGTAATTATACCAAATAAAAATAGAAAATGGATAGTTTATGTAGATTATCGAGAGCTAAATAAAGTCACTATGAGGAATTATTTTTCTCTTCCTTTTATTGATCAAGTGCTTGATAATTTGGTAGGAAAAAAATAATTTTCCTTCTTGAATAGATTTAGTGGGTATAATTAAATAATAGTGGAAAATGAGGATCAAGACAAAACTAATTTAACCTATCTATGGGGTACATTTGTGTATAGAGTCTTACCATTTGATCTTTGTAATGCCCCAACTACTTTTCAATGAGCAGTTTTATCCATATTCTTTGATTTAAAAAATTATTGTGTGGAAGTGTACATGTATGACTTCACTACTCATGGAGATACATTTGACAAAGCCTTACATAATCTTTACAAGGTCTTAACTAGATGTGAAGAAAACCAACTTTCACTAAGCTATAAAAAATGTCTGATGATGATGGATCAAGACATAGTATAAGGACACCACATCTTTGGCAAGGGAATCCAAGTGAATCCTAATAAAATTGAAATAATTTCCAACCTACCTATCCCATAAAATTAACTTAATATCAAGAGATTTTTAGGTCATGCTTGTTGTTATTGATGTTTTATATAAGACTTCAGTAAAATTGCTACTCCTATGTTTGCTTTGTTGGCAAAGGACAGTGAATTTATGTGGAGTAATGATTGTAAAAAAGTCTTTAAAGACATTAAATAAAAATTTAGCTCTTCACCAGTGCTAAGAGGACCCAATTGAAAAAAACCCTTTTACATTTACACTTATGCTTCTAATTATGTAATGGATGCAGTTTTATGATAAAAAGATGAGAATGATCATATATATGTCATTTATTATATTAGTAAAAATATGACACCAACTAAAAGGAATTATACAACCCAAAAAAAAAAATACTTGCGTTAATTTATGCCATCAACAAATTCAGACACTATATTATAGGTTATAAAGTCTTCATATACACAGATCATTCATCCATAAGGTATCTTATGAATAAACTTATATTAGGAGGAAGAATCATAAGATGGTTGTTAATTTTATAAGAATTTAATATAACCATCATTGATAAACCAAAAAAATTTAATGTGGTTTCAAATTTTGGTCTAGAATAAATAATGTAAGTAGTGAAGAAGCAGTTGAAGATAACTTTTGAGATGAACATGTTTCTACGCTAAATCACTTTCTACATTTAAAAGATAGAGAAATGAGAAACTAAGAAGAAGGATGAGGGTTTGTATGTACCCAGGTTGTAGACGTTGCGCACCAGAATTCAGACGATAGAAGGTACTCCTCTTTGGCTGTGGAGGAATGACACCTAAAAGAGAAAGACACTAAACACGAAGAATGTTAGAAGACAAAAGGGTGGACTGCCAAGCAAGAGCTTGGTCCTAGAAGCACAAAGGCTTCTTGGAGGAAGTCAGTCCACTGTTAAAATAGAATGCTAATTAAAAACAAAAAATGATAAATGATGGAAAACAGAAAGAAAGAACTTAAGACAAATGCATACCTGTTTAGAAGCTGTCTGCCTTTACACAGTCGCCGCAGTCGGGGGTGTTGCCGGCGTCGGTCAGGAAGGTCACCGACGTCAGTTATGCTACCGATGTCGGTAGGGGTACTGGCTGAGGTCGGTCAGGGCAGTAGTCAGGGATGGGTCGGGCCAGGTTTCAAGATTGTGGACAGGGTCTATGGACGCGTAGGTTGGACTATGGTTTTGTCTGAGAGTTAGGGAGGTCTGTTCAGAGGTCTGAAGGATTGCTTGGAGGTCTGAGGAATTTGTCTTGGGTCTGAGGGACTGAGAGTATTGTCTGGGACTGGACTGAAAGGGTGACAAGGCAAAGGGAAGATGGACGGGAGATAGGGGTCTGAGAAGGCTTTTCAGCCTCTCAGGGAAGGACAGGGCTAGTGGTAGATAGTGGATGGAATAGATAACTGAAATCAGATGAAATAATGAAATAAAACAATGAAATTGCTTACCTTTTTGCTTGGTGACTGAAGAATGGAGGACCCTATTGTTGGAGCTGCAGAAGACCTGTTGCAAGAAAAAATGACTGATGTAGAATGCCTGTACCTGCTACTATTGTTGTACGAGGTTGAGAGAAAGGAGAATGCGAATGCCAAAGTGCCAAGAGGATTATGTTCATGGGGGGGTATAGAATCGTTGCAGAAAACCATTTTGAAGTGTGCCGACGCTGGTAGAACCATCGACGTCAGCCAAATAATGACTGACGTCGACGAAGTCAGAATGGGCACAGAGGCTAAAATTAGCATCTGTCCATTCTTGCACGCTGCTGGGTCAAGGGGCCATGGGAAAACAGTCGCGGGAAGGCTTAAATGGGCGCGGGAGGAAGGATAAAGGGGAGATTTGGGCTATAAAAGCTAGGAGAGAGGTTGGGGGATCCAAGGAGGGGATCCAAGGTGGCAAGGGTGAGGTGGAAAGGGGGCCACTAAATTAAAATGTTTAAGTTACTTTAATTTAATGAATGGAGGGGACTAGGACAAGGGTTAGGACATGGGTCGAGGCAGACAAGGGGGGAGGATGAAAGATGACCAAGGTGCAGACACATTTTCGGTGTCTACATTTGCCCCTTTTTGTCTTGTTGGTTGTTCTTGACGAACTGCAAGACAAAAACATGAGTTGATTGCCCCAGGAATGGGATGAGGTGTTCCCCCCTCAAAGCGAGAGTCAAGGGAAGGGAACCAAAGATTGAGTGTCGATTTGACAGAGAGATGGATAGAGAGAGGGTGAGTGAAAATGCTGCAATAGTTGTGATTGTACGTATACCACTTCACAGGATGGTCGAGTCAAATTGTCACATGTCGAGGGTCGAGGAGTGCCAAAATTGAAATAACTGGGCCCCAGCATTTAGTCGTCTGCTGATTGGGTTATTCAATCTAAGCTAAAGCTCCAAATGGTCATTGTGTTCCAGGTATCCCAGGCTCAGGAAGTGCTCCCAAAAACACGAAAATGCCACAAGTAGTAGGGATCAACTGGCTCACGATCCTATACTTGTGAAGGTCAAAAATAGTCTGCGCATAATTTGCTAACCAGTCGTGGGGTAGCATACATGCAAAAACAACCAAGGCAACATTGTCTTGGAAGTGCTCATGGTCGGAGGAGATAGGCATGATCTCTAATGGTCATTGGTCAAGGTGGATGGATGGATGAAAGGATGTGGTCGAGCTAACCTCAGAAGACTGAGTGCTGCCTACATAGCCCTTGTGTGAAGGGCCTTAGGCCAATGTAGTTCTCTCTAAAAGGGAGGAAGGGTCAAAGAGATTGATTGGTCTTGGTCGAGGTCAAGGTCATGGTCAAGGATTAGTTTTGAATGAGGTCAAGGTCATGGTCAAGAGGAGGAACGGTTTGCCCATCAGAGAGATGAACAAACGAGGGTGGTTGAGCTAACCTCAAAAGACGTCGTGTCATCTGAGTGTTGCCTACATAGCCCCGGTCTTAGGGCCTTAGACCAATGTAGTTCAAACTAGTTGAGAAGATTGGTCGATGATTGGTTTGGTCATGTGTCGAAATGATGAGGATAAGATGATGCTACAAATGGTGTATTCTATAACATTGGTCGAGGGTCTTTCATCCCTAGCAATGGTCCATAGTCGTGATGGATGTATGCTAAAAATGAATTGAGGTCTATTTATGCTTTAGCAAGTATTGGTTTATGCTTAACATAAATTATGTCTGGTCAATAGTTCCCATGTGTATTGGTGTCCATAGAAACTATGTGAAATGGACTATGATTATGATGGTGTCATGATGTTGGTCTGAAAATGGTTTGGGTTTGGTGACCAAAGGTGAAAAGAAGGTGAAAGGCAAATTGCTCTTTCATCGACAAGGACCAGAATGACAGCATAGATAGGGGTTGTTAGAACCAAGAGCCCCATTCATGCGTTGTGTCGTTGACCATGAATTGTGTGAGAATGATAATTGAATCACTTTGACATTAAAGAGAGCTCGAAGTCCCTTGAGCGGGTGATAGGAGGAGGATGGGTTAACCCATTTTAAGAGCAGGGATAACCGTGCCCCTTTTTATAGGAGACCCTGAGACAACTACAAGCCAAGTCCATGACCCATTTTTTTTTTTGTGCAGACTGATCGATGCGAGAAGTCTACATAGAGATGTCAATTGCTTTGTGGTCATTTGTGAATCTGATCGATGCGGGAAGCTTCTAAGAAAGGTGATGTTTGTAGCAAGATTTAGTCATAGCCATCCTTTGAGGGAGTGGTCTATATTTTTGCTTTATATAAGTTTTGAATAGCTGTCCTTCGAGGGAGCAGTCTATTAGCTACAGCAATGATAGGACAGTTGTCCTTCGAGGGAGCAGTCTGTCTTTTAATTTGTTTTTGTGACCTTGGATATGTTGACATCTTTTTTTTTTTGACATAATTTGAAGTCATGGACAAGACTATAGAAGTTCAAGGGCTCCCTTTTATTAGGACAAAGCATCCATGCATCATAAAAGGGTTATAAAGGACTTATTAAAGGGAATAGGGTTGAAAGGAATGAGGATTAGAAGGACAAGGATTGCTCAAGGGATGAGCTCAAGTTAAATGTCAAGTGGATGATTAGTTGACTAATAGAAGAATGGTCGTAGATGCAATGCATTGAGAGGCTCAAGTTCTGGCCGTTCGTCAAGAGAGGACAGACGATAAGTCCCTGACCCATACTTGTGCGTGATGATGAAAGGTCTGAGCCAAGTAGGGGCGAATTTGCCTCGTTTACTTCGCTCCATATTGGTCACACACTGATTCTTTTTAAGGATGAGGTCTCCGATGTTGAAATCTCATTCTCACAGATTTTTGTCGTAGGCTCACTTTATGCGATTTTGATAGACATGGAGATGATTGAGGGCAGTAAGACGACGCTCATCAAGTAACTCAAGCTGAGCTAGGCGATCTTGACAAAAGTCATCGTTGGATAGAATATCATGCAGGGAGATGCAGAGAGACAGGATCTATACTTCGAGAGGTAGGACAACCTCTATTTTGTACATGAGAGAGAAAGGAGTAACACCCGTAGAGGTTCAGATGCTAGTGCGGTAGGCCCACAAAGCAAAGGGAATGTGAATGTGCCAATCCCGTCCAGTGTCGTTGACCACCTTCATGAGAATTTTAGTTAGAATTTTGTTGGAAGCCTTGGCCTGCCCATTTGCTTGTGGATAGTAAGGTAAAGAAAAGCTGAGTTTGATGCCGAATGAGTCGCATAAATTTTGGACAGTCTTATTTTTGAAGGACTTGCCATTGTCGGTGATGATTTTGTGAGGACACCGAAATGACAGATGATGTGGCTGTTGATGAAGTCAACAATTTTATCGGCTTTGGTGGAGATGAGAGGAATGGCTTCCACCCACTTGGTGAAATACTCAGTGGCAGTGATGATGGATTGATGACGAAGAGACGAGTGAGGGTTAATCTCACTGATGAGATCTAAGCCCCACTAAGAAAAAGGCCAAAAATCCTGAGTGACTTGTAAGGCATGGCTAGGGAGATGGAGCAAGTTAGAGTGCTGTTGACACTTGATGCAACACCGAACATAGTCGCTACAGTCTTGATGAAGGGTGGGCCAATAATAACCCAGGCAAAGGATGCGCTTGGCAACTGAGTTCCCACTGAAGTGTCTACCACAAATCCCATCGTGGACTTGTTTTATGGCATGAGAGGCTTCAATGGAGGTTAGACAACAAAGAAGGAGGCTGTCGAAGCCTCGCTTATAGAGAAGACCCCCTAGCATGGTATAGTGAGCTGTGCGCTTGATGAAAGCTCATCGCGCATTACTAGAGAGGTTGGGAGGAATGACAGAAAGAGACAAGTAGTCCACAAGTTGCTTATACCAATCATCTCATGGACTAGAATTGACAGTGTTGATATAATTGATGTGAGGAGAGATGTATGAAGGCAATAGTACACAATGCACCGTGACAAAAAGTCGAGATGACGATGATGAAGATGGGATATGCGAAGCAAGAGAAGCCATGGTGTCAGCAAACTTATTCATGGAGCGAGGAATAGTCTGCAAAAGGTAATGGTCGAAAGATGCTAGAAGAAGGTTAGCACGGTTTTTATACCTTTGCAAAACTTCATTTTTGTAGAGGTATGAACTGTTGACCTGATTAACGATGAGCTGCGAGTCACCGAAGATGTTGATAGACTTGATACTGAGAGAAAGGGCGGTCTGAATTCCCAAAATTAAGGTTTCGTATTCAGCCATATTATTGGTACAATCAAAGTCGAGCTTGAAAGATAGAGGCATGGGCTCACCTTCGAGTGGGATGAGAATGACTCCTGCACCCCCACTGAGTTGACATTTGGAGCCGTCAAAGAACATGGTCAT
Source organism: Torreya grandis (assembly GCA_037957365.1). Lineage (NCBI taxonomy): Eukaryota > Viridiplantae > Streptophyta > Pinopsida > Cupressales > Taxaceae > Torreya > Torreya grandis. The sequence goes on along the minus strand of JARHVA010001045.1, from coordinate 1,996,427 downwards.
TTGCTAGACAGTGTCATCGGTGGAAAGCGTGGCAATAGACTCGTCAGGGAACTCACACTACAAAGGTTGATTGTCAGGAAGAGGGGCATTTGCCAGTTGGTCAGTGATGGTTTGCCCCTTGATAGATTTCTACTGGATGAATTCGAGGTCAAACTCAGCGAGCAGCATGAGCCATCGAGCCATACGTTGATTCTGATATGGCTTGGAGTGCATATACTTGAGAGGGTTGGTGTGAGTGATGATGAAGGTCTGGTGGTTGAGAAGATAGTGGCAGAGCTTGGTAGCGGCAAAGACTAATGCCAAACAGAGTTTTTTGGTATGAGTATACTGAGTTTCATAGTTGACTAGCGTTCAGCTGATGTAGTAAACCGCTTGCTCACAGTGATGCTTATCTCGGTGTGCGATCATGGCACCTAACAAATGGTTGGTGGTAAAGATATAAAGGTAGAAGGGTTGGTCATCTTTAGGTGGAATGAGGACTGGTGGAGAGACCAGATAGCTTTTGAGGGCTTCAAAAGCCTCTTGACAGTCCTCATCCCATTTAAAGGAGACGTCCTTCTTAAGGAGATGATGAAAAGGTTGGTAGCGGTCTGAAAGCTATGAGATGAAACAGCAAATGGACTGGAGCTTCCCTTGTAGACTGTGAAGCTACTTGAGATTGGTCAGGGGCAGCATCTCGAAGATAGCGCAGATCTTGGTGGGATCTATCTCGATGCCACGAAAGAAAACGATGAAGCCGAGGAGCTTGCCTGAGAGGACCCCAAAGATGCATTTCTTGGGGTTAAGGCAGACATTGTATTGTAGAAGGTGAGAGAAGATGATCTTGAGAATGGTCAAATGGTCACGGCGAAGCTTGGACTTGCCGAGAAGGTCGTCCACATAGTCCTCCATGATTTTGTGGAGGAGATCATGGAAAATATAAGTCATGGCATGCTGGTAAGTGGCACCTATGTTCTTCAAGCTGAAAGGCATGACTCAATAGCAGAAAGTCCCCCATGGAGTGATAAAGTTAGTCTTGTGTTGATCTTCTAGTGTAATCAGGATTTGGTTGTATCCTGAAAACCTGTCCATGAGAGATAGCATCTCATGGCCGGTCGTGAGATCAACAAGTTGGTCAATGTTAGGAAGAGGGAAGTCATCTTTGGGACAGGCTAGGTTAAGGTCACAATAGTCCATGTAGATCTGAATCCCCCCAGTTGCTTTGGTGACTGGGATGATGTTAGAGACCCACTGTGGATAATCGATGGGCTAGATGAATGAGACAAAAAGAAGGCGCTGAAGCTCCTCTTTGACAAGGAGTGCAATGCGAAGATGCATCTTTCAAAGCTTTTGCCTAACAGGCTTAGCCTCTGGTTTGGTGACAATGTTATGGGTAGCAATGGTGGGGTCGATGCCAAGCATGTCACTGTAAGTCCAGGCAAAGGCCTTGCTATGGTCGGAGAGGAACTGGGTATAGTCAAGCTGCTCTTGGGTGTCTAAAGATTGGCCAATCTTCAAGACGTGAGGAACATCAGAAGAAGGGAGGTTGATGTCAATGGTTGATTCATTTAACATAACCTGGGTCTTAGAAGGGAGAGAGCGCTGGATGAAAGAGTCATCGGTGCCCATGTAGGAAAGGATGGCATCATCGTCAACGCAGTGGACAGTGTGAATGGTCATCGACTCATCTTCTATCATGCTGGGAAAAATGAGAGGGAGAGACCTGGACACCCCATCGAGCTGATAGGTCAGGGGTTCCAGGCAGATGGTGTTTATGGAAAAAAAACTAGGAGGGATGGAAACCACTGACTCCGTAGGTGAAGGGGGAGAAACGGGCGAGCTTGGAGGAGATTGGTCAATGGTTGGCTCGGGACAGAGGTCTGCAGGGGCCTGAGTGGGGTCATGGTATCCCAGGCCATACTGTTTCTTGGCATTGTCATCGTTGAGCGGCTCGATGGGCTGATGGGAGCCCTGCTCATAACATCTAAAACCAAAACCCTTTCATGCACACCTGTAAAGGTAAGTGTGTGCAAAGGCGGGGTTGCCAAGAAATGAGAAATCTGATGAGAAAGGTTGGGGTGAAGAGAGAGGATTGCCATCAGTAGGAGCTTGATTGAGCCCCCCATAGACAAGGTTGGTTCAGAGGTGAGGAGGACCATAAGGCATGACCATCCCGATCCGATGTTCGTAACTAGGGCTGAGATGAAGGCGTCCATACTCTTGTGGAGTTTGGAACATGTCTAAGGCCAACAAGCGATATTCCCCTAGAGAAAGTCATTGGAAGATGTCTTCCATGGGGTCTTTGGTCATCGCTTGAAGAGGAGGGGTGAGGGCAACCGCCGGTTGCGAACTAGTCGAAGCTTCCACGGATGGAGGCTGTGCCGGGGTTGATGACTTGGTAGGAATAAGAACGTCATTTGGACGGTAGGTTGTGTTACAAGTTTTGAAGGGTGAAAGGTCAACAGGGATGGTGTGGACTTGCCCGTCATGTTCAAATTTCACACAACGGTGCAGAGTGGAGGGGACACAGGCCATGGTGCAGATCCAGGGTGGGTCGGCCTAACAACATGTTATATTGAAACTCTCCTTCGATAATATAGAAGAGCTCTGAGATTGTGCGTGGGCCAACGCGAATGTGAAGGATGACTGTGCCAATGGTCGTGGCAGTGGCGTCATTGAAGGAGCACAAGATTGCTTCAATTATGGAGACGTAGTTCTTGGGAAGAGCCAACTGATCAAAGGCATGAGTGGAGATAATATTGATGCTAGCGCCTCCATCGATCATAACGCGTTTAATGCGTGTCTGGTCAACATAGGCAGTGATGAAGAGGGCGGCATCCTGATCTTCTGTGTTGGATGTGGGAATCTCAGAATCGCTGAATGTGATGGAGGCAACAGGGGCTAAAGAGTGGATGAGGGCAACGAGTGGTTGAGGGTCCTCGGGTTGGACCTCCGTTGCCTGCAAGGCTCGGATGAGGGCTTGACGATGCTAAGGCGAGGTTTGGATGAGGTCATAGAGGAACATCTTCACGGGCATTTGGTGAAGCTGTTTCAACATGGAGTCATGAATCGCCCTTGAAGAGGAAGATGAAGAAGGCTGAGATGCGCCAAGGATAGAAATTTTAGGCTTGGGTGCAAGAGGGGGTTTGACGAAAGGGTAGGTCCAAGGAATGGCAACTTTTTCTTTTGCCTTGTCCTTTTGAGACCTAGTGGTTATATGGATAGCATTGATTTCAAAGATAGGAGGTGAAGAAGGGGTCATGGCCTGATGGTGAGATGTTGATGTGGTTGAAGAGGTCAGATGGGAAGGTGTCAAGGTTTGGTCAAGAGTGTCCTCAAGGAGAAGAGTGTCCTTCTCCATATAACGGTGAATAATGGCCTTGAGGGCACAGCAAGTCTCGGTATCGTGTCCTGGCGTATGATGGTATAAACAAATCTTTGTATCGTCGAACCAGGAGGGCTTAAACTTGAGAGGTTGGAAGGGCTTGATGAGTGGAAGGGTTATGCTAGAAGTCTGCAAAAGTTGGTGCAAAATCAATGAATACGAGCCCACTAAAGGGTCCGTGCTAGTTGATGTGTGTGATGCTGATGACTTTTGCTTAGGTGGAGTTGGCAGAGGTTTCCGTACCACCTTTTGGTTCGATGGTGCGGTGACAGGTGGAGATGGCACTTTTTTCATGAGAGGTACCACCTTTTTAGGAGAGGATAGGCTGGAGGTAGGCAGAGGAAGCAAAGGTGGCAGTTGGTTTTGATTAGAGGTCGGAGTGGGAAGGACTCTGGTCAGGGTCCAAGGATGAGGGCCCAAAATGGAAGGTAATGGTGACGGGGGAGGGGGCGTTCGCTTTTGTGGTCTGGCAGTCTTCTTTGATTTAGTTGGAAGACTGCTATTGGTCGAGGTTTGGTCTAAGTCCACCTTCACTTGCGAGTGAGTGAGGGTAGAGACAGGGCAAACGCCAAGTGACTTGATAGGTTTAGATGGGGTAGATGTGGGTTTTGATTTTGATGGGTTTGGTTGAGGTTTGGGAGTTTGGTCTTTGTTGAGAGTCTTGGGAGATTCTGCCTTGGGAGGATTGGCAGCACGATACGAGAGGGCACGGGCATGTTGAAGAGCTTTAAGACGCTCCCATAATACCTGATGCGTCACTTTCCTTGAAGGGAGAAGTTTGATTTTCTCCACTAATCGGGAAAATGGCTGAGAAGATGATGGATGAGATTTGGGTTATTGAGAAGATGTTGACGGTTGCAGGGCCGAAGATGAGATGGGGGTAGCAGTCTCAGTCTCATGGCATGATGAAGTCGTGATAGATTCATCCTTGGTTGGAGATGAAGGAGAGGCAGGTTCTACCCTGGGTGGAGAAGAAACTGGAGAATGAGGCTCCTCAAGCAGGTAAAGGGCAGGGATGATGGTACCCTCCACTTGTGGTCGAGGAGTAGGAAGGGTCGGGTCCTCCATAGGCAGCAAGAAGGAGGATGGTGAGATTGGTGGTGCTGGTAAGGTTAAGGCGTCCTCAAAGATGAGAGAGGTCGATGGAGAACTAACCGGGGAAAGAGGTTCATCCACACATGATGGACTGATAGATGGACTAACCTCTTGAGGTTGGTCGGGGATGAAGGGTGAGACCGTATTGACTGTTCGAATGTTGTGTTCGTGAGTGTCGTCAATTAAGGTCTGGACATTGTTTTGGGTCAGCGAATGATTGGGGAATGGTTGCTTGAAGATGTTGATGCCCTGATTAAGAGGTGATTGGGATTGTCTAGGATGAGGTCACCTTTTTCAAGCATGTCTTGGATTATGTTTTTAAGGGTTTTGCAGTTTTTTGTGTCATGTCCTTTGACACGGTGGAAGTTTCAGAAGTCATGTTCCCTATACCACGCAGGGATGGCGTGTGAGGGATCAAATTGTGGAGGTGGTTAGATCTGGGGGAGATTGAGAACCCCTTATTTAACAAGTTTTTCCAGCACAGATGCATATGATTCTTTGAGAGGAGTATACTGTCGTTGTACATATCTCTGCTGGAATTGGCGGGTGGCACTCTGAGATGTGGATGGCTTAGGCTAATTGTCTGAAGGTGAAGAGGATGAAGGTCTAACGACCACAGTGTTAGCTGAAGCTTTAGACTTAAGATTGGATGATGAAGGTTTTAAAGAAGAGGAGTCATTGGTCTTAGAGTTGGGATTCTTGCTCCACAACTTGACTTTATTCTCCTCGATGGCACGCAATTCAAGCTTGTGGGCCATCGTGAAGGCTTCGTCGAAGGTGCGGAAGGTCTGAACCCTCAAGGTGGAAGAAATATGTCTGGCGCAGGCTTGGGAGAAAAGTTCAATAAGTTCAGGCTGGGGTAAGGAAAAGGAGAGTTGATTGATGAGGCCTCTCCAACGAACAATGAAGTCAGCGATGGATTCGTCCTCGAATTGATAGATAGAATAGAGGTCTGTGATCAAGACCTTCTTGGTGATGTTGATGGAGAAATGATCAAGAAAGAGCTGGGCCAGCTGTGTGAATGTGAAGAGGGAATGGCTGGCAAGGGAGCTGTACCAATCAAGCGCAGCACCAGAGAGGGACATAGGAAACATGTGTAAAAGCAACGCATCGTCATGGGCAATAAGGTAACAGGCATGTCTGAATGCCCGTAAGTGTTGTTGTGGGTCTTCCTTGATTTGAAAGCGAGAAAACTTAAGAAGTTCCCACTGGTTGGGATATGGCCTCATCGGGACAGAAGGATGAATGGCCTCATTACAAATTTGCTCGTATGAGAGAGCATTGCGTGAGCCAAAAACGGAGGTCTCTAGGCTAGACATCTTGTCCATCAGCATTTTGATGATATCTACTGATAGATTGGTAGGTGGAGCACCCCCTAGATTATAGGGTGCTTGGAAGAGGTTAGAGGATGCATACGACGTAGTTGGTTGTCCTTGTAAGGGTGCAACGTAGAGATAACTAGTCGTAGGGATAGAAGAGGAGACTAAGGGTGGTTGGGTAGAAGGCATAGCTAGGCTTGATGTTGCCACGAGAGGTTGGATTATGGTAACAGGGGCCAATGGATAGGCAACCACCCTAGTGTTGATAGGAGCAAGGGTAGGTGGAATAGATACAACCAAGTTCTGGAAAGGAGTGGATAGCGGTTGAGTGGGCTGAGGTTGATAGGGGGCTGAAACCCCAGTGGAAGTGGGCCCAAAGATGGAGGGAGAAGCCACACTTGGAAGGTTGGTTAAGGTCTGGTCATTGGTCAAGGTGATAGCTTGGGTGTCTAAAGGTTGACCTACGGATGCTGTCGATACGGCCGTAGTTGCAACAAGAGAGGTCGGCATTCCATAAATTGGATTGCCCAAGGAGTCTCACGTTCGGCTATGCGCGAGATAGTGCTGCAAGGCTTTGACGTTGAGGTCCAAGAATCATGCAAAATCTTGGTCCCCTTCTGGGACAATAGGAGTCTGGGGCGGGGTTGGATGAGTAGGAGTTCTTTCGGTCTCTGAGTTGAACTCCATTATAGGACTGGTTATGGATGGGGTAGACGGAAGCGGTTGATGCCTCACGTGGTTGACTAGAGCCTTGGCTTGACTACGAGTCAGAACCATTTAAGGCAAGAAAGGACGTCCTCATAAGCTCAAACAAGCAGATGAGAAGAAAAAAGATGAAGAGCACAAGCAAATCCTAGGCGTTAAATTCCTAGAAATTTATTAGGATCATGGTGGCTTATGCCTTAGAAATATGTGTAGGAAGACTTGGCTTTTGAGTTGGGTCCTAGAAGAGGTAGTCTATGGATGGTTTCAGGTTTTTTTTAGGTGCTCAAGAAGTCTAGGTTAGGTTTCATACATGGCCTGGTGCTAAGGAGCAAGCTCCCCTCACTTCACAAGTCCAGTGGTAAACTGGTCCCGCTTAGCCAAAATATACTTTCCCTATAGTTTAGACTCTACTAGAGAACAGAGTGGGCTTTCCCCTTGGTGATGAAATCCAAGTAGGATTGCCAGGATGGGTAAGGTATCCACTAGGGGATGAAATCCCAGTCGGGCCTTGTCTCAGATGAGTTTGATGTTTGATTTGTGCACGTGGTTTAGGTTGTGTAACATCAAGTGATCTATGATTAATTCAATATGCGTTTTGTTAATTACTAAGTGTGGACTAATGCAAGCACAAGCAGAAATGGAATGCAAAGTGTTTTAAGCCCTAAGTCGAAATGTTAAGTTCGGATGAAAGCAAGTTGAGAAAGGGTTAAAGGATATGATTTTTGACTAGTCTAGAAATGCAAGAAAAGAAAAGAAAAGTTCTTTTTATCCCTGCTTATGATGTCATTTAGAAAAGAAGGAAGAGGTGAAAAGGGAGGATTCTAATGCACCCTATATGAAAAGAAGGAAAGAAACCCAAGGGAGACCCTAGGGTCCCACTGGGTGTGCCAAAATGTTTCTACGCTAAATCTCTTTCTACATTCAAAAGATAGAGAAATGAGAAACTAAGAAGAAGGACAAGGGTTTGTACGTACCCGAGTTGTAGACGTTGCGCACCAAAATTCAGATGATAGAAGGTACTCCTTTGGCTATGGAGGAATGACACCTGAAAGAGAAAGACACTAAAAATGAAGAATGTTAGAAGACAAAAGGGTGGACTGCCAAGCAAGAGCTTGATCCTAGAAGCACAAAGGCTTCTTGGAGGAAGTCAGTCCACTGTTAAAATAGAATGCTGATTAGAAACAGAAAATGATAAATGATGGAAAATAGAAAGAAAGAACTTAAGACAAATGCATACCTATTTAGAAGCTGTCTGCCTTTACATAGTCGCCACGGTCGGGGGTGTTGTCAGCGTCGGTCAGGAAGGTCACCGACGTCGGTTATGCTACCGACGTCGGTAGGGGTACTGGCCGAGGTTGGTTGGGGTAGTAGTCAGGGACGGGTCGGGCCAGGTTTCAAGACTGTGGACAAGGTCTATGGACGCATAGGTTGGACTGTGGTTTTGTCTGAGAGTCAGGGAGGTCTATTCAGAGGTCTGAAGGATTGCTTGGAGGTCTAAGGAATTTGTCTTGGGTCTGAGGGATTGAGAGTATTGTCTGGGATTGGACTGAAAGGGTGACAGGGCAAAGGGAAGATGGACGGGAGACAGGGGTCTGAGAAGGCTTTTCAGCCTCTCAGGGAAAGGACAGGGCTAGTGGTAGACAGTGGATGGAATAGATAACTAAAATTAGATGAAATAATGAAATAAAACAATGAAATTGCTTACCTTTTTGCTTGGTGACTGAAGAATGGAGGACCCTATTGTTGGAGCTACAGAAGACCTGTTGCAAGAAGAAATGACTGATGTAGAATGCCTGTACCTACTACTGTTGCTGTACGAGGTCGAGAGAAAGGAGAATGCGAATGCCAAAGTGCCAAGAGGATTCTGTTCATGGGGGGGTATAAAATGGTTGCAGAAAACTGTTTTGAAGTGTGCTGACACCAGCAGAACCGCCAATGTTGGCCGAATAATGACCAACGTCGGCGAAGTCAGAATGGGCACAGAGGCTAAAATTAGCATCTGTCCGTTCTTGCACGCTGTCGGGTCAAGGGGCCATGGGAAAATGGTCGCATGAAGGCTTAAATGGGCGCGAGAGGAAGGATAAAGGGGAGATTTGGGCCATAAAAGCTAGGAGAGAGGTGGGGGGATCTAAGGAGGGGATCCAAGGTGGCAAAGGTGAGGTGGAAAGGGGGCCACTAAATTAAAATGTTTAAGTTATTTTAATTTAATGAATGGAGGGGACTAGGACAAGGGTTAGGACATGGGTCGAGGCGGACAAGGGGGGAGGACGAAAGATGACCAAGGTGCAGACACATTTTCAGTGTGTACAAAACAACTATTTGCTATTTTAGTAAAATATCCATGGTTTGATGATATAGAAAACTATTTATCCATAGGTAAGTTTCCTTCTCATTTTACTTGAAAAGAAAGAAAATGTTTAATTTAATAAATTTCTTCTTTCAAGTGGATTAATGGCTTGTTATTTAAGTATGGACTTAATCATGTGTTTCATAGGTGTGTAGCAGATAATGAAGCATATGCCATCATTAGAGCTTGTCATGATGAACAAGGATGAAGGAATTATTCAACAAAAAGAACCGTGCACAATATCTTAGGAGTAGGATATTACTAGATTTCCATTCATAGGCAAGTAAATAATTATATAAGATAATAAGATCCATGTCAAAGGATGGGATAGCCTACACTATCAACAGAGATGCCTCTTCATCCACATGTGGTATTGAAACCATTTAAAAAATGGGGAATATATTTTATTGGTCCTTTAGATCCTCCATATCAAGGAAAGGAATACCTCATAATATGTATATATTATGTCACTAAATGGGCTAAAGTCCAAGCCTTGACCTTTGCTAGAGAATAAATAGTATCATATTTCCTATATTTCAAGATCATGTAATAGTTTGGTGTACCTAGAGAGATAATATCAAATCAAGGACCAAAATTTATGTCTAATATGATCAAATATTTTATGAAGGTATACTAAGTCAAACATAGAAAATTTTCTCTTTACCATCTAAAATCTAATGGCCAAGTAGAATTTACTACCAGAGAGATATAGAATATTCTGACCAAGATACTCAACATCGACAAAAAATATTGGGTAACCAGAATACCAGAAGTAGTATGGACCTACAACACTACTTGGAAGATAACCACTAGGTTCTCACCTTATGAGTTAGTGTATGGTAAGAACCCTTTACTTTCTATTAAATTTAAATTATGAACTTTGAAAATAACAATGGAAGTAGGCATTGATTTGGATAAGGCACAACAAGATAAATTTTTTTAAATTAAATGAAATTGATGAGATGAGGATAGAAGTTTTACAACAAATAGAAATGATGTAGTATAAAAGAAAAATATGGCATATTTCTCACATCAAAGAAAGAAAATTTCTAAAAGAGATTGGGAACTTTTGTTTGACTCCAAGTTTCAACAATTCAAAGGCAAGTTGAGAATAAAATGGTTAGGCCTATATCAAATAGAAAAAGATATTTGAGAATGGATCAGTACAATTGTTGCAATAGATAAGAGTCATAAAATTTTATTGGTCAATGAACATAGACTTAAATTATATCAAAAACTTATCAATAAGGAGGAGTTTGTTCAAAACATCAGACATGAAGTATTTGTCATAGAAGGACTTAGTTTTTCCATGAAAACAAATTTATGATGGTATATCATGTAAAATATAATAAGGAGACCAATTTTTAGTTTTTATTATTTCAAATAAAATATATAAAAAAATAAAATAAAAAATTTAATAATGAAAATCCTTTTTAACACATTATTGACAATGTTGATAAAAAAACTAGCTTGTTGGTTGGTCATGCATTGAATAATGAGTCTTGGATTGAAAAATAGAAATGGTTGGTCAAGGGAAAAATACTAAAAATAAAAAAAATACAAAAAAATAAAAAAAAATAAACATTTGATCAATTTTTTTAGGCAATAAAATCACTAATGTATTCATTGTATACATTCCTAAAAATACTAATTCATGCATTTGCTTTTTATTTAGAATTAGATGGCAGGAAAGGAATGAAGGATAATAGTATGATTTGGTAAGTAGGGCATTTTATTTATCTACATTAGGTTAATATAAGTCTTTTTGGTTCATGTATGTTCATGTTTAATAAGAGATTTGGAAAGAAGACGTCTTGCAGGACGTCAAAGTTAAAACCAAATAAAAGCATTTGATGAATGAAAAGGTCATGAGTAAAAGGACACATAATTAAAAAGAATGTCATGTCAACTAATAAAAACATTTGATGACAAGAATATGTCATAAGTGAAAAGACATGTAATAAAAAAGAATATCATGTCAACTTTATTCATGTGTACAAACTGCCTACCAATTCACTCCATAATAACTTGAATAATATTGATGTGTTTGATAGTGCACACATTTCATAAGTGTAAAAGTACATTAAATATTTTTCAAAGGTAGTCTCATTTAACACTTCCAAGCCATATCATGAGTGCTTTAGATCATGTCAGCATCCACCAAAATTTAATACCCATTTGAATTGCTTCCTTTCATTTTAATTGTGCACTATTGTTCCTATTTTCACTGACTGTTTCACCTACTAAATCACCCCTAGCTTCCAAAAAATTTCTAAAGCTGTCATGGGACATAAGAAATACTCTAAACCTGAGTCCATAGTTAGATTGGTGACTGATTTTGTGGCAGTTTTTAAAGAGGTTGGATGGTTACTATTTTTTCAAAAATTGAAGGGCATGATGAAACTCTGGTGAATGAATTCATTGCCAATCTAACAAAATATTCCATTATAGTGAAAGGCACTTGGATTCCAATTTCTAGCATAATCATCAATGAAATTTCTAAAATTGTTAAAGAAGGTAAGAGAATACTTATAAGAACTCCTTTTTCTAAGTTAATTGCATAGTTTAATGGGAACAAACAACTATCTATTGCATGTGTATACAACCATAAAATAAAATCAAAAGGGATCAGCAGGGAAACCCTACCTAAATCCTAAAAATTTATTTATTTTTGGGTTATGAAATATTTCATGTGTGAAGGGTAATGCAATGTTCTAGGGTGTGAAGCAATGTGTATCATTTGTCACCTCAAGTACAATTAACAATATATTCAACATAAAGTTAACCTCCCCTTATTCATAAATGGATCCATTTAGATTTTGGGCACCAATAGATCAACTCCTCTCCATCATCATGGTCTTATCTATTTAATTATTCAACATCATTTCCTTTAGCAAAGTAAATCAACATAGAAGAATTTTTGGGAAACTAGATTTAGTCAGTCTTCAGCTTCTATTACAAAATCTTCTATAAAAACACCAATACCCAAGGCAAAAGAAGATACTTCCTTTTATAGGGTTAGTGTTTTATCTAGTGAGATCTAACAAACTATATCACAAACCATACATGTGATTGAATCAACCAGGATGACAATGTTCTAAAACATGGGAAAATTTTGTAAGATAATTTGAAGCAAGATGAAATCAAACACATAAATAATTGGATTGATGTGATTGGTCCAATTGAAACACACAACATAAACCTTGCATCAATATTCGCCAATGCAAGTTTTGTAATATAAAAATCAATGATCAAAGAGAAAGTAGAAACTAAAATTTAAATGCTAACTAGTTGGTGATCTTATGTGTTATTAAGTTATAAGAAAATTTAATTTTAATTTGATAGGGAAGTTGGCTAAAATAAGGAAATAGAAAGCGATCTAAGGTTGGTTTCAAGATGTTTGGGTTAAAAAGGATCTATATTGGTGATGGTAGTGGCTTGGTATTGGGGCTTGCTCCCTCAATTCACAATCTTTTGGCAATAAGGGTGTTGAGTTATTTGCTAATATATATCATCAACCATGTATTTATACTTGGCCTGAAAACTGAGTTGGCTTCCCCTTTGATGATGAAATCCAAGTAAGTAGGTCTTGGGAAGATAATTTTTTAATGATTTTTGAATGTAAAGTTATTTGGTAGTGTGTGAAAAAATAAAAACACTGTAACTAAAATGGTAATTTAAAAAACCCTCTATTTAAGATTAATGAGTTAGTCTAAGCATGTAAATAACTAAAAAGGAAAGGTGAATTAATTACTAGAAAATATGGGTTAATTCCTTGATTAAGAATAGTGCAGAATCAATTTAGGCAACATGATATGCAAATAGTATAGAATAGAGTCAACTAGGTCATTGTTATTCTAAATAAGCAAGGTCTATAAGAACATAATTAAATAGGTCAAATATGTCTTATTTACAGAAGACACACTACATAACTATTCGAACAGGTTGACCTAGTTGGTTGTAGTTTTACAAACTTTAAACTTCTAAAAAAGTGTTGAAAGAAAACTTAAATGACAAAGAGAGAAAGGAAGGAACCTTGAAAAGCTTTAAAATGTTTTAGATTTCAAAGTTTTATGGTGTGAATATCAAATGCTGCTTCCAAATTTTGTTAACTAGGTTGACTGGTTCGACCAAGTTTGGAAAACCATGTATACTAAAAAAGAGATAACAAATAAATTTGACTTGTTTGACTGTGTTTGTTAACCTACATGTTGATAGAAGAAAATAGTAGACAGAGTTGACCTATTTGACTATGAATGCCAATCTAGAATTAAAAAAGAATACTAATCCAAATTATTTGATCCAGTAACTTGTAATTGGTGAAGACCAACATAGATAAAACAAAGTTATTTTGAAAAAATTGTGTGTTAAACATGTGCACAAAAAGTTAAAACTATATAGACTGGTTTGATACAGTATTAAAAATATATAAAAATATGATATGATGAAAAAAATGATGGTGTGAAATAAAACCTGCAAGGGTTAGATTCACGTCATGTTCATCATAATTTATGCAAAGGGAAATGCAATTGATCTAGAAATGAATCCTAGCTCAGAGAAGATAAATCCTACTTACACTTTTGATTGTTGATACATTTTATATTCACGGTGACCAAGATGGATCTACTAGACCTAGCCAAGGGATCTCTTACCATAATCATATCACTAGGGAAGTTTCCAAAGCCTCTGATCAAGCAAAACTATGTAATAACCCTAACTAGGTACTATGTTTTAATATTCACTAAGTATAAATGACAAAAGCAAAGTAAAGTATAATCTAGTGCTCACCAAATCTTGTGGCATAAAGTGGGGGTAATAAACATAAAATTAAACATGCATAGAATATATATAATCATGTCAATGTATACAAAATCCTAATGCATGGGAGAGAAGTAAAACTACAAATCTATCTACTCTTACAAAGGAGGAATATAGTTAGCAATACTTATCTTTGAAGATAACCTGTCAAGCCTCAAGATCTCCCTTGGCCAAGGTGCTTCACAAGAGGTTATTGTAGTATATAAGGATGACAAGGATAAATCATCTCTAGGCTAAACAATATATCTATGCATCCAAAAGACTTCTCCACAAGACAATGTCTGTATCTCCAAATAAAGTATTGAAACCCTGATCTATTTTCCTCAAGTAGAATGGTGGATAAGTATATGCATAATATATTATATCCTTTTTTTTCTTCCTAAATAAAAGATGAAATGAATGTGTATATATTTGGATCTAACCCTAAACCTTTCCAAAAGTTTAGCCAATAGGGTCAGCCTAATCAACTATGTATCATTATTAACAAAATCAAATTAGGTCTTGGTCTAGGTCAGCTAAGAGCTGACCTATACCCTAAGTGATTTTTATTAGTTAGAGTATAGGGTCGATAGGGTTGATAGTGTATTGTAAACCATTGAAAAAGGGTTTTTAGGCTAGGTAAGGGCTAATGAAGGCAAAAAATGACTAAAGGATGGTGCAAAAGAGGGTAAAAATATTAGGGGAGTGTTTTAAATATATGTTTATGTAGATATCAAGTGGTAATAAAGGGAAAACAATCCTGTGACGCACCAGTGGTCTGCCCCCTTTCTCAGTGCACCCCTTAATGCATGCACTTTGAAAGATTGAGACTCAACAGGTTCTTGTAAGAGAGATAACATCATTAATTGATAAAGTTTTGAAATATTCTATGTATACACCATCCTTTAGTCAACATTTATTTTAGACTCATTACTTTGCTAGTTTGAACTTGACACCTATCATCATTTTGTTAGTACCCATCATTATATCACTTTTGGCACCCATCATCCTCTTACTAGCATGTATCATTCTACTAGTTTAAATTTAACACTCATCTTAATCCACATCAACGATCAATCTTGTCTAACCTACTCACAACTTAGGGAGTCATATCCTATTTTTGTCTAAACTAATCACACTAGCTCAAATCTTATATACCTTCTTACTCACGGTCATACCCCATCATAACACTAGTCATATTTCACATTAAATAAATCAACCTAAAGGAAAGTATGATATATCATTAATCTATTCCACATGTCAATCCACATAACATCCCCTAGTCCCATCATACATCAACCAACATATTTTCCAAATCCCGAAGTCATAATCCAATCCTTTAATTTCCCCATCAAATGATATCACATAGTATGAAATTATCCATATCCACACCTTTAAACCAATCACCTCTAATCATATCAATTCTAAAATATACTTACCTTGATCCATGTTGGAAATAATCCATTTTCACACAACATATTCACCATCATAAGTTTGCTTACTTTTAAACTTAATCAAGTTTGAATAATACAATCAAATTTTATCGCCCACTTAATCCAATCAAATCATCCAAGTCATCCAAAGTCAACTTGAGTAAATCATCCAAGTCTAGAGCTATTCTAAATCAAGTCAACCTCATAAAAGGTCATTTACAAACTAATCATGTCCCTTTAGATAGTCAAACTTATCCCCCCATCTTACATTAAACCCTAGAAAGTATCATAGTGTGTTGTTAATAAAACATCAAGTCAGTCAAGTCTAATTGAATGTTAAGCTAGATCATGTCTTAACTTGACTTGTTAAATATTCTCCAATTTCCACCTATCACATCCCATAAAATGTCTGACATCATAAAATAAAACTTGAAATCAAACTAAAGTAAACATTCATCAAATAGTCCAAGATCCAATTTTGATCCAAACCCCCAAAATCACATCATCTATCATTTTTCCCATCTTAATCCAGGCATCCAAAACAAATTTAGATGTCACCTTAATAAAAAAATACTTCTTTACCAATAAGAAGGTAGTCCTTTTATAGCTTTAGAAATGGGTACCTAACTTCCTACAAACTTCAACCCCATAAAACTTAAATTTCAAAGACAAAAGTCCTTCCTCCTTCCCTAATAACATTAGTCTACTCCTAGTCTCTATTCTAACCCATCATAGTCAAACTTTCCATACATAATTCATAGTATTGACTATAACATTCCCCATCACACTAGGAAAGGGAATTCTATTTTGTCAACCTCATCCAAAACCATCATGCCCCTTAAGCCACAAAAACTACCATAAAAATATTATATCATGGAATTAATATGCCTTGATAAATTATTTGATTTCAATTCAAACACTCCTACAACCAAGAAAAATTGTGAATATATATAGTAAACTCCTCTCCTTATATCCTTGAAATATATCTTTCATCAACTAGTCACCATAAACATGATCATCTATTCCCACACAAATCATATCGATCCAACCAAGACTCAGCCTTATTGGTATAGAGTATACCAATATTATCAATATCATAGAACCCAAGGGCATACTATTAATCAATGCCATAATTTATAAAATTATGTCCAAGACCTAATTGTCCATGGTGACATTGAAATCGAGACTATATTAGATAAATCATCATCCAAGGGTGAATAAAAGTAGATATGCCAAGATTAATTTCATGATCATGATCAATCCCTTCCATTTACAAAACAAGGATAATACAATAAACCCATATTTACCAAGCCCATATTTGATATCAAACACATCATTCACCAACCATTCACCTTTTGTCCATTACATCAAATCCCCCACTTCTAAAAGTCACTCCATCTCAAAGCCTCTATCACCAAACAAAAATTAAAGAAGATACATGTGAACAAAACTATCCAACATGACTTCCTTGAGGCCATGGTCAAAACATCATTTACTAGTAGCATCACAACATAAATATCATCGACATTAGCATCATAATAGTTTTAGAGTTAGCATAGGCATTAGGATCAAATACATCATCAACATTAGAATCCATATCAAATTCCACATCAGAATCATCATCCCTTAAAAATGTTAAAGATCATGCTGACACCCACCTCTATGAGGATGTCTCTATTTGTATAGTCAATTCAAATATCAATTAGTAACAAGGCATAAATCTTGATCTATATTTGGATAATAATTTCATAACAATAAATATGGGATTTTAGATGATGATTATCAAATTGGATTTGATCAAAATTTAGAGCCATGTTCTATAGAGAGCCATATTGATCCTTTAGTTAATATTGAGGAGATTTTCTATGGCATTGAATCTAAGCCACTTAATACCCTCTATAATCACCTAAAAATGACACTTGAGTTCTAAAAGTGATATTTGAGACCACATATTCATAACTTAGCCTCAGACCTATCTTAGGGCCTATTTTCACACTTATCTAGCCTTCATGTGAGCCAAAAGCATCTGTAGACATCCTTAAAGTAGTCCTAGACTCTCATTATTACATCCTAGCCCTTTGTGCCTCAGGTTCTACCACCTACATGGTGCTAGTGCCCCAATTTTTACACTATTTCCCTTTCCCTCCTCTTTCCACAAATGGATATCTTTTCAGATCTTAGACTAGCTAGGGTCAGCCTAGACCTCTATTAACACCCACAAAAGCACAAAAAATATATATATACATGAATTTTATCACTCTAACCACTAGATGGAAATGAGATGAAAATTACACATAAAAACTAAGAATAAGTCATGCATAATTAAGGTTATCAATATTTATTCTACCCTACTTATATATACAACCATCTAAATCATTCCTAAGCTTAGATTACTCAGATTTCTAGTCTCAAGAACATTCAAAGCACTCTAGTCAACCATCATAATAGTTTCACTTAATCTTGTACCAGCACTTAGGTGGGGAGAACTACATTAGGCTTGATCCCTCTTCAGAGTATTGGTATGTAGACAACTCTCATCATAATGGGGTGTTGAGGATGTTCAACCTACCCCACTAACAATACACTTTACTTCTTATATCATCCAAATGCCATAAAATATGTAGGATTAGGGTTTTATCATAAAATTAGTCAAAATAGGTCATCTATAGAGTTTTCAAACTCATGTGCATAGTAACAAGCTTGACAAACCCAAACACATGTACACCAAGAAACTTAGAACAATTCTACACATAGGACACTACCGCCAAAATAGGGACACTGACACTACATCATGCTACTATCCAATTAGGGAACTACTATCCAAGAGGAATTTTGACACCTAGATCCTATTAGACACTTATACTAGCCTCTTCCTTAGTTTTAGATCATCTGTCTTAGTCATTTCCTAGCTAAGTTCTCATTTACATTATTTATTATTATTTTTAGAAAGGTCAAATTTAGTCAATTCTATAATAAATTAGTGGCTATGTTTAGTTTATATTTCTACCTTAATTTACTATTCTCAGCTCTTTAAAAGCATAGGATTTACTTTCATATAAGTCTTAAAAGTTTAAAACATTTGGTGTACCCTATTTAGTTTGAATATTGCACAAACCTTAACCCTAAATAACCCTAGGTTTTATATTTCCAACATTCTAAGATCCATATTTCAGATTTCAGATCCATACATTTTCTAATTTTATTTGATATAATAATGATACTAATGACATAATAAGTGTATCACTTTTTATTTTAAACTCTAATACTTCATTTACATGCTTGTTTACTTTAATTTAGAATGACCCTAGAAAATACATAAACACATGTATACTTTATGCTTTATAACAATTAAAATACATGGCATGTTTCATTATTTCTTTAGGATGCTATCTTTATCTTATGTGGAATTTAATTAAAATATAAATATTTAAACACATAGAGGATACATTACCTAAAATAACAACTTCATCACCTAAAATCAACAAGTCTCCTTTAGATGCTTTTTACTCTTTTGTTCACTTTGATTCTTTACCTATCACTCCTAGACATAAGGGAACACCATTAGTATCACTTATGACTCCTAGTTCTTGACCACACACATCTAGCCACCATCCTGTTAGGTTGTGGAGCTAAAAGCTTCACCAGAATGCAAACAAGAGGAGTTACGAAGGTTACAGAGAGTTACAGAACAAGTTGCAGGGCAACCGACGTCGGTCAGATAGTGGTGCAAAAGCAACTGATGTCGGTTACAAGTCGGTGGACATCGGTCAGGAGGAGCCGACGTTGACAACCTGTGTGTGAACATGCAGTTTGCATGCAGATTCTGGAGAGTCTATTTTTGGACTGTTAGTTTGCATGTTAAAGGCTAATTATAGTCTTGGAGTTGTGTGTCTAATTATTGTAATTAAGAATGTCTAATATTGTATGCATGAGATCTATATAATAGACTCATGGGCTGTATTGTAAACTTATGCTAGAGAGAAGAGAACAATGGTGTGTTCCTCCTAGTGCCACAGTACCAAGTGTGGGTGCTGGTTTGGAGAATCAGAAGGGTTCTTCGTGTATGTATGATCTTGGTCAGAAGGTGTCCAGGACCACGTTTGGAGATCTATAATGGTGAGTAAGGTCTAGTGATTTGTAGGTGGCAGCAGAGAGCAGGAGATCTACTTGGAGTATAGTTGTGTACTTGGTGTACTGGCAGCGTTGTTACTGACTGGTGGAGGTGAACAACAATTCTATATTTGAGTTGTGTGTTGGGACCGAGAGAGAGAGGGAAGAAGTCCTTGAGGTGTGGCAAGCCTTTGAGGTGGAAGAAGAAGTGGCATCTTCTTTATTGTATTTTCTTCTGAGTGATTATTAATACAATTGTGTATTGTCTCTCATATCCTGTGTTGTTTCATATTTCTAGTTACTTATCATTTTGGTTAAATTCTGTGTTTAGTTGCTAATATAAGAGGTAATATATAGTGCTCTAATTGAGGAGCAAGATCCTGACAGTTGGTATCAGAGGTTCAGGTTGGGTTGACTAACAGGTGGTTCAAATTTGGTTAGTGTTTTTTGATTACAGGTCACTCTCAGGGGTTTCAGATTGAATGGGAGTATAGCAATGGCAGAAAAAAGTAAGCTACGAATGGAGAAACTGAATAGCACGAATGGTCTGATTGATGGAAAGAAAGAGCAAGTAAAGGAAGATTATTGGTTGGTAGAAGATCAGCGTGTAGAAGCAAATGTTGCAGGTGATGTTGTATAGGTTGCTCTAGATAAAGTAGAATCTTGGTTTACAAATTCTTTTACCTCTTTCCATGCACCCTGAAATAGAGCATCTTTTCATGGGTATGTCTTTGGAGACTTTGGAGAGATTTATTTAGGGGTTGGTGAGCCTTGTCAGAATGTTGACAAAGGGGAAGTGAAGCTAAAATTGCAGACGGATAACACACAGGTGTTGAATGAGGTTATGCAGGTACCAGTCTTGGAGATGAGTCTAATTTTTGTAAGAAAGTTAGGTGATGGGAGATGCACAGTAACTCTCATAGCGGATGCACTTGAATTAGACGGTGGTAAGAAAGTAGATATCCTTTATCTATCTACTTATATTACTGATTCACCTTCTGTTGCAGAGATGTGGCTTTGTAGGCTTGGTCACATATGTAGGAGGGGAATGCATGTTCTTAAAGGGAAGATAGATATCTTTGACAAACTTAAGAATTGGAAAGCCTTGGTGTTCATGGAGGAGATGATAGACAGAGATCAGCTGAGGGGATTGAATTATTTTGAGCAGGGCTGTGTTGATTTGAATAGGGTTTTGATCCAAAAGGAGCTTGCGAGTAAAAAGTCATCACTCACAGGTGAACACAGGTACCAGCATCGATCATACAATAACCAACATCGGCAACAAGAAGACCAACATCGGTTAAACATGAACCAATGTCGGCAGAATGGATATCGGCATCGGCAGTCAGAGTCAGTGCAGGGAATCGACATCAGTCGGTTGCAGACTGGGAGATGGCTGAGATCGGTCACTAGAACAGATGTTGGGAGGACAACAAGCTATTAAGGAGTCTCAAATGCCCATATGAAGGACTGAAAGGGTAAGTGAACCTCATATTCATTGTTCACCTTATTACTAATTGCTTACTGATGGTCGAGAACTAGGAAGATGTGAAGAGGCAATGCAGGTAGAATCCAAAAACAGTGGGAGCTTGTCATGGATGAGGAGTGTGAGTCCTTGGAGAAGAAGCAAACAGGTATTTGTTGGTGGAGTTGTCAGCTGGAAGAAAGCACTGAAAGATGGATGGATTCCCAAGTTAAAGAAGAGAGTGGATGGATACGTGAGATGAAAGGCCAAGGTATATGGTCTTGAGGAAGCTGTAGGACAGTGGTACAGAGTTTGACAGGTGGATGACAAAGCAGGGCTTTAGTCAATGTCAGTGTAACTATTGTGTTTGACTTACCAGGTGGATGATGGTCACAACATTATCCTGTTACTATATGTGGGTGATATGTTAGTAGGTTCGTACATACAGGGATTTGTTGAGCTAAGGGTAAGGTTAGTTTAGAGGTATGTCATGAAGAATTTGGAGCAGTAAAATTCTTTGGCATAAGAGACATGGAGATTTTGTCTCTAGTGGGACCTGATGTGAAGAAGGTGTTGGCGAGGTTCAAGATGCAGGATGCAGAATCGGTAAGCACACCAAGGGCTGGACAGTTTAAGCAGAGCTTAAAATAGTGTTCAAAATCACATAAGGTCTGGTGTAGACTTGAGTTTTTCCCAAGCAGTGGGAGTTGTCAGAGAGTTTGGAGCCAATTTGGGGAAGGTGGATTCTCAGGTATCTGAGAGGGACCAGCAGCAGGGATTCATGTTATGCAGGGTCAAGGTCTTCACTACATGGGTTTATAGGTTCGGATGTGGTAGCTTACTTAGATGACAGGTGTAGTATCACAGGTTGTGTGGTGGTTGGTCTTCAGGATTGAGCTTGAAGAGGGATATAAGTCAGGAAATGAATTAGACGATGTATAGGTATAGATACAGGTGCAGCTATTTATCTCCAAGTGAGAGATTGTTAGGTTGTGGAGCTAAAAGCTTCACCAAGATGCAAATAGGAGTTATGGAGGTTGCAGAGGTTGTGAAGAGTTGTAGAATGAGTTGTAGGGCAACTGACGTCAGTCTGATCAACTGACATTGGTCAGATAGCGGTGCAGAAGCAACCGACATCGGTTACAAGTGAGCTAACATTGGTCAGGAGGAGTCGACGTCGGCAACCTATGTGTGAACATGCAGTTTGCATGTGGATTTTGGAGAGTCTATTTTTGGACCATTATTTTGCATGGTAAAGGCTAATTATATTCTTGGAGTTGCGTGTCTAATTATTGTAATTAAGAATGTCTAATTATTGTATGCATGAGATCTATATAATAGACTCATGTGCTGTATTGTAAACTTGTGCTAGAGAGAAGAGAGCAATGGTGTGTTCCTCCTAGTGCTACAGTACCAAGTGTGGGTGCTGGTTTGGAGAATCAGAAGGGTTCTTCATGTATGTATGATCTTGGTCAGTAGGTGTGCAGGACCATGTTTGGAGATCTACAATGGTGAGTAAAGTCTAGTGATTTGCAGGTGGCAGCAGAGAGCAGGAGATCTACTTGGAGTACAATTGTGTACTTGGTGTACTGGCAGCGTTGTTACTGACTGGTGGATGTAAACAACAATTCTGTATTTGAGTTATGTGTTGGGATTGAGAGAGAGAGGGAAGAAGTCCTTGAGGTGTGGCAAGCCTTTGAGGTGGAAGAAGAAGTGGCATCTTCTTTATTGTATTTTCTTCTGAGTGATTATTAATACAATTGTGTATTGTCTCTCATATCTTGTGTTGTTTCATATTTCTAGTTACTTATCATTCTAGTTAAATTCCGTGTTTAGTTGCTAATACAAGAGGTAATATATAGTGCTCTAATTGAGGAGCAAGATCCTGACACATCCCACCTCTACTACTAGGTCTTCACTTTTATTAGACCCTATGGTCTAGGTTATGATGTATACATATGGTCTTGAAGCTTGGTAGGTTAGCAAAACCCACGTCTATAGTTTTGTTGACTAGAGCAGTGTGTCTTCAGCCAAAGTTTCCATTTTGGAGCTCTTACAAAAGTATGATACATATAAGGATATTTTATGTGTAGCACTATATGATACTAAGGTACTTTAAACATCCGATCTATCTTATGTTGCTTTCATAATTAATAATATGAAATGGATCTAAGATCATATCTCATTAGAAAAGGAAGATCTCCCACCTTAACAAATCATATATTTACACTTGCCTCTCTATATTGCATTTATAAATAATGAGGTAGGTGTCAAACATGTTTTAGTCGATAATGGATTAGGATTGAACATTGCAATATCTATTTTCTTTAACTTCTTAATATACACAAGAATGATTTGGATCCTTATGATATGAACATTTGAGGGTTTGATAATATTGTACCCAAAGTCTTGGGTCAAATCACACTAAACCTTATATTGGGGCCTAGAGCGTTAGCTAAAACATGTTAAATTATGGATAATGATCTTAATTATATATATTTATTGGAAGACTATGGATTCATGATATGAAAATAGTTCCATCTACCTTATATGTATGTTTAAAGTTTAATTACAAAGGTCATATCTACACTTTTCCTATGGATAAAAACCATTCAAATACTATCAACATACATGCTGGATGGTGGATCCTAATCTTATTATAATGCCCAGATCTCGACAGGGGGCTGTGGGGGGCAACACCCCCCTCCCACTATGTTCATCGTGGGGTTTGAGGGCAACACCCTTGAAGCAAAATTTTGTTAAAAATGCATTATAAAATATTGTAATTTTATAGTAAATCTAGATCATTCACTATTAGGTTGTAGATATAATGGTAGAAATTATGTTTGTGCATTTTTCACCTAATAAGTAACCATCCTTTGATATGTGGGCATTGTAATCATAGTGGCATATTATATTTGAGTGAAGAGGAGATTGTAATGGATGTATTGCAAGTTTTATTCCTTCATTTTGTTGGACTGAATATAGAAAATATCTGGCTATTTTTGTGTGGACATAGCCCATATTGGGTAAACCACATTAAATTTGTGTTTATCTTGTGTTGTGTTTTCTATATTTTAATTCCATATTTATTTCATGAATATTTAATTGTTTTCTATATTCCTAAAAATTGGTATTAGAGCCAAAGGTCTATTTGGTAGATAAACTCACAGGAAAAGATGGTTATTGGTTCAAGTGTGAGCAATGGCAGAAGAAAGCAAGTTTAAGGTCAAAAAGTTCAGTGGCAAAAAAATACAATATATAAATGGAGGATTATCTGTATCAAAAGGATCTTTTCCTACCATTGGGTAGAATAGAAAAGAAGTTGACAACTATGAAGGATGAAGATTGGTAGGTTCTTGATAGAAAGACACTAGGATCAATACAACTATGCCTAGCAACATCAGTAGCCTTTAATATTTCAAAAGAAAAGACAATAATGGATGTGATAAAGGCATTAGATATAGTGTATGAAAAACCCTTAGCCTCTAAAAAGGTATTTATTATGAAGCATTTATTTAATCTAGAAATGTCATAAGGTGGGTTTGTTGATGATCATTTAAATGAATTTAACATGGTCACAAATTAGCTAAGCTCTGTAGGAGTAAATTTTGATGATGACGTTAGGGATATTTTGATTTTTTGCTCATTACCAGAAATTTGGAATGGCTTGGTCATGGTTGTGATTAATTTTGTCTTTGGTTCAAACACTTTAAAATTTGATGATGTTATTGGTGTTATTCTTAGCGAGTAAATGTGATGAAAAACAAAGGTGAGACATCAGGTAATACTTTGACTATGGAGAATAGGGGAAGATAAAAAGATAGAGGAAAGGGCCAAGGGAATCATGGTCGGCTTAGTAAGGGTGGATCTAAATCCATAGGAACATTGGTGCATTGGATTTTTGGGAAGAAAGGACACCTAAAGAAAGATTATTGGTTTTGAAAAGGAAAACAAGGAGATGGATGATAAGATAAAAATTAGGAAGCAAATGTAGTAGGTGATGTGTTACAAGATGATTTAATCCTTTATTTAGATAGCATTAATGATTCTCGGGTATTAGATTCATGGGATTCATTTCATGTTATACCCCATAATAAATATTTTCAAGACTATGTTTAAGGTGATTTTAGATAGGTTTATTTGGGTGATGGAGAACCCTCTAAAATTGTAGAAAAGGAAAAGATAAAATAAAATTATAGAATGGAAACAAATTGTTGTTGAAAGAGGTGAAGCATGTTCCTGAGTTGAGAAGAAATCTAATTTTAGTAGGGTAGTTGGGAAGTAAGGGCTGCATAGTTACATTTGCAAAAAAAATTGTGGAAGGTCATTAAAGGATCACTAGTATTAGCAAAAGGAGAGAAGGTAGGTATATTATATTTATCTAATGGTAATGTTGACTCTTTTGTTGCTTTAGATTCCATAAAATTGGATATAAAATTATGGCACCATAGACTTGGGCACATGAGTGAGAAGGGGATGCAAGTTCTCCACTCAAAGAATTTTTTGCCAAATTTGAAGAAGGTGGATTTGGAATTCTTTGAGCATGGTGTGTATGAAAAATAGAAGAGATTCAAATTTATTAGAGTTGGGAAGATAAATAAGGATGAAAAGTTAGATCTTGTGCATACATATGTATGGGGACTAACTTAGGTATCATCCCTTGGTGGCTATTATTATTATGTTACTTTTATTGATGATGCAACTAGAAAAAATTGGGTTTATTGCATACAAAAAAATATGATGTTTTTGATACTTTTAATAAATGGAAATATTTGGTTGAGAATGAGATAGGAAATAAGTTGAAGTGTGTCAGATCAAATAATAGAGATGAATACTATAGTAAGAAATTTGATAATTACTATTTATCTCATGGGATTCATAGAGAGAAGATGGTTCCAAGAACACCACAACAAAATGATGTGTCAGAAAGGATGAATAGGACAATCATGGAGCATGTAAGGTTTCCCTTATAATTTTGGATAGATGCTATGGATACTATTATTTACTTAATAAACAAAGGGCCTCCAAGTCTTTTAGATAGTGGCATTCTAGAAGAAGCATGGATAGGTAAAAAGGTAGATTATTTATTTTTAAATACTTTTGGTTGTGAAGCATTTGTCTATATTGATAAAGAAAATAGAACCAAGCTTGAAGAAAACTCCAAGAAATGTACTTTTATTGGATATGAAGTTAATGATTTTGGTTACTGTTTATGACATTTTTAAAATTGTAAAATCATTAGGAGTAGAGATGTGATCTTTAATAAGAAGGTCATGTACAGAGATCAATTACAGGGAAAGAATCAAGAAAATCCAAATGTTGAATATGTAGTAATTGATGAAATCATTGGAAATGAAATTCCAAAAGTCCTAAAAAATTATAATGTGAAACAAATACAAGTACCTAAAACTCCTAGAAATGTAGTTAGGAGATCTACCAGAGTAAGTATACTCCCTGAATGATACTCTCCTTCACTTTATTATTTATTATTATCTGATGGTGGTGAGCCAAAAAGCTATTAAGAAGTAATGCAGGTAGAAACCAAAAATAAGTGGGAGCAAGGCATGAAAGAGGAGATGGACTTCTTGGTATATAGCCAAATGTGAGATTTGGTTCAGTTGCTTGTAGTTAAAAGAGCATCACAAAATAAATGGGTTTATAGGTTGAAGGAAGAATATGAAGGAAAAAAGAGGTACAAGGCCAGACTTGTTGTAAAGGGGTTTGCAAAAAATAAAGGTATTGATTTTGATGAAATATTTTATCCAATTGTAGAAATGACTTCTGTAAGAACTATTTTAAGTTTGGTAGCATTAGAAGATTCACACCTTGAACAGTTAGATGTGAAGACTTCTTTCCTTCATGGTGATTTGGAGGATGAAACATATGTGGATTTACCATAGGGATATGAAGTAAAAGTTAAGGGAAAAATGGTATGTAGGTTGAAGAAGAGTTTGTATGGTCTAAAGCAAGATCCAAGATAGTGGTATTTGAAATTTGACATATTTTTTACAGAACAAGGTTATAGTAGATGCCATTTAGACCATTGTGTTTACTTTAAGAGATTAGATAATGGAAACTATATTATATTGTTATTATATGTAGATGACATGCTTATTGCAAGGTCTAACATACAAGATATAAATGATCTCAAAAGTAAATTAGCTAATTCATTTGTAATGAAGGATTTGGTGCTGAAAAGCTCTCTTTATGAGAATAACAAGAGATAGGAAAAATAGAAAATTGATATTATCTCAAGAAGAGTACATCAAGAAGGTGTTATTCAAGTCCAATATGTAAGATGCAAAACCTATAAGTACACCTTTGGGGGGGGGCACTTCAAATTAAGCAAGGAATAGTGTCCTAAAACTTAAGAAGAAATCAATTACATGTCTAAAGTTCGATATGCTTTAGTAGTTGGAATTTTAATGTATGCTATGGTATGCATGAGACCATATATTGCTCATGTAGTGGGATTTATTAGCAGGTTAATGAATAATCTAGGAAAGGAGCACTAGGATGTAGGCAAGTGGATTTTTAAGTACTTGAGAGGGACCACTGATAGAGAGTTATGATATAAAGGTTAAGATGTTAAATTACAAGGATATGTTGATGCAGACATGGCTGGATATTTATAGGTAGGAGGAGCACCATAGGTTATGTATTCACTATTGGTGACACAACAGTTAGTTGGATTTCAAAATTATAGAAGATAGTTGCTTTGTCAACTATAGAGGAAAAATATGTTATAGTTATAGAAGAAAACAAGGAGATGATATGGATGCAATAGGTCATGGAAGAGTTGATATAGAAGTAGGAATATTTTAGTTTGTATAGTGATAGCTAGAGTGTGATTCAATTAGCAAAAAACTCAACATTACACTCAAGAACCAAACATATACAACTTAGGTATCACTTCATTCATTTAGTTTTAGAGGATGGTCAACTAAAGTTGGAACAGATCTATACGAGTTAGAATCTTGTAGATATGCTAACAAAGGTAGTCAATAAAGAGAATCTAGAGAGTTGTTCAGCTTCAATAGGTCTTCAAGGACAATTAAGTTGAGAAACATGCCAAGCTCAAAGTTTAAAGAAAATTCCAAGGAAGAGTTGTAGTGGTGGAGTTATAACAATCAGTCTCCAAGTGGGAGATTATTGGATGGTGGACCTTGATATTATTATAATGCTTGATTATTGATAGAGGGGTGTGGGGGGTACAATGCCCCCACACTATGGTCACCATGGGGTTTTAGGAACAACACCCTTGAAGAAAAAATTTGTTAAAAATACATTGTAAAAATTTGTAATTTCATAATAAATCTAGACTGTTCACTATTAGATTGTAGATCTAATGGTAAAAATTATGTTTGTGTTTTTTTTCCTTAATATGTAACCCTCCTTTGATATGAGGGCATTGCATTCATGGTGTCATACTTTATGTGAGTGAAGAGGAGATTGCAGTGGATGTATTGCAGGGTTTATCCCTTCATTTTGTAGGACTGAATAAAAAGAAGAACTAGCTATTTCTACGTGGGTGTATCCCATTTTAGATGAACCACATTAAATCTATTTCTATCTTGTGTTGTGTTTTCAAGATTTTAATTCCATCTTTATTTCATTAATATATCTTTATGTTCTATATTACTAACAATAAAGATCCTTCACATAATTATATTCCTCACATGGATTTTTATACAAGACTACTCCATTCTACTATTTAGAATTCACATATCACTCCCCCATATACTTTTAGATCACATAATAATTTCACTTCTCCTTTTACATTGAGATACTTCCAAAAATTGGGTTACATAGGATAGGTCCTTGGTAAGCATGAGGAAGAATCCTTAGTCCTATTGAATCATATGATGAATAAGGTAGACAAAGACTTGGATATAAAGATAAAACATCTAATTCCAAGTCCTCTCACCATATGTCTCACCATATAATGTTTTATCTACCTATTCCATAGGCAGACAATGCATTAAATCATGTTTCTACACTCAGTTATTTACCTCAATCTTATCGATGATACAACTTCTCCAGATTTGCCTACTTTTGATGAATTTGATAATGATGAGGCTCTCTTAGAATTCTTGAAGGAATACGAGGATATCCATTCCTTATATAATAAGAATAGGTTTCTTCATTTCACAAATGCCTAGGTATTCTTTGGTGAGCATTCAGATGATTTCAATGATATTTTACCTGACACAAATGACACAAATGATATATGGATCAATCTACATTACTTAATAAAGAGATAGTGGAATTTAATTATGGCACAAATATTGATCCTCATATCATACTATTTTCTACTACATTACGTAAAGAAGAATATATAAATATTCATTAGATTTTAAAATATTTCATTAAAGTTTGAACTTGGGCTTATTATGATATGCCTAACATTAATCCCTCAATCGCATTACATAAGGTTACACTCTATCCTAATGCAAAGATGATTAAACAAAAAATTCAAAAAAATTCACCCCAAACTTTTTCTTTTAGTCAAAGATGAGATCCAATAGCTCATGGGTGCCAATTTCATTCAACCAGTTATTCATCCCTAATGGGTTACTAATATTGCCCTTATTTTAAAACCCAGCAACCAAATATGATGTTGTTGTGATTATAGAAACTTAAACAAAACATGTCCTAAGTATGGTTTTACTCTACCCAACATCGATATGATAGTCAACTCCACATTAGGCTATGAAATGATCTCTTTTATGGATGGCTTCATCAGTTACAATCAAATTAAGATCACTAAAAATACCAATTAAAAACTTCTTTTTAACACACCATGGGGCACTTTATAATATATAGCCATGCCTTTGGATTAGAAAATATAGGAGTAACATACCAATGAACAATGACACAATTTTTTCATGATGTCATTCATACAACAGATGAATATTATGTCAATGATTTTCTTACAAAATCAAAAGAATGACAACACCATGCAATAGATTTATGATAGATTTTCAAAAGACTAAGAAAATACAATGTACGACTCAATCCCAAGAAATGCATCTCAAGGGTTTCATCAGGTAAACTATTAGGATTTATAATATCCCAATGCAATATCAAAGTTGACCCCAATAAAGTCAAATCTATAATGGACATGCCTCCTACCAACTTAAAGTAACTTCACTCCCTACAAGGAAAGATTTAGGTAATACATTGCTTTGTGACACAACTCGTAGATAAAACTCAATCATTCACTAGATTAATTAAAAAGGATATAAAATCAGAATGGGACATCACATGTCAAGAAATATTTGACACACTAAAATAGTACCTATTGAACTCACCTATCTTGGTACCACCAACATTTGAGAAGCCACTTTTCCTTTACATCTCAATGACATATTGTGCACTCAATGGACTCTTGGCACAACATGATGATCAACCTAAAGACTAGGCCATTTAATACATTAGTCATACACTTGTTGACTATGAAAAAGATTATCCAACAATAGAAAAAATTTGTTTGGCACTTGTATTTACTAATCAAAATCTCTAGCACTATATGATTAATAAATGAGACACAAGTCATTACAAAATTTTATCCTTTAAATTTCCTCATGTTGAAACAACATCTCCTAGGATGTATTGTAGAATAGGTTATGTTACTCACATAATTCAACCTCAAGATCGTCTTACAAAAAAATGTAAAAGGTTAGATAATTACATATTAATTGGTAGTATCCACATTATTGGACACAAATCCTATCAATGATGATTTTAGGGATGACTTCACATCATATAATACCACTTATGACACCTGGATAATGTTTTTTGATGGTTCTAGATGTGTATTTGGTGCTAAAATTAGAATTATTTTCATCAACCCACTTGGGCACATAAACCCTCCTCACTTACTGACTCAATTTTTAATGTGCCAACAACATCATATAATAAGAAGCTCTTATCTTAGGCTTTAAATCAATTTAAGCTTTCCAGATCAAGTAAATTAAAGTTTATAGGGATTCACAATTAATTTTCAATCAAGTTACAAACATATACCAAACCAAAGAAGAATGCCTTATTCCCTACAATAATATGGTTTAATGTCTACAGGCCTAGTTTAAAAACTTCTCTATTGAAAACATTCCATGTAAAGATAATAGTCATGCCAATACAATGGCCAGTGTAACATCATTAATCCCCATTTACATAAATGAATACTAGGCTATGTTCACTATCAAGTGATTAAAATATCCATCAGTGTCACATATATACCTCATATCTCTAACAATTATAATTACCACACATAATACAACAACATTCAAATGGATATCTGATATATACAAATTTTTACATAAATCTATTACAGTAGACACTTTCATAAGAAATGAAAAATGTAAACTATAATGATACTCCCTCTAATATGTTTTTATTGGTAGGGAATTATTCAAAATATCTTTTGAGGGACACTTTCTTCGATGTTTGATAGTTGCGGAAGCTAAGTTGGTTATCATACAGGTGCATGACATTGAATGGGGTGGTCAATTCAGTGATAAATCTATGTCACACAAATTACTCAAACAAGGTTACTATTGGCCAACCATGAATCAATAATACTAGTAATACACCATGTTATGTGATAGATGTCAATGCCATGGTAACCTACACCATGTCCCTTCATAAAAACTATAACCCATAGTCTCCCCATGGCCGTTCATGCTATGGGGTTTTGATCTAATTAGTAAGATAAATATAGAATCTATATGGGGTCACAAATTCATTATCATAACTATAAAATACTTTACAAAATGGGTGGAGGCCATTTTACTACAATCCACAAAGAGATAAGATATATGTTATTTTCTCATGACCTACATTATTTCTTGATTCAACCTCCCAGCGGCCATCATTACAAACAGTGGAACTTCTTTTAAGAATAAAATAGTGAAGAAATTTTATGTTAAATATAAAATCCAACACACATTATCTACTCTGTACTACCCATAAGGCAATGGTTAAGTAGAAACAATAAACAAGACAATCAATAGTATCCTCAGTAAAATAGTTACCAAATTTGGTGATGATTGACACAATCAACTTATCTATGCACTATGGGCTTACCACATCAATATTCATATATTAACATGAGATACTCCTTATTCACTAGTATATGGCACAAAATCAATTATCCCACTGGAGTTAGAAATCCCATCCTGATGGGTATCTTTAAAAGGGCTCATTAGAGATGATCAATACATAAAAATATGTCTCCATGAATTATAATAAATGGATCACACATGCATTAAATCCACAGAAAATCTCAAGGCATATTAGAAATTAATCCAACATACCTATAATAACTATGTTCACAATAAGGAATTTGAAGTTAATTATCTAGTTTTAAAAGAAAATCTTAGAAATGTCAATGCCAAAGAAGATAACAAAGGAAAATTCAAATGAAATGGGATTCACCCATACTTAATCATAGAAAAATTTATCCCAAAAAAATATCATCTAACTTCACTTGATGGTAAGGAAATCAAAAACTCATTAAACATCATGCATCTAAGGAGAATGTACATATAAAAGCAAAACTCTTTTCATATTACTTATACATAGCTTATATATAGAAAATAAAAAACAATACATTATTCCAAAAACATAAAAAACATTAAAATATTTACATATAAAACACAAAATTATAGATTGTATGCATTTCCATGTTTACATTTCTTATATTTTTTAGACACTACATATGTTATCTATCTTAGTATAGTCAATTTTTATCATACATACATGCTTCACTTGTTCAATAATCGATCAAATAAAAAAGCATCATTCCTTAGTGAAAACTTCTTTTAGGTGCTAGGGGATGTCAAAATCAAAGTCATAGTCATAAAAATAAAAATTCAAAATCCTCTGGTGAAACCTTTCTTAAGGTACCATCGAGAATTCAAATTTAAATCAAGCCAAAAAATCAAAAAGACTCTATGGAACCAATTTACAAACAAATCAATGTCAAATTTAATATGGCTGACAATCTTCCAAATATTCAGATCAAAGAAAAAAAATTAAAATCTTGTATCCCTTAACAATGCTTATCATATGGCATAAATCAAGAACAATATGATAATCATCTCCAACAACATATGTGATTTCTAGTCCCAACTCCTTATCATCCATCACACTTTCATATCATAAGCCATACTATAATATCCATGTATCTATAGGATGACCTTTAATTGTAGATAAATGCCATTATTATCACACATATCTACACTTCTAACATGAAGAAATGACATCAAAAGTCCCAATTCTTGTACATTATTGTTCATAGTCTTATTCTAAAAAATAAAAATAAAAATCATTCCTCCAAGGGTCAAAACCATTTTTTTTGGAACCTTGGATAAGTGTCATGATGAAAACTAGTTTTTATTCTCAAGTGTAGATATTTTTTGGTCATCATATACCTTCACACTCAGGATAAAATCTAGTTCATCCCTACTATTGACTAATTTGACACCTTGGTCAAATAAGTCAATCCCATTGCAAGTTAAAACTTCCATAGGGTCTCCTAGGTCATAAAATGTTCATCATGGTCATTAATAACGTAAAACAATATGCCTTTATCCTTGTCATATTTATATTGTTGCCTCATGTCACATTATGCCACCTTGTGGCCATTTGGATGAGTTGTATAATTTTTAACCAAAGTCAAGTGTGTCAAGAAGATGTATAACATATCATGTGTCAGTTAGATGTTAGAGAATTTTTTTTGAATTGACAAACTATAAGGTTTAGTGTACAAAGGAGTTTACCTACAAAATATGTCATTTTAGGTAGTTAAACAAACTCCATAGCTCATCTGGCACATGGGAATGATTTAGGAGTGTCCTTTTATATCCCCTTAAGTCATCTCCATGTTCATATTGTTTTTAAAATCCCAAAATTAGTGAAAACCATTTTATCTCTCTTTGTTCCCTTTAATAGGTCAAACAAGTCAACCAATTTACAACTGGTAAAGATAGGAGGGGCAAGGTTGAGTTTTATGATTTTTATGGATGAAATTATTATTTATGGCCTTCCATTCTATGGAAATATTTTTCATATTGGTATAATTTGATTCATGAACAAATGCTAAGACTATTAGTATCTCAAAATTGCCTTCATAACCCTAACACCTTCAGGTTTTCTCGTCTGCTTGTATGATCTAATGTTTCTAAGTGGTGTGTGTGTTTTGGAAGAGCAAGTTCTTCATATTTAGGTTTTTTTCAAATTATTTTGCATGTGTGATCATGGAAGGTGAGTAATATCACTCTTATTGTGCTAATGAATGAGCCTTATTGGTCTATAGGATAATGTTTCCATAGTCGCAAGATTTATTATTTTGTCAAAGGTTTCAAGTCCAGTAATGTACCTATGTTCAACATATAAAAAACATGAAAGCTAGTTTCTCCATGGAATACTTGCATTTAATGACTTGAAATTTTATTGAGGTGACTTTCCTAGATAATGAGAAATGAATGGTTAGAGCTTCAATATGACAGTTACTTGCAATCACCTTTAGGGATGTACAAAAGATGGATGGGCCATCCAAAACCTAGGACATAGGTAGTGTTCATCTCAAGTATTGAATGATTTTCTCAAGTCACTCAAGGTTCACAAACTACAATCAAGAACACTCTCAAGCAATGTCTACAGGTGCAAGATTGAAATTTTTTTTAGTGGGACTAATTACCTTAATCTCTTTGAAAGAGAATCTTGTCTCATGAAGAATCCTCTATTGATGGAAGTTGATGAAATATGAGGTGGATTAATGTCTTCCTTCTTATGGAATAGGTCTAATAGTAGAACTTGAATATGAGAGGAGGTTGCTAAGTTAATGGAAGAGGATGATTAGTGGATATTCAATTCAATCAAGATTCTATTAAAGATGCTTAGTGGAAACACAGTGCTTTTGAGCTCAAATAAACCTTTAGCTTGTAGTAACACATAATGCATTGGTGATGAGACATGACTACATGGTTTCAATGAATAAATGAGTTAATCCAAGTGTGTAATGGTCCTTGTTAACCTTATTAGAATATGAAGGCCTGAAATCACAATGTTCAAGCATAAATTTATACTTATAGGAATTTTGCATTCCCTACAAATATACACCTACAGTTTGGACTCTCATACTGCAAACTAGCCTAAGCAAGAAATGATGCTAGTTAGTTGATGAATAGAGGTATATAATGACATGATATGAATAAACTAATATGTAATCAATAAAATGCAACACAATGCTCAAACATTGATAAACACCTACAAGAGCCCATTGACCTCCCTAATTTCCACCTACAGGTGACACCATCAAAATAGTCTGTAGACTATTTCTAGCTCATGTAATATGAAAGTTTAGAAGGTTGGCAGATGAATGTGTTGGAACACCATATTGAATACTCTATTAGTGATAATGACACACTTATAGGTGATATTCATAATCAATAAAAATATCAAATAACTAGATTTAGAAACAACAACCTACAGTCAACTAAACCTTGCCTATAGTCATATGACCTAATGAACTAGTTTGGACAAATTTGAAGGTTTGAGGGATATTGAAACATAATCAAGATTTGAGACTTTTTATATATGGTCATAATGACCCAAACAATATTTACACAATTTTATTCTAGCTAGGCAAATAGGGGATATGCTCTCTATTCTTTCACAGACATGAGGCACTCCAGTAGAAACAAAACTTGTAGGTAAGACATGTGAATAATGAAAAGGTAAGTGGTAAAGTCTTATAACCATGGTGAAATGTTTTAGAGGGTTTACATAAATATGAACAAAGTTTTAAAAGACCCCACAATCATAAAAAACACTTAAGAGAGTCAAAAACTCAAAATGCACAGTCTAAGCCTATTAGGCCTAAACCCTCTTGGCCTCTAGCTTTATCTAGATGATCATATGACCTTTTCAAATAGATTAATAGCCTTTATATTGGAGTGGAGGACTTAAATTAACCATTGGTTTATATAGATAATCTCAAGGATGTTTAGTTTGACTTAAAACTATCTCAGACCTACTCAGATTTGCCTAGAAGGAGCTAGAGATCCATCTTTAATTGTTTATACATGTACCTACACTATGCATGGTGCCTCAAGGAGTTAGGATTAGTTGATGGGGTACCTAGATTATCCTCAGAGGAATTGTTTTATAGTTTTAGCATATGGTTTTTATGAACCATTGTTAACAGTCCAAGACCTAAAACCCTCTCAAAACCCAACCTGATGGGGAAGAAATGAAAATATATGCATCTAAGAGAGGTAAAATGGACATGAAAGTGATTGGAACCTATTTATAAATATCCCATGATCCTTGACACTCATTTGATCTATACGATCTTCTCTATGGATATACCTAATATGGTGTTTCTTACAAGATTTGACTAGTTCTATATGTGCAAAAGGGAATGAGTAAATGAAAGTCATTGAGGGAGGTCTTCAGAGACTTGTCCCAACTCTTAAGACTCATTTTTAACCTTTGTGATACATGAAAGCTCCTATGTTGAGTTGATCACTACAAGTAGTCGTTGGACATATAATGAGAAGAAGTGATTGTCTAAGTGTGAAGATGAGAAGAGTGATGTTGAATCTTATTGAATTATATGATAGACGAGAGGACAAAGAGGATTTAGAAATATGTACTAGCACCTATACAATGGATTTCCTTAAGCAGGTATAGGCCACCTAAGTGATAAGTGTAGGCTTTGAGGCCTAAAAAGCTAATGAGTGGTTGCTAGATAGTGAATAACAAGTGATGTACGAGAGACTATTAGTTGAAAGGCATATGAAGGATGTTGCAATATTGTTTCCACCTTCTCATGATAGAAAAAATGTGTCAAATATCCCTATGGTAGTTTTAGACATCCAAATAGATTCTTCATCATTAAGATAGTTTCAAGAAGAACCATGGAGTGCCTCTAGCCAACCTGAAAGATGTGTCATGTTTGTGATGGACACATATCTAGGAGGACTTCTTGAGATATTTTATACTTCATTATCCTTCTTTGTAAATAATTCTCATAGCTCAAAACTTGGATTTGTGACCCTTCCACTTATCTTCTTCTCTCTCTTTTCCTTTGATCTATAAATGCAAGCTATTTTGGCATTTTTAAAAAGTACACACCTAATATGGCAAAGCCTTACTAGTTTAGCACCTATTTTTTTTTCCTTTGAATAAGATTTTGAAGCTGGTTTTATCTTTACAATCTCTTTCCTAAGTGTGACAAGTAGTGTACTTTGATGTTAAGTGATGAACATGCTCTCCTTGATTCCATTCTATTATTGCATGTTTTGTGTAGGTGATATCTCTTCTAATAGGTTTCATAAAGTGTATTTGTTTGTTAAGTATATCTTAAAGTGTGAGAGGGACTAGAAGTGTCTAGTATTAGACCTTATTTTCACCCACCTCTAGATGTGCATATCAATCTACCTCTATGAGAAATACTTATGCTAGAAGGACAATGAGTTAAGGTCAGTTTTAGTAGTCTTCATTCTTAGTGCATATGAAAGTGTGTTTGTGGACTAATATTTGGTTTATCACCTCAATTATTATATGAAAATATTATTCCTTTCTTCCCTTTTCACCCCCAAGTGACTAGTCTAGTGTAGTGTGTGATATTAAGAGATAAATCAAGGGAGCTAGACCTTTGACCTAGAGGTTTACCTCTACTATAGGAAACCCTCAGTCCTAGAGGTAATCCTATGTTTTCCAAATATGGGAGAGGATTTAAAACCCTCTCCTAGGGTGAAATATTTGGATATAATGGTTTTATCACGCTCAGCACCCAAGGTCCAAAAGAGTAGAAGAAGTTATGGTGTGTTCTTTATACTATCCGCTTTTGGAAGCATTCAAACAAACACCAATGGGGACTCTGAATGCAATCATCTAGTTGTAAGCATCCTAGGTACTTTTTGATTATATTTTTATCATCTCTTATGTTTAATTTGAATAATGAGGTTGATATGGATAGATATGTTGAGATTTTTTCCTATACATATCCCTATCAAAAAATTTATCCACCCTATGGTCAACCCATCCCTCCTACATATAGTCATGAATTTATTGAATAACCTTATGAAGAAGATTGTGAATAAGGCTATGAACAAGGTGATTAAGAATATGTGTTTAAGGATCTTGAAGAATAGATCTAATATCTTAAGATGTAGGCTCTTAAAGGAAAATTTCAAGATCCTAAGAGGTAGATTATTGTAGGTATTATTCCCAAATATCCCTATCCACCCTATCAAATTCCTATAAAACATTCTCAAGATCAATACCAAAATTCATTTCCTTATCCTGATATAATTACACCTCAATCTAAGTCCTTTTTGGAACTTATGCCTAATATTCTAAAATCAAAAACGTTGGTGAAGAAATGGGATCAAGAGCTTGATGTGATCCCTATTCATTTCATAGAAAAAATGAGAAGGTCAGTTCATTTCCTTATGAATAAGTGGATATTGGTTGAGGAATAATCTAACTATGTCATCGATGAATATTTGCATGAAATGAGATGTTATATATAATTTTGGATTGAAAGGCTTGCAATTTGGCAAAACCAAGAAGTTGAGAGGCAACTTGTAGCTATTAAAAAGTGTTACACCCCTAACCTTATGAGTAATAAGGTTATGGAATGGAGAGAATAACCTTTATCTTTAATTTATTAATTATTAATATTTAGGCTAACATAATTGGAATGAATGGGTGTGTCCCTTCCCTATTATTGGGGTGACTCTTCCCAATTATGGGTGTAATCATACTTCCCATGACCCTACTCCTCCCTATGATTACACATCAACTCACGTGTAGACTACCAACATTAGTGATCCCACTTTGAGACATTTATCACTCACTTGGACCCTTACCACATCATATTCTTACCCTCCATACATCCTTAGTCCATCTTGTCACTTTTTCATGCAATACAAACCCTCTAAAGACCTCCTAAGGCCTTTTGCGACCCTATTGACTAGCCTAAGCCGTATTTAACCCAGGTCATGGCTTGTGTGAAGGAAACCTGTGGCCTAGGTTACATTTTTCCTTCAAAAAAGTCATGGCCTAGGCTTCATCCCAGGTAGAATGTGTGAAAAAGTGCTAATTTGGACACAAATGGTCAAAAATGTCTAGTTTTAAGTCTTTTGATGGATTGGGGTTGAGACATATGCCTCATTCTCATTTATTTGAGACTCTTATTTTATTTATCCACATTCTCTCTTGAATATTCCTCCATCCCTTATATATCATGCCTTCTTAAATCTCTCTTGATTCATTCTTGACACTCTTGAGCTTGATTGGTGACAAAGGATCCCATATGCTACTACACATTTGCTTGGAGACTCTATTACTACTCTCAATTATTCCTACTTCCTTATATCTTGCTTCTAGCTTATACATTTCACATTGCATCTTATTTATGCAATTGGTTGAAGATCTTACACCATTGAAAGTTCTCACTTCACCTCCTCATTTTCTCTTGGATTTTAGTTTAGATTTTAGCTTGCACATAGCTTGGTCTTCCTCCTAAATTACTTCCTAGCTTGGATTCCTAGTTGGTAGGACATCTGCACATCTTCTTTGAGCTTGATCTAAGGAAAATTTTCTATGTAAAGTGAAACTCCATTGTTTTATGTAGTGTATATGCTAGGGTTTGATTAGTTTTAGTGATTTAGTTGTTTTGTTCATTGTTTAGAATAGTTTTTGAAGTTTATGCATTCATATGTGGTTACAAGATATCTTCATTGCTTGAAATATTTACCATTACATGTTATGCTTGCATTGGAAACATTTTTATTGCATATTAAGACTCTACATGCTCAAAATGAACTATACAACTTACTTAAATGATCTCTCTCTCTTGCTAAATTAGAACATTTCATTGTTAGAAAACCTTAGTGTTGAATTTGAAAGATAACACAAATATAGATTAGGCATGCTCTTGATCCCTTTCTTGAAAATGTATTTATTTCTCAAAATGTTTTTTATTTATCCTAAAAGTATCTTAGCTTCTATATTTACATTTAATTTGTTATATCTCTTTACTTGGCATTGTTATTTTCACAATTTTTATATAATTAATAATTAAGTCTTAGTTACTTGCTTTCATGTGGTTGGATCTGCTAGAGGTACTTGTTTACTTTGTTTGCTTATTCATTCTATCCCCAACTTGGTTTGCAAGTATATCTATATCTTGGTACAAGATGGAAAACTAGATAACCTCTATATACCTCTTATAACCCATATAACCCTTGAGCCTTTTATCCTCTTAGTGGTTTGCTTTAGCACCCTGCCTTACACTGGTGGTGCTTTTAAGATTCTTAGAGCTACATTCTTGCATGCCCAGTGGGACCTCACATAAATTTTCACATTATTTCTATCCCCTTTAGAACTCTCTTAGCCAACTCCTCTCTATTATCTATTAGGATTTGCTTTCAATAATGTTTTGGTTCTCACCTTAGTTGTTTTCTCCTACTTTGGTTTTACATTGTTCTCTCTATTGGTTATCCATTGATTTACCTTTTTTGTTGTCTTATGTGTTAATAACCATTGATTTACCTTTTTTGTTGTCTTATGTGTTAATCTTGGTTAATTTCATCCATGGTTGATCTCCCACCCTTGGGATGCCAATCCCAACAAATTGAAAGTCTCATTCCTGAGCTCACTCATGAGCAAGCCATGCTTGCAATGGAATGCCATAGACACTATAGTATTTAGGAGCTTCCCTCAACCCAACATGGTAGTCTATACCCTCTCACATTTGAAAGGAAAAAATAGCAGAAAGACTATAACCAATGGACTAAGTCTCCTTTCCACTAGTCTGAGCTTCATTCATTTGAAGATGTTTCATCTCAACCTCATGTCATATCTCATTCACTCGTTCGAGGTGATGAAGATCCTATTGTGTGGCTAGGGCCTGCTGAGCTATGTGTAATCATAAATTATTATCATAGATGCCTTTAGGTGAATGAAGTACATCCCTCTCCATTAGGAGTTAGTAGTGTGTTTCTTATGGAAATAGAGCTTGTACCCATGATGAGTCATTAATTTATGATTTAATAATTTCAATCTAGGGTTGGTGTTTGTGGTTATATGCAATAGGAGAAAGAGATCTCTAGCAACTTGTCTCTTCTACCACACTTCACACATGGAATTGAAAAGCACATTTGCAGAAAATTAAATCACATCAAACTTTGTGGAAAAATAAATCACACTTTTAGAAAGTAAATCACACTTCTAGGAAAGTAAATCACACTTTTAAGAAAGTAAATTATTGAATTGAAAATAAAGGAAAGTAAATTGTTGAATTGAAAATAAATGATGAACATAGAAAACACATGTAGGTTCATAATAAACCTTACAAAAAATAAATGTTTACATGAAAAATAAATAATAATAATTCAAAAGTATAATTACATAATAAATAAATAAATAAAAATACATTTATCCATCTTCCATGGAATGAGTGTCTAGCTCATTCCTCGAAAGAGAATTTTAATCAAAACACTGGATTTATGTCACAAAGCTTCAAAATGTATTATTGATAACCAAGATTGATTAAAATGGTGTGAAAAGTTGCATTTATAATCTCATGCTCCAAACTAACTCCTTATTCAATAATAATAATCTTAGATGCTCTCCATCAAATATGGAGAGAAACATAACAACTTAGATATTCTAGCTTATCTCAATCTTCCACAAAATATGGAGAGAGACATTATTATCTATTTACAATATAAGTTAAATCTTCATGAAATATGAAGAGAATTATTTATGGAATAAAATTATACAAATATAAATTTAGATAAAATCATGAACTAGTCCATAGATAGACCTACACAATTCATAGATATGTCTACACAGTCTGTAGATATACCTACAGAGTCTGTAAATTATAAAATTTGTAGAGTCTATAGATTTTAGAACCTACAAAGTTCATAGATTTTAGACCTGCAAGTCTATAGATTTTAGAACCTATAGAGTCCATATATTTCTTCAAGTTACATTCTTCAAACTATTGATGACTATGATGGCTCCCTTGACTTTTGATGCTTTGAAATGGTCTTTAATTAAAGAACTACATGGATGTAGAGATACTTGCTAAGTTTGTAGATCTGAATTGAGTGAGTTCATAGCTAATTTGGGTGAGTCCCTAGTTATGCCCAGAGTGCCTATGACTCACTTCAACGTTTATATTTGGTTGGGTCTTCATGATCAAGTCTAATAGAGCTTATTATGGGCTACATATACACACATTAACAACTTTTTCCAAAGATTTAGTAACAAGAATAAAAAAACAAGAAGACAATGATTTATAAAGAAATAACCAATGTATAGTTCTCTATTTCATTTTAAATAAATCATAAGTTTATAAACTACACTTAGATTCAATTTTTATTCAAGGAAAAACAATATTATCTCATGGATAAAATGAACCATTTTATGGGCTCATCAACCCGCTTAGTTTAGAGTGCCTTAACCAGTTCTTATGCAGGTTCCCTACCTCTTTCTCGACTGGAGACTCTAGAGCAAGAACATCCTTATATCCATTTTTTTGGCCATAGGCATTCCAACTTGGTGAGGTATCCCCATCATAGGGGGTATTCTCATCCTCCTATCCCTTATTTTAGAATTTACAATGAGCATGATGATTTGGATCATCATATATGGATTAGAGATCTATGGGAGGCCTATTTGAAGCATCAATGCCTACTAATCAACCCTCATCTGATGACTCATTATTAGAAACATGAAGATTTTGGTCATCATGACCATTTCCATGAGCATGCCACATCTTCCCATTGTCCTTGTGGGGACTATCACACTTATCATCACCATTCCTCACCCCATGGTAGAGATGATTTCTATCATGAACATCCTCCTTATTAGGATCCACCTTAACATCATCCTCCCCATGATCATGGTCATGGTGATGCTTATGGGCATAAGCAGCATCATCACCATCATGAGCTCCTTTTCAGAGTTCATCACTAGCCTGCTATCAACCATGCTTATGAGGATATCCATCAAAATCCTTTAGCCCCTTGGGTGCATGCTATTCCCCTTCTTACTCTTATCTTTAAACTACCTAAGTTTAATGGAACATGGAACTCCAGTCCTACAAAGCCCATTACATAATTCATGATGGCATGTATGGATTGGGAATAAGATGAAGGCATGATGTTGAAGCTTTTCACTCATTCTCTATGAGTATAATCTCTTGTCTAGTTTTAAAATCTACCTCTAGATTCTCTTTCTAGTTTTCAACTCCTTTTGGATGAATTCCTATAATATTTTGATATTTATAGACCCTTTAACCTCAACATCTAGTCGATCACCTCTATGGAATAGGCCAAGGGTGAGTCACAATTTGATTTTATACGTAGATGGAATTTAGCTATTCATACGTGTAGGATTAGGTTCTTAGATGACCAGCTTTATGATATGTTCACGTGAGCATTGAGGGAGGAGGTTCATCTTGAGGTCCTTAAGCATGAACCCACCTCTTATGATGAATTTTTTAATAAGTGTATGAATATTGAATTATTTTATTTACATGCAAGCATATGGCCCGTACCTTCCCAAAATTCATCCTCTTCACACAATCATAAGTGTAATGCAACCAGTGATGGTGTCACTAATTCTCCTCCCAAGAAGAAGGACAAAAAAGACAACCATAAGGTGAATGATTTATGTAGTAATCCAATTGAAAAGAAGGTTTCTAAATCTAGAACAATAAAATAATGGATGCCATGTCCTTATGAACCCACCAAGTTTTGTAATTTCCATTGGATGAGGGAGCATGATGATGCTAATTATGCTGCCAAAAATTCTAGTGCACAAACCTTGCCTCTATCTTAGAGTTTTCCTCTTATAAAACCCTACCATAATTTTAATTTGTTAAAAGAGCATCTACTTGACCAAGATAAGGAGAAGAAGAATAATAAAAAGAAGAAAGTAAAAGATAAGGCCCCACATTCTCCTTCTTGCTCTTCTACCTCTTCTAACTCCTCCCAAGCTGACC
Source organism: Torreya grandis (assembly GCA_037957365.1). Lineage (NCBI taxonomy): Eukaryota > Viridiplantae > Streptophyta > Pinopsida > Cupressales > Taxaceae > Torreya > Torreya grandis. The sequence goes on along the minus strand of JARHVA010001045.1, from coordinate 1,952,745 downwards.
CAAGAGGGAAAGCTAAGTGCAAGAGTAACAAGGTTGTTTCTACTATTTACATATCCTCTATTTGGTACAATTGATTTGTCAAGATACACTTTGATTAGGCCATCGACCCTTTTGTAGAGACTAGTGGTGTTGGGCCTCCTATCTAGCCCATAAGGGTAAGGAATCCTAAGGTCATATTTGATTTTAGGCATAACATCCATCCCTAAGATAGATAACATCCTTACTCCATCATAGAGGATTTGCAGGGCCTCTCAGATGGGATCTCCATTTGGGACCTACTTCATCTTTGCCCTAGGCAAATGGGTCTCATATTTAAAAATTTTGGTCTCTCTCATAAGGGTTTGCTATGTGATGACATTAAAGTGTTGTTTAACTTTGATGCAAAGGAGTACCCTCATCCTTCTACCTTATCTTTCAACCTAGCCTCTTTTCTAGATTCTTTAGTTCTTATAAAGAGGGATTAGTTCCCTCTCTATATCAATACTTATATTAATGTTTACCATGTTAAGTGGTGTATCATTGATGAAGGATCTGCATTAAATATCATGGCCCTGCATGTGTTCAACGATCTTGGGATCAGTTAGAAGAAGCTCTTTTATTCTCACCATAACTATGTTGGTTTCAATAACAACACAGCTACATTGATGGATAACGTGAAGCTCTAGGTCAAGTTTGGCCCCAAGATAGTCAAAATTGAGTTTAGTGTGTTAGACCTTGATATTTCATACAACATGATTCTTGGCCATCCTTGGACCATTGCCATGCATGTTGTCATGTCATCCATGTTTTGTATTGTTTAGTTTGTGCATGAAGGTGAGGTTCATACCATGGAGGCTGACCCATATCCCAAGGCATTTCTCTATGCAAAGATAAATCCCTTAGATGAGGATTTGGCTATCTCTTCATAGTGGTTTATAGATTCTCATACACCCCCTATTTATGATCATTTCTTCAAGGATGAATGTTTTGATCTAGATGAGTACTAATTAGCATTCATTCCTTTAGAGTTTATCACACATCAATCAAATCCCTCTTCCACTCTATGATGTCAAGCTATCTCACCTCATTTTAGAAATATCTTCTAGGATGTTTACCCAGATGTTGAGCCCCCCCTTGCATTTTTATTTACCTATCAAAGTATAGGATCTTTCCATACATCTCCTATTGAGACCACTAGAGTGGCTGAGTCTGATCTCAAGTGTTGTTTCATTCATGTTATAGCATCTAACATATTCAAGGAGAGAAAGACTTAAACCAAGCTCATGCAATCTTATTGTAAGTATCATTAACCCCTTGACCATGTTGGTTTGGAAAATTTCTCTCACATATAGACCAACCCCAAGATTTCTTATGATGAATGTCCTAGCAATTGAACCTGAAGTGTTAGATGATTCGCTCCCTCCCATGATAGAGTGTTTCAAGGAAGGTAATGCTATGAACATTTAAGGATCCATAGATGTTAACCTTGGTACTTCAACAAGGCCTAAGATCATCAATATCAACACTAGCCTTACTCTAGTGGAATGGGATGTTTTTGGTCACCTTATTACATGAATTTTTAGATATATTCTCTTGGGAATACACTGATATGAAGGGCATGGATCCTAACATAGTTGTCCATAATCTCATTATAAATAATGTGACCTAGCTCATTCACCAAAATCAATGACCAATGGCTCTTAAAGTTTCCCAGTTAGTCAAAACTGAGATTGAGAAACTCATTCGAGTTGGCTTTATCCAAGTTGTTGACTACCCTCAATGGATTTATAACATTGTTCCTATTATCAAGAAGAATGTAACCATTTGGATTTGCATAAAATTTCAAGATCTCAATATGGATTTCCCAAAGGATAAATTTACTACTCCTTTGATAGATTAGATTATTGATTCCACCATTGGTTTTGAGATCATATCCCTCATAGATGACTTCTCTATGTACAGCTAAATACAAATTACACCTAAGTACCAACACAAGATGAAATTCACTACCCCGTGGGTTACCTTATACTATGTTATCATGCTTTTTGTTTTGAATAACACTGGGGCCTCGTATCAGTATGCCATGACCCACATTTTCCATGACCTTATCCATAAGACCATTGAGTGTTATGTCAATGATCTCCTCATCAAATATCATAAGCAAGATGAGCATGTATAAGACCTCAAGATCATCTTTGAGTGTATCTGAGAGTATCACATTGATCTCAACCCCAAGAAGTGCATTTTTGGTGTTTCTACTAGAAAGCTTCTTAGCTTCCTCATTTCATAGAGGGGCATTGAAGTGGATTCTGACAAGATTAAGATAATCCTTGAGATGCCTCCCCCACATAACCTCATCTAGTTATAGTCCTTTCTCAAAAGACTTAACTTTCTTAGACATTTCCTTGAGGATTATGCTCACAAATCCATATCTCTCACACGTATCTTGTGTAAGGACACTCCATTCTCATGGTCTACTGAAGTCCAAGTAGATTACAAGTAATTAAAGCATATGATTCATAATCCTCCCATCTTGATAACACCCATTGAGGGGTGTGAGTTTATATTATATACCTCTATCACTGATCTTTCCATCAGGGGAATGTTGTGACAAAAAGATGACATTGGTAGGGAGAGAGCTATTCACTATATCTCTCACATGTTGGTTGGCACTTAACTCAACTATTATCTTATTGATTGTCAGTGCCTCTCCCTCATCTTCACTACAAATAAATTGTGATATTACATGTTAGGCAAAACTACCAACATGATTGTCCAGTCTAATCCACTTTTCTACTTACTCATCAAGACACATCTAGTTGGTAGGACTACAAGGTAGATCATTCTTCTTCAGGAGTTCAACCTCTACATTTTAGACCAAAAATCCACCAAGGGCTTGGTTGTGACTGACTAACTCACCAAGTGCCCACTACCCAACCCTAGTGTAAAGTTGGTTGACAATGCCTTTCTAAATGAGATGGTATACTCAGTCGACCATGTTGAGGTTTTTGAGTGTGATTGGTATCAAGACATTGTCCAATACCTTGAAGATTAGTTTTATCCCATCAATGCTTCTTCTCAAGAACACTATCAAATGCATAAGCTTGATGTCCTATATATCATCAGTGGTGGTGTCTTGTTCAAGAAGGGTCTCAATGGTGTGTTTATGCAATACCTCACCCCCAAAGATATTACTTTCATGCTAGGGGATCCTCATGAGAGAATTTGTGGTGGCCATCAGAGAGGGAAAGTCACTGCCCAATGTACTATCAGGATGGGATACTACTGGCCTACTCTTATCAAGGATGCAGTTTGATATGCTAAGAAGTGTAAGTTGTGTTAATTCATAGGGGATACTATCAATACCCCAGCTAACCTTTTACACTTTATTTTTTCCCCTTGGCCATTCTCAATTTGGGTTTTTGACTTCATTGACAAGTTTAAGCTTGCCTCTTCTAATGGCCATCATTGATTCATCACTACCACTGACTATTTCATGAAGTGGGTTGAGGCCATGACTCTTAGTGACATTTACGAGAAGATCATCACCAAGTTTGTCCTAGACTAGCTTATTTGTAGGTTCAGAGTCCCTACTCTGATAATGGTCAATAATGGATCAAGCTTCCAAAACCCTGATATGTGTGAGCTTGTTGAATGCTTTAGGTTTAATATCCACTTATCCTCCACCCATTACTCCTAGGGAAATGAGCAAGTAGAATATTCAAATAAAACTTTGAAGAAGATGCTTATCTATATTTTTTCCTAGTCTAAGAGGGACTGGCATCTCATGCTCTATCCTACCCTATGGGCATATCAGACTAGATTCTAAATGGCCATGAGGACAACCCCATACTCACTCATGTATGGGTCCAAGGCTATTATTCCTTTAGAGGTCTTAATCCCTTCACTGTAGGTTAAGACATTTAGTTCTCTTTTTGATGAGGAAGAACATGTTTCTTGCCTCAGTAAGCTTGAGTAATTAGATGAGTGATGCTTCGCTGCTCTTGAACACAACCATGCTTACCAGTGCCATCAACACCATCAATTAGAGAAGTTAGTGCACCCTTATCAATTCAAGGTAGGTGATATAGTCTTAATTTTTGATAAGGAGCATCATAAAAAGGGAAAACTCATAGACAAGTGGTTTGGTCATTTTGTTATCATTACCTCTCTAGAGAATGGGGCATATCATCTCTTGACCCTCAAAGGTGAGCCCTTATAGCACCTGATCAATTGGTTTTTCCTTAAGACATTTCATGTCTAGGCCCTATGTGGCCCTCTAAGAAAGTCATCCATGATGGTAAGTTGAGCCTTTCCTCTCTTATATCACCACTAACTTCTGTGTCACTTGTATATGTCTATGTACATGGGTTATTTATTATTAGTTCCTATTTTCTAATCACATATATCTAGTAGTCTATATTAGATGAAACATACACATCACATACAAAATAATATACACACATGTGTTAATAATGATAAAACCACTATAGATATCATAAAAAATACATGTTTTTTCTCTAGGTACATCACATGGTTTGTTGTCAACATAGGCTCACAGTCCATAAAAAACTACCACGTGTGTGGCTATACATACATATCCCAATCAACCTATGATTGAATGATATCTATGATAGTCATGCCCTAGATAGAGATATTGATCTTTGATTATGTATAGGCATTAAGAATAAGTCCTCCATATCATCAACATCTGATTCCCAATACAACTAGTCATTTTTCTTATACTTGATTTGATCTTCAACACTCCATTCCTTTATCCATCTCTTCTCTTTACATTAGGATTATTTGATTCATTAAATTTTATCTATACCATATACTTCTATATAATATTATTAGTTTCCTTGATATTCTATCAAAACCAAATACATTCACCTTCCCTCAACTATTTAAACTTAACTCCGTTGAGCAATCACACATACATTAGTTCTTCAAACTAGCATACTTCTTAGGTCTCAAATCCAAATTTAGGGTTAGATATTAGAGACACTAAATATTATTATTGTGATGATCTTGATTGATATTAAGGCATCCTTATCAGTATAATACACCCTTTGGTTCCCTCTTCAACTCTATTTTCCCTTCTCTAATGTCACCAAACTCGTGCAACTAGCTTGCTAGGCATCTTTCCCTAGGTCACAAGGACCAAAAGCTTGACTTGGGTGGTAAGGATTATAGTATATCATGAATGGGTTTTATATGATCCATTCACACATGTTTTATCCCATTTTAAATTTCTAATCACATTCACTAAATCTTTCTACACATTGTATTCTCCACGGTCACTCTAGGCTAGTAGACTTGTTTTGGCCATTTCCCTTACTTTGATCAATATAGTTTTTATATTAAATGTATTATAAAAATTTTAGGATTAATTAATCCCTTTAAAGGTGTATATAAAGTTACAAGACCTAATTAATCCTCTATCAATCAAATCCTTTGTTAAATACCTTTTTTTAAGGCCTACTTAGGCTTATTCGAAGACCTCTACTGTCAAACCATACTTTTTCATACACTACTAGATCCAAACCACTTTAAATAGTTAAAGCATGTCATAATTAGAAAGAATTCAAAATTTTAAATTTTTTGGATGGTTACATCTCTTAGAAACACTAAAACCCTAGTTTTAGGGTTATACTTGCCTGCATAGGCCCGAGGCCATTCCAAATTCAATATTTTGAGTTCTTTTGCATTTGAAAAACCCAAATCATCTTTAAAATTTCTATAATAATATTTTGCAAACTTTTCAAAATATAGTCATCCTTATCTTGAGCATTTTGACATTTTCTAATCTAATTTAAATTTGACTATACAGGGGAAAGGGGGTTTCCTTAATTGTGACATAGGGTTACAAGCTTATTCAATCTTCATTTGATCATGAAAAACCATCTGGGAATCACCATCCTTTATCATAATTCCCATTATTAGCTCTCTACATACAAATAAGATATCAATGACTGCAAATAGGGTTGGGTTCTATGATTCTTGGTTTTTTTATGTTCAAATTTCTTAGTCCTTGAATCTGTATCTCAATCATTACTCTCTTTTGTAACTACTCTTCTTTTACACTTTTTACCAACTCACTTTGCCATTCCTCTATTAACAAGGTTTCCCTTTTTCCTATATGAACAGGGTTTATTTCAATGTACAAAGTCTGTGTACATTGGCCTTGAGATTCTCATATCCACATGTACCTAACTTTCATCTAGCCTTCTATATACTAATATAAATATTCCTCAACATGGTTCCAATCTTAATTCATTCAACATACCATTCCTTTTCTTGGATATCATTATAGAATAAGGCTCTTTAAAAATGAGTGTCTTTCTTAACTGTAAGTAGGGATTTGAGTATGACAACAAGACTATCACCTCTTAGATCTACATACTAGTCTCACAATCCTTTCGAAATTCACATAACCATAGTTCACACACCATGTTTCTTGCTTAATATCTCATGAATTAAAATTCAAACTCTTAAAAGACAACAAATCCTCCAGTTCTTGACTGTATTTTATAATATATCCTCTAAACCTATAGATGCATAGTATCTAAGCATGCATATGGCCTTGAAGGCATTATTAAGCAAAGTATACACATATGAAGAGATCAATCCATACTTATATAAAATGGAAACAATACAAAAACTAACCAATCTTTATTCACCGAGATGATTTTCTTTACAACTAGTCCATTCATAGACTTGAACCTCTTTTATGAGGGTTTTTGAAGCTCTTCCTCATTCTTTGAACCTTATCCATTTTCTTGGAGAGACATCTCCCTCTCTCACTAGTTGAAACCCTCAACCTACGTCCCATTTCTCTTTTCTACCAACTCCACATTGGTTATTAGTTAGTTACAAAATAAAACTTCCTCACACACACCAACCTTCTACATGGAACCTATATATCTAGACTAGAATTTGATTTTCTAACATAAAGTTTTTTGGACTTATGTCCCTTCTATCACCTATTTAATGACCTCATTAGAATTATTAACTCTAGGTTACTCATATAGACACTCCCATACATGCATTTTGGCCTTCTTATCCTTTTTACAACTTTTGAATTTTCAAATCCTCATTTTGGAGGGAAAACTCCTAGAGACCACATATTACAACTTCATGACTCCAAATGCACACTAAAGACTCAAATAGAAAAAATAAGGTCCCTTAAACACCAAAAAACTAACTTTGACTAGAATGAACACTTCTATTGACCAAAAACACAAAATTATTATTTCCTATCTTGATTCTTTGACATCATCTACCTCTTGACTAGTCAAGCTACAGTATCCTCCAATGTAACCAACCAGTCTACCTTCTCTCTAGGTACCTCAGTTCCTCTAGCCTACTCTTAGGTTAGCTCATCTTATAGCCAATTGATCTTAGCCTCTACTTTATCCAATTGTACCTTAGCCTCTACTACAACCACTCTCTGGTTTGCTATGGATGCCTTGTGCAGTGATGACTCTACCTCTAACTATGGTATATGGTATCATGCCCTTGCCAACTTGATTGAGGATCGTGCACCCACCCACTAAAAGTGAGTTTGTGGATTTCCCCCCATAAGTATATGTCAGGGTTTTTTTAGTAGTGAATTTCATTAATTCATGAATATTCCATTTTTAAGATTTTAGTTTTGGTAACTTTTTAGGGTTGGTAGATGGGTTCAGATCACCAAAATTTTAGGGATATTTTTTTTGGGGTTGGATCACCAACCCTTTACAATGATATATAATATTACACTTAAATTAGCCAAATATATATAGTATATCCCCTAAGGGCCTAACCAATACCAACCAAGGCAACAAGCATAATCAAAACTAAAGGAGAACAGAACTAAACAACAATAGTGAATGAAGAAAACAAAGGACAGGTACAAAAAATAAGATAGACTATATCATCAAATAATAGATCCAAATAATAGTGATAGATTATGTAGCTAAATGACATAGTCAAATGATAGTGTCAGATGACAGAGTCAAATCATATAATCAAATGATAGAATTGAATGATAGAGAAAAATGATAGAGTTAAATGACCAAGCCAAATTATAAAGCTAAATGACCAAGCTAAACAACACAACTAAATGACATAGCTAGATGACACAGCTAGATGAACTCACTAGGTGATAAAATTGAATGATAAAACTAAATTGTAGGTCCAAAAATTAGAGACAAATAACAAACTGGGAGACATAGTTGAACAGTAGAACTAAAGTTATTGAATGATATTTATAGGTGGGAGAATTAGTAAACTAAAGATGAAACCCTTCTATCAGATGACATGACCAAATGAGAGTATTGAATGATAAAGTCAAAAATCACAAGCCATCATGGCATCTAGTGGAAATGGTAAAAGGATAGGCTAATCATCAGTTAAATCATCCATATTATCTTATTTTAAAGAGACAACCAAAAATTCCATACAATCAAAATTCACTCAAAATTTAGGTATTTATTATTTTTTTAGTTTGTCATAAATTTGACTTCAACTATTCAATAATATTAAAATAATTTTACATACAGAAATCTCTATTGTTATCTCACAAGAAATAATCAACCAAAATAACATATCATCCCCTAAAGATTTTTTTATGATGAAATGCCATCACTTGAAGACAATCCTCTATTTTTTGATGAAAATGGTAATGACACCGAAGTGGTAGAAGAGATTGGACCATCTCACCAAAACAAAGTTCAACTGAAACTTCCACTCAAAAATCTTCCTGAAGGAAGAGAAGTAGATGGACAATTGGAAGGTCCTTTAAGGTGGACTAGGCAACAAAATTTCCCTTCATATAACCCGTAGAGCCTAAAAATGATGATGATACTCCAAAAGAATGCAAATGTACAATATGTAACTAGAAATTAGGAAAATAACATAGAATGTAATTAAAATTGGACACGATTGAGAAATATTGTGGAAAAGTATATGAGATAGTGAAGAACCTAAATGGAATGATAAATGAACACATAGGTGGAAAACTGTAGAAGAATGCATGCATGTAAGATATGCACAAGAACATGAAAATGATAAGAAATGTCAAACACATCTTATGCAGAAAGGGGTAATAATTGAAGCAAATTTTTGAAAAGTTGTCAAGCAGTCCCATCTAAAGATGAAATACATACAATTCTCTACTATATACCATATTCTAAAAAAAAGGTAAACCTATTTATGATTTTTTAGATTATAAGATTTTATTTCAACATAATGAATTTTTGGATATTCCACAATCACATTGGTCAGATAGCAGTGCTTGGGAAATGGTAAAATGTCTAGCAATGGTTGAGATTGAAGATTTGAAAGAAAGTGTTAAGATATTATTGTTTATCTCACTATCCATCGATGAGGTCATAACAATTGATAACACAACCTAGGTTTACATTCATGTGTATAATTTTGAGAACTATTCAAGGTAACCTCATCTACTAACAGTTCATAAAATGGTAAAAAATGCAATGCAAAAAATCTTCACAAATTGCTTGTATTGAATTTGAAAGATAAAGCTAGAATGGATGATTATGCAATAGCTACGAAGCTAGTGTGTGTTTAGGCTGATGGTGCATCAGTTATGTAGGGGCATAAAAATGGTTTGTGTTTTCAGCTGCAAACAATAGTTATCCAATATATGATTCCAATTCAATGTATGGCTCATAGGATGAATCTTGCATACAAATTGGCTAGCAAATTTGTTAATGTAGCCAAAGTGGAGGAGCTCATTCATGATCTACATGATTATATGTCCATCAGTCCAAAAAGAATTTTAGAGTTCCAAAAAATTTACAATAGGAGTGAATGATGGTAAGAAACTATTGAAATATGTTGATACAAGGTGGATTTATATGTATGAATCTGCATGCTAAATTTTTGAAGAATATCCATCATTAGTAGGTTTCATGTATAAATATTGTAGAGAAATTGACAAGGTAAAATATTTGTTATACCATTTAAAATATTTGGAAACACTATTGGCTTTATGTGGAATTCTTCCAATGCTGAACGAAATTAATTGTTTAATGAAACATGTTCAGGAGAGGTCCATTTATATTGTGAACTTCATACGATTGAGAAAATAAGTGTGTCAATTTTTAGACATACTATACATATCGAATGAAATGTTTCAAGGCCTTGTTTTTAGTAGTTGTAAATTTTTGACTGATTTAAATAACACTTAGAGTTATTTGAATTTGAATATCAATGATCATATTTTCATCATTTTTAATGGAAAGGAGATTCCAATGCACACTTTCTATAAAAGATCTGATCTTGTGGGAGCTGAATCTAAAGAACTACCCATAACACATATTTTATATGACACTGTTCTATCTAAAACCAAGATGAAACTAATTAGAGTTTCCCAAAACTTATTTATAAAGATTAGAGATGATTTTCAAAAGGATGATTTCTTAAAATCCATGGTAGTTATGAATCCCATTTTCTGGAGTAGTAATAACAGTCAAACGATGGTTAGCAATTTATTTCACAAATACATGCGTTGACCTATAATGCATTTCTATAGATCTACAGAGGTGAATGAAGTAAAAATTATAGGTATTTTGGGAAAGGTTTTCTGACATCCCAGTCAACCCATTTTGGCATTACAATGTTTGAACAATATCATCTTCTAAGTGAACCAATAAAGAATGGGGAAATTACAAGACTGTGAAATTTTTTTTATCCTAGTAGTATACTGAAGAAATGTATAAGTGAATATTTCCAGTTATATGAGATCTATCAAATAATGATTCTAGGATTAGTGGAAGATGAAAGAGTATTTAGTGAATTATCATTCATAAAGTCAAAACTTCAAAATAGATTGGACAAAAATTTAGAAACTTATTTGAGATTATATGTTTCACACTAGGTAGTGGTATGTTTCCTTATGAAAGAGCTATGGCAACATGAAGTTATCTAGCTAAAATTAGAGGCATAAAAAATACAATGACAAATAAAGAGGATGTAAATAATGACACTGAATATAGCACTAACATGGTAGATGCAAATGTCACTATCGATGATCAGGTTTGTGTAAGATTGTTTCAACTACCAAACTAGTAGTTTTGAGTTTTTGAATTTGAATTTCACATGTTTATCATAAGATGTAATAATTATTATACATTTTATAAAATTCATTTCCTTGTTTGTTGTTAAGTGTTGAATGTAAAAGATTAATATATTGTGATTGTGTTAGGGGGAACATTATAGGTAAATATGGTTCTGTATGTCTTTGATACATATTTTTTATAGATCATTTTTTCCCTACATATGTGATGTATTTATTGTGCCTTCATAATACATCTTATGTTTATATAATGTGTTTGATGTTCTTATTATGTGTTTGATTTGGATTGCTTGTAGTTTGTTATGTGCCTTCAATGTACTCAAGTTTTACTTTATCTAATTGTTTGTAAGTAATTTTCACATGTTTATCATAAGATGCAAAATTATTATACATTTTCAATTATTCAAAAATTATAATAACTATGACAATGCCTAATCACTTTCACGAGGATATTTAAAAAGCTATCAAATTATTTAGTCCTTAAAACTGATTCTTTTTAGAATAAAGTGATGAAATAAAATATAACCTTTGAATCACATATCAATGAGTATGAATGACACTCATGTCATATAGGATACTTGTTCATAAATTTGTAAAGACCTTACCTCTTGGTTATACCAATTTTCATTTGAATAAAAATGATTCATGAGTCCTTATCTATCTAAACATCCTCATAACATTAAACAATCCATTAACCTATTCTATAGTTCATGATCACAATCAATCATGCATATTTTCAACTTTGATGAATCCTCATTATTACTAACTATCACAATACTATTTTCAACACAAACCTCTACCAAACATGAATGTTATTTTTCAATGGCCTTAAACTCATATCAAATCATGATTTATTCAAGAAACAATCTAAATATAAAAAACAAGAAATCTTCCATAAAAAACAACTCACTTTTTTTATCATAACATGCAATAACTATTATACATTTTCTAAAATGCATTTATGTGTTTATTTATAAGTGATGAATGCACACCATTAATATATTATGATTGTGTTAGGTGGAACACCTTATAAATGAATATGTTAACATTAATCCATTTATATTGAGATGTGAGTTTCATAAGTGCATCAAAAATATCAAAAGGGGGCCTAACACCATACAAGTTTACAACATCATAAAATTGAAATTGAAATTAAAATCTATGTGGATCATCCTATAATTAAACTTTAAAATTAAATAAATTAATCAACGCATCTAAAAACTTGAAATTGTCATTCATAATATATATTTAAAAAAAAAACATTATTTACAAATATATTGTCAACTAATCAGCTAGTTTCTCAACCACTTTCTCAACTAGTTTCTCAATCACAACATCCTCTATGCCACTATTTTCCTTTAATATCCCTACCTTTTCAAGATCCAAAGTCGTAACATTAAGATGTTCAATATTTCCCTATCTTCTTTTCCAGCATCTCGTATAGAAAGTAGACTTGGATCGACAATTGTCTTCTACTTAAATAAGGCATCAAGATCATGTCCTTGATCCTTAATGATTTTTTTAGTGTGTTTTTATATTTATTTAATAGAAAAATATTCTCCTTAAATTGAATGGTAGATTGTAAAATTTTTCGTGCATTTTTCAGATGCACATTGAGGACCTCGACTTCTTTTTTCAAGTTTTCATATTTTGCCTACATTTTAAAATGTAATGTAATTAGATGTGAACAAAAATAAGAATGACATGAAATTTGATTAAAATGAATATACATTACCAAATACTTTTCCTTCTCCACATTCACAATCACAATAAGATTTGTGTCTTTCACCCATTTATTATATATGTCTGGGTGTTTTCATTTAAATTCTCCAACCTGTTAAGCATGATAGTCAACACATTATCATTGTAATTATTAGTAATAGTAACTGACCCAGATTTAGCTTTGGAAAATAAAGAATCAATTTTTGTGGGTTCTTATTGCACCAATGCAAACAAATTTTCTCACTTGGAGTGGTTGTGATAATGGGCATTTATTTATTTTACCAATGCCTTCGCCTATATCTCCCACACATATAATTTTTTTAATTCATCAATTACTCCCTCCTAAAGATTAGCAGTAATACTATTTGATACCAAATTATTTAGTGAAAAATATGTAATGGCATCATCTAATAGGATAATATTCTCTATTAGGGTTAGATTGTCTAGTGAAGTTGAACTGCATGAAGGTTCCTACTGAGCAGTCACATAAACATGTGTTGTTTCTCCTTGGATAAAATAATGTGGATTGAAAGTAGTTCCAACATTAGCACCACTTTCAAACCCTAGATATTCTTCATCAAGTTTAATTTATAACAAATAAGTCAATCACTGTGCACTCGATAAACCTCCAATAGAGAAAGAGGGGAATTAGGAACCTAATAATTAAAATGTTATGGTTCATTGTGGGGGTTGTAATAGAAGAGTCTTTTCCCTTCTATAAAATGCATTTAGGGGTAGAGGCGGTTGCATAATATTCTTTGTAAATAGAGGATGGCCTAGAAAATGTAAGTTATTTCAGAAATTAAATAAATTAGAAAAATAAAGTTATATGCAAAATCAAAATTAAAAGTTTAGTAATTGCATTTGGAGATAGTATATCCTCCAATGTACGCAACGTATTGTGAGTGATAGGGGTGTTTTGAGTTGGTACATTATGTAAACTTTCAATCTAAAAAACTATAATAAAAAACAAAAAGAAAATCTGTAATATAAAATACCTTCCATAAAGGGTCGAGAATGCCTAGTAGTTGTTACTATTTGTTGTGGTGGTACTGGTATTGGTTGTTCCACCATTTGAATTCTTGCTGAATCAACTGAAAGAATAAAAATAATAACTAAAATAATGTACTTGAGTCTTAAAAATTAAATATCCTTTGAATTTTTCAAATAGAAAACCTACACACAGAGATGACACCGAAGAAACTCGTGGATGTTTTGTAAGCTGATAGGATTATATGGATGATTCTATAGACTCTGAATCTACAGATTCTTCAACTGTAGTTTCATGCTATGATTTTGAGGCAAATTATTTTTATAAGGTATGCATTCTTGCTTATAAGTTGTAATAAACAAAGTTTAAACATTTATTAATATTTACCTCACTAACCGTTTAACAAACAAACAACTATTAAACCCTAGATCAACAAATGAACAAATAAATTAACCTCCTACTCATCCACAAACAAATAGTTTGTCATCATTTTTAGATCAAGTAGAGTTGGACCCTATGATTACTTGAGGTCAAAGAAAGCCTCATAATACAATGCAAGAATAAAATTGGAATAACTTATAGTGGAATTGGGATTGGTAGAAGCAAAATTTAATTCAAGTCTTATCCTAGAGGAAATAAAAGAGCACCAGTCAAATTTGTATTTGAAAATAGTAAGAATAATGTAAAATAGTGCCCAATAGGAAATATTTGTTGCTCTTCCCTGTAATATTATTCTAATTTGTAAAAATTGAACCATTACTTTATAAAAGGGTGACTAACATCATCGACGTGGAGGCCCCTCTTCTAACTATCTAAAATGAAAGAGAAAAAGAGGATTTTATATTGCAAAATTTGAATTTTGAATATACAAACAAATTTATAAGTACTTACTGATTCAACCAATGTGTAAATCAAAAAAAATTGCCCAAAAATTTCATTCTTCATCTGTCAGTATTGATTTAGAACTCACAGGGGGTTACATTATGAAATGAAAGACCTATTAGATGGTGAATATCTTTTGGTGAAGTACCAAATGAAATCATTATGCAATCCACTTTGAGGGTGAAGATCTTCTCATTAGGGTCATATGAATACATTCACATTTTTAAAAGAATAGTGTCTATGTCATCCTATAGCATGTAAAGCAAGATCGTAAAGTTGCATTCCTAAATCTAACCATTGTACACATCTAGTTGTTGTACTATCCTTAAAATGTTTAGGCACAGTAGGTTCTTAAAAAATGAATTTTCTCTCCATGGCTGCCAAGGGGGACAAGAAATTAGTTCTAAAAAATGTTAAAAATGAGGGTAAAGGCAATTATTTATAGAACTTGTAAGGCAATCGAGTAACTAGGTAGTAAACTAGATGCACAAGTCACAACTATTTGGTTCTATCATATGATCTAGACATTCAAATCCATCATTAAACCTTGCCATTTGACCCTACCAATCAATCTAGTTGTTTGGATTTATCATTCAATTTTGTCATTTAGCTCTCTTATTTAGCTCAATCATTCAACTTTGCCATTCAGCTCTACCATTCAACTTAGTTATTTAGTTCTGCCATTCATTTCTACCATTTGGCTCTACTATTTAGCTTGGTCATTTGGTTCCACCATTCAGTTATGTTATTTGAATCTATTATTCAGTCTTGTCATTTGACTCTACCATTTAGTTCTACCATTTGGCTCTATCATTTAATTTTACCATTCAATTTTATCATTCAGTTCCATCGTTTGGCTTTTCCATTCAGTTTAACTATCCGATTTAGCCATTTTATTTGGTCATTCAGTTCTAGCTAACAATTCACCATTGCCCATAGAGAATTCACCTTACCAGTGAATTAAAATTCTCTAGATTCACCAAATATTTCTAATAGGTTTTCTAGTAGGGCCTCTTAAAATGAACCCTAGCATATGTGGTACCTACTCCATCATAGGTGTCACAAACCACATTAGGGAATAACTCCCTCAGTAGTAGGTCCACTAAGGATCTAGTCTAGCTAGGTTGATCTCCTATACACACATAGAGCATAAATTTTAGTCACATATTAGCTCTTGCTAAGGATGGGTATAAATATAAAGTGATATATAAAAAATAGACTTATCTTACCTACCAAAATTGATGGCCTCTATGATCCTCCTTCAAGTTGTGCTCCTCTTGGTAGTGGTGGTCCTCACCATGGTGGCCTCTCTCTATCACTGCCCTCCTCGCTATGTCTTGGTCACTCGTTGATCTTAGCCCCATTTGGCCTAGGTTTTGCTCGTCTTGCCTACCCTACTAAAACCTATCTCCTTGGATGATGGTATGACCCCTATGGACCTTGAATCTCCTCTTATCCCATATAGGGATTTACCTTGACATCCTCTAGACATGATATAGACTTGTATGGATCACAAATATAGTTATCCACTTGTAGACACCAAAATTGTGTCGACTCCCCTTGATTCCTTGCACACTTTATTAATTTAAAATAAATTACTTATTTTAAATTAATGACATCATCCTAGACACCTCACCATGGACACCTCACCCTAGACACCTCACCTTGGATACCTCACCCTTAGACCATTTATCACCCTATGACTAATCATAATTACCTAAGACCGATTTCAACTCCCCCACTAATTCTTGTGCCTATTAAACCCGCCTTTGGATCGTTTAACAATGACAACTAAACTTGGTAGATGGAAGAATGGGCAAAAGGCTAAAAATAGCCTTTTTACCCATTCTCTAGCCGCCGACGTCGATCAACAGTCAACCGATGCCGATGGTATCGCCAACGTCGGTTGCTTAAAACTAAATTCTAACCTCGACTCTTGGCCCCCCGAATGCTAATTCTCTTCACCCGAATGCAAATTCTCTTGCTCCTCAACTCTTTGCACATCAAAGGCAGGCTTTGGGATGAGGCATCAACATTCTATCATCACCCACTTAGCTTCAAAAACTCTGCATCAGTCACTCCACACCTGATTGAAACGTTGCATGAGGTCTTCTACATCAACTATAATGGGAACAAGTCTTCTACACTTCTGGTTCTCCACCAAGAGCTAAGTATTCTTCTGGTTTATATTTTAGTATTTTTAAACTGCATTGGTAATTAGTCCATTGACTATTTCTGAGTACTATTGAGACCCAATCTGGCTTTCTTCCTGGAGAGGCTGAAAAGCCTTCCTTTCATCCTGACCCATTTTGACAACCTGTCCCCTACCTTTCATCCTTCTGAAGACTCTGTCCACTGTCCTGCATCCCTACACAACCCTTTTGAATCTCCTAGACCATTCTTTTAACCATAGACATTACCTAAAACCCATACAAGGCCCATTGCCCCTACCAACATCAGTATCAAGGCCCATTGCCCCTACCAACATCGGCATCATAACCGACGTCGGCAACCTTGACCAACTGACGCTAATAGACTAACTGACATCAGCGACTATGACAGACTGATAGCAGAATATAGGTACACATTATCTCTATTTCTTTTGCTTAGTCTTTCATTATTTCTCTTTATCTGACATTCTTTTTATCAACCAATGGACTGTCATCCCTCCAGGAAGTCTTTACACTTCTGGGACCGAGCATGTGCTTGGTAGTCCACCATATATCTATCTAACATTTTTTTATTTAAGTCTTATTCTTATCTACAGGTGTCATCCTCCACAGCCAAAGAGGAGCTCCTTCAATCGTCTGGATACGGTGCGCAACTTAATCCAGGTATCATCTAACCCCTAACCATTTAACTTTAGTTTATTATTTCTTCTGAATGTAAATAAGCAAAAGTGAGTAGAAACATTCTGGCACGCCCGGTGGGACCCTGGAGTTTTCCTTGGGTTCATTTCTTCTAAAAGGCCAACATTCATATAGGTGCATTAGATCTCTTCTTGCATCCTTTTCTTCTATCTCTTTATTTTGAAATGAAACCATAAACACAAGTTAAAAAGAACCTCTTTCTTTTTCTTCTTGTCACTTTTTCCCTGCATCTTAGAGTAGTGAAATTCATACTCTTAACCTCTTCTCAATTGTCTGCATGTGAACAAACACATTTTAATTTGGGTTAAAAATATATTGCATCTCATTCCTACTTGAATGCATTTTTAGCTCATCTAGTAATTAAAATTGCATTATGAATAAATCGTAGTGCACATATGTTACACGACCAGACCACTTTCACAATTAGACATCTAAACATACTTGAGACAAGGCCCAACTAAGATTTCATCACCTAGCGGATACCTTACCCTTCCTGGCGATCCCACTTGGAATTCACTATCAAGGGGAGAACCCACTCTGTTCTCTGGCAGAGTATAAACTCTAGGGGAAGTATATATTGGCTAAGTGATCCAGCTTGACTTTGGGCTCGTGAAGTGAGGGGAGCAAGCTCCTAGCACTAGGCCATGTATGAAACCTAATACAGATTTTGAGCACCAAAAACTTAACCTGAAACCAACCTTAGACTGCTTCTTTTAGTACCTATTCTAAAAGCCCAATTCCTAAACACATTCTTCTAAGGCATAAGCCAACACGACTCTAAAAATTATTCTTAGGAATTTAACGTTTAGAGGCTGCTTACTTTCATCTACTTTTCTATTTTTATCTAGTTTTTTGAGCTGGTAAGGACACATTATTCTAAGCTCCAAAAACAACTCAGGGCTTTCTTCTTTCTTCCAAAAACTTTCAATTTTTTGAGTTTCTAGAAATACACAGTAACCGACATCGGTTTTTCCATCGACATCGGCAACTATCTTCACTAACATTGGTTATTTGACTGACATCGGCAACTTAGTTCACCGACATTGGTTTTTCTACTGACGTCGGTCACTGTCAAAAAAATTTCTTCTCAAACAACAAGCTCAAAACTTGACCTTTTTGCTATCAAAAAAAAATTCTAGTTTTCTAAGGCTGAAACATACAGTTTTTAGAACCTAAATCTATTTTGCCTTGGATGGTTTTGACACGTAGTCAAATAAAAACTCTTGTTGACCACACAAGGCAACAACCACTCCCACCTTCACCTTCTATATCAAGTCTCCAAATGGAGTATAATTCAAAAACTGAATGTACTCCATTCAACCAACCCCAACTCAGCCCCTTATTGTTCCTAAAGGGGACCAAGACTTTGAGAGGTTCCTTGACCTTAACATCAAGGCTCTTCAACACTACCTCGCGAGAAGCCAAATGTGAGATTCTTCAGGCAACCCAGTTTATGGGATGCCAACTTACTTAGTTGAAACGGCAATCATATCAACAGCCTCCGTAACCCAACCCATGGTCACCTAGGCCATTGCCTCAACTAACAACCCGACCATGACCAATCTTCAAAGTGTGGCCTCTCCATCTGTTTCTAGACCTACCTCCATTGGGGTTTTTGTACCCCCACAACCACAAACCATTCAACAAAGTTCTACACCATTCTAGAACTTAATTGTCTCCATCCCACCTACTCTTACACCCATAAATACAAGAGTGACTACTTATCCTTTGGCTAGTGTTGCCACCATCCAACCACCTTTGGTGACATCAAGCCAAGTTGTGCCTTCTAGCTTTATGACACAACCACCCTTGATTTCAAAATCAGTCCCTATGACTAGTTACCAATATGTTGCACCTATACAAGTGCAACTGACTATGTCATACACTCCACCTAACACCTTCCAAATGCCTTACAACCTAGGGGGTGCCCCACCTACAAATCCATCAACCGATTTAATCAAGATGTTGATGGATAAGATGTCTAATCTTGAGACATCTGTTTCGGGTTCAAGAAATGTTCTCTCATATGAACAAATTTGTAATGAACCTATTCATCCTTCAATCCCAATCTAACCATATCCTAGTCGGTGGGAACTTCCCAAGTTTACTTGCTTTCAGAGTAAAGAGGACCCACATCAACATCTACGAGCGTTTAGACACGCTTGTTACCTTATAGCACATGATGATGCATTATTACTACGCACATTTCCCATGTCGCTTTCTGGCGCCACCCTTGATTGGTATAATTCTATTACCAGTCACTCTCTATTCACCTTCACTCAACTAGCTCAACTATTTCTTCACCAATTTTCAATCAACATCACTAAAAAGGTCTCCATCATAGACCTATATTCTATTAGACAATTCGACGATGAATCAATAGCTAATTTTGTTGCCTGTTGGAGAGATTTAATCAACCAACTCTCCTTTTCTTTACCTCGACCTGAGCTCATTGAGCTCTTTTCACAAGCATGTGCCAAACACATCTCATCTACTTTGCGGGTCCAAACATTCCGCACATTTGACAAAGCTTTCACCATGGCTAAGAAGCTTGAACTCCATGTTGTCAAAGAAAATAAAGTCAAACTGTGTAGTAAAAATACTAATGCAAAATCAAATGACCCTTCCTCCAAATATTATTCCTCTAATTCCAAATCCAAGGGATCAACAAATGTTATGGTACTTAGATCATCATCATCGACCACAACTAACCAATCCGAACCTTCCACATCTCAAAGCATTACATGACAATTCCAACAATGATACGTACATCATCAATATACTCTAATAAGAGAATCATACACATCTGTGTTGGATAAACTAGTCAAGGAGTCCTTAACCTCCCTTAAATTTGACCACCACCTCAATTTGATCCCTCGCGAGCCATCCCAACATGGTATAGGAAGAATGACTTCTGTAATTATCACCATGTCAAAGGCCATGACACAGACAATTGTAAAACCCTCAAGAATGCCATTCATGACATATTAGATAAAGGTGATCTTGTCTTGGATAACCCAAATGCGCCACCTAACCAAAACATATACATCTTTAGATAACCTTTCCCTAACCATCCCCCTAGTCAAAATAACATTCAGACCACAGCCGAAGACCCCCAAGAGTGTAATATATGCATGGTCGATATGGTTTTGCCTTTCATCCCTAACCAACCTCTTCCTCAAACTGAAGAGGTTAGTCAACCTATCCCTCCACCACAGGAAGAAGAGCCTTCTTCTCCTAATAGTCCTCCATTTACCCCTCTTATATTGGAGGATGCTTTGACCATACCAATGCCACTAGACCCACCTTCATCCTTCCTACTACCAATGGAGGACCATACCTTTTCTACTCTTCAACTGCAAGTAGAAGGTACAATCATCCCTGCCCTCTATCCTCTTGAGGAGTCACATTCTCCAATTCCTTCTCCATGAAGAGAAGAACTTGTCTCTTCACCTACTTCGATCGAAGATGATCCAGTAATGGCTCTCTCACGTCTTTGGCTTGAGATTGCCACATCTAACACATTTTTGATCTCACAACTACCCAAATCTTCTGAAAAACCAATTATAAAGCCTAGCACAATAGCTTCTAAACCATTCTCTCGACTGGCTGAAAACTTAGGATTTCTCTATTCGAGGAACTTAGAACATGAGGCATTATGGGAGCGACTCAAAGCTCCTTATCTTACACATCCCATCTCATCTCGCACTAACGACTCTCCTTCGACAAAATCTCCCAAAGTCTCCAATGAGGACCAGGCTTCTACTTCCAAATCTTCAGAAGCTCAACCGTCTACATCTGAACCTAAATCCCCACAAACATCCACCATACCAAAACTGGTTAAATCCCTCAGTGTTCACCCCATATCTAACCTCACTCACCCACAAGTGAAGGTAGATTTGAATCTTGCCCCCATAATAGTGGTCCTCATACTGTATTAAAGAAGGCTACTAAACCACGTCAGAGAACTCCTCCTCCACCATCACCATTGCCCTCTATTTTGGGCCCACATCCTTGTACCTTAATAGGAGTGCTCCCTACTCTGACACTTAACAAAAAAAAGTTGCCTCCATTACTCCCTTTACCCACCAAAAACTTGGCACCCCTCACAAAGAAAGTGTCATCTACACGAGTGGCCACACCACCAACCCAAAAGGTGGTACAGAAATCTCCCTCAACAACTCCCAAACAAAAGTCATCAACACCTAGTGCATCAACAAGCATAGACCCATTAGTGGGTTCATATGCTTTGATACTACGCCAAATTTTGAAAACTTATAGCATCACTCTCCCACCTATTAAACCATTTCAACCTCTCAGACCAAAACCGTCTTGGTTCGATGATACTAAAATCTGCCTATATCATCACTCACCTAGGCATGATATCGAGAATTGTTGTGCCCTCAAGGTTGTCATTCACCAATACTTGGAAAAAGACACCCTTCTTGTTGAGGATATAGTCAACAAATCTCCAACACCATCTAATGTCTCTCCAACCTCTCCACTTTCATCAAGATCCCATCATCAGACTATGGTCCCTTTACCTCCTTCGTCTCCTCTATTCAAGATTAACACCATCAATGTGGCCATTAGGTCACAAACTTTAAAGGATAAAGCAAAAGATAAAGTTGTTATTCCTTGGACCTACCCATTTGTCAAACCTGCTCAACGACCCAAACCCAAGATTTCTATCTTGGGTACATCCCAACCCACTTCTTCAGAGGCAATCCATGATTCTATGGTGAAACAGCTTCACCAAACTCTCGTGAAGATGACTTTATATGACCTCATTCAAAGCTCTCCACAACATTGTCAAGATTTAATCAAAGCTTTACAGGCAGTGGAGGTTCAACCCGAGGAACCCAACCACTAGCTGCCTTAGTCCAATCATTACCCACCATCACCTCTATTACCTTTAGTGATTCTGAAATTCATACCTCCAACTTGGAAGATCAAGATGCTGCCCTTTTCATCACAGCCTACATTGATCAAACTCACGTTAAGTGAGTTATGATTGATGGGGGCACTAGCATTAATATAATTTCCACCCATGCCTATGATCAATTAGCCCTCCCAAAGAATTGTATGTCAAAGACTGACACAATTCTTTGATCTTTTAATGACACCACTGCCACTACCATTGGCACCATCATCTTAAATATTCATGTTGGCCCACGAACAATCTCAGAGCTCTTCTACATCATCGAGGGAGAGTTCTAATACAACATGTTATTAGGATGACCTTGGATCCGTGCCATGGCTTGTGTCCCTTCTACATTACACTGTTGTGTCAAATTTGAACACGATGGTCAAGTCCATGTCATTCCCACAGATCCCTCCCCTTTCAAGACATGCAACACAACTTATCAACCCAATGATGTTCTCATTCCTTTAAAAACATTGACCCAAACACCACCTCCACCTGTGGAAGCTTCAACAAGTATGCAAATAGTGGTTACACCTACACCACCTCCTCAAGTGACAATAAAAGACCCTATGGAAGATACCTTCCAACTTCTTTCACTTGGGGAGTATCATTTACTCACCTTGGACATGTTCTAGACTCCTCAAGAGTATGGACAACTTCATCACAATCCTAGCTATGACCATCGTATCAGAATGGTCATCCCTTATGGTCCTCCCAATCTTCAAACAAATCTCATCTATGGAGGGCTAGATCGAGCTCCCACTAATGGGAATCCTCTCTCCTCACCTCAACTATTTATGTCTAATTTCTCCTTTTTTGGAACCCAAACTTTGCTCACACCTATCTTTATAGGTGTGTGTGGAAAGGCTTTGGCTTTGGGCACTACGAACAAGGCTCCCACCAGCCCGTCGAACCACCAAATGATGAGGCCATAAAGAATGCCAAGAATCGACATGGCTTGGGTTTTGAAGAACCTACTGAAACTTCTAAACACCCTCGCCCTGAACCTATCATAGAACAATCACCTCCAAACTTGCCTATTCCCCCATCTTCAGCTACAGAGTCAGTGGTTTCCATCCCTCCTAGTTTTTTTTACATAAATGCCATTCCCTTGGAACCCCTAACCTATCAACTAGGTAGGGTATCTAGGTCTCTCCCTCTCATTTATCCAAACATGATAGACGATGAATCTGCTACCATCAACATTGTCTAATGCATAGACAATGACACCATTCTCACCTACATGGGTGCAGAAAACTCCATTCAATGATCGCTTCCTTCAAAAATGTAGGTTATGTTAAATGAATCGACCATTGACATTAACCTGCCATCTTTCAATGTTCCTCACATTTTAAAGATTGGTCAATCTTTTGACGCCCAAGAACAAATTGACTATACCAAATTCCTTTCAAATCATAGCAAAGCCTTTGCTTGGACCTATAGCGATATGCTCGACATTGACCCTAACATTGTCATTCATAACATCGTCATAAACCCAGAAGCTAAGCCTGTCAGGCAAAAGCTTCGCAAAATGCATCGTCGCATTGCACTCCTTGTCAAAGAGGAGCTTCAACGTCTTCTCTCCGTTTCATTTATCCAACCCATTGATTATCTGCAATGGGTATCAAACATCATCCCTATCACAAAAGTGACTGGGGGAATCTGAATTTGTACTAACTATCGTGACCTTAACTTGGCTTGCCCAAAGGATGATTTTCCTCTACCCAACATCGATCAACTTGTTGATCTTATGGCCGGTCATGAGATGCTATCACTCATGGATGGGTTTTAGGATATAACCAAATCCTAATTGCGCTAGAAGATCAACACAAAACTACCTTCATCACCCCATGGGGGAATTTTTGCTATAGGGTCATACCTTTTGGCCTAAGGAACGCAAGCGCCACATATCAACATACCATGACTTACATCTTTCATGATCTCCTCCACAAAATCATGGAGGACTATGTGGATGACCTACTAGGTAAATCTAAACTTTGTCGTGACCATTTAACCATCCTTAAAATAATCTTCCCTCAGCTTTTACAATACAACATTCGACTAAACCCCAATAAATGCATCTTTGGGGTTCTCTCAGGTAAGCTTTTGGGTTTTATCATTTCTCTTCATGGCATTGAGATTGATCCCGCTAAGATTCATGCTATACTCGAGATGCTGCCACCTACCAATCTAAAGTAACTTCACATCCTGCAAGGGAAGCTTCAATCTATTCATCGCTTCATCTCACAACTTTCTGACCGATGTCAACCCTTCCATCACCTCCTCAAGAAGGATGTCTCCTTTCATTGGGATAAGGATTGCCAAGAGGCTTTTGAAGCCCTTAAATGCTATCTTGTCTCTCCACCAGTCCTTATTCCACCAAAAGACGACCAACCTTTCTATATTTACATCTCAGCAACAAATCATTCTTTAGGTGCCATGATCGCGCATCGAGATGAACAACATCGGGAGCAGGCAGTTTATTATATAAGCCGAACACTCATTGACTATGAAACTCGGTATACTTATACCAAAAAACTTTGCTTGGCATTAGTATTTACCATTACCAAACTCTGTCATTATCTTCTCAATCACAAAACTTACATCATCACTCACACCGACCCCCTCAAATACATGCATTCCAAGCCATACCAAAACCAATGTATGGCTCGTTGGCTCATGCTTCTTGCTGAGTTTGATTTGGAATTCATCCAACAAAAATCTATAAAGGGGTAAACAATCACTGACCAACTAGCAGATGCCCCTCTACCTGATAACCAACCTTCTCACTGTGAATTCCCCGATGAATCTATCACCACACTTTCCACTGATGACATATTTTATCAAATGACAATGTTCTTTGACAGATCCAAATGTCAACTCGATGGAGGTGCGGGGGTCATTCTCATTCCTCACAAGGGTGAACCCATGCCTCTCTCTTTTAAACTTGACTTTGAATGTATCAATAATATGGCTGAATATGAAGCCTTAATTTTGGGACTTCAAACTACCATTTCCTTAGGCATCAAGACAATCAACATCTTTAGCGACTCACAACTAGTCGTTAACCAGATTAACGGTTCATATCTTTGTAAAAATGAAGTTTTTCAAAGGTAAAAACACCATGTTGACATCCTGCTAGAATCATTTAACCATTACCTCTTGCAAACTGTTCCTCGATCTACGAATAAGTTTGTTGACACTATGGCCTCTCTTGCCTCCTGCATACCATCTTCATCATCTTCCTTGTGAATTTATGTTATGGTACACCGTTTGGCGTTACCTTTGTATATCTCCACTAACATCAACCTCGTCAGCACCATTGACTCTAGTCCACAGGATGTTTGGTATAAATAACTTGTGGACTACTTAACTTATTCTATTATCCCTCCTGATCTCTCTAGCAATGCATGACAGGCTTTTATCAAAAGTATGGCTCGATATACTCTGTTAGGGGGTCTTTTATATAAAAGAGGTTTCGATGGCCTCCTTCTTCGATGTCTACCTTCCACTGAAACATCTCATGCCATCAAACAAGTCCACGACGGGATTTGTGGCAGACATTTCAGTGGTAACTCGATTGCCAAGCGCATCCTTCGCCTGGGCTATTATTGGCTCACTCTTCACCAAGACTGCAGTGACTATGTTTGGCATTGCATCAAATGCCAACAACATGCTAACTTACTTCACATCCCTAGCCATGCTTTACAAGTCGCTAAGGATTTCTGGCCCTTTTCACAATGGGGCTTAGATCTAATCGGTGAGATTAACCCTCATTCATCTCTCCGACATCAGTCCATTATCACCGCAATTGAATACTTCACTAAATGGGTGGAAGTTGTTCCTCTCATCTCCACTAAAGCTAACAAAATCATCGACTTCATCAACACCCATATCATCTGTTGTTTCAGTGTACCCCACAAGATCATCACCGATAATGACAAATCATTCAAAAACAAAACTATCCAAAAACTTTGTGAATCATTTGGCATCAAGCTCAGCTTCTCCTCGCCTTACTACCCACAAGCAAATGGGTAGGCCGAGGCTTCCAACAAAATCTTAACCAAAATCCTAATGAAGGTGGTCAACGACACTAGAAGGGATTAGCACATTCACATTCCCTTCGCTTTATGGGCCTACCGCACTAGCATCCAAACCCCTACGGGTGCTACACCTTTCTCTTTAGTGTATGGAACTGAGGCCGTCTTGCCCATTAAAGTACAAATACCTTCTCTATGCATCTCTTTGCATGACATACTTTCTAATGATGAATTTCATCAAGATCGATTAGCTCAACTTGAGTTTCTTGATGAACATTGTCTTGTTGCCCTTAACCATCTCCACATCTACCACAATCACATCAAACGTGCCTATAACAAAAATTTAAAAGAGTGAGATTTCAAAATTGAGGATCTCGTCTTTAAAGAAAACCAACATGTGACCAATATGGAAAGAAGTAAATGAGGCAAGTTTGCTCCTAATTGGCTCAGACCTTATATTATAACACACAAGTATGGATCAGGAACTTATCATCTGTCTTTTCTTGAAGGCTGGCCAGAACTTGAGCCCCTTAATGCCTTGCATTTACGACCATTCTACTGTTAATCAAGTACTCATTCACTTGATATTTAACTTGAGCTCATCCCTTGAGCAACCCCCATCATCATCATTCCTATTCCTCTCAGCCCTCAACACTACAAACATTAGTCAACCCTTTTGTCAAGCATGAATGCTTTGTCCTAATAAAAGGGAAACTCCTAAACCTATATAGTCAAGTCCATGACCAAAGTCCAGTCCAAAAAAAAACATATAAAATTGGGATGCCTATTCAAAGGTCATAAAACTATAAATGTAGACTGCTCCCTCAAAGGACAACTACATAATTGCTGTAATTGATAGATTGCTCCCTTGCAAGACATCTATTCAAAGACATTCAACTATACAAAGCAAAATATAGACCAATCCCTCGAAGGATGGCTATGCCTAAATCTTGCTGCAAATAGCACTCTCTCAGAAGCTTCTCGCATTGATCAGCTTCACATATGACCACAAAACAAAAACAACATCCCCACGTAGACTTCCCTAATTGATCAATCTCCAAAAAGAAAAAAAATTGACTGACAAACTATTAAGTCATGGACTTGCCTATAGTTGTTCTCAGGGTCACATATAAAAGGGGCAAAGTTATCCTTGCTAAAAAGGGTTACGCTATCCTCACATCTCACATAATCAAACCTATTACCCCAACATACCCAAGGGATTTTGAGCTCCCTTAACATCAAGTATTTGAAT
Organism: Torreya grandis; assembly: GCA_037957365.1. Classification (NCBI taxonomy): domain Eukaryota; kingdom Viridiplantae; phylum Streptophyta; class Pinopsida; order Cupressales; family Taxaceae; genus Torreya; species Torreya grandis. The sequence goes on along the minus strand of JARHVA010001045.1, from coordinate 1,924,996 downwards.
ACTTCTCTAACATAAACAATGGTCAATGACGTAATACATGAATGGGGTTTTTGTTTGAAACAACCCTATCTATGCTATCATTATGGTCCTTATCAATGGAAGGGCAAAACACCTTTCACTTCTTTTGTCACATACAACCAAATCATTTTCTAACCAAACCAAACCAAACATTTTCAGACCACTAACATGACATAGCCCATTCACACTAGTTTCTATGGAAAACAATACACATAAAAACTATCAACCCAACATAACCAATGTTACAGAATACACCATCACATAATATGGAAAAGGCTATAACATCATCATATCCTTCATCATTTCAAGCATGTACCATCACACATATGGGAAGTGCTAAACCATTAACATGACCAAACCAACCTATCAACCACTTTGACCCTTCCTCCCTTTGGGGAGAACTACATTGGCCTGAGGCCCTTCAAACAGGGGCTATGTAGGCAGCACTCATTTGACATGGGGTCTTCTGAGGTTAGCTCAACCATTCCTTCATCTGTCCATCTAATGGACCAACTATCTATACCAACCCAAAATTATGACCAAACAACTAGCCATGACACCGAATGAGTTACCTAGACTTCTCATGGGGCACATTAGAGATCACATAAATCTCCCCATCCACAACACACACCACTTGAGATGACTTATATCTCAACCTGACTCGACCAACAACCTTGGAGATCGCAACTATCTCCTCAGACCATGACCATTTTTGAGACAACTTTGCCTTAGTTGTTTTGATTGCATATATGCTACCTCACGAATAGTTATCAAAATTGTACGCACACCACATTATGACCCTCACAAGTATTGGATTGCACCCAAGTTGATCCCCACTACTTGTGACATTTTCATGTTTTCCAAGAGCACTTCTTGAGCCTGGGATACTTGGAACGCGACGACCATTGGAGCTACGGCTTTGATCGTTTAACCCAATCAGCTACGACTAAATGTTGGGGATCGGTTAATTTGATTTTAGCACTCCTCGACCTTTTACTGCGATAATTTGACCTACCTATCACGTGAAGTGGTATATATGCAATCTCAACTTTTACAGCATTCACACTCAAACTTCACCATATACATCCACTATCTATCAAATCGGCACCCGATATCAGGTTACCTTCCCTCGACTCCCACTTTGAGGGGTAATACCTCATCCCTTACCCAGAGCAACCTACACCTCATCCCATACCTGGGGCAACTTACTCCTATTTTTGTCTTGCAGTTCATCAGAACAACCAACAAGACAAAAAGGGGCAAATGTAGACACCAAAATTGTTTGCCCCTTTATAGAATGTTTCTCACTCATTTTCAAAATTATTTTGGGGCAAATGTAGACACCAAAATTTCGTCAACTCCCCTTGATCCCTTGCACACTTTATTAATTTAAAATAAATTACTTATTTTAAATTAATGACATCATCTTAGACACCTCACTGTGGACACCTCACCCTAGACACCTCACCTTGGATACCTTGCCCTTAGACCATTTATCACCCTATGACTAATCATAATTACCTAAGACCTATTTCAACTCCCCCACTAATTCTCACACCTATTAAACCTACCTTTGGACTGTTTAACAACGACAACTAAACTTGGCAGATGGAAGAACGGGCAAAAGGCTAAAAATAGCCTTTTTACCCATTCTCTAGCCACCAATGTTGTTAGGTTGTGGAGCTAAAAGCTTCACTGATGCAAACAGGAGAGGAGGTTGCTGAAGGTTGCTGAGTTGCAGAGAAGTTGGGGTCAGTCTGATCAGCCGACGTCGGCAGGATAGCATAGAGAAGCAACCGACGTCGGTCACCTCCAGGCAGATAGGGACCGACGTCGGTCGCCTGTGTGGTTCGACTGCGAGCTAATTACGGGCAGTTAGCTAACGAACCAAGTGTTTGCATGATGAGTGCTAATTTTAAACTCATAGCTGCGGATCTAATTATTGTAATTAGATGTCTAATTATTGTTTGGATGAGATCTATATAATAGACACATGGTTGTATTGGAAAGGTGTTCTAGTTTGAGTTGAGCAAAGTTTGTTCCTTCTGTGTGTGAGGTGAGCAAGGGTGTTCCTCCTAGTTCCACAGTAGTACCAGGTGTAGGTGCAGGGTTTGGAGAGTCAGCAGGATTCTTTAGGAGTGTAGGATCTTGGTCACAGTTGCATGGCCTATATAGGAGATCTACATGGTATGTAAGATCGTTGATCTACAGGTGTATGTGTGTGCAAGGTCAAGGTTCATAGGTGAGCAGAACCGTTGTTTGATTTGCAGGTGTGCAAGATCATATAGACAGCAACACAACAGGGAGCAGTATCAGGCAGGATCTACTTGGAGTACAGGTGTGTACTCGGATAGAGCTAAGAGGAAGGCAAGGGAGTTCCTTCGATAAGTATGGTCTGTTGAAGTGCAGGTTATTGCAGGTTCATGGGAGATCTACTTGAAGTACCTTGAGTACTTGTTGAGTACGTGGAGTACTTGTGGAGTGCGTGGAGCACTTGTGGTGTGCGTGGAGCATGGGAGGTGAACACCAACTCTGTATTTGAGTTGGGTGTTGGGACCTGAGAGGGAGAGCTTTGGGGAGAAGAATTACTGTTCACTTGAGGTGTGGCGAGCCTCTGAAGAGGTGGTGGAGAAGAAGTGGCATCTTCTTTATTGTATTCTTTTCTATATAAAGTGTTAATACAAGTTGTGTATTGTCTCTCATATGCTGTGTTATTCTGAATTCTAGTTACTTGGTGAATCTGGTTAATTTCCACATATTAAGTTGCTTGGTTTGGTAATCAAATTGTGTGCTTTTGGTTTATTTCCCAACATCGGTCAACAGTCAACTGACGTTGGTGGTATTGCCAATGTCAGTTAGTTAAAACTAAATTCTAACCTCGGCTTTTGGCCCCCCGAATGCTAATTCTCTTCACCCGAATGCAAATTCTCTTGCTCCCGGGATCCAAATTCTCTTACTCCTCAACTCTTTACACATCAAAGGTAGGCTTTGGGATGAGGCATCAGCGTTCTATCATCACCCACTTAGCTTCAGAAACTCTGCATCAGTCACTCCACACCTGATTGAAATGTTGCATGAGGTCTTCTGCATCAGCTATAATGGGAACATGTCTTCTACACTTCTGGTTCTCCACCAAGAGCTAAGTATTCTTCTAGTTTATATTTTAGTATTTTAAAACTGCATTGGTAATTAGTCCATTGACTATTTCTGAGTACTGTTAAGACCCAATCCGGCTTTCTTCCTGGAGAGGCTGAAAAGCCTTCCTTTCATCCTGACCCATTTTGACAACCTATCCCCTGCCTTTCATCCTTCCTAAGACTCTGTCCACTGTCCTGCATCCCTGCACAACCCTTTTAAATCTCCCAAACCATTTTGTTGACCACAGACATTACTTGAAACCCATCCAAGGCCCATTGCCCCTACCGACATCGGTATCAAGGCCCATTGCCCCTACCGACGTTGGCAGCATAATCGACGTCGGCAACCTTAACCAATCGAAGTCGACAACTGTGATAGATTGACAACAAAATATAGGTACACATTATTTCTATATATTTTGCTTAGTCTTTCATTATTTCTCTTTATCCGACATTATTTTTATCAACCAGTGGACTGTCATCCCTCCAAGAAGTCTTTACACTTCCGGGACCGAGCATGTGCTTGGCAGTCCACCATATATCTATCTAACATTTTTTTGTTTAAGTCTTATTCTTATCTACAGGTATCATCCTCCACAGCCAAAGAGGAGCTCCTTCAATCATCTAGATATGGTGCACAACTTAATTCGGGTATCATCTAACCCCTGACCATTTAACTTTAGTTTCTTATTTCTTCTGAATGTAAACAAGCAAAAGCGAGTAGAAACACCACTATATCTAGATCTAAGGTCATTTACATAGGCCCAACCCTATCTGTAAACCATGAAACCCATGTCATTCCCTCATTTAGTATAGGGTATACATCGCTACCATGTGGTGTCATTGATTATGTTAGTTAGAGCTTCTCATAATCCTAGGACATGAGTAAATTGGGTTGTGTCAATTTACCTACTCCTGTACATTGGATGTGATTTAGTTGTTGGTATAATCTACCTGGGATATACTAACCCCAAGAATATCTATGTCTTCCCTCCATGCATTGGATAGCTACTATCTATGAGAGTGGTATCTACCCTATACTTTAGCTAGCATAGAGCCTTTTGACCATAGTCCTTGCTATCACTATCCTAAAAGTGGGTACCCGCGGTGATAATTATGTAATCTGTACTCCATGGTTGTTACATTAAGGGTGGGGACCCACAAATTAGAGCTATGTTTCTTCTATATCCTATACTTTTGGTAGCTCTATCTCTCTGCCCATCAACTTCACCCTGTAGAGCTGGTAGACATCCTAAATCCAAAGGATAGACTCTAGTTTATACCCCATCTAGAACACATACATCTTTGATACCCATGAAATCACAAACATGTTCACTAGGTCCTTAGATTAATGTAGTAAGGGCATGTGTATTAGTCTCCAAAGTTTGACACTTTATAGGTAATCTTGGTCTACCATATGTAGTGCATCTATCTCTTAGGCCAACCATGTTGGAACTCTCTCCTAGTTAGTTACCTCACATAGCCTATCTCGTTATGCTAGTTACTCTCTCACCTGTGAAGGCCCTCCCTCCTCTGATATGTTAACTTATCTATATGTATACATAATAAAGTGAATAGATAAATGGATTAATCTACTGGCTGAAGAATGAGCAAAAATAAGTAAAAAAATTATTATTTTCATCTATCTAGCTTATTTTTCTTTTTCTCTTCCTATTATGGCCCCTTCTAGGGCCTCTCAGGCTCCTCAGGGGGATTCCCTACCTCAGGCCATGGTTTTTTGGGCAAATTCATAACCTAGCTCAGCTAGGCCATGGCCTACATTGGGATGCCCTAGGGAGCCTTAGGGCTCCCTCTTTCTTGCCCCATAGGCCATAGTTTGAACTCTTGTGGGTCCCATTCTCTTTGGCTCACCTAGTCCATCATTTTGAGTCCTTGTTTTGTTTGATTCACCTGTGGAATCATCCAAAATGAGTTAAAATGAATAAATTTTCAAAAACATTGTTCATAGAGCCTACCTAGACAATCCTATGCATCTCTAATGTTTTCCTATGTACTCATTTGCTCCGTTTGGGGTTTGGTTGCTTGTGGGATCTCCTTTGGATCTCTTAGATTGAAAAAAGAGTGAAAACAACCTCTTTTCTCTCTTTTTCCCTCTTTTTAGCCTCTTTTTCACTTTTTATGGGCCCCTTTTGGGGTTTTCTCTCATTTTTACATTTTAGACTGTGAGACCTCCATCTTAGAGATTTTGGCACATTTTGAGTGCAATGATAGCCTCTATTTTTTAATATGAGGCTTCCTTAGGCTTTCTCTAGCCCTATTTTATTCCCTGAGATCCCTTTTGGGTTCCCATTAACCTCCTAGGCTTGTGCCCCATCTCGTGGCACCCATGGATATAAGTTACTTATTGTGCTTCTTTTAGTTAGTCATTTCTCTAATTTTTTGTAGTTGATCCATTCTAACTCCTTCCCTCTATCTTGTTCATCATGGTTTTAGGTAGGGTTATCAAATGGCTACAGTTATTTAGGACTTGCTCTAGACTTACTGACTAGTCTTCATCTTCTTCAAACTTTCCCCCACTTTCCCTTGTTACCTCTTCTTGTGGCCGGTCTTGGTAAACCATTTAGTTGTGGCTTGGTGTCATTATTTGTTTCCTTCATGCAACTTGATTACACCATTTCACTTTGAGATCACCTTTCATCAATTTTTAGTCTTACATTCTCAACCCCCATCATGGTGCACCTCTCAGTGGTGATTCACATAGATGGTAGGCATAGTTGGGGCAACCTAGGACTGGTAACTGTGGCTTGGGTTATCTATGATTGATGGGGTCATGAGATTTTTATAGCTAGTTTCTTCCTTACTTATGAGATGAAAAATACCATCAAGTATCACATAATCATTGGCACCTTGATTGATGAAAATAATTTAGGCACATGTTATGTGCAATTATTCTCTAACTCACTCTTAGCCATGTCTTAATTTACTAGTGTTTAAGTTGTCCTTAGTTCTAAGTTACTCCCCCTCTTCAAGGTGGCACATGATTTGATGTCTTTCTTTTAGGACATCAAATTTACCCATATCCCTCATAGGGAGAACAGTAGGGATGATGCCCTAATGAATGCCATTCTAAATAGTACAATTTTATTTGTTATCATTTGTGTCCCTTCTTTGTAGGAGTTAGAATCAGAGATGGAGTTGGATTTTGGATTATGTAGCATTAGTACTCTCACCTATGGATCACATCATTAACTTATTTCACCACCATCCTTATTTGGTAAGTGTAGGTAATGTTTCTTTTTATCTTTTTAGTTCTTTCTTTCCTTTTCTTTGGTGTGGCTTTTAGGTACTATAGAACACTCCTTATTCATTCAAACACTGACTGCTTGTCCTTCAAGGGCATATTTAATTATACTTCCCATGACCCTACTCCTCCTTATGATTACACATCAGCTCATGTACATAATACAGACCCTATTCATCCCACTTTGAGACATTTACCATTCTCTTAGACCCCTCCTACATCATATTCTTACCCTCCATACATCCTTAGTCCATCTTGGCCCTTTTACATGCAAGACAAGCTCTCTAGAGATCCTCCGAGGCCTTTTAGGACCTTGTTGACTAGCCTAAGCCCCTATTTGACCTATACCATAGATTTTGTGATGTAAACCCATGACTTAGGCCACACATTTCCTTCAAAAAATGCATAACCTATGTTAAACATGTGTAAAGTGCCAGTTTGGAAACAATAAAAAATGGTTAGTTTTAGGTCTTTTGGTAGATTGGGTTTGGGATATATGCCTCATTCTCATTCATTTAAGCCTCTTCTCTTCTCTCCCCACATTCTATTTTTATTATTCTTCCCTCTATTGACTCTCACACCTTCTTAAATCTCTCTTGATTCAGTCTTGGCACTTTTGAGCTTGATTGGTGACAAAGGATCCCATATGTTGCTACACATTTACTTGGAGACTCCATTGCTTCTCTTAGTTGTTCTTGATTCCTTATGAATTACTTATAGTTTTTAAAATTGGAATTAAATATGATTTTTGAACTTGGTTGGATCTCTTACACCATTCTAATTTCTCACTTCACGTCCTCCTTTACTCTTGGATTTTGGTTTGGACTTCAACTTGAACATAGCTTGGTTTTCCTCTTACATTGCTTCCTAGCTTGGATTCTTGGTTGGTAGAACATCTACACATTTTCTTTAATCTTGATTTGAGGGCACTTTTTTATGAAAGTGAAACTCCATTGTTTTTCATAGTGTATATGCTAGGGTTTGATTGGTTTTAGTGATTTAGTTATTTTGTGCATTGTTTAGAATAGTTTCTAAAGTTTATGCATTCATATGTGGTTACAAGATATCTTCATTGCTTGAAATATTTACCATTACATGTTATAATTACATTGTAAATATTTTTATTGCATATTAGGACTCTACATGCTCAAAATAAACTATGCAACTTGCTTAAACAATCTCTCTCTTGCTAAACTAGAACATTACATTTTTAGAAACTAATAGTGTTGAATTTTAAAGATAGCTCAAATCTAGATTAGGCATGCTCTTGAACCCTTTCTTGAAAATGTCTTTATTTCTTAAAACATCTTTCATATGGACTTAAATTTCCTTAGCTTCTAGATTTACATTTCATTTTTTATCTCTTTACTTGGCATTGTCATTTCCATAACTTGTATGTAATCAATAATTTAGTCTTAGCTACTTACTTTACTATGGTTGAATCTGCTAGAGGCAATTACATAGTTTATGCACTTATTCGTGTTATCCCTAACCTGGTTCACAATTTTATCTATAGTTTGGGGCAAGTCAGAAAATCAGATAACCACTATAGACCTCCTATAGCCCATAGAACCCCTTAGCCTTCTAGCCTCTTAGTGATTTGCTTTAGCACCCTGCCAAACACTAGTGGTGCCATTCAGATTCTTGGAGATACAATGGGTATATTTATTGTGGAAAATGGCTCTCCATAATCATCATAAGTTTCATTAATGAATTCATTTACTCATCCATTATGATATTGGAGTTTCTCCCTCAAAGTGGATTATATTTGAATGCAATTTATGTTATTATAAAGAAATGTCTTAACAAGTGGTATTATAATATTGATTTTGGCAAATATTTTTTTTTTGATATATCTCTCAAACCATGGTGAATTTTTCTACAATTTTTTTAGTGGAGTTAGAGAATCGATCAAGGAGTTTACAAAAAAATATTGGGCTATGGTGATAATTATTCAGCAAGTTATTGTGAGTTTATGAGTTTTCATAAAATAAATCTACAAGCCACAATTTTATGATTTTTTTTACTTTATATTTTTAGAAATCTCATAAAATTTCAGTTAGGGTCCTTTCTTTGTGTTTTGATATTTGAGGCATTTTACAGTCCAAAATTTATAGGTCAAATTTGGTCAACAATGAAACATATGCTACTAATACAACACATGTTTTAATTGTTTATGGTTACCACTCACTCCAGATATTTTCCTCCAAGAATTAAGAACAAATCTAAAGCTAGAAACAAAACCAAATCAATAGCCATGCCTTTTGGAATGGATGTTTTTTATTCAACCATTGATCCCAATGATTCCCTTTATTGTCCACCACCTAAACATGAAGGAATCATACTTGAGGGTTGTGAAATAGTGGTCACTTTTATCGAGGATAATGTGTTTGAACCATTTTCAACATCATTGAATGAGGGTTTAGATAGGTTTAAATATGATCTAATGTCTGATTGAAGTTCCTAATTAATCCACATCCTACAGTCACTCATACATAGCCAAACCATCTTGGAGGTCACAATAAAGAAAACATAGGACAATAGTTCCAAGGGCCAAAATTACACCTACCAAAGATTGGCATCCAAAATTTTTATGGTATGGATGTAAACTATTGGATACATCTAATGGGACAATATTTTAAACTTCATAATATACCAGATAATGTAAAGGTTGACATAGCCTCACTACATCTAGAATCTGGACCTTATCAATGGCACTAGTGGATGATGAGTGACAAGAAAGGGAAAGGGATTAATTGGGATGAATTTACTAAGGAATTATCAGTCCACTATAAACAACCATGGAAGGGAATTTATTTAACCTAACTAAAAAATTGAAACAAACATGATATGTAGCAAAATATAATGTAGAGCATATGAGATTGGAAATCCAAACTCCAAAAACAACACCTTATCAAAGAATATAATTTTACATTAATAGATTAAATGAAATAATTAAACATGATGTTCATTTGTTGGAACCATGTAAAGTTAGGAAAGTAATGCAAAAATCACTACACATTGAGTAATGAAACTCTGCTACCAAGAGATTCATGTAAGGTCAAACTTCAGGATGACGAGATATAAATGTGAATAATATTATTGAAAGAAATATGGTCAATACTTTTAACCCAAGGCAAATTGCCAAAATCTCTCCTCAATAGGAGGCAAACAAAAATAAGAGGGCCTATGCTGGTATTATGACAGTAAATGGTCTAGAGGACATAAGGGTGCCAATGGTGAGAAAAGATTAATGATTATTGAGAATGAGGTTTTGGAGGAATAAGAATTAGCTACAGAGGAACCAAAAATAGAACATGAGCATGCAAATTCTAAGGAGGAATAAATCCCTATTATCTCTCTACATGAATTAAATGGGATAAGTACACCACAAACACTCAAAGTAGTGGGTTATATTAAGAAGAAGAAAGTGTCAATTTTAATCGACATAAGGAGTACCCATAACTTCATTAATAGAAAATTAGCTAATGATATCAATTGATTTATGTATCTAGTCTCTAATTTAAAGTCATGATTGTCGATGAGAAGCAAATCTCATGTGGGGGTAAATGTCATCATGTCAAGATCTCAATGGGGGACTATAAGCTATATTTATAAATGTTTGCCATCCCAATTGGGGGAGAAGATATAGTTTTGGGAGTGCAATGGATTAAACAACTAGGAATAGTGTCTTTCAATTTTCAAGACTTATTCATGATTTTTAGTATAAATGGAAAAAAGCACACACTTAATAGGATGAAACACCCACCAAGATAAATTATTATCTCTCATAGGATGGAGAAATTACTTAAGAAGGGATCTTATGGCATAGTGGCACAATTACATTTCTTGGAAGCACATGATGTAGAAAATCAAGAACTGCCAAATCTTTAAACAATTATTCAACAACATCAAAAAGTATTTCAGGGACCAAAGGGTGTATCTCTAATAAAAAATCATGATCATGCAATTGAATTGTGTCCAATAAGGATCCCTCTTAACATTAAACCTTACCACTACCCCTATGACCATAAGTCAGAAATTGAAAAATTGGTGAAGGAAATTCTAGACTCAGGTATTGTTTGTCTTAGTAAAAGTACTTATTCATCTCCAGTTATTATGGTTTAAAAAATGATGAGTCATGGATAATGTGCCTCTATTATAGGGAACTCAAAATTATCACTTTGAAAGATAAGTTTCCTATTCCTATCATTGATGAATTGAATGGGGATGTTTTCTTTACTAAGTTAGATTTGTGTTTGGGGTATCATAAAATTTTGGTAAAGGAAGAGGATTACATAAGACTACATTTAGAACACATGAGGGTCACTATGAATTCTTAGTTATACCATTTGATCTCACTAATGCTCCATCTACTTTTCAGAGCCTCATGAATTCAGGTTTATACCTATTTCTTCATAAATTTATATTGGTGTTCTTTGATGATATATTAATATACAGTAAAACATGGGAAGAACATTTGAAAGATGTAAAAAATATATTAAAAGTATTGGAATACCATCGACTCTATGCAAATATATATAAATGTGTCTTTGGGGTGAAGGAATTGGAGTACTTAGGACATGTGGTATCACATGAAGGTGTTAAAGTGGATCTTAAGAAAATTGTAGCTATCAAATATTGGCCAAAACCTAAAAATATCAAAGATTTAATAGGATTATTGGGTCTAAAAGGCTACTCCAGAAGATTTATTTGCAACTATGCTCGCATAGCAACACTCTTAACAACATGATTTAAGAAGGATTCATTTTCAAGATTAGAGTTAGCCACCCTAACATTCCAATAATTGAAAGAAGCTCTTACTTCCATGCCTGTGCTAGCTACCCCAAACTTCTCTAAGACATTTGTGGTAGAATTTGATGTTTCTGGCCATGACATTGGGGCAATACTAATGCAAGATGGGCATCCCTTAGAATTTGAGAGTCGACAATTAAAAGGAAAAAACCTGGTAAGGCCTACATATGATAAATAAATGTTAGAAATCATTCAAACAATCAAACAATGGTTCTAATATCTCATGGGAAGCCATTTCAAAGTTAAGACACGTTATGAGAGTCTAAAGTATTTTTTGGAGAAATGACTGTCTTTAAAAGAGCAATAGAAATGGGTCATAAAGATGCTAGGATATGACTTTGAAATTATGTACAAAAAGGAAAGGAGAATATTGTAGTTGATGCACTTTATCAAGAAGAAGTAGAGGAAGCAAAATTTTATGCTATTTATTTATTAAAACCTGAATGGATAGAAGAAGTGTGAGTAGAGTGGCAACAACACACTCCAACCAAGAAACTTATAAAATAATTTCAAGAGAACCCATATTCTATAGATAAGTATGTTTAGAAAAGAGACTTCTTATGGTACAAAGATAGACTCTTTTTGTGTGAAAAGTTAGAATTGAAAGATACTATCTTATCTTACATGCATGACTCACCCATCAGAGAAAATTTTGGGTTTGTAAAGACTTATCATTGTATAAAGAAGGATTTTGTTTGGGAAGGCCTTAAGAGGGATGTCTATAAATTTGTGGAAAAATGTTTGATATGTCAACAAAATAAAAGAGAAATGATTAAGACCCAAGGTCTCTTACAACCATTAGCCATTGTAACATAATGTTGGGAATAAATATCAAATGGACTTCATTACAAGCCTACCTAAATTGATTAGTATAGATGTGATATTGGTGTTTGTGAATCGACTCACCAAGTACACACATTTTTGTGGGATTTCTCATCCATTTCAAGCTAGTACCATGGTATAAGTATTCATAGAAAAGGTAAAAAAAACTCCATGGAATTCCCAAAAATTTTGTGAGTGATCATGATCCTATATTCACTAGCATATTTTGGACTGAATTATTTTCTGCATGGGACACAAAACTTGCCCATAATTTATCTTATCATCCACAATTAGATTGCCAAACTAAAATTGTGAATAAATGTCTCAAATGATACCTATGATATTTTGCCTCTAAAACACAATCACATTTGTCCAAGTGGATTTCAAAAGCATAATGGTGGTATAACACATCATTTCATACAACAAAAAAGATGACACCATTTGAGGCTCTCTATGGCTACCCCATGCCTTCTACTACGTCCTATTTGTAGGGTCATTCTAAAGCATGTACAGTCAAGGATAGTCTTCAATACCAATAAGAAGTGCTTCAACTCCTTAAGGAGAATTTGGTTATGGATGAAAATAGGATGAAAAAATAAGTTGATTAACACCATAGTGAGAGGCATTTTAATGAAGGATATTGGGCATTCCTTCACTTTCAACCCTATAAATAATGGTCACTTAAATAACATAAGAACATCAAGCTAGCACCAAAATTTTATGGGCCCTACAAGGTTATACACCAGATCATAAGTGTCATAAGTTAAAACTTCCACATTATTCCAAAATTCATCATATCTTTCATGTTTCATGCTTGAATAAAGTAATTGGTTCCAAGATTCTAGTCTAGTTTATGTTTCCTAAGTTAAATGAAGAAGGGAAGTTATTTATGATACATGAGGCTATTATCGATACATGACTGAATAAATTACATAAACAATCCATTTCTGAATTTCTCATAAAATGGAAGAATCTATCCACTAAAGATGCAACATGGGAAGATGAACAATTCATGTAACAACATATTGAGTTGCTAAGCATTGAGGGCAATGTTTTTCTGAAGAGTAAGGGCATGTTATACCCCTAACTTTATAATTAATAATGTTATGGAATGTAGAGCATAACCTTTATCTTTCATTTATTAATTATTAATAATTAGGTTGACATAATTGGAATGAATGGGTGTGACCCTTCCTTATTATGGGTGTGACTCTTCCCAATTATGGGTATATATATGGTAGAGCATGGAACTCCATAATCATCATAAATTTCATTATTGAATTCATTTACTCATTTTATTTAAAACTGGAGGTTTCCCCATCAAAGTGGATTATATTTGAATGTTATTTATTTTATTATAAATAAATATCTTAACAAGTGGTATCAAAGCATCAATTTTGGCAAAGATTTTTTTTTGCTATATCTCTCAAACTATTGTGAATTTTTCATTATTTTTTTAGTGGAGTTGGATTATCAATCAAGGAGTATACAAGAAAAATATTGGGTTGTGTTGATAATTATTGAGCGAGTTATTATGAGTTTATGATTTTTCATAAAATGAATCTACAGGCCATAATTTTAGGAATTTTTTTATTTGTTTATATTTTCAAAAAGCTCAAAAAATTTTAGTCAAGATCCTTTATTTGTATTTTGAGATTCGAGGTATTTTACATTCCAAAATTTTCTAGTCAAAGTTGGTCTATAGTGAAACATATGCTTTTGATACAACACATGTTTTAATTGTTTATGGTTACCACTCACTTTAGATACTTTTCTCTAAGAATTGAGAACAAATCTAGAGCTAGAAACAAAATAAAATCAATATCCATGCCTTTTGAAATAGATGCCTTTTCTTAAAACATTGATCCCACTGATTCCCTTTATTGTCCATCACTTAAAATTGAAGGAAACATACATGAATGTTCCTCAGTTGAGTTAATCACTACATGTAGTCATTAGATAGATAGTGAGAAGGAGAAGTGATTGCCTAAGTGTGAAGATGAAAAGAGTGATGTTGAATCATATTTAAGTATATGATAGAACAAAGGACAAATAATATTTTGATAGATGTCCTATCATCTCTACAATAGATTTCCTTAAGCAGGTATAGGCCACCTAAGTGATAAGTGTAGGCTTTGAGGCCTAGAAAACTAATAAGTGGTTGATAGATAGTATAACAAGTGGTACAAAAGAGACTATCAGTTGAAGGGTGTATGAAGGATGTTATAATCTTGTTTCCACCTTCCCATGATAGTGAAAATGTGTTAAAGATCCTTATGGTAGTTTTAAACATCCAAATAGACTCCTCATCATCAAGATAGTTTCAACAAGAATTTGTCAGGATCCCTACTCCATAAGAGCACAATTGATTACCTTTGTATAAGCAACTAAACACGAAATTAAACTAGAATTAACAAGTAGCTAGAATTTAGAAATAGCATAGAATATGAGAGATAATACAATCTTGTATTAATACTCTACCAAAAGGAAATACAATAAAGAAGTCACACTCTTCTTCTCACACCTTTAGGGCTCACACACCTCTAGGGCGTACAATAATTCTCCCTCAAGAGTTCTTTCTCTCACCACCAATTACAACCACAACTCAAACACAGAGTTGTTCCCTCCACCAGTCAGTAACAATACTGCCAGTCCACCAAGTACTCAAAGTACTCCAAGTAGATCTCCTTTGATCTTGCAAACTTGTAAATCAACTGATCTTACTTACCATGTAGATCTTACCTGATCTTGCAACAACCTACAGATCAACTGATCTTACAATCAGAAGGATCTCTTCCTTGTCCTTGATTATAATATAGCCCCATGGGTCTATTATATAGATCTCATACAAATAATAATTAGACTTCCTAATTACAATAATTAGAAATGCAGACTCAAGACTTAAATAAGTCTTTTACATGTAAACAAACTGTCTGTCTAAAATTAGACCAGTTTTGGAGATGCATGCAAACGCATGCACACATAGGTTGTTGACGTCATTTCCTATCTGACTGATGTCAACTGACCCCTAACCATCGTCGATTACTGTGAACACTAAAGATGACTGATGTCAGTTGGCCTACCAACATCGGTTACTCTGTAACTCAGGACCCTCCTCCATTTGCATCAGTGAAGCTTTTAACTCCACAACCTAACAATCTCCCACTTGGAGATAAATCGCTGCATATGTACCTATACCTGTACATCCTCTAATTTTGTTTCCTTAATTGTATCCCTCTTTAAGTTCAATCTTGAAGACCAACCACCACACATCTTGTGGTGCTTCTCTTGTCATCCAAGTACCCTGCCATATCTAAATCTACATACCCATGTAGAGAAGTGCTTGACCCTACATAGCATGTTAACCTGCTGCTGGTCCCTCACAGATACCTGAGAATCCACTGAACTACTTTTTAGTGCTTCTTCCCTGAATTGGCCACAAACTTGCTGATAACTCCCATAGCTTGGGTAATATCAAGTCTAGTACACATGTACTCAACCTCATCATGTGATTTGGGACACTGTTCTATGAACTGTCCATCCATAGGTGTGCTAACCAGTTCTACATCCTGCATATTAAACCTCTCTACTACCTTATTCACATAATCATCCTGAGACAACATCAACCTGTGATCTTCCCTGTCTCTAGAAATACTCATGCCAAACAATTTCTTTGCTACTTCCAAATCCTTCATGGCATACCTCTGAACTAACTTTACCTTTAGCTCAACAATCTCCTGCATGTGTGACCCTACAACAAGCATATACACTACATATAGTAAGAGGATAATGTAGCTAATATTATCCAACCTGGTAAAGTAAACACAATGGTAACATTGACATTGACTAAAGCCATGCTTTGTCATACTCCTGTCAAACCTTAAACACCATTGTCCTACAGCCTACTCAAGACCATATAACCTGGCCTTCTATCTCACCTCTCCATTCTCTCCTTTCTTTAACCTAGGAATCCATTCATCTTTTAGTGCTTTCATCCTGGCTAGAAACTCTACCTAATCTCCCATTTGGTTCTCTCCCAAGGAATCAATTTCCTCATTCATGCCATGCTCCCACTGTTTCTTGGATTCTACTTGTTGTGCCTCTTTAAAACTTCCTAGTTCTTGACCATCAGTGAGTAACAAGTAGTGTAAAGAAGGGGAATAATGAATTTGAGGCTTACTTACCCTTTTAGTCCTCCTCATGGGTGTTTGAGACTCCTTGACAGCTTGTTATCCACCCAAAATCCATTTTCTGGTCGACCTTGGTCTGCACTCGACCGATGTCGATTCCACCTGATCGCTGATGCCGATTCCTTGACCAACATCAGTGTCCACCTACCCAACACCACTGACTTTGGTCTACACATGACTGACATTAGTACTTGTCTATTCGATGTCAGTTCTACCTGGCCGACGTCGGTAACTGTGTTTTCTTATGAGTGATGACTTTCTACCTACGAGCTCACTTTGGATCATAACCTTGTCCAAACTGCCCTGCTCAAAATTATTTAGCCCCTTGGGTTGATCTCTGTCCATCATCTTCTCTTTGAAAACCAAGGCTTTCTTGTTCTTGTCAAAAACATCAGATTTTTTCTTTATGCAATAAACTCAATTCTTTCTTGTAGCATCAGTATCAAGAAACCTCACTTTCTTCTATTGCTTACAAAAATCTTGATCTATGCTTTCTAAATCTGAACTCTTATCTTTTGACTCAAGAACATGCATCCCCTTCTTACTTATGTGACCAAGCCTATAGAGCCACATCTTTGCATCTACATCTGAAGTAGATAAACTAGAAAGAGAATTAGTAACACAAGTAGATAGATAAAGAGTACCTACTTTCTTACCTCTCGCTAAAACAAGTGCACCCTTGGAAACTTTCCAAGATTCTACTGTGAGAGTTACTGTGCATCCCTCATCACCCAAATTTTTTACAAAAATCAAATTCCACTTCAAGACTAGGACATGCATGACCTCCTTCAACACCCATGTGTTGCTCGTCTGCAATTTCAGCTGCACTTTCCCTTTGCCAACCATTTGACAAGGCTTACCATCCCCTAAATAAATCTTTCCAAAGTCTCCATGGACATAATTATGGAAAATTTCTCTATTTGGGGTTGCATGGAAAGAGGCACCAAAATATAAAATCCAAGATTCCACTTTATCCAAGGAACATACAAGAGCATCTTGTGCAACAATACCTACAACATCTGCTTCTTCATTTCCTTCATGTTGATCTTCTTTCACCCAACAATCTTTCTTTACATGCCCTTTCTTTCCACAATTCCAGCAGATTACACTGCCATGTCTGGATTTGGATCTACTACCTTTCTTTGACTTCACTTTCTTACTCTTCTCTCTTTGCCTTCCCCTGCTTTCAACTCTTAAAGCATTACCTAATGATTCCCCTGTGCTTTTCCTGTGAATTTCTTCATCCAAGATTACACTAACAACATCATCAACTTTTAAGATATTTGAAGCAGACGTAGTATTACTTACTGCCATTACCAAGCTATCCCAACTTTCAGGTAAAGAGCATAAGATTAAGAGAGCCTTAATTTTATCATCAAAAACTATATTGACTGAATTTAACTGGTTTACCAAACCATGGAAATCACTAAGATGACTATGTACCGATCCACCTTCCAACATTTGCAAATTAAATAATTGCTTCATAAGAAATACCTTATTCAAAGCTAAGGGTTTTTCATATAAATTTTCTAAAGATTCCATTAACTCTACCGTTGTCTTAGCCTGTGATAAGTTGAAAATCACAGACAATGCCAAGCTCAACCTTATAGATCCCAGAGCCTTCCGATTAAGAACCTTCCATTCTTCATCTTTCATATCTATGGGCTTGCATGCAACCCCACCCAATGGTAAGTATAGATCTTTTTGATACAGATAATCTTCTATCTACATCCTCCATAATTGATAATTCTTGCCATTGAATTTCTCCATTCTTAGCTTACTTTCTTCTGCCATTACTATACTCCCACTCAAACAGAAACCCCTGTGAGTGACTTGTAATCAACAAACACTTAACACGCTCTGAAACCAAGGTGTTAGTGAACCTAACCAAAGCTATGATACCACTTGTCAATATCCCTACTCCATAAGAGCACAATTGATTACCTTTGTATAAGCAACTTAACATGGAATTAAACCAGAATTAACAAGTAACTAGAATTCAAAAATAACACAGAATATGAGAGACAATACAATCTTGTATTAATAATCTACTAGAAGGAAACACAATAAAGAAGTCACACTCTTCTTCCCACACCTCTAGGGTGTACAATAATTCTCCCTCAAGAGTTCTTTCTCTCACCACCAATTACAACCACAACTCAAACACAGAGTTGTTTTCTCCACCAGTCAGTAACAATACTGTCAGTCCACCAAGTACTCAAAGTACTCAAAGTAGATCTCCTTTGATCTTGTACACCTACAAATCAACTGATCTTACTTATCATGTAGATCTTACCTGATCTTGCAACAACCTACAGATCAACTGATCTTACAATTGAAAGGATCTCTTCCTTGTCCTTGATTACAATATAGCCCCATGGGTCTATTATATAGATCCCATACAAATAATAATTAGACTTCCTAATTACAATAATTAGAAACATAGACTCAAGACTTAAATTAGTCTTTTACATGCAAACAAACTGTCTGTCTAAAATTAGACCAGTTCTGGAGACGCATGCAAATGCATGCACACACAGGTTGCCAACATTGATTCCTGTCTGACCGATGTCGGCCGACCCCTAACTGTCGCCGGTTACTATGAACACTAAAGATGACCGACATCGGTTAGCCTGCTGATGATAGTTACTTTGTAACTCAGCAACCTCCTCTATTTGCATCAGTGAAGCTTTTAACCCCACAACCTAAGTGAATCATGCAGTGCCTCTACACCAACCTGAAAGATGTGTCTTGTTCATGATGGACACCTATCTAAGAGGACTTCCTAACTTATTTTACACTTTATTCTCTTGATTTTTAATTGGTTCTCTTAGTTAAAAACTTGTATTTTGATCCTTCCACTTCTCTTGTTCTCTTTCTTCTCCTTTTCTCTATAAATTTAAGCCATTTTGGTATTTTAAAAAAGTACACACCTGGTATGGCAAAGCCCTACTCATTTAACACCTTGTTTTGAATTAAAATTAGATTTTGAAGCTAGTTTGGTCTCTTCAATCTCTTTCCTAAGTGTGATAAGTACTGTACTTGGATGTTAAGTGATGAACATACTCTCCTTGCTTTCATTCTGCTCTTGCATGTTTTGTGTAGGTGATATATCTTCTAACAAGCTTCATAAAGTGTATTTGTTTGTTAAGTGTGTATCTAAGTGTGAGAGGAACTAGTAGTGTCTAGTATCATACCTTATTTTCACCACCTCTAGATGTGTATAACAATCTGCTTCTTTGAGAAATACTTATGCTAGAAGGATAATATGTTAAGGTTAGTTTTAGTGGTCTTCATTATTAGTGCATATGAAAGTGTATTTGTGTACTAATATTTAGTGTATCACCTCCATTAGTATAAATTACATTATGTTCTCTTCTTCCCTTTTCATCCCTAAGTGACTAGTCTAGTGTACTGTGTGAGCTTAAGAGATAAATCAAGGGAACTAGCCCTTTAACCTAGAGGTTTACCTCTATTATAGGTAACCCACATGCCTAGAGGTAATCCCATATTTTCCAAATATGGGAGAGGATTAAACACCCTCTCCTAGGGTGCAATATTTGGATACAATAGTTTTAGCATGCCCGATGGGACCCAAAGTCAAAAAAATAGAAGAATTATTAGTGTGTTCTTTAGACTATCAACTTTTGGAAGCATTCAATAAAACACCAATGGTCACTCTGAATATAATCATCTAGTTGTATATATCCCAAGTACTTTTTGAAAATATTTTGATCATATCTTGTGTTTCATTTGACTAATGAGGTTGATATGTGTTGTCCCCAAAAATAGACTTCTCATTTTTGAGACAACATGTGAACTATTTTGGTTCAACAGACCAAAATAATCTCTTCTCTTCTCAAAATTTGTTTTAATCTTTCAAATTCCTCATTTTTTAAGGATTTCTCAAAAATCTATGGACTCTGCATGATTGAATCTATGGACTCTATAGGCTTGAATCTACGGACTCTACAGGCTTGAATCTACGGACTCCGTAGGTGGGATTCTATAGACTCTTTCAATGGACTCAAATATACAAACTCTGCAGATATGTTTTTATGGACTCAACAGGTTCAAAGGCTTCTACAAGTGAGTTTAATCAAAAGAACAAGTTTCTAACACTTAGTCATTTCCAAGATGGCTTCAAATGCAAGATTGAAACATTAAACCATTGAACCAAAGTTGGTTCAATCGGTCGGTTCAATTGGCAGGTTCAAGGGGCTGCCCCAAAGCCAAAGGAACAAGTGCCCTTACAGAGGGCTATGAACCAAGCCAAGTGCCCTTGTAGAGGGCAACAAGCAAAAGTGGACAAAGTGAACTCCTTCAAAAAAGTGAACAAGCCAAAATACAAAGTGAAATCCTTCAGACCAATTATCTGAAGGAATTCACTCAAAAGACAAAGCAAAAGCCCGATAGGAAACATGCAAAGGCAAGGAAAATTTCCTTCAGACAAATTGTTTGAAGGAATTCCTTTAGACATTCTGTCTGAAGGACATAAAGGATAAAACCCATCGAGAGAAAGAAGCTTGAAATCCACCATGTGTCCATTATAAAGCAGAGCAAAATATGTCATGTGTCCTATTATGACTCAAAAAAAGCATGACAAGTGTTTGCATCCGTGTTCCCCTTTTGAAGTTGCTCGAGCAAGACGTGTCATAGATACCATTTTCTATGAGTTTCTAATGAGTTTCATAACATCAAAACTTGCCACTCTCAAAGACATAAAAAGGACCCCCCAAAGACTTAGACAAAAAGGGCTTCAAAGGATGAATTGAATGAATTAATTGAACCATTGAACTATTGAACCAAAAGGTTCAACAAGTTCACAGGTTTAAAGGTTCAACCAGAGCTTAGAAAGAGGAAGCAATGATTGAGCGAGACATATAATGAACCAATGAACTGATTGAACTTTGAACTGAAAGAGTTCAAAGTTTAATGGTTCATAGGTTCAAAGGTTCAAAGGCAGCCTCAATCAAGGAAAAAGCAATGAATAGGTGGTTCAACAGACAGTTCAACCAAGGAGCGAAGAAGAAATTAAACCAAGAAGTGATAGAACAAAAGAGATAGAATGAACCAATGAATTTATGAACTTCCAATGGTTCAATGGGTTCAAGGTTCAACATGGTTCAAGCAGCTGGCAACCATTGATGGTCCTGTGGACGTCAAATTTAAAGGGATATTCGTGGAAATTCAAACAAAGCATAGAATTTAAAGAAAGAATCAAGAGACTGACTAAAAAGAGAGCTTGAAGACTCAAATTACTATAGGGAAGAGAAGATCAATGCAAAGGACCACAAATATCTTCAAAAGAGTTATTTCCAGTAGGTGAAATAGTGGATCAGGTAGACTTCTGAGTGCACCAAACCAAGGATGCAACCTATTTTTCTTCCATGAAGTAAAGATAAATTGGAAAAGGACCAGATGGCCCATACCAAGGAAGAGATGTATTAGATTAAGGGACATGCCATAGTTATGGTAGTGCACTATTCTCAGCATGGTCTCTCCAAACAGGACTAAAGGTGCATTGAAGATGTTGACTACAGCATGGGCCATCCCATGGAAAAAAGCACCAATCCTTGCATAGTTGCTATAAGTTTGTAATTTCTCTCATTTTTAAGTGAGATCTTCCCCTTACCAAAAGTGAAACTCTACCCAAATTGAAAGGCATTACTGAGACTTTGAGCTCAGATTGTAGTTCACATTTCTTTGATTGAATGAGAAAGCAAGTTACTTACAGACTTTGTGTTGTGATAGCTGTGCTACTTTAGGAGATTGTTCTTATGTCTATCTTCTAAAATCATTCTTGTTTATTTGATTTAACAAGTAGAACTAGTGGAGGTGATAAGGAAGGTGTCCTGAAGCCAATTACTTTTAGACTTTGTGCTGTCATAGTTGTCTTCAGTGTGTGTTTTTCTTTTTTGTTTTTGTGTAAAGGACATTGGGATGACTTTGTGCCCCTAATGTTCTTCATACCTCCCTCTAGGGTAGTCAAGGTGGAGACTTTGTGCTACATCTTAGATTGTTGGTTACTTTGTACCCTGTTACTAGTCACTTGTTACCAGAAAGAGTCCTGTTGTTTGCAAGAACAAGCACTTCTGAAAGAAGAGGAGTGCTTTATGTTGCTTCACCAAGATTTCTACTCTCCAGGAAGGGATCTGGCTCTTGGCTAAAAGTTACTTCTAAGAGAAGAGAAGTACCTTCACCAATCACCCAGGATTTCTCCTCTATTTTTTAGCATCATCTCTAAAAAAACAGAGATGGATGGTTTATCCCACCCCTATGTCTTACATTTTGCTTATTTATATAGTATATATCCTCTGCATATTTAATAGGGAACCTCCCCTTGATGAGAGGAGAGATTTGTCCCTTGTTTATGTAGTAAACCTGCACACCAAGATGACCCATCTCCCTATGCTGTGGTGATAGGAACTATTTTGGTCACCAGTTAGCTGGCTGACAAAATATTCACCCAACAATATGGATATATATGTTGAGAGTTTTTCCTACAAACAACCCTATCAAATTTGTTATCCACCCTATGGTCAACCCATCCCTCCTCCATATATTCATGAATTTATTGAACAACCTTATGAATAATACTATTAAAAATTCTATCAAGGAGATGAGTTTAAGTCTCTTTAAAATGAGATCCAATCTCTTAAGATGCAGGTTCTTAAAAGAGAATTTCAAGATCTTAAG
Source organism: Torreya grandis (assembly GCA_037957365.1). Taxonomy (NCBI): domain Eukaryota; kingdom Viridiplantae; phylum Streptophyta; class Pinopsida; order Cupressales; family Taxaceae; genus Torreya; species Torreya grandis. The sequence continues at coordinate 1,902,053 of JARHVA010001045.1, read as the reverse complement.
AGGTAGATTTTTGGAGGTATTCTTCCCCAATATCCCTATCCATCCTATCAAATTCCTATACAACCTTATCCAGATCAATACTAAAAGTCCTATCCTTATCCTACTCTAATTCCACCTAAATCTAAATCCTTGTTAGAACTTATGCCTAAGATGGTAAAAATAGAAAAGTTGCTAAAGAAATGGGATTAAAAGCTTGATGTGATCCCTATTCATTTAATATAAAATATGAGAAGGTTAGTTCATTTCATTATGAATAAGTGAATATTCATTGATGAAGAAGATAATTATTTCATTAATGAATATTTGCATGAAATTATATGTTATATACAATGGTGGATTGACAGGCTTGCAAGGTAGGAAAATTAAGAAGTTGAGAGGCAACTTGTATCTATTAAAGAGCCTCAAGAAGACTATAGAGAAATTGAAAATATATTTTAAGAAAAAATCTCTCCCTACCATCCTCAATATTTTTCCTATGTTCCATGTCATTCCTCTTATATTCCTTGTCCTCATGAAAATCCTATCCAATCCTCAAAAGAGCCTAGTAGCCTCAAAGTTCCAATTTGGAACCTAGAATGTGATGATAAGAATTAAAAATTTATGTATGGTCAAACCACTTTGCCTTATCTTTAAAAAAATATAGCTTGTCCATCTTGGATGGATATCCAAGAATATTTTCAACATGAAAAATAATCCTTAGTTTAAATTGTGGAAGTTGAAGTTACATCTATATAAGGTTTTCAAGAAGACAATGAAAATCATGAGGTGCTTGTTGAAGAAAGTGAAGTGTCTATAGCTTAGTATAATCTTCTCTCCCTCTAAGAATTATTTTAAATGTCTCCTTCCATCCCCATTCCCATTCATTAACCCTCCATTTCACCTCATACTCTATCTCCAAACCATAAACCAATTCACCACCCTCCAACCTCATCCCCTCTTGAAGGAGAACCATATTATGAAAGTCAATTAAAGAAGAGCAAACTCAGTTTAAAGTTGATCAAGAAGACAACAAAAGTAATTATGAAAAGGATTTAATCATAAAGACTCCCCTTGGTGAAGACAAGTGCTATTCAATATTTTTGAGTGAATAAAAGGATGCTTAAGGTCATGTTACAACTATCCACAAATATTTTTATCAAGGCATAGAGGAAGGATATTTGAAGATGAACATCACAATGGTTGAGTTGGTTGAGGTTCATGAACATGATCAAGAAGATGATGAAGACTTGTTTGTAGTTCTAAAAATAGGTTACACTCCTATTAAAGGAATGTATACTATATTTAAGAGTGAAGAAGGCAACTTTGGCAAGCATGTTAACATCCAAGGAAGAAATAATCCTTCAAGTATGTCAATTTAAGAAGCATATAAACTTCATGATGATATTTTTAATGTAATAAAAATGGGATATCATCTATTCAATAAATTATAATATTCTTGCTTACTCTTGAAGGACAAATCAATTTTTTATTGGCCTCAAGTTCCCAAGAAGAAAGAGGTTATTCCTGTTAGATCCATTCCTACAAATGAATCACAATATTCATCTCAATTCATGCCATTGGATATACTAACTTATAAGGAGTTTGAACAAGGTATGTGTTTGGAAGATAATGATGCAAAGTTTCTTGCAAAACCTGGTCAATTTATAGTTGATGAGTACCATGAGAAGATGGTTGAGTTAAAACATGAATTCACCATTATAGGTGATTGTAGCTTCCCTGATTGTATTGAGGATCATGCCAAGGAGATTGTTAAACATCATGAAGGAATTAGAGACATCTATGCTAAAGTTCAAATGAAAACATGGTTCATGTATTCCTTCACTTCATGGAGCAATAAATGTTTTAAGCTTCCCCTATGATCTAGGAGGAAGAGTTTTATCCAGGTTAGTTTGTGCATAAGTTAGTTTACTTAATTGTTCTATGTGTTTTCCCTAGGTGTTCATGTAAACACAAGTGTGTTTTATCTCTTTGTCTTTGTGTGTTTTTTCCCTATTATATTTGTTTTATGTTTGGATCCTTTTCATAGGCATTCCAATGTCATTAGCAGTGTATAGGTGACTCCATTGCCCAAGTATAGGAGAAGGCAACTAGCCCTTAGCATAACAGGCTTGCCACCCTTAGGAAATCACCAAAATGTTGACTAATTTGATCCCCTAGTTAAATAATTCAATCCCCCTTGAAATTTAAAAATTACATAAGGTCTCTTAGGTCATAAAATTTTCATCATGGTTATTAATAAGGTAAAAAACATGCCTTTATCCTTGTTATATTTGTATAGTTGTCTTATGTCATATTATGCCACCTTGTGGCCATTTAAATGAATTATAAAGTATATAAAGTCAAGTGTGTAAAGATGTATAACATACCATGTGTCATTTAGATGTCAAATAAACTATTTTAAATTGATAAAATGTAGGGTTTAATGTACAAAGGAGTTTAACTAAAAAATAGGTAGTTTTAGGTAATTGATGAATTGCATAGCTCAATTGGTACATGGGAAAGATTCAAGAGTTTCCTTTTAGATCCCCTCAAGTCATATCAATGTTAATATTTATATGATAGTCCCAAAATTAGTGAAAATAATTCTATCTCTCTCTTCTCTCCCTTTGGTAGGTTAAACAAGTCAACTAGTTTGTAACTGGTACATATAGGAGGGGTAGAGTTGAGATGAATGCTTCTAATGGATGAAATTAGTATTCATGGAATTCTAGTCCAAGGAAATAGTTTTCATATTGGTGTAATTTGATTCATGAACAAATGCTAAGACTGCTAGTATCTTAAAATTGACTTCATAACCCCAACACCTTTAGGATTACTCATCTATTTGTATGATTTGATGTTTCCAAGTGGTGTGTGTGTTTTGGAAAAGCATGTTATTCATATTTAGGTTATTTTCAAACTATTTTGCATGTGTGATCATGGAAGGTGAGAAATATCACTCTTATTATGCTAATGAATGATCTTTATTGGTCTATAGGATAGTGTTTCCATAGTTGTAAGGTTTGTTCTTCTATTAATGGTTTCAAGTCAAAAAATGTACCTATGTTCAACATCTCAAAAGCATGGAAGATAGTTCTCCATGGCATAATTGCATTTAAGGACTTGAAATTTGATTGAGATGAGTTTCTTGGACAATGAGAAAGGATTGGTTAGAGCTTTAATATGACAGTCACCTACAATCACATCTAGGGATGTACAAAATATGGATGGGACATCCAAAACCTAAGACATAACTGGTGTTCATCTCAAGGCTTGAATGAGTTTCTCAAGTCACTCAAGGTTCACAAACTATAGTAAACAAACTCTTAATCAATGTATATAGGTGAAATATTGAAAATTTGCTCAGTGGGACTAGTTACCTTAATCTCTCTGAAAGATAATCTTGTCTCATGAATAATCCTATGTTTATGGAAGTTGATGAAGTTTGAGGTGGCCTAATATATTCCTTATTATAGCCTAGGTATATTAGTATCACTTGAAAATGAAGGGAGGTTTATAATTCAATGGAAGAGGATGATAATTGGATCTTCAATCTAATCAATATTCTACTAAAGATGCTCAGAGGAAATATAGTGCTTTTGAGCTCAAATAAACATGTATCTTGTAGTAGCACATAATGCATTAGTGATGAGACATGACTACATGGTTTCAAGGAATAAGTGAGTTCATCTAAGTGTGGAATGGTACTTAGTGACCTCAAGAGAATATGGAGGCCTGAAAGCATAATGTTCAAGCATAAATGTACACCTACAGGGATTCCACATTCCATACAAATATAAACCTATAGTTTGGACTTTCATAATGCAGACTAGCCTAAGCAAGGAAGGATGCTAGTTAGTTGATGAACAAAGGTATGGAATGAGATGATCCAAATGACCTAAAATGGAATAAATATAATGTAACACAATTTTCAAATATTTATAAGCACCTACAAGAGCCCACTGACCTCCCTAATTGCCACCTATGGGTGACACCATCAAAATAGTCTGCAAACTATTTCTAGTTCATGTGAGATGCAAGTTTAGAAGGTTGGTAGAGGTATAAGTTGGATAAAATTATTGAATACAACCTAAGTGATAATAACACACTTATAGGTGATCTTCATAAGAAAATAAATAGAGCAAAGAATTGGATTTTGCAACATTTACCTACAATCAACTAAACCCTGCTTATAGTCATTAGACCTAGTGAACTAGTTTTGATAAATTTGAAGGTTTGAGGGCTCTTGGAGCATAATAATGATTTGTTACTTGATATAGAGGGTCTGTTAGGAACTTGGAGTACAATTTATTACTTTTGTATAAGCATCTAAACATGGAATTAAACCAAAAGTAATAAGTAACTAGAAATCAAAAATAGCAAATAATAGGAGATACAAGAAACAACCAATCTTACATTAAACTCTTCCAGAATAAAATGAAGAAATCACACTCTTCCAAACTTCTTGGATGTACAGTATTTCTCTCAAGATTTTTCTCTCTCATAATCAATTACAATCACAACTCAATAACTGAGTTGTTATTCCCTTCACCACAGACCTTCTTGATCTTACACCTTGCAGATCTACTTGGCCTTGCTTATGACTTAATTACAATACATGCCCCATGGGTCTCTTAAATAGGATCCAAGGAATAAAATAATTAGACTTCCCAATTATAATAATTAAAAACACAGACCCAAGACTTAAATTAGTCTTTACATGCAAACACTCAGACCTCCTTAAATTAGAATAAGTCTAATTTTGAAAACACATGCAAATGCATGCACACACAGGTCACCGATGCCGATGGCTGTCGGTCTGCACATGACCGATGTCAGCTGATTCTAGTCCACAACTGATCGATGTCGGTGATACTACCAATGCCGATTGTTGATTGAGTCCAACAACTTCCTCATCTGCATAAAAGTGAAGCTTTTAGCTCCACAACTTAACAATCTCCCATTTGGAGATAAACATCTACACCTAAACCTGTACAGCAACATCCTCTATCTTATTTCTCTGGTTTGTTTCTCCCTCTTCAAGATCAATCTTGAAGACCAAAAAAAGTTGAATGAAGATTCAACTCCTCCTTTTTTATTGGCTTTGTTAACATATCTGCAGGGTTCTCATCCATATGGATCTTTTCCAGCTTCAACTATCCATCCTCTAATACCTGTCGAATGAAGTGGTACCTAAGTTGTATATGTTTGGTTCTTGAATGAAAGGCTGAATTTTTTGCTAAATGAATTGCACTTTGACTATCATTGTATAATCTACAACTCTCTTGCTCCTTTCCCAACTCTTTTATGAACCGTGTCATCCATATCATTTCCTTGCTAGCCTTTGTGATTGCAATGTATTCTGCCTCTGTAGTAGACAGGGCAACAACCTTCTACAACTTTGAAATCCAGCTAACCGCTGTTCCACCAATAGTGAACACATATCCTGTGGTGCTTCTCCTACCATCTAAGTCACCTGCCATATCCGAATCTACATACCCATGTGGAGAAGTGTTTGACCCTGCATAACATAAATGCCTACTACTGGTCCCTCGCAAATATCTGAGAATCCATTGAACTGCTTTCCAGTGCTCTTTTCCTGCATTGGCCATAAACTTGCTGACAACTCCCACTGCTTGGGCAATATCAAGTCTAGTACATACCATAGCATACATTAAGCTCCCAACTGTTGAAGCATATGGAACTTTGCTCATGTACTCAACCTCATCATGTGATTTAGGACACTGTTCTTTGCTTAGCTTGAACTGTCCAGCCATAGGTGTGCTTACTGGTTTTACATCCTGCATGTAGAACCTCTCCAACACCTTATTCACATAATCCTCTTGAGACAAAATCAGCCTGTGATTTTTCCTGTCTCTCATAATACTCATGCCAAGGATTTTCTTTGCTGCTCCTAAATCCTTCATGGCAAATGTGTGAGCTAATTTTACCTTTAGCTCAGTAATTTCCTGCATGTGTGAACCTACAACAAGAATATCATCCACATACAGTAACAAGATACTATAATAACCATTATCCAATCTGGCAAAATAAACACAATGGTCAGATTGACATTTACTAAAGCCATGCTCTGTCATAAACCTGTCAAACCTTAAATACCATTGTCTTGGAGCTTGCTTAAGACCATATAAGCTTTTCTTCAACCTGCACACAAGTCTCTCCTTACCTACAGGAGAAAAGATTTCACCAAAGTCAATACCTAGTTTCTGTGCAAATCCCTTTACTACCAACCTGGCCTTATGTCTCATTTGTCCATTCTCTCCTTCCTTTAACCTGTAAACCCATTTATTTTTTAGTGCTTTCTTTCCGGTTGGCAACTCAACCAAATCCCACGTTTGGTTCTTTTCCAAGGAATCAATTTTCTCATTCATGCCATGCTCCCACTATTTCTTGGATTCTACCTGTATTGCCTCATCAATTTTTTTTGGTTCTCCACCATCTATTAGCAACACATAGTATAAAGAAGGGGAATAATGAATTGGAGGTTTACTTACTCTTACAGTCCTCCTTATGGGCGTTTGAGACTCATTTATAGCTTGCTGTCCACCCAAATTTTGTTCTGACAGTGACCGATCTCGGTCATCTTTTTGTCTGCACTCGACCGACATTGGTTTTACCTGACTGACATCATTTCCTTCCAAGTCGACGTCAGTTACTGTCTGACTGATGTTGGTTCTTGTGTTTTCCTGTGAGTGATGATTTTACCCGTGAGCTCATTTTGGATCATAACCTCATCCAAATCAAGATTACCCTACTCAGAATTATTCAACCTCTTGAGCTGATCACTATACATCACCTTCTCATTGAAAACTACATCATGGCTTCTGATAATTTTGTTAGTTTCTAAATTCCACAACTATAATTTGAAATCTCCAAAGCCATAACCAATGAAAGTGCACCGCATGGATTTAACATCCAGCTTCTTTCTATTTTCTTTATCAACATGCACAAAAGCTTCAAAACCAAAAACTCTAAGAATTGAAAGATCTACCTTTTTGCTTGTCCAAGCCTCTTCTGGAATTCCACCATCTAGAGCAGTAGAAGGTCCTCTATTAATCAGGTAAACTGCAGTATCCATAGCTTCTGCCCAAAACTTTAAGGGCAAACTAGCATGTAACCTCATACTCCTTGCATGCTCCATTATTATTCTATTCATCCTTTCAGCAACTCCATTTTGCTGAGGTGTCCTTGGAACCATCCTTTCCCTATGTATTCCACTCATAGAATAGTAACTATTGAATTTATTACTGCAGTACTCACCACCATTGTCAGATCTAAGGCACTTCAATCTCAAACTTGTTTCATTCTCAACCAAAGCTTTCCATTTCTTAAATGTGTCAAAAATATCAGATTTCCTCTTTATGCAATAAACCCATACCTTTCTTGTAGCATCATCAATGAAAGAAACATAATACTATGATCCTCCAATAGAAGCTACCTGAGCTGGTCCCCACATGTCTATGTGAACAAGCTCCAACCTGTACTTCTTCTTTGTTGACCTAGTCTTGAGAAAAGTCACTTTCTTCTATTTCCCAAAAATACAATGCTCACAAAAATCTAGATTTATGCATTTCAAATCTGAGAGATTACCTTTTGACTTAAGAACATTCATTCCATTCTCACTCATGTGACCAAGCCTATAATGCCACATCTTTGCATCTACATCTGAAGTAGATAAAACATAAGGAGAATAATCAGTAACACAATTAGATAGATAAAGTGTACCTACTCTCTTACCTCTTGTTAATACAAGTGCACCCTTGGAAAATTTCCAAGATTCAGCTATGAGAGTTACTGTGCAACCCTCATCACCCAACTTTCTTATAGAAATCAGATTCCTTTTCAAGATGGGTACATGCATGACATCTTTCAACACCCATGTGTTGCCATTCTTCAATTTTAGCTGCACTTTTCCTTTGCCAACAATTTGACAAGGCTCACCATCCCCTAAATAAACTTTTCCAAAGTCTCCATGGACATAATCATTGAAAAATTCTTTATTTGGGGTTACATGGAAAGAAGCACCAGAATCTAAAACCCATGATTCTACTTGACTATCCAAAGAAAATATAAGAGCATCCTGTGCAACAATACCTACAACATTTGCTTCTTTATTACCTTCATGCTAATTTTTTTACTATCCTTCAACCAACAATCTTTTTTTGCATGTCCTTTCTTTCCACAATTCCAGCAGGTTATTCTGTCAGTTTTGGATTTGGATCTCCTTCCCATCTTAGACCTTGATTTACCTAGCTTGCTCTTCTCTCTTTGCCTTCCCCTGCTTTCAATACTTAAAGCATTACCTGATGTTTCACCTGTACTTTTCCTGTGAATTTATTCATTCAAGATTACACTAACAGCATCTTCGACTTTCAAGATATTTGAAGCAGAAGCAGTATTGTTAACTACCATTACCAAGCTATGCCAGCTTTTAGGTAAAGAACATAAGATCAAGAGAGCCTTAACTTCATCATCAAAAACTATTTTGATTAAATTTAACTGATTTACAATTTCATGGAAATCATTAAGATGACTATATACAGATCCACCTTCCTGCATTTGCAAACTAAATAATTGCTTCATAAGATATACCTTATTCGAAGCTGAGGGGTTTTCATATAAGTTTGCTAGAGTATCCATTAACTCTACCATTGTCTTTGCCTATGATAAGTTATAAATCATAGAAGATGCCAGGCTCAACCTTATAGATTCAAGAGCCTTTCTATCAAGAACATTCCATTCTTCATCTTGCATATCTGTGGGCTTACTTGAAACCCCACCCAATGGTAAAAATAGATCTTTCTGATACAGATAATCCTCTATCTGCATTCTCCATAATTGATAATTCTTTCCATTGAATTTCTCCATTCTTAGCTTACTTTATTCTGCCATTGCTTTGCTCCCACTCAAACAGAAACCCCTGTGAGTGACCTGTAATCAACAAACACTAACCCGATCTGATACAACCTGTTAGTGAACCCAATGCTTTGATACCACTTGTTAGGAACTTGGAATACAATTGATTACTTTTGTATAAACAACTAAACATGAAATTAAATCAGAAGTAATAAGTAACTATAAATCAGAAATAACAAATAATAGGAGATACAAGAAACAACCAATCTTGCATTAAACTCTTCTAGAATACAATGAAGAAATCACACTCTTCCACACCTCTTGGATGTACAATATTTCTCTCTCTCACAATCAATTACAATCACAACTCAATAACCAAGTTGTTATTCCCTTCACCACAGACCTTCTTGATCTTACACCTTGCAGATCTACTTGGCCTTGCTTATGACTTAATTACAATACATGCCCCATGGGTCTCTTAAATAAGATCCAAGGCATACAATAATTAGACTTCCCAATTACAATAATTAGAAACACAGACCCAAAACTTAAATTAGTCTTTACATGCAAACACTCAGACCCCCTTAAATTAGAACAAGTCTAATTCTGGAAACGCATGCACACACAGGTCACCGATGCCGGTGGCTGTCGGTCTGCACATGACTGACATCGGCCGATTCTAGTCCATGCTGACTGATGTCGGTGATACTACCGATGCTGGTTGTTGGTTGAGTCGAGCAACCTCCTCATCTACATAACCGTGAAGCTTTTAGCTCCATAACTTAATAGGGTCATCATGACCCACATAAGACTTCCACACTAGGTAGATAGGGGAGATGATCTCTATTTTATCACAGACATGAGGCACTCTAATAGTAACAAAACCTATAAGTAAGACATGTGAATGATGAAAAGGTGAGTAGGAAAGTCTTAGAACTATGGTTAAATTTTGTATAGGTTTGACATGAAGATTAAAAGTGTGTTATAAGAACCCACATTCACTAGAAACACTTAGGAGAGTCAAAAACTCAGAATGCATAATCTAGGCCTATTAGGGCTAGAACTAAGCCTAAACTATTAGATTTTAATATGGTGATTAATTCACCATAGGTATATTATTATTATTTTATCATTAATTTGTTTTACCCATGACATCCCTTCCAAGTATATTATTTTTGCACCATCCTATTTTTTAGGATATTATTTTGCTATAGTTTTGGCTATATAATAGCCCTTGTAACGCATTCCATTTTTAAGCTGAATAATATAATTATTTCAAGCTAATATTTGGTTTCAGAATAGAAGGAAATAATCTTGCATTCAAGTTGAGCCAATAAGAGGATGATCCTCGAGGCACTCTCTCTATTTGAATCGAAGAAGAAACATTGAAAAGCTTTAAAAAAATTAGAGATTCATTTTTAATTTGGAGAAGCTCATGCTCTCTATTATATTGTTCACAAAGCATTAAAAAAAATCAAAAATGTTGGACAACATTTAAATCATCAAGAAGCTGAGATGAAAGGCAGAGGAGTATCTTCAACAAAGAAAAATCAACGTTGAAAAAATCCAAAGGAGTTGATTAGAGTGACATTAAAAAAAAATTCAATAAGCTATGTACAACATTGAAAATAGAGCTTGGCATATTTCTTGTTTTTTGGTATTAATTTATTCAATAGACTATAATATTTATCATTTACCAAAGAGCCACAAACTTTTTTTTTTTTTTTGTAAATATATATATTTTTAAAAGGAGGCAAAACAACCTTCAAAATACTCAAAACCACTTTTTTAAACCTAAAACCACATATCTAAAATTACTCTGCTATAAATTCTTCTCAAAACCACTTTTTTTTACCAACCCATGGTATTGCCCATGAAGCATGGTTTTGCTCATAAAATTCATTTTTTAAGCATTTAAATATGATTTTTATTCTTCACACACTTATATTGATGCATAAGGGAGTTGATGAGTATATATTTTGGTAAAGAGGTGGGAGGTTCAAATCCTCTCAATTTTTTTTAGTAATCCCTCTAAATTTGGCAATTCTACCAAAATTAATTATAACTAGATAAATTTAGCTATAAATGTACTAAAACAAAAAAAATTAAAAAAAGGGGGGAAGGGCAAAGTAAAAAATATATATTTTTGTCAAAAAGAGTCCAACAAAATGAAAAAAAAGCAAGTGTTTTTTCATTTTTTGAAAAGCATTGTAATATTTTATTTTACAAAATATTTTAATTATTTTACATATTTGCACAAAATCATGAGTTTTTAAACTCAATCATAATGTTCAGTACAAGCAGTGCCTCTGACTCATGTTTATGGGTAAAGCCATTGTGTTTGAGTTACTACATCTATATCCTAACATAGTTGTAATAATGACATCTAGGCATCATCCCTTTAAATTGTCAAAGAGAAATAAGGGCACATGCACTCATTTCCATCCCTTCATCTACCCGTTTGTTTCAATCGAGGGCATAAATCCTGACTGGTGTTATTTTTAAGTATATAGTGAAGTTACATTCATGTATGCAAAAATCCATTTAAATATGTGTTATTGATTGAACAAACCCTTTTCAATGCTATCTAAGTACCACTTAGTAGACTCTTTCATGTATGTTTATGCTTTTTTCATGTACTGTTGAGTATATAAAGAGGTCAAACTTCTTCCACATACCAATAGGTATAAAGGAAGGGTACATATAATGAAAGGTCTTATATAAGGGACTAATGGTATATAGAAAGGGAGACCTTGATACCTGGAGTGATAAGGAACCAATCCATCACCTTTGGTCAAATTCTACATAATATTTTGGTAAAGAGGAGGTGGAAGGTTCAAATCCTCTCAGTTTTTTTAGCAATCCCTCTAAATTTGGCAATTCTAGCAAATTTAGTTATAACTAGCTAAATTTAGCTATAAATGTAATAAAACAAAAAAATTAAAAAAAAGGGGGAAGGCAAAGTAAAAAAAAAATATTTTTTCCAAAAAGAGTCCAATAAAATGAAAAAAAATCAAGTGTTTTTTCATTTTTTGAAAAGCATTGTAATATTTTATTTTATAAAATATTGTAATTATTTTACATATTTGTACAAAGTCATGAGTTTTTAAACTCAATCACAAAGTTTAGTACAAGCGGTGCCTCTGAGTCATGTTTATGGGTAAAGCCATTGTGTTTGAGTTACTGCATCTATATCCTAACATAGTTGTAATAATGACATCTAGGCATCATCCATTTAAATTGTCGAAGAGAAATAAGGGCACATACACTCATTACCATCCCTTCATCTACCCATTTGTTTCAATTGAGGGGCATAAATCCTGACTGGTGTTATTTTTAAGTATATAGTGAAGTTACACGCACATATGCAAAAAAACATTTAATTAGGTGTTAGTGATTGAACAAACCCTTTTCAGTGCTATCTAAGTACCACTTACTGGACTCTTTCATGTACGTTTACTCTTTTTTCATGTACTATTGAGTACATAAAAAGGGAAAAATTCTTCCATGTACCAATAGGTATAAAGGAAGGGTACATATAAAGAAAGGTCTTGTATAAGGGACTAATGGTATATAGAAAGGGAGGCCTTGATACCTAGAGTGATAAGGAACCAATCCATCACTTTTGGTCAAATTTTACATAATGGCCAGAAATGGGCCCAAATTCTTTCTGCTAGACTCGCAGCTTCTTTGCAGTGACAACTATGTCACTTGGAAAACTAAAATCAAGACACATTTGGAAATTTAAGATATTTAGCTTATTTTTAATGGCACTCTTACCTGACATGATACTGACATTGATCATCAAAATAAGTTGGACAAAGCCAATCAGAGGGCAAAGTTGATAATCATATTCAGAGTATCAGATGAGGTATAACCCCATATTTGTGAGGTCACAATAGTAAAATATGCTTGAGATAAACTCCAGACAGTCTATGAGGCCAAAAATGAAGGAACCATTCTTCATTTTTAGAGTCAACTTCACTCCCTCAAATTGAATTCTAGTGAAAAAGTGGAAGCTTTTCTTCATTATGTTACAATTTTGAGGGACTTAGTCCAAGCATTAGGCAAAATAGTGTTAGATGCATCTCTTGTACCTATTTTCCTAAGAGCACTAACACCCTCCTATAGGATATTTTTGAGTACTCTAATAGTCACCAAATAGAAACCATCTTTTGATAAGTTGGTAAACATGTTGCAACAAGAAGAGTTTATGCATACAAAAGAAGAAGAATCAGAATAACATATTCTTACCTCTAATCAACAGAAAGGAAAGAAGTAGATCAAATCCTCTAAACCAAAGAAAGGTCAACAACATCATTCATAGGGGGATAAACAACATAAAGTTTACCTTATATGTGTAAAAACATGCAATGAGCTAACTAATTGTTAGTATAACTCATTAACACAAGGCTCTTCAAGCAACAAGAAGCCTAGTCACCAACAATCATCTCATTCACATAAAAGACAAGGATAAAAGAAAGGGCATTGGAAGAATAAATCCAATTATCAAGGAAACATTGTTGAATAGGAAGACACCCACTCTGATGAAGACTTATTATATGCTACATAGTCTCATGATGAATCAACATCACAAAGTTCTTTTTGGTACATCGACTCAAGTGCAACTCAACATATGACTAGATGACAAGATTGGTTCTACAACATGAATGAGACTTACCTAAAAATGCATGTCTCTTTGGGTGATGACACATCCTACCGAGTTTAAGGCATTGGTAATATTTCTTTACCACTTGGATGAATTGATTGTAAAATGTCAAATGTCTTTTATGTCTTAAGACTCACAAAGAATCTTCTATCAGTTAGTTAGCTAATTGACCACAAACTCAAGGTTGACTTTGATTGAAAAAGTGGAAAAAAGATGTGTTTGATCAAATATAAGTAAAAAACCTCAAGAATTGTTGCATGAGCCTTAAGATTTGTTAAAATGTTCCAAATTGACTTTACTCAATCAAATAATTAAGAAATTGTAGCTTAAGATTCAGATTCAACAAATCTATGGCATCACATATATGGTAATATCAATTTTAGATACCTCAAAGCACTCAACAATCAGAACATGGTCCATGGAATGCATCAGTTGAATAAAAATATAGATCTCTACATTGGTTGTCTAGCAAGGAAACAACAATGGACATCTTTTGGTCAAAGTTCCTCAAGAGCATCTGGCAAGCATTGTCAGGATCTTGCTCCACCACAATTAGAGCACATATGATTACTTCTCGTATTAGCAACTAATCATGGAATTTAACCAGAAATATAAAGTAACTAGAAATATGAAACACAGGAATTGAGAGACAATACACAATTGTATTAATAATCACTCAGAAGAATATACAATAAAGAAGATGCCACTTCTTCTTCCACCTCAAAGGCTTGCCACTCCTCAATACATTCTTCCCTCTCTCTCTTGGTCACAACAATCAATTCCAATATAGAATTGATGTTCACCTCTCCAACTAGTCAGTAACACGCTGCCAGTTCACCAAGTACACATCTGTACTTCAAGTAGATCCCCTGCTCTCTGCTGCTACCTGCAAATAACTAGATCATACTCACCATGTAGATGTCTTTCTACACACCTAAAGAACCCTTGTCCTTGCCTCACCAAGTCCTTATGATTATTCAACTAGTACCCTGGTGGATCTCCTCCAAGAACTTGCACACCTACAACTCTCTCTGATCATACACTCTCAGTACCCCTATTTGGTAACTAGGAGGAACTATACTAGCTCTCTCTCCAAGCCCAATGGCTTTCTAGCACGAGTTTACAATACAGCCCATGAGTCCATATATAGATCTCATGCTTACAATAATTAGACTAACCTAATTACAATAATTAGACTCGCAACTCAAGACTACGACTAGCCTTCAACATGCAAACTAACAGTCCAAAAATAGACTCTCCCGGATTTGTCATGCAAATTGCCTGTTCTCGCACAGGCTGCTGACGTCGGCTCCTCCATGACCGATGCCAACCGACTGGTAACCGACACCGGTTGCTTCCTCTTGCTATCTGACCGACGTCGGCTGATCAGACTGATGCCATTTTTCCTACAACTAATTCTGCAACTTCCCACAATTCTGGATCCTCCTTAACTTCTCCTATTTGCATCCTAATGAAGCTTTTAGCTCCACAACATAACAATCTCCCACTTGGAGATAAATAGTTATACCTGTACTTGTACTTGTACACCATCTAAATTATTCCCTGGCTTGTATTCCTCTTCAAGATCAACCCTGAAGACTGACCACCACACAACCTATGATGCTACACCTGTCATTCAAGTAACCTGCCACATCCGAACCTACATATCCATGTAGTGAAGAACTTGACCCTGCATAACAAGAAACCCTGCTGCTAGTCCCACTGAACTGCCCTCCAGTACTCCTTCCCTGAATTGGCTCCATACTTTCTGACAACCCCCACTGCTTGGGAAAACTCAGGTCTACACTAGACCTCATGTGATTTCAAACCCTGTTTCAAGCTAAGCTTGAACTATCCAGCCCTTGGTGTGCTTTCTGATTCTGCATCCTACATCATGAACCCCACCAACACCGTCTTCACATCAGCTCCCACTGGAGATCAAATCTCCATGTCTCTTATGCCAAAGAATTTTGCTGCTCCAAATTCTTCATGACACGCCTCTGAACTAACCTTACCCTTAGCTCAACAAATACCTATATGTACAAACCTACTAGTAAATCACCCACATACAGTAACAGAATGATGTCATGACTCATCATCCCCTTGGTAAGATAAAACCACAATAGTTACACTAACATTGACTGAAGCCATGCTTAGTCATCCACCTGTCAATACCTGTACCACTGTCCAGCAGCTTCCTCAAGACCATATGCCTTGGCCTTCTGTCTCATGTATCCATCCACTCTCTTCTTTAGAATGGGAATCCATTCCGTCTCTCAGTGCTTACTTCTAGCTGACAAATCTACCAACAAATACCTGTTTGGTTCTTCTCCAAGGACTCACACTCCTCATCCATGCCATGCTCCCACTATATCTGGACTCTACCTGCATTGCTTCTTCCATCTTCCTGGTTTTTGACTATCAAAAAAGCAATATAAAGAAGGTGAACAATGAATATGAGGTTCACTTACCCTTTCTGACCTCGACATGAGCATTTGAGACTTGTTATCCGCCCACTATCCGTACCAGTGATCGATCTCGGCCATCTCCTAGTCTGTTTCTAACTGATGTCAGCTCCCTATACTAAACCTGACTGCCGACGTCGTTTCTCTGGCCAACGCCGGTGTCCCTCCTACCAACGTCGGTTCCTTCATGACCGACGTCGGTCTTACTATTGCCGACGTCGGTTACTGTATAACCGATGCCGATATCTGTGTTCGTCTGTGAGTGATAACTTTTTACCTGCGAGCTCTCCATGGATCAAAATCCTAATCAAATCAACCCTGCTCTGCTCAGAATAATTTAGTTTCCTCACCTGATCTCTGTCCGTCATCTCCTCCATGAACACCAAGGCTTTCTAGTTCTTTAGCTTGTTAAAAACATCTGACCTTCGCTTCAAAACCTGCATTCTCCTCCTACATATGTGGCCAAGCCTATAAAGCCACATCTCTGCAACAGAAGGTGAATCAACAATATAAGTAGATAGATAAAAGACACCTACTTTCTTACCACCATCTAATTCAAGTGCATCCACTGTGAGAGTTACAGTGCATCTCTCATCACCCAAATTTCTTGAAGAAATTAGACTAATCTCCAAGACTGGTACCTGCTTGACTTCCTTCAACCACTGTGTGTCATCCATCTACAATTTCAGCTTCACTTCCCCTTTGTCAATCATCTGACAAGGCTTTCCAACCCCTAAATAAATCGCTCCAAGGTCTCTAAAGCCATACCCATGAAAAGATGCTCTATTTCGAGCTGCATGGAAAGAGGCAAAAGAATCTATAAACAAAGATTCCACTTTATCCAGAACATCCTGTGCAATATTACCTACAACATATGCTTCCACAAGCTGATCTGCTATCGACCAACGATCTCTTTTTACCTGCTTCTTCTTTCCATCAATCAGACCATTTGTGCTATTCAGTTTCTCCATTCGTAGCTTACTTTCTTTTGCCATTGCTATACTCCCACTCAATCTGAAACCCCTGTGAGTGACCTATAATCAACAAACACTACCAGATCTGAAACCACCTGTTAGTCAACCCAACCAAAATCTCTGATACCACTTGTCAGGATCTTGCTCCACCATAATTAGAGCACATATGATTACTTCTCGTATTAGCAACTAATCACGGAATTTAACCAAAAATATAAAGTAACTAGAAATATGAAACAACACAGGAATTGAGAGACAATACATAATTGTATTAATAATCACTCAGAAGAATATACAATAAAGAAGATGCCACTTCTTCTTCCACCTCAAAGGTTCACCACTCCTCAAGACCTTCTTCCCTCTCTCTCTTGGTCACAACAATCAATTCCAATATAGAATTGATGTTCACCTCTCCAACCAGTCAGTAACACTCTGCCAGTTCACCAAGTACACATCTGTACTTCAAGTAGATCCCCTGCTCTCTACTGCTACCTACAAATAACTAGATCATACTCACCATGTAGATGCCTTTCTACACACCTGAAGAACCCTTGTCCTTGCCTCACCAAGTCCTTATGATTCTTCAACCAGTACCTCGGTGGATCTCCTCCAAGAACTTGCACACCTGCAACTCTCTCTGATCATACACTCTCAGTACCCCTATTTGGTAACTAGGAGGAACTACACTAGCTCTCTCTCCAAGCCCAATGGCTTTCTAGCATGAGTTTACAATATAGCCCATGAGTCCATATATAGATATCATGCTTACAATAATTAGACTAACCTAATTACAATAATTAGACTCGCAACTCAAGACTACGACTAGCCTTCAACATGCAAACTAACAGTCCAAAAATAAACTCTCCTGGATTCATCATGCAAACTACCTATTCTCGCATAGGCTGCCGACATCGGCTCCTCCATGACCGATGTCAGCCAACTGGTAACCGACGCCGGTTGCTTCCTCTTGTTATCTGACCGACGTTGGCTGATCAAACCGACACCATTTTTCCTGCAACTGATTCTGCAACTTCCCACAATTCTGGATCCTCCTTAACTTCTCTTATTTGCATCTTGGTGAAGCTTTTAGCTCCACAACATAACAAGCATGATCTGGTGCATATTGATCTTTATGGTGCCATGAGATCTAGTCACTATAGGTTTCAATATTTCATGCTCTTTGTTGATGAATACTCATGTAAAATGTGGGTCTACTATCTAAAGACCAATCTTACAATACTTTCAAAGAGTTCAAAGCCATAGTTGAAACTGAAACCAATCATAAAATCAAGGCTCTCTACTTAGATCAAGGGGGAGAATTCACTAGTAAAGATTTTAGAATGGAAAAACCACACTATCATGGAAATGGTGCATAACATGTTTGAATATTTAGGTTTGGCATGCACATATTGGGTAAAAGTAGTGAAAACATTAGTTTATTTGTTAAACAGGTCACCCAATATAGATCGTCATAATATGACTCCACATGAAGCCTGGATAGGGCATAAACTTTTCATTGCTCATCTTCGAGTTTTTGGATGTAAGGCTTATATGCATGTTCCTAAAAAGAAGAGAAAGAAACTAGATAATAGATCCATTCCTTATATCTTATTAGGGTATAGTGAAGAGTCATTAGCCTATAGAATGATGGACCCTAAAATAAAGAATATATCCATCAGCAGGGATGTAGAGTTTGATGAGAAAAGTAAAACTAGTTTGCCTTCCACAAACTCACATGATTCAATAATCAAATGTCTAAATAATTTAGGTCATAACCACATTGAAGGAAATAATAATGATGAGGATGATCAGTCAGTTAATACAGATCAACCCATAAGAATAGTGTAACATATGCCTAAATGGTGTATAAGTACATTAAGAGATGTTAAACTGAATAAAGTTATAGACACATTGATTACTAGACTAAGGACTCATAACATGAATCAAGATAAGGTCAATTTGGCCTTAATGAGCATATTTTTAGAATCAGTAGAGCCCTTGATATTTCAAGAAGCCCTAGAGTCTAAACCTTAGAAGGATGTCATGGATACAAAATATCAATCACTGATGAAACACAAAACATGGTAGCTTGAAGATCTTCCACCAAGGAAGAAATCAATCGGTTGTAAATGGGTCTAAAAAGTAGATGGTAATATTGAAAAGCACAAGGAATGACTCATAGTAAAGGGTTATGCATAAAAGGAAGGCATAGATTATGAGGAGACATTTGCTCCTATGTCTAAGATCAAAACAATCAAAATGATATTTTCTCTAGCTGCACAATTTGGATGGAAGATCTACTAAATGGATGTAAAAAGTGCCTTTCTCAATAGAGATATACAAGAAGAAGTTTACATGACACAACCAGAAGGTTTGGTCTCACTTGGTATTGAAGGAAAAGTGTGTAAACTCATAAAATCTCTGTATGGTCTTAAACAGGCTCCCCAGGCTGGTACATAAAGATTGATGAACATCTCATCCAACATGGATTCCAGAGATGTTTGTATAATCTAAATCTCTAACTAAAATAATAAGGGGGAAAGATTGTAATTTTTGCAGTATATGTCGATGATCTATTCATCACTGCTGGTTTAGTGGAGATGATAGATGCAACCAAAAAATATTTTAACCGATCATTTAACATGACAAATCTCGAGCTTCTACACTATTATGTTGGATTATAAGTATGGTAAAAATAACACCACATCTTTATGTCCCAGATGAAATATTCCAAGACAATGCTCAAGAAATTCAAGATGATGGATATTAATCCAATTGCTACACCTATGGAGACAAGGCTTCAGTTGTCTCATTTAGATCCATCACCGCAAGTAAATACAACTCTCTATTGGCAGTTGCTATCTTTCAAGGTTCATGTAGGAGCCAAAGATGTCTCACTGGAAAGCTAGAGAAGTGAATACTAAGATATATCAAGGGTACAATGGACTTTGTTCTACAATATAAGAATGACAATTTCTTCTTGACAAGATATTTTGACTCAGATCATGCAGGAAATATTGATTACAGAAAATCCACTTCTGGATATGTGTTTTTTTAAGATCTGGTCATATATCCTAAGGGAGCAAGAAACAAAACTTTGTTTCTCAATCTTATACTAAATTATAATATCATGCTTTAGGAGGACCTATCTATGAAGTGATATGGTTATGTCACATACTGGAAGGATTAGGAGTACCATAGAAGACACATATCATCTTGTACTGTGACAATGAGGGTGTTATTCAACTTATTCATAATCTAGTATTTCATGAATGAACAAAACACATTGAAGTGCAAGTTCATTTCATTCTTGAACATGTATAGTAACATAACATCTAGCTCTAATATTCCCTAATAGAAGAACAACATGTGGATGACTTCACCAAGTCACTTGCATGTGACAAATTTGAGGCATTTAGAGAATTTCTCTCCTATTCACTTAAAGCTATGCTGAATTAATAGGGAGAATGTTAGATTTTAATAAGGTTGTTAATTAACCATAGGCATATTATTGTTTTATTGTTAATTTTTTTACCCATGACATCTATTCTAGGTATATTGTTTTTGTGCCATCCTATTTTTTAGGATATTATTTTTTTATAGTTCTGGCTAATAATAGCTCTTGTAAGGCATTCCATTTTTAAGCTAAATAATATAATTATTTAAAGATAATATAAAACCTCATGGACTCTAGCTTGATCTATATGATCATATGACCTTTTCAAATAGTTTGATAACCTTTGTATGAGAGTGGAGGACTGATATTAACCGTTGGTTTGCTAAGAGAATTGCAAGGGTGGTTAATTTGACTTAAAACTATCTTAGCCCTACTCAAAACACCTAGAAAGATCTCAAGATCCATATTTAATTTATCATTTTTGTATGGACACTATGTATGGTTATTCAAGGAGTTACAAATAGTTGATGGGGTTCCCTAGCTTATCCTCATTAGAATTGGTTTGGAGTTTTAGCATATTGTTTTTATGAACCATTGTTAACAGTCCAAGAGACCTAAAACCCTCTCAAAACCCTTTTTAAAACTTAATGGGGAATAAATGAAATTATATGCATCTATAAAGGTTCAAATAGCCATGAAAGTGATTTAAACATGTTTATAACTCTCCCAAGATCCTTGACAGTCATTTGATCTTCATTATCTTTTATACAAACATACCTAATATGGTGTTTCTTAAAAGATTTAATTGATTTTAAAAGTATAGAAGGGAATGAACAAATAAAATTCATTAATGTATGTCTTTAGATACTTTTCCCAACTCTTAAGACTCATTTATAACCTCTGTGATACATAAAAGTTCCTCTATTGAGTTGATCACTGCAGACAGTCATTAGACAAGCAATGAGAAGAAGAAGTGATTATCTGAGTGTGAAGATCTGAAGAGTGATTTTGAATCCTATTAAAGTCTATGATAGACCAAAACATAAAGAGGATTTTGATATATGTCCTATAACCTCTACAATTAATTTCCTTAAGTGACAAGTGTAGGTTTTGAGGCCTAGAAATATAATGAGTGGCTTATAGATAGTGAATAATAAGTGGTGCAAGAGAAAATATCAGTTGAAGGGAATATGAAGGATGTCTTCCCATTATAGTGAATTTTTTTCAAATATCCCTATGGTAGTTTTAAACATCCAAATGGACTCCTCATCATCAAGACAGTTTCAATAAGAAATATGGAGTGCCTCTATGCCAAATTGAAATATGTGTCATGTTTGTGATGGACACCTATCTAGGAGGACTTATTAACCTATTTTACACTTCATTCTCTTGATTTTTAACTATTTATAACATCTAGACACTTGTATTTTTGACCCTTCCAATTATATTCTTCTTTCTCTTCTCCTTTGCTTTATAAATGCAAGCTAATTTGGCATTTGTAAAAAGTACACACCTAGTATGGCAAAGACTTGATGGTTTGGAACCTTGTTTTACCTTTGAATAGGATTATGAATTTGGTTTTATCTCTAAAATCTCTTGCCTAAGTATGACAAGTAGTGTACTTGGATTTTAAGTCATGAACATGCTCTCCTTTCTTCCATTCTGATCTTGCATGTTTTTTGTAGGGGATATCTCTTTTAAAAGGTTTCATAAAGTTTATTTATTTTTAAGTGTGTCTTGGAGTGTGAGAGGGACTAGTAGTGTTTAATATCAAAACTTATTTTCACCTACCTCTATATGTGCATAACAATCTACCTCTATGAGAAATACTTATGTTAGAAGGACAATGAGTTAAGGTCAATTTTAGCAGTCTTCATTTTTAGTGCATATGCATGTGTGTTTGTGGACTAATATTTGGTGTATCACCTCTATTGGTATAGGATATTTTCTATTCCATTCTTCTCTTTTCTCCCCCAAGTGACTAGTCTAGTGTAGTATATGATCTTAAGAGATAAATCAAGGGAGATATTCCTTTAACCTAGAGGTTTACCTCTGCTATAGGTAACCCACAAGCCTAAAAGTAATCCCATGTTGTCCAAATATGGGAGAGGCTTGAACACCCTCTCATAGGGTGATATATTTGGATAAAACACCTACATTCATATCCTAATTTTTTTTTCAAACCATCCTTATCTATCCTCCCACCATCTTTACATGTCCTAAGCATCTTGTGCCATCCTTATCCATCATGTTTTCCATCCTATTATGTCTATCCTTTCTTCCCATTTTGACCTTCATAAGGGAGTGGAATATGTATCAAGATGTTTTTTGGGAATATCTTGGCATATCACTATTTTGATGATGGGACATTTGACTCCCTCTTAATGCAGTCTATAGATATCCCTAGTCCATTACTCATCATCCCTCATCCCCTTTGAGTACCCAAATCCTTTCATTATTCCATATTCTATCATTAACCATATTGGTTTCTAAGATTTATTTTCACTTTGATATTAACCCCCTTTATTTTACATACATATCCCAAAAATCCTAAAATTCAAAAAATTCCCCCAAAAAGATCTAAAAACATCATAAAATTAAAAAAATCCAAAACATCCAAATCATCTTGTCTTATGTCCTTAGCATCCATACCCTAATCCAAGTCCCTATCCTTATCCAAAATCCATATTCTTATCTAGAATCTATATCCTATTCCAAATTCACATTATAACTATCACTTTCACATTAACCTCTCATTTTTAACCTCATAAGACTTAGTCTGATTCATCTCCTATCACTCATCCAAATCCTATAAGCTTGCTGAATGAGTAAATCATAATCACTCCTTTTGCCTAATTCCATCAACTTATGTTATCAATCCCATCATTGTCAACCCATCCAAACTTGAGAAAGTCTTGTCTAATCTCTTATTTGAGCTAGTCTTGTCAAAATAAACCTAGATTAAGATCAACCATGACCTAGTCAAAAACATAGTCAAATCATATCTTTACTAGTTTAAAACCTAACACCCATCAAAATAAATTACATTCAAATTATGAGTTTTAAGATCCCCATAAAAGTAGAAACTAATAAAACTTAGGGTTAATTTTACCCTACCCTATCTATCAACTAGCTTATGTTCCAAATTTTAATTTGATCAAAGAGCACTTTATCCACATCTCCTTACCTATCACATTTTAATTCAAAAATTTGATCGAAGCAAGCTTATCAATAATTATCCAAAAAATCATTACAATAATCAATAAAATTTAACATCATAGCCCATATCCTTATCACATCAAGCCATCACCTAATCACTTACTCCACAAGCTATTGTCAAGACAATAGACATGACAATGTATCATATAATTTGTATGTAGATACTTGTGTAATTTTTCTAGTATAAACATTGATGATGTTTGACTCATTTTCATGTATTTTATCATGTATATGTCTACTCATATATGTTTTTTTATTTTTATACATTTATTGATTTAAATTTCCTTGACTTATTTATATTTATGACTACTTTTATATCCATGTCTGCATATTTGCATGCATGTTTGTTTACATTTCTTTAGTTATACATTTTTTGAATATCATTATATTTATTTTTGTCTTATCATTTTATTTTTCATTATATTTGTACAATAACATATGGAAAACATGTAATCTTGGTTTCTTATAAAAATGGTGCATTACACCATGTGCTAATTGTATAATTTATTTACAATCTTTGTGTCTTTTGTGTCCATCCAACATGCACTTTGGCATAACTTCAACATGGTCATAAACATATCATGTTTCATACTACCTATTACTACAATAAAAGGATTGTTTAGACTATGATGATCAATAACTTATTACAAAAATTAAGAATAGATGTATGTTTGGATACAATATACATCAATATCACCTAATCAATCATTTACCATCTGTCTAATAAAAAATATCCCAAAATTAATTATCAATTAAATCATTAAATATAACATATACATTAAATTATCAAATATAACAACTAACATCTCTAAAAAATCCATCATCATCATCCTCTAGTTGATCCTATCATCTATCATCATGTAACTCCCATTATAGGAGAACTACATCAACCTAAGGTATTTTGAGACTATGTAGGCAACACTAAGTCACTTCAAAGTGCCTGAAGACAACTCAGTCACACTAAGTAATTCTTCCCCTCTATCCCTTAGTCACTTGATCATATCATTTCTCACCCATGCCCTCATCATCACTTGACATAATCTTTGAGCTACACCCATCAAATATTCAATCATTATTATCAAATCATTGTCTTATTTTAACCACAACTCTCCTTGGCATGCATCCTTTCTTGGGATACATCTAAATATTATAACCAATCACCTAATCTAAGTCTACAACTCTCTCTAACATGCATCCTTTCTTGGGATACATCTAAATCTCATAACATTTTAACATCATCATGTTGTGGCTTATTCCCATTTGGAGCATGTCTAAATCCATGACATTATCATTTTTACTCTGTCACATATGTCTGTACTTGGGGCATCATTAATTTTTATCTCATTTTTTGCATCAATATCATTCTTAATCCATCGTCTTCAACACATCCCAACCCCTCATTTTTATATCCATTCACCCATCCTTCCCCTTGTGTCTCTTTGAAGTGGCCATCCATCTCATCTCTCCCAACATGTACCCTTCAGGGGTCATCATCCATCCTAATTTACTAACAAAAAAATATTTATTCTTTGAAAGACTATCACTTCTAGTTACAATGCTCTTTTAAAGAGGGGGAAATTATACATCTAAATTTGTTTGATCCTTCATCATGTTAATTTCATCTTATAATTTTTCATAACATCACCTTATTCTAACATAACTTTCATGACTCATATCATTTATAAACCTTATACCATCCCATGTCAATTAATCCTCCTAATAAAAATCCCATTTATCACTAATCCCACTTATCCATTATTTTTTAAATTAAAATTCACTCCTACCTACCGTCACCGACCATACTTTCTCCTACAAATCACATTTATAATCACTATCTAATCTCTTTTTAATCATCATTAGTCTTCCTTAATGGATTCTATCTCTTTCCACATCCTATAGAATTTTCCACCATCCTACACACTTTCTAGAGAATTCTTCTCTAGAGTATTCTAAAGAATTTTAGATTCTTAAAAATTTCCTTATCCTCTCCTATATAAATAGCCTATCCTTCATGCCATCTCCAACTTTGGAATGAGCTACAACTTATGAATTAGTTAAGGAGCTATCTTTGAATATCCTTATACTAGTGCTATCAATATATCAATTTATCTATTGTATTTAATCATCCATATCCAACATTATGTCCAAGTCCTAAATCACAAGTCAATCCAACATTAAAGCTATCAAGTGTAATTGTTTTATCAAATTGGGGAACATAATTGCATTTGGAGGTAAATTCATTGTAATATTTAGATACATTTGGCTCTATGTCAATTCTCGTTTTCATCTAATTTACTTGTCTTGCCTAATCAGAGTATTTAGGTGATTTTTCAATGATTTGATTTACTTGAATTATGATTTCACATTTTCATTATTGTTAGTTTGTGGAGTTAAAAGCTTCACTGATGCAAATGGAGGAGGGTGCTGAGTTACAGAGTAACCAATGTTGGCAGGCTAACCAACGTCGGTCATCTTTAGTGTTCGCAATAACCGACGACGGTTAGGGGTTGGTTGACATCAGTCAGATAGGAACCGACGTCAACAACCTGTGTGTGCATGCATCTCTAGAACTGGTCTAATTTTAGATGGACAGTTTGTTTGCATGTAAAAGACTAATTTAAGTCTTGAGTCTGTGTTTCTAATTATTTTTTGTATGGGATCTATATAATAGACCCATGGGGCTATATTGTAATCAAGGACAAGGAAGAGATCCTTCCAATTGTAAGATCAGTTGATCTGCAAGTTGTTGCAAGTTCAGGGGAGATCTACATGGTAAGTAAGATCAGTTGATTTGTAGGTGTGCAAGAACAAAGGAGATCTACTTGGAGTACTTTGAGTACTTGGTGTACTGACATTATTGTTACTGACTGGTGGAGGGAACAACTCTGTGTTTGAGTTGTGGTTGTAATTGGTAGTGAGAGAAAGAGCTCTTGAGGGAGAATTATTGCATGCCCTAGAGGTGTGGGAAGAAGTGTGTGACTTATTTATTATATTTTCTTTTGGTAGAGTATTAATACAAGATTGTATTGTCTCTCATATTCTGTGCTATTTCTGAATTCTAGTTACTTGTTAATTCTGGTTTAATTCTGTGTTTAGTTTTTTATACAAAGGTAATCAATTGTGCTCTTAGGAGTTTGGATCCTAACAAGTGGTATCAGAGCTAGGTTGCAAGTTTGTCAGAGCTTGGTTCACTAACACCTTGGTTTCAGAGTGTATTAAGTGTTTGCTGATTACAGGTCACTCACAGGGGTTTCTATATGAGTGGGAGTAGAGCAATGGCAGAAGAAAGTAAGCTAAGAATGGAGAAATTCAATGGCAAGAATTATCAATTATGGAGGATGCAGATAGAAGATTATCTGTATCAAAAAGATCTATACTTACCATTGGGTGGGGTTGCATGCAATCCCACATATATGAAAGATGAAGAATGGAAGGTTCTTGATCGAAAGGCTCTAGGATCTATAAGGTTGAGCCTGGCATCGTCTGTGATTTCCAACTTATCACAAGCTAAGACAATGGTAGAGTTAATGGAATCTTTGGCAAATTTATATGAAAAACCCTCAGCTTCGAATAAGGTATTTCTTATGAAGCAATTATTTAATTTGCAAATGTTGGAAGGTGGATCGGTATATACTCATCTTAGTGATTTCCATGGTTTGGTAAACTAGTTAAATTTAGTCAATATAGTTTTTGATGATGAAATTAAGGCTCTCTTAATCTTATGCTCTTTACCTGAAAGTTGGGATAGCTTGGTAATGGCAGTTAGTAATACTGTGTCTGCTTCAAATATCTTAAAAGTTGATGATGTTGTTAGTGTAATCTTGAATGAAGAAACTCACAGGAAAAGCATAGGGGAATCATCAGGTAATGCTTTAAGTGTTGAAAGTAGGGGAAGGCAAAGAGAGAAGAGTAAGTAAGGGAAGTCAAAGAAAGGTAGTAGATCCAAATCCAGACATGGCAGTGTAATCTGCTAGAATTGTGGAAAGAAAGGGCATGTAAAGAAAGATTGCTAGGTGAAAGAAGATCAGCATGAAGGAAATGAAGAAGTAGATGTTGTAGGTATTGTTGCACAGGATGCTCTTGTATGTTCCTTGGATAAAGTGGAATCTTGGATTTTAAATTCTGGTGCCTCTTTCCATGCAACCCCAAATAGAGAATTTTTCCATGATTATGTCCATGGAGACTTTGTAAAGATTTATTTAGGGGATGGTAAGCCTTGTCAAATGGTTGGCAAAGGGAAAGTGCAGCTAAAATTATAGATAGGCTACACATGGGTGTTGAAGGAGGTCATGCATGTCTCAGTCCTGAAGCAAAATTTAATTTTTGTAGGAAAGTTGGGTGATGAGGGTTGCACAGTAACTCTCATTGTGGAATCTTAGAAAGTTTCCAATGGTGCACTTGTTTTAGCGAGAGGTAAGAAAGTAGGTACTCTTTATCTATCAACTTGTATTAGTGATTCTCCTTCTGGTTTATCTACTTCAGATGTAGATGCAAAGATGTGGCTCTGTAGGCTTGGTCACATGAGTAAGAAGGGGATGCATGTTCTTGAGTCAAAAGGTAAGTGTTCAGATTCAGAAAGCATAGATCAAGATTTCTATAAGCAACATAAGAAAGTGAGGTTT
Organism: Torreya grandis; assembly: GCA_037957365.1. NCBI lineage: Eukaryota > Viridiplantae > Streptophyta > Pinopsida > Cupressales > Taxaceae > Torreya > Torreya grandis. The sequence continues at coordinate 1,873,851 of JARHVA010001045.1, read as the reverse complement.
CTTGATACTGATGCTACAAGAAAGGATTAGGTTTATTGAATAAAGAGGAAATCTGATGTTTTTGACAAGAATAAGAAAGCCTTGGTTTTCAAGGAGAAGATGATGGATAGAGATCAGCCCAAGGGGCTGAATAATTTTGAGCATGGCAGTTTGGACAAGGTTATGATCCAAAGTGAGCTCGCGGGTAAAAAGTCATCACTCATAGGAAAACATAGTTACCAACGTCAGCCAGGTAAAATTGACATCAAATAGATAGGTACCAATGTCGATCATGTGCAGACCAGAGTCAGTGGTGTTAGGCAGGTGGACACCGACTTCAGTTAGGGAATCAGCGTTGGTGATTAGGTGGAATCAACATCGATCAGGTGCAGACCAAGGTCGACTAGAAAATGGATTTTGGGCAGACAACAAGCTATCAAGGAGTCTCAAATTCCCATAAGGAGGATTGGAAGGGTAAGTAAGCCTCAAATTCATTATTCCCCTTCTTTACACTACTTGTTGCTCACTGATGGTCAAGAGCTAGGAAGTTTTAAAGAGGCAGAGCAAGTAGAATCCAGGAAAGAGTGGGAGCATGGCATGAATGAGGAAATTGATTCCCTGGGAGAGAACCAAATGGGAGATTTGGTAGAGTTGACAGCTGGGATGAAATCACTAAAAGATGAATGGATTCCCAGGTTAAAGAAAGGAGAGAATGGAGAGGTGAGATAGAAGGCCAGGTTATATGGTCTTGAGCAGGCTGTAGGACAATGGTGTTTAAGGTTTGACAGGAGTATGACAAAGCATGGCTTTAGTCAATGTCAATGTTACCATTGTGTTTACTTTACCAGGTTGGATAATATTAGCTACATTATCCTGTTACTGTATGTAGTGTATATGCTTGTTGTAGGGTCACACATGCAGAAGATTGCTGAGCTAAAGGTAAAGTTAGTTCAGAGGTATGCCATGAAGGATTTGGAAGCAGCAAAGAAATTCTTTGGCATGAGTATTTCTAGAGACAGGGAAGATCACAGGTTGATGTTGTCTCAGGATGATTATGTGAATAAGGTAGTGGAGAGGTTCAATATGCAGGATGCAGAACTGGTTAGCACACCTATGGATGGACAATTCACATAACAGTGTCCCAAATCACATGATGAGGTTGAGTACATGTGTACTAGACTTGATATTACCCAAGCAGTGGGAGTTGTCAGCAAGTTTGTGGCCAATTCGGGGAAGAAGCACTAGAAAGCAGTCCAGTGGATTCTCAGGTATCTGAGAGGGACCAATAGCAGTTTAACATGCTATGCAGGGTCAAGCACTTCTCTACATGGGTATGTAGATTCGGATATGGTAGGGTACTTGGATGATAGGAGAAGCATCGCAAGATGTGTGGTGGTTGGTCTTCAAGATTGAACTTGAAGAGGGATACAAGCCAGGAAACAAAATTATAGGTGTACAAGTACAGGTACAGATGCAACTATTTATCTCTAAGTGGGAGATTGTTAGGTTGTGGAGTTAAAAGCTTCACTGATGCAAATGGAGGAGGGTGCTGAGTTACAGAGTAATCGATGTCGACAGGCCAATCGACGTTGGTCATCTTCAGTGTTCACAATAACCGATGACGGTTAGTGGTCGGCTAACATCGGTCAGACAAGAACCGACGTCGACAACCTGTGTGTGCATGCGTCTCCAGAATTGGTCTAATTTTAAATAGACAATTTGTTTTCATGTAAAAGACTAATTTAAGTCTTGAGTCTACATTTCTAATTATTGTAATTAGGAAGTCTAATTATTGTTTGTATGGGATCTATATAATATACCCATGGGGCTATATTGTAATCAAGGACAAGGAAGAGATCCTTCCAATTGTAAGATCAGTTGATCTGCAGGTTGTTGCAAGATCAGGGGAGATCTACATGGTAAGTAAGATCAGTTGATTTGTAGGTGTGCAAGATCAAAGGAGATCTACTTGGAGTACTTTGAGTACTTGGTGTACTTGCAGTATTATTACTGACTGGTGGAGGGAACAACTCTATGTTTGAGTTGTGGTTGTAATTGGTGGTGAGAGAAAGAACTCTTGAGGGAGAATTATTGTATGCCCTAGAGGTGTGGGAGCCCTAGAGGTGTGGGAAGAAGAGTGTGACTTCTTTATTGTATTTCCTTCTGGTAGAGTATTAATACAGGATTGTATTGTCTCTCATATTCTGTGCTATTTTTGAATTCTAGTTACTTGTTAATTCTGGTTTAATTTTGTGTTTAGTTACTTATACAAATGTAATCAATTGTGCTCTTAGGATTTTGGATCCTAACAATTATCATTTTCAAATTTTACCTAATTAAATTTAATTCATGACTTAGTTGAACTTTCCCTTAACACTATTTTTAAAATTAACTCAACTTGAAATTAGATTTTGATTGTGTTTTAAAGTATGATGCCAGGCCTTTTAATTGATCAAGATTTTCTAAGGTCCCATTTGAACCACATTGGGTGGAGGAGTGGGTTGTTCAACCCTAGACCACATCTAAACTCTTTTTGTGTTAACTGAGATTCTAGATTGAGACCATGAGGTTATGGGGCTTGTCAAGTTTGTGAAGGTCATGGAGGTCATCCATGTCATAATGGGTAAGATAGTGTAGCTAAACTCAACCTAAGAATTTCAATGACCATGAAATCACCTCGACATTTATAATTACACCCATTATTTCATGTGGTGTGTTTTAGTTGATGTTGGATCATCTTGGGTCACTTTTTGTGCATTGTACATTCTTAAAAATAATTTAAATATATTTTATTATTTATTTCATCTGAAATTTTAGGCATGAAAAAAAATTATGTACCTAAAATGAGGATCATAATGACCCATTCTGTAATAATACACTATATGTTTCTAAGGCCCCAAAACCTTATAATTTATGGTTCTTTGGAAAAGCCCAGATCCACAGGGAAAAGAGAGGAGATAGAAAGAAGAGAGATGGAAGGTGAAGGGAAAGAAGTTGGTAAATATCTATAAACACACATAAAACACATTTATAATATTATTTAATACAATCCAATAATTTAAAACATACAATTACCCTATAATGCTCAATTTTATGACTATAACTATCCCATATCAAAATTAAGTGTCTACACTATTCTAAACTTGAGTAACCATCTATCACAATAATTACTATTAAAGCATACAAAATTAACCAAAATAAATTTCCAAATGTATAAATATAGATTAATCTTCCTTCCTATAGATACTTAAATTTAATCATTAAGTGTTTGATAATGTTTAATCTTGACATCTTTAATTTACTTAAACTTTTCACCATTTAATTAATTTTAAATCTCTATAGGAGCATTTGATATTCAATTTACTACTTTGAATAACTAAAAGCATCATTAAATAATACCTATTCTACTTACTATTTCCTATCAATCAAATTCCAGTAGTCTCTATCCTTCTAGGACAAGATCGCATTAGGCGTACGGGGATGCACTGTGGCATTTTCTACCACACTGTAATGATAAATTTTGAAATTTGAGATGTTTCATATTACCCCTCTCATTCTTATAAAGGTTGTTTAATGTAAATATTCTAAATATTCCTCTATATAAGCACATCAATATCATTTAATAAGAATTTAATAATCATTTAGAAATTATATTTCACATTGAGAAAAAGGGCACTAATCTTTTCAATTTCAAATCTGTTTTATTCTAGCAGTCATAGGGCAAGTGTGAAGTAATTTTATTGCAAGTAAAGGGTACTCATTTTAAATCATTCAAGTTAATCTATCTAGTTTCATTCATATAAAAATACCAAGATTCACACTCTCACTCTAAGAGGGATAACTACAATAGCCTAAGGCCCTTTTGGGATATATAGGTAACACTCATAATACATAGGGTTTTCTGAGGATAGATCGACTATTCCCCTTGCCCGATTCCCCATTTTATATTTGATCTCCATCTAATTTGTTGTGTAAAATCTAGGGGTTTTATTTTTATATCTTTCACCAAGTAAAATTTCACACATAGATAATCAATAGACCCTCTCAGACAACTACAAGAGATTGCATAGAAAAATCAATCATACAATCAATGAGTATGTATCCATAATCAATATACAAGGCTACAATGTGACCCTATCCTCTTAGAGAAAATTTGTTCCAATATGATTTGAAATTTTCCTTTCAACCACGACATAGTTCATGGGTCATTACAATTAGTTTTCATCAATAGTTAACCTACAAAGTTAACATAAATTTTGTTTGAGCTAGGTTTTCATATTTACTTGTCAAGTTATTATTTATACATCATTTAAAATTATGTAAATTAATTTATTGTGAATTTAGGTGATGTATATTATTTATATCAAAATTAGTTTCAACAATTTTATGTTTATTATATTTCATTACTAAATCAAAAATAAACTCATATAATAGTTTGGTGGACCCATAATTTTATTTGAACACTACTTGTTATTTGATTGATTTTTTCCTAAGATTTCATATAAATTTATGTAGATTATTGAAATTGAAAGAAAATAATAAATGAACTTGGATATAAATCTAACATCACAGTTCAACCTTCTTTGACCTTGGATTTAATCTAACATTGAATAAATTGTTTTATCACCTTGGATAACATTTGACACTGAAGCATTTTATTTCAACCTCGAGTTGAAATATTTTGATCTATATACACAAAAATATATAATTTTTTTTTGGATAATAATAAATATGTGGGATTTACTAGGATCCCAAAACCTAGTACAAAATCAAAAAATAGATTTATTAAGCACTAACTATAAGAGTCTACTAACAAGCCTTCAAAAACAAGGCTAATAAGCACCAACCATCAATAAAAATAAATCCAAAGGTAAGCCCAACATCAATATCCCCACAGATCATAAAAAATTATTGACCATCCATCTTTTCCAAATAGAGGGAATCTTCCATTTCCTTCCTCAGACCTTGAATGTGAAAATATAAAGTATATTCATTTTTCTCTAATGCGTTGAATTCATTCAGCTTCTTCTTGCCTTTAGTTCTCTTTCTTTAGCCATCGAGGCTATCATCTATGGTTCTATTTTCTCTTTTCTCCACTTTCACCACCTTAGAATTAGGTATGGCTTCTTGACACTCTCATTCACTTTGATCTTCCCCAAGTTAACCTCTAGCACTTTCATTCTGTGATTAATTTTGACTACCTCTTCCTTTAGTTGACCAAACTCTTGATTTGATTTTGAAAGGGATGGATTTTGGTTCATGGACCCTCTATTATGATCCTATAACCTTACTTAAAGTTATAATATATCCTTCTTAGTCTTATTAAACTCACCTACCAATTCCTTAAGAAGGTTAAGCTAAGATATCATAACTTGCTCAATCATGTTCATTTTCTCTGTGGATTTGACCTCAAAAATAAAGATTCATTTTGGATTGATCCATTAAATTGACATCTCCTTCTCTCCAACCTAATTCTCAATTAAAACCTTTGAAGGGATATCTAAAGACTCATTTTTGTGTTTATTAGGGACAATGTCATAGGTTTTTAATGACCTTTTCTTTTTCAAGCTCCCTTGACTCCTACCGTTGTGCTTGAGATTCTTTGCAAATTGAGCCATAATTTCTTCATCATTTTTATCCCTCTCCTTGGGAAATTTTCCTAAGATACCTAATGGACCAAACTTGTCCTCCATCTTATCCTCCTTACAATTATCCTCAGTAACAAGATTGAGGCTTATAAGAGCTGACTAGATTAACATGAAAATAAGATCTTGATGGAGTAAATAGTTACTTGATTCCAAATGGTATTATAAAATTATGATTTTTAGGGACACGAAAAGGTAAATTAAAAGGCTTATATTTATATCATGCCTAATTATTATAATATATTACACTATACATACCTTCAATAGTCATATATTTCATTATATGAAGGTAGAATTCTACCCATAAGGAAGGTAAAGAGTTACATAGGAATCCATCCTCATACTCATGAATTCTCTCCTTCACCATGAGTAAATTATTTCTTCTTGCATCTATCTTTGTATACTTTTGAGCCCTCCATGGACATGCTTATGACTAGGGAAATTTCTTTTTTATATATTTCCAGTGAAATGTCCCTCATCTTGACCATCCTCTCATTTTAGGATTTAAAAAAGTTTATCGTCAGGATCAGATAAAAAACCTAAACCTTATGAATATAAGGATTTATGACCTTGAGTGTAATAATTTTTGCATCATCTTATTATCCTTGATACTAGCACATGATAGAGGCTCAATCCATAGATGGTTTCCCCCCATTTTTATAGACTTAGTGATTTTCTTCCTGTAATGTTCATTCAAACACACCACCATAGATGAAAATATATCCAATAATATACATTAATTATCACCCAGACACTTTCGAATAATGATAATGGGAGGGAAATAATAAATATATAAAAACTTATTAACCCTGCTTACGTAATGATTGGATGTCATATTAAGGTAGTTAATGATTTTTATCCCCTTAGGACTACTCCAAATCATGAACTTGGATACCCCTCTCCACCTAATAATGAAGAGGAGAATATAAAGGAATAAATGGGTTAAACTTAACCCCATCCCCATTTATCTAGGTTGATTCACTTCCTCATTTAAGGTATTGATGAAGGGATGCATTAAATCAACTAGCATAGTATAAATAGATAAGCTTTAACTCATCACCCTTCTATTGGCCATCCAATTAACATATCCATTTCATTATCTATAGAGGTGAACTATTCTTTTCTCCTCAAAATCAGACATTAGATCTTGAGATTCCCTTTTCATAATCAATATGGTCAAACTAAGACTAGACATTACCTTAAGGTAGTTGATAATGTTCAACAAGTCTCCTTTTATGATTAAAGCCTTTAACTTCATGTCCTTAATAGCCTATATTCCACATAAGGCAACCCTTTCTGCTGTAGCATTATTCACTTGGTAGCCCATATGTCCTATATAGGCTGAAACTAGACCACCCTATATTTGATGATTCTTCCTCCCCTTGCTTCTCATAGATTCCCCTTTGTTGCACCATCAAATTTCAATTTTACCACTCCTCAAGGGGAATTTTTCATTTTACATGATTTTTATCAATATTTTTCTTGCACCCAACCCCTTCATCATTGACCTATAAATTTTAGTTATAAATGATGTCCTTCTCATATTTAGAGGAAATATTTTGGTTCAACTTCTTGATGGTTTTCCAATTCTCCTTGATAGTTTCTTTGATATTTTAACCCACTTTGGCTAAGTTATATTTCATTTTATTAAAAATTATAGAGTTTATTTCTTTCCACAACCACCATAGAATTTTTAGAATGGCCAGCTTCCAAAGGTTCCTAATAGATGGAGAAGACTAGGGAATAACCCATTATGTTACAAAGTCAAGCATCATTTGGATCTTATCCAACTAAACTTAAAAAGGGAAGGATAAATTATATCATTTCCCCATAAATTTACATTATAGGAAAAGATTATGATAGACTTTGCCTCTCTTTCACATAGTATACACCTATTGGGAATAGCGAATCCTCTTTTCATGAGATTATCTATTGAGAGAATAATGTATTATGCTACTAGCCAAAATAAAAGATTAACTCTATGTGTGAGGTATTTTACCCATAGTGAATCTAGGATAACCCATCTTATTTAGGCCCCAAATCCACTAAATACCTTGATTTGACTGAATAGCATCCATGATCCTCAGCATACTAAACTATATCATCTTCTTTGGGCACTTGATATATGTATATGATTCTCAACTTCTAATTCAAGACCTTGAACTCATGAAAGATATTTGTGTTAGTATTACCTAGGGATATATTTTTCCAAGAAACCCTCACTTCATTTCTAACCCAATACTCCTTAACTTTATCCCCTATAGTTCTTTTGAGCTCCTCTCCAACCTCATTATAGGGGGATATAGAGTATAAAATATAGTCAAGGAGCCACACATCCTCCCAAAATATGCTTTATTACCATTACTCATATTCCACTTGAAACCTTCACAGAGCACATTTTTACTCTTGACAAGGGCATTCCAAAAGAAGGAACCTTACAGAAGGAAATCCATAGCTAGGAAATGGTTATCATTTCATCCTTTCAAGTATTTTTCCATAACTATCCCTACCCAATGAGATTTATCTATCACTACCTTATAGCTCATATTCATGACCAAATCACTATTCATTATTTTGATCTTCCTTAGTCGTATCCCCCCTTTATCTTTAGGAAGACAAACCATTCCTCACACCACAAGAGGTATTATGTTTTTATTCTCTATGCCAGACAAGAGAAATTTCCTTTAAATCTATTCAATCCTTTATGCCACCTTACTAAGAATATTGAATAGTGACATCAAATAGATAAGAAGGTTTTGAAGTGATATTTTAACCATCTTAGGTGAGAAGATTGCCCTTCCAACCTAAAAATTCCCTTTGCATCTTGTCTAACAAGGAATTAATTTTGATAGATTTCATCCTCACTTTTAAAAGTGGCATACCTAATTAGGTTGAGGTAATCTATAGTATTTGGCATTTCATGATGTTAGCTAATAGAATTTTTAAGGACTGAGGATCATTAATAAAACATATAGAGATGATTAAATAGTTGATACATTGACCTATAACCTCCTCACATTTCTTGAGAGTAGTTTTTAAAGTTATTTATTACCCAATTTAGGCATGATCTAATATAAATATGCCATCTAAAACTATTGGTGAGTGATTGGATACAAGTCTAGATCTATATGCAACCCCTTCAAGGAGCCTATGATCTAACTCTTTTTAGGCTCCTACCTAGAGTCTCTGTCAAGATGATGAAAAAATAATGGGATATCATATCTCTTTTTCTCAGACCTCTCTCTACCAATAAGAATCCTGTAAGATTCCCCATTGAACATCATAAAATAATTGGGAGTATAAAGGCATGAAGAAATTATTTTCTTGAAATGTGGATGGAAACCAATTTTCCCTAGAATCCTATCTAGGAAAGGATGGGAAACATGATTGTAGGCTTTGTTCAAGTCAATTTTCATAAACATATCTTCTCTAGTAGGTTTATCTATGGAATGGTTAGTCTCATGCACTAAAATTATTCCATCTATGATTTATTTGTCGAATACAAACACCCTTGTTGTTTAGAACTAATTTTGGGAAATATAATTGGAGTCTTAAAACTAAAGTCTGGGGAAAGCTTTTGTTTATGGTATTATAAAGACTAATTGGTTGAAATCCTTCACTGATATATCCCCCTCCTTCTTTAGGATGAGATCCATAAATGTATTACTAATCTCTTTTAATAAACATCCCATATAAAAAATCGAACACTACTTCTGTATACACAAAATATTTTTAAAATTTATCAATTACTGATGTTTTCTCTATTGTAAGAACCCATTGAGTATTAATCTCTCTAAGTGTACACTTTAAAGGGTGCATCAAGAAAGGGGTGGGTATACCATTGGTGCTTTGTAAATTTTTGTTCCCTATACCACCACTTAAAACCAACACAAGTCCCTCCTATACATTTCTCTAAGCTTTGACACCTCCCTTATATGCTCTTCCAAGAAATTCACTACTTTAAATATCCCATACCTAATCCAAAACCTAATTTTACCATCCTCTAAACATATTAAAATGTGTTAACCCTATTTTGGGAATTGAGAACATTATGATACTAAGTCAGCCCATCTAACTTAGTCTGAGACCTAACTACTTTATATCCAAAATAACTAGGTTGACTAGGCCAACTGTGTTGATTAAAACTTTAGAAGGGTTTAAGGATAGATTTGGATATATTTACAAATATTGCACCTCATTTACAATAGATATAGATAGAATCATTAATTTGCCCGTATTTATCTTCTTATCCACCATTCCACTTGAGGAGTCATTACTTAAGGTTTCATACTTCCTTTGGAGAGAAGAATCTTGTCTTGTGGGAAAAGTATTTTGGATTAATAGGAGATGTCTTGTATCTCAGATATGTCCTATATTTTATATCTTTATAAACCACAACAAATTATTTTAAAGCACCATTGGTGAAGGGAGATATTGAGGCTCGATGGGTTCATCTTCAAGGTAAGTATTCTTAACTCTTACTCCACTTTTATTAGTAGATATATTTGCATGTATTGGCTTATTAATGTATTTATCTCTCTACGCTTAAGATTACCTTTACATTGAATTAAGTAGAGTTATTCTTTGCATGTTTATTTTTATGTTTATTATCCCCCCATTTGTGCCAAAAGATTTTATGAGCATTAGATTATATTTACTTTACTTTGTCCATAGGACCTAGTTAGGGTTATTGTATGGTGTTACTCAACTAGAGGATTGGGAATCCTCTCTAGTGATATTGTGTGGTAATAGACCCCTTAGTTAGGTCTAGTGAATCCATATTGGTCATGATCCCAATTTTCTAAATGTACCAACAAGCAGAATGGATAGTTTGATTTATCTTCTTTGAGACATATGATTGATTGGTAGATTAACTTCATTTTCTCTTGTATACATTCTTGTGAACCAAATGTGAACTAACCATTGCAAGTTTTCTTTCACACTTTAATTTATTATTTATTTCATTTTACATCACAAGATCAAATTTATTAACTCAATCTAACATTCTGTGTGCATGTTTAACATAGTCAATCCAATCAAATCTATTTGGCTTTATGTAAGTCATATTCAACTATAGGTGAATAGATCAATATGATCAACTCATTTTGCTTCTTTACATATAGGTTTTCAGACTTAGTCAACCAAAACAATTTTTTTAGTAGGTTAAAAATATTCATCTAGGTGACACATTATAAAAACAATAATTTAACATCATTAAAATCATTATGTTTATTCTCACTAAAGTCAACCCAATCAATTTTTTTAGTAGGTTAAAAATATACATCTAGATGACACATTATAAAAATAATAATTTAACATCATTAAAATCATTATGTTTATTCTCACTAACTTAGTCATCTATTTATTTCATTTAATTCTTGTTTTTCACAACTTTTAGTCTATAAAACTATAACCCTACAATAAAATAACTCAATTGACTCGAATTATTTTTGTGTTTGATTCTTTCCTAAGAGACTCAATCAACTTATTTGACTATGTTTCTTTGTCCTTTAATTCAACATCTAGAGTTAACCCATGATTTTGTTCTATGTTGTTTGCATACTTGGTTGATTGAATCGACCCTATACTCTTCAAGCAAAAGAATGGGAACTAACCAAAATCCCTAGTGTGTAAACATTGCCCCAAGTTTCACTAAAAATGAGATTTTTTTTGAAGGGTCTATTGATATATTAAAAAGATGTGATAGCTTGGATGAATGAAGTTCTCAATTTCTTTGATATTAGGATCAACACACACATTATCCCACTGAACCTAGAACACAAGCCCTTTAGGAAATGATAGAGGCCTATAAATCTCATTCTATAACCACTCATCATGATAAAAGTACATAATCTATTAGATGCTAAGATCATATTTCCAATCGAACATTCAATTTGGGTGGCCAACCTAGTGCTAGTCAAGAAGAACTTAGAAATTAGGTTGTGTGTTGACCTAAAAAATCTAAACCAAGCATCAAAAAAAGATAACTATCCTTTGCCATCTTTAGATGAGGTGATCTAGATGGTTAGTGGATATGAGATGATGTATTTCTTGGATGGATTTTTAGGCTATAATCAAATGTTGATAGAATCAGGAGATAAAATGAAAATTACCTTCACCACCAAATGGGGAAATTTTATGTACAAAAGAATGCCATTTGGTCTAAGAAATGTAGGAGTATCCTTATAGTGAGTTATGGAATTTGCCTTTCAAATACTTGTTGAAAAGTGAATCATCATCTATATGGATGACCTAACAATGTTTTCAAAGAATATAGATGATTATGCATATCATCTATAGAAGGTATTTGACAAATGTAAGGATACAAAGTATCACTCAATAAAAAGAAGATCATCTTTGGAGTCATTAAAGGAAAGATGTTAGGCCACATCATTACTAGAGATGGGATTTCTCTTGACCCAGAATTAATTTGATCCATTTCTAAGTTAACACCTCTTAATAACAAGAAATAATCAAAGTCTTTATTTAGAATGATAAACTTTAAAAGGAAAATTATTTCTAGATTTGCAGAGATTTTCCAACCATTGAATGCCATGTTAAAGAAAGACACTAAAATAGAATGGATAATAAAAGCCATGAAATATTTTAAAGATATCAATACTACCATTTATCAAGATCCAGTATTAATTAACTTGAACTTATCTAGATATTTTGTCTTTTATTTATTTGCTTACAAACATACCATAGTAGTAGTACTCACACAAAAGGTAGATGATAATGAACATCTAATTACCTTCATGATTACTAATCTAAAAGATGTAGAGTTAACGTATTAAATGATATATATATATATATATATATATATGTAATGATTAGAGCTATGAAGAAGTTTAAGAATTAAAATTTGAAGAATTAGGTGTATGTCATTGTCCTAGATCCAATAGTCAAGTTCATGCTTGGCCAAAATGAAATGGGTGAAATAAGAGGTATGTGGATGGCAAAAGTTTAAAAGTTTGATCTTGAAATCATACTAGCCAAGATGGTGTGAGGCCAAGGAATCATTTAGATTATGGCTGAGACAAATCCACACATTTATATCAAACAAATCAATGAAACTCAAGTGGATGGTGGTGAATGTATGCCTACATTATCCACTACTTGATTATAGGTACATTTCATTTTGAGATGAACAGATAAAACAATGATACCTTAGGCTAAAATTAGCCCATTATATGATAAATAAGGGAGTTTTATATCAAAAAAATATGAAGGCATCTATTTGAAGTGTGTTTCTAAAGAGGAATCTATAGACATCCTCAATAATTTAAATCAATATATAGGCAATGAGCATCCATTAGGCAATGGAACAACCCATAAAATATTGAGAATGAGATACCATTGGACTACTATTTTGAAATATGCCCATAATCATGACATGACTTTCTATGAATGTCAAGCGTTTAGAAAAAGGGAAGTGCAAACTGCTATGGATTTATAACTGGTCATTGAGGGATGTCCTTTCATAAAATGGGGTATATAATTCATTGGTGTGATCAAACCAAATTATTTAATAGTGCATAAATTTATCCAATGGCCACTGATTATTATACTATATGGATAGAAGTTTTGGCCACTAAGAATTCTATAGCATAAAATGTGGTTAAATTTTTGGAATAAATTTAATGACTATGTTTGTCCCTCCCATCTCCTTGGTCTGTGACAATGGTCTAACCTTTCAAACTACAAAATTCATGGAATGGGCTTAAAACAACTAGATTACCATCAAATTATTATCACCAAGGGAATGAATTAGTTGTGTATAATAAAAATAATATGATGGATGCCATCACACCAATGGAATGACATTTTCTATTGAAGTATGCACTATGGGTAGACAAAACAAGACACAAGAAAACCCTCAAGGTTTCACCTTTCTTTCTTGTATATGGATATAAGCCAGTCTTACCTATCACTCTCAAGTTACCGACATACCCGTTTATACAAAAGTACATGAGAGAAGATGAAATTATCTAATCTAGATGACTTGGCATAGTCCATATGGAAAATACATTAATTGAAGCACCACATAGATTTAATAAACACCAAGACATCATCAAAAGGTGGTTTGAAAAAAGGTCTAAAATCAAGGATTTCAATATTTTAGACCTAGTGATTTTATGGGATAATACACATGAAAATAAAGGACAACATGATAAGTTCACTCCTTTTGAAGGACCTCTAAGGTAATTATTGACCAAATTTGAATTCTAGTCAAATGATTTCAATCCATACTATTTTTAACTTTTTAATAAGGTTCCCATGTGTTCTATAGGGTGTCATGTTGGTCTATCATCTTACTTGGCCTTGTCCTAGTCCTTGTCTAAGTTCATCTTCCTTGAAATGGCCTATTCAACCAAATTCAAACATGGTCAAACCTTGGTAAAACTTGGTCAAAGGTCCATTTTGTGTCCAATATGTCCTAAAATAGTATTTGATAGGTTTTAATGTGTTTACAAGTCATAAATTGGCCACTTGTTAGGTCTCATGTGCAAAAAGGGTTATTTGGCCACCTTTTTAGTTCAATTAAATTACTTTTAAGGACTTTAAATTTAAAATATTTATCACCAAGGTGGATGAGAGTGTGGAGAAGGTAAAATAATGTTAGGATTCAGTTATTTGGTAGTTACAAGTTAGTTTCATTAGTCAAATGGTAGTTTTTCCTAAAAAATAGGCCATTTCTAACACTTGTATAGACTTCTCAAGTTCCCTTGCAGCTAAAAACGTGGTGGTATGAGTCTTCACCTTGTCATAGGTAATTTCCATGTTTTTATTTTATATGTTGCATAAAAATTTTCATTTATATCTTATTTTCCTTTAGTTTCACTTGATAAGCTTAAGAAGAGCAGTTTTAAACACTTACTATGGACCATACAAGTGGAGTCAGGAAGAATGATTCTAAATGTGGATATTAATCTAAGTTAAATTCACATACATAATAATAAATCTCAAATTTTTGGCTCCTCCTTCATGAATAATCAATTACACTCTAGGTAGCTTTTTATGAAATTGCATTCAAGAGGGATATGGTTGTGCATTTGTTTCTTATTTTTAAGAATATGTAGAGCTGTATGATCTTAATGAAGTGTCTCTAGGTAGGAATAAGTCCTCTCCATGGTGTTATCATCATCCAACACTTCCTCTCTCATTGCCTTTGAAGGAGATTTCTAAGTTTGCTTGTTTCTCAAGTTGGCAACCATAGGTGTGTAATCTGAGTTTTCTCAATGTGGAAGGGGCTGCATGGTGATGTTAGTATGCTTAGATTGATGTTTTAAAAATTCATACATTGAATTATCTTATGATAAATCAAGTTAACACCATTTCAAATCAAGTTGTTTAATTTTCCTTGTTCACTGCCTAGTCAGTTCACAGTCATCTTACTTGAGCTCCAAGAGGTTTGTACAGAGGTGAAAAGGTGAAAAACATCATTAAATGCATGTTTGAGGTTATATCATACCCAATAGTCATGTATTTTATGTTATTAAAGTTAATATGCTATGCAAGTTGGAGTTTTCCTTCAAAAGGATGAGTTGATTGTGTTGGTCCCTTTGTCCTTGAAAGCTGTAGACATAGATCCTTGAGCTTTTGTGAAATAACATATGCCATGACTGAGGAACTTTCCCATGATCGTAGTTTTTGGTCTAATATCCCTATCTACCTAAAAAAAATATGCCAATTTTGAGAAGCAAAGGGTGAGTGAAGGATGAGTAATTGAAGTCTAAAGATGGCCAAAAAACCACTGAAAAGGAATAGTGATATCTATAAGAGGGTAATGAAAAAGTGACTTATACTTCAATTTGACAATCCTAGACCATGCCATCAAGTTGGAACTATCCCTAATGATCCAAATGGTAATCCTGAGATAAGGTGATAGAGACAAGGTCAATTTTGATGCTTTGACCCCCAAAATACCTTCCCCTATCTGTACATAGGTGTAAGAAGGGTCACCTAAAATAGACCTTAGCAAGATTTTGTCTCAATTGGGCATATCGTAGTCAAGTTAAAATTTTGGGGTGAATTAGATATTTTTAGGGAACTAGGCCTAAATTTGATTTTATTCTTGTCAATAACATGGCCTAAGAGATCTCAAATTAACCTACAGGCAGCACCTAAATCCATAAAACATAGTCATGTGGGATACCTTGGAAGTGAGGTAGAAGTTGGAAGTTTAGACTTTGTTTAGAGTTATTAAAGTGGATGAAAGTGAAATAATTAATAAGTGACCTCAAGGATAGTAGGATTAACCCATATACATCATTTAATAGGCCCAAATCTTGCCAAAGATGCACCCTACAGGTATAGAACCATGACTGTGATAGTCAAGGCAGAGGGGTATACTAGTTAAGGACTTAAACATGAATTGATAGGGTTTGAAGGTTCAAAAGTGAAACCAAAGCATGAATATGGAATAATTAACTAATAACCATGGAAAGGAGGTCCAAAAAAACCAATCAAATCTTAGACCTAGACTTATAGGTAGAACCCTAAGGATGTCTCAGTCCACATGAGCAAATAGCCTAATATTGAGAATGAGAGATGAACTAATGCAAAAGAGGTTGAGATTAAACTGGGAAAAAGTGGTGGAGGATAAATTTATGAGATTTTTAACATCAAATAAGGGTTATATTTTACCTTTAAATCATAAACCAAACTCAAAATCACCTACAGTTAGGCCTAAAATAGGGATCCCCTTATGGGCAGTCAAAGACCTAGTCTAGGTTTCTAAGAGCATGAGGATGTGATTAAGGGAAAAGTATACTAGGAATGGTTTGAATACATAATTTAAGGCATGGAGGATCCATAAATATCACAATAAATCTCAAATAAACCCCTAAAATCTCCAAACCTAGCCTATACCCTGCCTACCCTCAAAGTCTGCAGACCCTTAAAGTTTACCTAGCAAATTTGAAAAATTGAAGGGTCTATCCTTGGAATTAAGATATAAAAATGGGTATAAACCATAATTAGGACATATTAAACTATATATAATAATAATAATATATTTTTATATAATTTGGAAAACCTTCTCTATTTTGTCTCAGAGCAGGGGTAGTTTTCCCATGAATGAAGATGGCAATATTGGGAAAAATGGTAAAATTGATGACCAAAAGGTAGGGAAAGACAAAATTAAATATGGATAATATTTAGGACACATAAACCTACCTAAAAAAACTTTATATAAGCCTTGGAAGAAAATAGGGTATCTTACATAACAAGGGTTACAATCATGTGTGAAGGAAACCCTTAGGCCTAAAAGCCTAGTTAAAGGTCATATGCATTTTTATCCTTGTCCATGATTTACACTTGAATAATTCATGATTAAAGGGTATATTATAGATGTTTGATCCATAAATATTAAAAATAAACCATTGGAGGGTTAGGTGGATTCTCAGGTGGCAGGTAGACCTATGTACAAGGTCTAAGCCTAGTCTCAAAATAGGGTCACTCTTCACTTTTAGATATTGAGAAGCCATTAAAATTATTGGGGCATGTTTTAGAAAATATATAGAGGTGTATGAATCACTGGTTTGAAAGGTAACTCATCAAGAATCCATTCTTGGCTTTAAATGACTTAAACCCTCATAGAAGTGCACAAGAAGGACTTGAGTGGTCAAGTTGAAAATCTTAGAACTTTCATGACCTTATGCATGGGACCTTGAGGAATTTGGAAAAGGTTTAGAGGGTCCCTAAATATCCCTTAGTGGCATTTGGAAATATTTCTAACATGTATCCTTTATGAACAAAGTATAAGAGGGCTAATCACTTTTAAACCCTTGCCAACCCTATTTTGTGACCCGACGGTGGAAATGAAGCTAGAAGTGCCCCCAAATGGATGAATTTGACCATGTATTTTGAAGAGAAATTTTTATAAACTTCATGAGGATAAAATTTATGGGAATACATATAGGTCATGTAATAAATAGTTTTATTTTAAATTTTCTTATATTTTATAGGTCCTAAATATGATCAATGGATGCCAACCAATTAGGAGGTTAGATTGGGACTTAAAACAACTCCTCATTCCATTTTCAAAGCTTGGAAACACTCATAAGTGTCCCTACTATCTCTCTCATTTCAACCAATCTAATGAGCTAGCAAGGGAAACTTAGAGAAAATGGTGAATCTTCATTTGGAAAGCCTTTTAAGGCTTGTTTCTTGTAATTGATGCCATAGACACTTGGAACACATGTCATTAATATTATTTTATATATTGTATTTCAGGTTTGAAGAGTTTTTAGATGCCAAGTGTGAGAGGTGTGGGGAAAAGGGCTATTTTTGGACTGCCAAGGATGATTATGCATGGCTAGATGATCATGATTAGTTTAATACCTCACCAATGCATGTGAGTACTTTTTCATAACCCCTATTACTCAAATCCATCATCAAACTTAATTATTTTCAGTTATAGGGTAGTTTTGGAAGGCAAATCATGAGGGGCTATTTTCTATGCATGAAAAAGGAGTTTCTTGACCACCTTGTAGGTCTTGAATGATTGGAGATGACATTTATAACTCCTAAGATGGCATGGATCACCAAATCCCTCTCTCCCATGAAATTGTAACTGATCTTCACATTGTTGACACATGTCTAGGTGACTCTTGGACTCCCCTTCTCTCTGTCTTCCCATTTCTTCTATAAATTAAGCCTTTTGGATATTGTATGCATCTCTCTACCTGGTTATGGTGAATCCCTACCAAATTTTGCATTAAATAAATAAATATAAGTGTTTTACCTCATTCAAATATTCCACTTAGTCTTGTGCAAGTGTAAGTTTTGTCTACCTTCACATGTTACTCTCCTTAGTACCTTGTGTGCTTGCAATCTCTATTTTTTAGGTCAAAAAGAAGTGTCAAATTAAATTTAAGGTGTAGTGAGTAGGCTAATCAATATATTTTCTTATAATGCCTATTGATTAGTTCCTCCTAGCCTATGCTATCTCCAAAACCCCATGTTGAAGCATTGATGTGAAAGGGAAAATTGACATTAGATGAAGTGTATGTGCAACTTGTCCTTAGTTCAAAGTGCATGCTAAGGGTATGATTAGAGAAAATATTTTTGTGTATCACCTCCTATAGACTAGGTTTAATTTCATGTTATCCCCATCCCTTTTCATCCCCAAGTGTTAGTAGTAGGATATGAGATTTAATGATGCATCAAGGGGAGCTAGCCCCTAATCTAGAGATCCACCTTCTAATAGGAATACCCATAGCCCTGAGGTGGTTTAATTTTCTCACTTTAATGAGGAGAAGCTTGTCCCATCTCCTAATTAGGTGCAAGTTCAAGTGACAATAGTAATATCCTCACTTTTCCAGACAATGGACAATTTGATACATTATTTCATGGTTGTTCAAACTAGAGACACCTTGGACTGACTATGAAGACACAAGTAAATGTAGGATTATATTAGGTGTCCTAATTTTTAGAATAGATTCCATACTTTATTATAATAATCTTCCATGCTTTCCTAGGTTAGCCATTCTTATTTTCTAAGATTAGTTTCATGTTTCCTCCATGTGCTTTCATAGTTGGTTTTGTGATTTTTAGATTAATTTTCTTAAAGTTGTAAAATAGTCCAATTAATTTATTATGTTGTAATTATGAAATACTTTCCAAGAGAAAGGGGATGACATAAGAGGAAGTATAATGGGCACTTACTAAGATTTGTTCCAATAGTACTTGGGAGTCTAGGATTGAGGTATGTGTTATGACCGAATGAAGTTCTATCAAGATTGGATAAGTTTATTAGACATCTGGAATTTACTCTGATAAACTCATGAAAATTTTAGAAATATTTTTAATTTCAAATATCAACTACATTGTTACATGCTATAATTTGGATGAGAGATAAAAAAATATTGAAATGGATGCACATTGGTAGAGACGTATCAATAAAAAAAGTTTTCTTATGCACACACCCAGCCAAAGGCAATTCTCAACCCTTCTTAAATTTGTGTTTTTATATTAAAAAAAATCATGCAAAATTATGGAGGAAGGGTGATTCAATTAATTTCTACCAGGGCTATGCATGCCTAATTGGCTGTAGAGTAATGCTTAAAGTGAAATCAAAGGTAAATATGTCAAGGCTATGAATGCCTGGATAGTATTAAAGTAATGCCTAGGATTTCCTTATCATTTGGTTATAAAATTTGAAATCAAAATGAAACCTAAAATGTTTATTTAGTTCTTTGTCAAAACTCTCATGATAAGGAAAAATATATTTCATGAAATCTCACGCACATATCCCATGAATGAAAAGGTTCAGTATGTTTCATGAGGAATAAGGAATATTTTTTGGTAGACTAATCTACTTATGCTTTTATTATTAGGACTTAAGTTCTGATATGATGCATTAACTGAGATACTGGGCTCTCAAATACACTAGAGTACTTCCATACTGAGTTTCCATTTGTTGTGCCCCAACACAACCCATCTTCAAGAATTCAAATAGGGACCCATTAGTGTTAAGACATATATATTTAATATCCATATCAACCTTAAGATATATAATGTTGACCAAAATTATACAATCCTAAGGTTATTCTTGTAGTCTAATTTTATTACAACTATTTAGAAAAGGAGAAAATCAAAGCTTGGGTATTGCTCTTAAATTATTTACCACCTTTGATCTTTTTATTGTTGACAAAGCATGTATTAAATATCATAGTTTAATTTAAGGAACTAACATGAATAATGAAAATATGTAGCTTGTTTAATATTTTATGTGCAATGAGTTCTCAAAATTATAGATCTCTCAAGTTCTCTATAACTTGACAAGTGTCGGTATCTTGTTTACCCACAACTAACTGTAGTTATAATTCTAAGTCTTCATAATCATCCTAATTCATGAGATCATTCCACATGGAATTATCTCATTAATTTTTGATATGCTACATTCAACCAAAATTTATAAGTATTTGGGTCATCGATATCTCTCCACATGTCAAAATTTCATAAACCTAGGACATAGTCAGTCCTCATGAAAATTTATAAGTCCCTAAGTTTTTGAGAACCATAAGATGGATCCTTGTGGTGACATCTTGATCACTCAGAGTTCACAAGAAGAAAATACATAATAAAATTCAAAAAGGTTTTTAAATTTTTGAGATAAGTGGTAAAATATTGTTGACCCATGTTATAAAGGATCTATAATGTTGATTATGTTCAAATCACTCAAGTTCCCTAGATCATTCCAAGTGGTAGAATCTCATTCACTAAAATCAAATCAGTTAAAAATACATTAAAAAGTTAGTTTTATCAAATTTCAAAGGGTTGTTCATGCATCATCATCATAAAAGTTGAAGGCCTGATAGATAAAGTACACAACCAAAATTTCTATCTCTACATCAATGTGAACCATCCATGCATTGAGATCCTCTTAACTTGGGAGTTTCTAGTCAAAGGTACATTGGTCAAGAACCCTCTTATATATGAATTTTATAGAACTATCCACATGTATTCATATTGGAGGTCCATAATTTGTCAATAAGATGGTACAGAGACAAATATATAATTTTTTCTAGAACCACAAGATTAATCCATGTGGCATCATCTTGTTCACTTACCACCTTCCATAAAGGGTACATATTCTAAATTTCAAATACCCCCAAATTCATGAGATCACAAAACATGGAAACATATTGTTAATTTATGGCCCATGGAGTATTCAAAGTAGAGTTACAAATCTAAACCTTTCAAGTAAATGAGATCTTGGCAGGTGTCATAATCTTAGCATTCTAAAGCTTTCTAAGATAAATTATAGATCAAAAGGATCCAAATAAGTTTCAAGATCCTAAAAACAATCCACATGTCATGATCTCATCAACCTAGAGATTTTAATTGTAAGGAATAAGATCAAAATCCTAAAAACTTTGAAACAATGTTATTTTATCACATGGCATAATCTCATGCACACATAGCCTTTCAACATAGGTACACAGTTTGGATTTAGAATAACCCTAAGTCCCTAAGATCATAATAGGTGGTATAAGTTTGTTCAGACATAGCTTATAGAGCCTATAAATCATACGTATAAATTGGATCCCTCTGGGTAAACTAGATCTTGATAGATGTCATAATCTTAGAAGGGCGTAGCCTGGACACTTAGGCAAGAGTTGATAGTTAAATTAAAATCCAAGGAAATGATAAATGGACACCTGTCTTGAAGTGATGATTGAAAACTTAGAGTTAACAAAAAAATGTCACATGATAGAAAAGACACTCATTAAAGTTGACTTACCAATTTAAAATTGAAATAAGAAACAATATTAAAAGTAATTGTTGTATTAATTTTGCATAAATTGGGCATTCAAGTCCCAATATTTAATAAATATATGTAGAATCTTGATAACATCAAATCACTTTGTTATTAATCAATGAAATGATAACTATAAATTTTAGTCATCAAGCCTTTAAGATCCCTAGTATCCACTAAAGAATTTACAAATATATTTAGTTAAAATCTTGTTATGAATTTTAAAACACAATGATGTCTTTTTATCTAAATCACCTAGTTGTCCCCCTTCCCAATACTCAATCGCAAGAGCAACCAAGTATCGTGACATAATTTTTTATAAGGGTATTGTTGTTTTCCCACTACTCAGCTCTCTAGGATGAGATTGAAAACACCAATCCATATTAAATCTAAGACCAGATAGATGATGATAGGAAGAGATGCATGGATGGCTTATTGCTTGTAAAATCCATGGGCTTCTATAGTGTAGTTGAGACATCATAGGTAATGTCATACATTGACCTAATTCATAATTTTTTTCAATGGTTTTATTATAAGAGACTATATACATCTAAGAACTTGAAGGAACTTGGTCATTTACATGTATAGCAATGCTTTTGATAAATATATTTGCCTCCTAATGCCTGAAATGACTTACAACTAGGTTGTAGTTAATGTCTAGCTAGATCATAATACAATTAAGGTCAATCTTAAGTAATGCCTGGCTAAGGGAGAGAAATTAAACATTGAAGGTGATGTTTCTTCAGTGCCTATAACCAAATTTAGGTCAGGCATTAGGATGGCTATGGCCTTGCTAAACAAGTTATATGAGTTTTCTAGTATCACCTATGTATATGAAGAATGGGTTCATTTATTATATAAAATTATAAATTTTGATAAGGTAATGGCACTTGGAGAGGTCATCAATGTCAGAATCAAGGAACAAATGCTAAAATACAAGTAAAGGCCACTAGATGGTAATTTATACATGATGTCATATATAGTGGATTCCATCGTGGGGACAATACACATAAACTATAGGCATCCCTGGGAACCATCCATAGGGTACATGAACAAGGTCTGTGATGACTTCTCTTTGATACATGTTTATAGATTTAGGAGATAAATTAAGAATATTGTAGAAGAGTTAAACACAATGGTATACTAAGCTATTTATGGGTACTCCATGCCTAAGATTTTAGAGAACATAAATAAAACTATTAAAAATATGGGAAACTATTGGTTCTATCTTGATTGTACTATAATCAAGATAGAAGGAATAAGGGACATGCCTTTGAATATCCCTCATTTTTTTATTAATAAGGTATCTAAGTAGGAGATATCCTTCTAAATTTATAATAATGTGGATGAGGACCTAACTACTAAACATCAAGGATATTATCATAAGGTTCCTCTAAGCATCAACAATATGAAATACACACTAAGGAGGCACCTCAGCTCAGTTGAGAGGACCATAATCCATTATGGACTAAACTATACATAGCATAGATATTGGGATCCCAAGGGCAGAGTGAGGTAGTACTTTAGTGAACTTACTAGGAAGGGAGTCCATATTCCATATGGTCATAAGAGCTACGAGCATGACCCCATATTCATTAATGATACATATGATTTTTAGGTCTATGCGTGAATGACTTAGCATAAAATGCCTATGGTGGTAGTATATCCCATCTAAAATGATTACTCCATCACAAGAGATTAAGAGAATAAAATAGTAGAGCAAGAAAATAAAGTTATAACCCATCAGTGGCCTTAACCATATACTCCAATATCATCAAAGTATGATCAACCATACTCCCCACCACAAACCAAAGTTGTCCTAGAGGAGGAAATTTCCCCTCAGGGGTATAGATCTATAACTAAGAAATAAGATTCTAAAAGGACTACCAGCACCTCAATTAGTGACAATAATGCAGTATCCTATAGCGACAAGAGTTTCAAATCCTTAAAGTCAACAAGTTAAAATAAATTCTTTGACATAATTATCCCTAATTATTATAGTCCAGTAGGTAAGTCTCCCTATATTTATTCAAGTATATCTTGCATAAATAGTTTCCACAATTTTAATTCCAACATCTCCATCTCCTCTACATGTGCTTCATGTAAATCCAATGCCCATACCCCCTATTTCTTCTACCATTTCTACACTACCACCTTCCATTATTGAAGTCACTTCATTCCTCACTCCATCCACTTCAAGGCAAGCCCCTATGCTTGCAAATCCATCCATAGTCACGTATAAAAGGAAGCCCAAGACTCCTCCAATTTCACTTCCAAATGTGCCATTAAAAGAAAGAACTATCGAACGAACACTTACCAAAAGAGGTTTCCTACATGAGAAATTAGAGGGGATAAAGGAGAGGCCTAAGAGAAGGACAAAATAAGTGGAAGTTGTCTAGGTGTTGGAAAATCATGAAGAAGAATAAATATGGGGAATCAAAGAGGAATAGGTCTCTAGAACAAATAAAAAGCTAGAATAAGAAATATATTTCTCTGAGATAATAAATGAAGATAAATATGAAGACACAAATATATTTAGAAAAGATGAAAAAATATAACAAGGTTGGAGCTTAAATATCAAACATTAGAGGTAGATGCACAGTCTACATTATAATAAGTCCCTGATCTGGGCCTCACTTAAGCATCTATAACCTCAAATCTAAGTCTCTTCCTAGAAGCCACTACTTCAATATCATCTACTCCAATAGATACATCAACTTCCAATTCAATTACAGAGGTTCTTATTAAAAAGGAAAGGCATGATTTGAATAAGGTAGTATCATCCCTCTCTTCTTATATTAATGTTAAATATTCTCAAATGGTTAATCTACCATTCACTATCACAATTTTTGCTTCTCTCTCCCCATTTAAGTCCCTACAGAGGTATTGTAAATAAACTTAGTTGTTTTACCCCCATGCTAACATTGAATAGACTAAACAATAATTTTATGATTATTTAAGTCCAATCTATGATTATTTAGATTATTTTATTCATTCAACCACTGCCTCAATAATGAATAAGCCCCAATACCCTAAAAATAAGGTTCATTTTGAAGATTTTATTCTTTATCTTTGATCCCTGATCCCCACCAAGGTTATCCACCTAGTTGGATTTATCTATATCCTAATCAATTCCAATTGAATCCTCTATAATGATTATCATCATAACTCCAAGGAAAACCAAATATTTTGTATAAATTACACCCTAGAGGATTTTTTTAGACATTATTAGGGTCACTCTTCCACTTCCTCAAATCCCCATCCAATTAGTGCTTCCATTCTTCCACCAAGTTTCATACCACCTTCCACTGCCACAGAATCTAGTCAAAAAGAAAAATAGGGAGAACTCATTTTTCCTACCTATGTTAATGAGTCTTAAGAGAGAAATAATGATACGATGGGCTTCATCCTCACTAAATTTCCTTTAATAATTACCCACTTCAACAATAAGAGTGGTATAATTCAAAGAGTGAGGAAGAGGAAGGGAGTGGATAACATCACAAGAGAGGACTCAATAATGGAACAAAGAGAAAATATATTCTCCCTCATTAAGAAACAAAATAAAATTTTGAATGATACCATATAGTATACATAGGACTTCTATACTTTTATAGACATGCAAGGGGAGAAAATGAAGAAAATGTACATAATTTAAGATTAGGCTAAACAAATACTGCTTTAGTAATATATTATTTAGGATCCTAGAGAGATTGTAAACAATGTACAAAGTGTAGCCACCAGGATTTATGATATTTTGAAGGCAATTAGAAATTCTAGGTGTGAGTAACAACCCAAATGGAGAAAAATAATATAGGTTTGGAACTAATTGAAATAAATTGATAAAATACTAAATTTCTTAGTTAATGTGCAAGGAATAATGCATATAATCATTTGAATTTGATGACTAAACAAGGGGAAGTTTGGACCCTAAACTATGAAATCCCAAAGAGAGATGATTCTTTCCAGTGGTAATCTCAGATGAAAGTTTTGATAACCTAATTGACATGCCAATAAAAGGAGGCCATTGATATTTTTAAAGATATGAGGGTAGCTGATATGATAAATTCTATAGGGTAATTGATATATAATACCAATTTTGATGTACTTCTTAGAGTAACTACCAACATTTTTAAAGAATATATTGAAGGCACTGTGCATAAAATTAGTGAGGAAATTATAAAGGATAAAGTGAATTATTGAAGTCACATAGGGTAGGATTCAAAGCCTCTAAAACTGATCATTAAAGGTTTATGAGTGAAGTTGGTAAAAAATTCAAACCTTTTATGCTCAATTTTGACATTATAAACAAAGAATTCAAGGCTACCTATGCATTATTTGAAAAGTTGAAGGTTGATGAGGATGTTTCTAGGATAGTTTCTACTACTCAACCAACATCTATATTAATATTTTAGTCTCAAAGGTCATATTTTAAGGCAGTACCTATTCTTTCTCAATCTATTGGTGTTTCATCAGTGGAAACTGTTAGTTCTTCTTCTACAATACCTCCATCAACTTTAGTTGCTACATCATGTTCATAGTTTCATTCTTATTTGGGTGGTGTTGAATTGGAACCATAGTTAAATATGAATGTATATATACTTGAGTGTATTTTATTATTAATAAGACTCAAATCTTCATTCTATTTTTTCAATGAATATATTTATATTGTAACTATGTAGTTTTCATTAACTATTCTAATTTGTATAATGTATATGCATATTTTGCATGAGTTCTAAAATTGGAACATGTAATTTTATAATTTGATTGAAGGATGAGGCAATTCATGCCCTAGATTATATATACTTGTATCCTCCTGATTCTAAAGGGAGGATAAATTTGGTTGTTAAGATAAATGAGAAATTCAGAAGATTGTTCTATAATTTATCTTGATATGAAAATATTATTCTTCTCTAAGTCTTTGAATCTTTAAAGAATTTACATCATTATTTTATTTTAGTCTTTGGGTTGTGTAGAGTTATTGTTTGATACCATTATTTGTATTATGCAATAGCTAATTTGAATGTTTTATGTGAGATGATCATAATATTCTTTTGTAGACATGAAATACAATCTTACAAACATAAAAACCTTTGATTATGTGAATTAAATTTTATTATATTCTTGTTTCCTTGGAATCTTAACTATGTTTGAATATGTTTATGCTATGATTAACTTGAATCAAGCATTTTTTCTTTGACTACTTGTTTGACCTCTTGTTTAAGATCCAATCTATAAAAGTTTTCATCTCTAAATATTTCACAAATACTTCTTTTCTTCCCTTTCATTCTTATTTTTGAGTTTATTATATTATTTCCAACCTTAGGTTAGATTCATCATCAATCCATCCATCTCAAGTAGTTATATAATTATGTCATATCAAATCATGCAAGGTCAACAACTACTTTGCTCGCCACTATTCCAACACGAAGTTGTTTACAAAACCCAATAACCTACAACTCATGCCTTGGAGTGAATATTTTTTCATCAATCCTAATAATTTATAGGTTAACTCATAAGGTTCCCTGGTGTGCATAAAAACCTCATCAACAGACACCAATAAAGTCTAATCCAAAGTATCAAATTGTTTCAGGAGTAATTGTAGGAATATTGGCTCTCAATCTAGGAATTTTTATAAATTTGACACCTTATGATGGTTCTACTGATCCTAAATAGTATTTTTTTACCTTTAAAATTAAGTGGTAGGCTAAATGTTTCTCTATGGATGATATGAAGAAGTGTGAACTTATAAGAGCTTTAATATCTATAATTATAGAATTCATATATAAAAATAACCCAACTACAATGGGTTTCCAAGATGTCAAGGATAAATTGATTTGGGAATTTAACATGGATAAATACCCAAGACAAATCATTTAGGACCTAAAGGATATATGTTAAAAAATAGAAATATCAGTCTAAGATTATGATCATAGATTCTCATATGTTATAAAATGAGTCAGCTTCCAGTTCATAGACACAAACAAAGTTATGTGGTTCATATCAGGTATACAACCTAGGATCTGTTTTGCTATGACAAAAACATCATTACCTAATAATGTTTAGTATTTATTGAATCATATTATATTTAAACAAATAGAAGACTATGGGGAAATTTTTTACCCTACTGTAAAGAAATATGTTAAGATAGATGTTATTCCGTAAAGGATGGATGGATTTCACTAGAGAAACTAACCCAAACTTTCTATATGGTACACAACATGTTGTAAATAAGGACACCATAGGAGTTATTACCCAAAAATAAATATGACAGAGTCATACAAGATCTATCACATAGTGGGGCATCCCACTATCGAATGTCATTTACTAAAGCAATACATAGAACAATCACATAATATGTATTATATTTTTTATATATCACATAATCATGATAAGAAAATTTTTAGATAACTTTAGGAGTTGAAAGAGGACATCACCATAAATGTCTTCATAGTGATTGCATAATAGATTCTAGTTACAAAACTAAGATTTCCAAGTCTAGATATAAAAATGACCTCAACTACACATGCTACTCCTAGATGGATTCCTCAATATCTTTACTATTCAACAACACAATATCCTCAATAATATCCATAAGGTATCATGGGATGGACATCTAAATCACCCCAATATCATGTTTTATGAACACATCCATCCACAGAGTGTCAATAACCTATTAATTTTGTGTCTTCACCAAAATAGACATGATGGGATCCAAATTCATCTTAGAGACAATATAGGGGATATAAAATCCAAAAATAATAGGTGTGAGGTTTTCCACATATATAGGGAGGTACCAAGGAGGCTACATAAGAATATATAAGGGAGGAAATCAAAATCATGGAGAAGATAATAAACATGGAATACAACCTTTTTTGGCTATATGCATGGTGATTACAATCACATCGCATGAAAGTTTACCTACAATTTGAATCGACAAACAAATTATGTTTACTATAGAACATCTAGGTAGTACCATACATAGGATTGTCCATTCTTAGAGAAGAATAGAAAGGAAAACCTAGTGCGTAATTTGAATATGGTAAATGTGCAACCTCGAGCCCCTATGTATCTAAAAGTTATCACTCAAAACCAATATAAAAACCAAGGATTTACACCTTTAGAGATGGCATATTGGCTTCTAAATATAAAATTTTGACAAGATAATTACCCATACCCTATCAAAGAGAAGACTCTAATGTCTTAAGTAACACAACTACTATAGAATATATAAAAAGTATAATTCTTCTGAATGAGATGTTGTACTTGTATATGCTAAAATGTATGAGCAAATTATGCACATAGTATGATAAGATGGATTTTTTACCACTTTGATATATATTTAAATAGGCAAGTGCTCTATGCAATGAGGATATATTTCTAATTTATTATACTATCTATTAGACTATGCAAAAAAAGGAAATAATGAACCGAAAGGGTAGTTTAGTATGTCAAAACCAAGAAGTTGTGGGATTTTGATTATTGAAAGGATATTTAACTTGTGGGATATGAAATTAAAAATTTTGTATTTGACTTTGGGAGCATAATTAATATTATTCTTTGGTCTACATGGGAATAAATTAGATGCCCTTATCTTACCTACTACCCAGTTACACTGAGTCTCATAGATTATGGAAGGGTAGAACCCATTGGGAGGTTAGAATATGTATACATAAAATTTTTTTATTTAAGTATATGAGGTGATTTTGAAGTCATTGATATGAAGATAGATGAAACACATTACCATGTGATACTTGGGAAAATTACACCTATGATGGTCATATGACCATCCATATAGTATAAAATTAGTTAGAGTCTTATCAAGGGGATAATATCATTATAATACCATTGAATAAGGTTAAAATTAAACCTTAAATCATTCCCAAGTAGCCTACATGACCATATGTTTATGGATAAGAAATCTAGTTTTAAGTAGTTATATAGCCAAAATCTTAAGCTTTGTACAGTAGAGGATTTACCGAGTTTGTAAATTAAACACAATTGGATCCATAGTTTCAACATAGAGATTAGTTCTCATATCGACCTATCAAAAAATTGGATCAAGTTTTGAAGTTTCACATGGAGGAATGTAAGTCTCTATCTATGCAATCTCCAATAAGATCAAAAATAGACTTATTATACCAAGTGAATATGATATATATAGACTATATCTAACCTAATCATGAGGGTAATCTATCATAGTAATTTTTTATTTGATTAGTGGTGATTTAGATGCACATTTATTGAATTGGGCATAGGGAGATCATGAGGTAAGAGTAATGAGAATGGTTTTTGTTATCGAATGAAAATTGCTCTAGTACTTTGAGATGAAATATTTAGTGAAAATTATTTCTATATTCTAACACCATATTCCTAATGTGTACATATAGATTAGTGTGCTTAACTATGCATTCAAAGGAGTTGTTGAAACATGGTGGGTAGTTCACCATTCCAAGAAATTACACAAGGAAGAAGTGTGTAAACTAATGTGAGCTTGGTTCCAAAAAGGGTGTGTGATATTTGATCAATGTCCATTATTAAAAGAGGGTAAGTGTTATGAATTTCACATCCATAGGCATGAAAATATATGGTCTTTGTAAAATTTGGAACAAAGATACTGGGTACATGTGTTTCAACATACTCAAACACCTTTGCCATGAGCATGGTATATGCACCAAGAGTGCAGACATGAGACCAAGAATTGGTCATAAGTCTAACATTATTTTATTTAAAAAAAGTATTTGAAGATGAGAATGCTATAGTGTACTTAACTATAGAAAATCTTAAAATGTATATATGCCATGGATGGGATGATGACATAATAACTATGTAGGATCAAACATTGCTAGAGAAATAATCTAGAGACTTGAGTAAAACTATCAGAATTATAGGGCCAACAAGGGGAAATAATATTTTTTCATTAAAATATTTCAATAGGATTTTGGATTATGTATAAAAAATATATTCTAGTAATAGTGAGGAATATTTATATTTAAAAGGATTATTTGAGCCTAAATGATAGATAAAATATCCTAAAACCAATATCGCAAAGCAAATAAAGGATGTGTAACTGGGAAATATAAATATTTAGGAAAGGATAAATAATGCTAAGAGACTGTATTTATAAGGGATAAATAATATATATAAAGATCAAATATTCAAAATAAATAAAAGCATTGGTACATAATTTGTACCAAAGCTAGTAACTACAAGCAACTACTGGACATAACAACAAATTTCAAAAGGGATATAATTTCTACTATATTACCAATGTGTGTTCCCCATGAAATTTTTAGAAGTCAAGGGTGTAGACTATTCAATAGGATAGATGCACATATAACTCAAAGAGTGTGTACAACATACCAAGAAGTACCCATATAAAATAAATCTCAATATGAACCTCAATGTCAAGGCTAAATTGATCGGGTGTAAGTAGGGTTCATATATCTAGTAGAAAAAGTAGATTAGGTAAGTATAATCATAATTAAAATTAAAAAATTAAGAAAAATAAGAATCTATGGTGACTACAAGGTATTGAATTATGCCTAAACTAATAACCCATTTCCAATTCATTCATAGATGATTTATATGGACATAATTAGATTTTTATTATGGTAGAAGACCATAAAAAAAAACACACTTTTACAATATATTAGGTTTCATTTGCATTTAAGGTAATGACTTTTGGTCTAAAAAATTCCCTTATTATTTTTTATAGAGTTGTAGTCACTATGCTCAAAGACATCATCCACGACTTTATGGAAAATTATTTTGATGATTGGGTTGTATTATCCTTATTAAAATATTAAATTTCCATGTTGTGATTTATGTTAGATATGTGCCATGATCTGAACATTGATCTGAACTTGAATATGTGTTTATTCTTTACTCCTTTTGGTGTTCTCTTGGGACATGTAATATGCAATAATGGTATCCTAGTTAACCAAGAAAAAAATATAGTCATTGTGCAATTTCCACCTCATGTAAGCTCTTATAAAGTGAATTTTTTCCTAGTGAACACTAGGTAATCCTGAAATTTCATCATGGGTATGTAACTATATATGATCCATTAGAAAGACTATTACACAAGGATACAAGGTTTGAATGGACTGATGTATTTTAAATAGCCTTCATAGATTTGAAGTAGAGAGTAGTAACCACCCAAATATTAGTGTTTCCAGATTGGAGTAAGCCATTTCATGTCCATGTAGATTATTTGGCAGTCTCAGTGTAATTTATGTTATCCCAACCTAGAGATGGGATTTTGGATCACCCCATTCACTTCATAAGTAGGAAGTTGTTAGTGGCTGAGAAGAATAACACTACTATAGAATGAGAAGTTTGAGCTATGGTTTTTTCACTAAAAAATATTAAGAATTATAGTTTAGTTAAACTATTTTAATTTTGTATATACCATCAAGCTCTATGATATTTAGTGAATAAGGCTATGTTAGGAGGACAAATATCTAAATGGTTAATGTTATTTCAATAATTCTAGTTTAAGATAAATGTTAAGACAAGAAGATAAAACATAGGACTATATCACTCAGTCACATAAGGAATGGTGAATAACCAAAATAATTATAGGATGAGTCACCACATGCTCACTTGTTCAGTGTCTGTGATTCTATAAAATATGGAAAACATATCCAATTTTATAGAATAAGGTGTTTTTTGTTTGTGCATTATGTTGATAAAGATAAAAAATAGTTGGTCACAAGAGATATTACATTCAATATCATCAATAAGATTATTTATAATATGGGTAAGGATGATGTGATACATAGATTAGCCTTAGATCATGAGAGACTGTAGTTTCTAGAAGAAGCACATCATCTTAGTTTGTGAATTACCTTGACAATGTGACTCAGAGATCAAGAATCACTATAAGGGAAATATTGATGGATTTAACTTGCATGGAATAAACTTGGTATATATCAAGTTGGAAAAAATAAATAAACAAAAATATACAAAAGTCATTACATGACTGCAACCAGTGATCTAAGAAAAATCAACTAGAATAGACAATGTTGTTATATGACAATAGATTTTAGTCATATCTAGGGATGATGTGCATTTCATGGAAAGGAACATATGTCATTTATGAAGTATCACAATAAATAAATATAGTTATTAGGGACCTTCAAGGAAGCATCCTTGGGTGAGTAAGTGGCTACAGGCTTAAACCTTACCACTAATGATCTCTATAAATCTCATGTTAAAAAATAAGGTGGGTGTTGAGTATCACCATGTAGTTAGGAGTTTTTTTTATTTTTTAGTATTTCTTGTGTTTTTGAATACATTTTAGTGTATTTTTTTATAGTGAAATATCTATATCATATATAGTCTAAACATCATTTAAAATTTAAACTCATAGAACATGAAAATGAAGCAGTAGAGCAATGCGAAGGCAAAGATCGTTCAATATGTAAGTCAACTAATTAAATATAGGAATGAGGCACTAACAAAAAGGTATGATATAAATGTACAAAATAAAAACTACCAAGATAGTAAATGATGAGGCACTCCAAATATTTCATCATTCTTAACACATATAGATGTGTTAGATAATAGTTATGTATAATAAAGGGAAGTCTTTAGAAATGAAAAGATGACATGTCACATTGAAAAAATATGTTATAAAAAGAAATGAAAATATCCATCAAAACACCAAGGTCACATCACAACAACTGATGGCATTCAATGTAAAAAACATAATGACATGAAATCAACTAAGAAAATTCAATATGAAGTGTCAGACATATGGAGCAAGAAATATATATATATATATATATATATAAACAATGGCATACAAAGTGAAACACTCTTGAAATTCATATATAATAAGAGATTTATACACATTGAAATTTAGATAAGTATTTGAGTGAAAAATCATCAATATCACCACTATATAATAATGAGAGGGGATCAATCCTAACTATTGATTCCATTGTATGACTCATAGAATGAGGAAATGGGAATTAGGTTGACATTATAATAGATAAGATATCATGACCTAGATATTTTTTATTTCATCAATGTTGTAGAATTAAATTTGGTCACCTAAAATAAAGATATATGTTAATATCTAAGGTCCCTATCCATTAAAAATTAGTTGTGAAGATCTGATGTAGAGTGACTCATCAAGATCCTCATTTTTAGGTGATTGGATGAAGTGATGATGACTTTCTTGAGTTAGTAAATGAAGGGGTGATACATTTGTCTAAGGATGTCACTACTTACATCAATGTAAAAATAATGGCATAGGAAACAAGACTCCCAATAAAGGTAAAATCCCTGACATAGTAAAAAACCAATATCCCTTAAATCCATTTGGATAGCAATGAAAAATACTTACATGTATTCAAAGGGATAATGATTGCTTTAGTGGATGATGTTGTAGTAAAGGTGCAACATAATGCATCACTAAAATATTATGAAAACTAATGAAGAGTGT
The DNA here is from genome assembly GCA_037957365.1 of Torreya grandis. Taxonomy (NCBI): domain Eukaryota; kingdom Viridiplantae; phylum Streptophyta; class Pinopsida; order Cupressales; family Taxaceae; genus Torreya; species Torreya grandis. The sequence goes on along the minus strand of JARHVA010001045.1, from coordinate 1,839,503 downwards.
GCATCAATATATAAAATGGGTCATGTACATTACATATCCTAAGATATATTTCAATTAGCCTAAGTTCTTGGTGACTGCATTGATCACCAACATAGAGAAGGTAATCGCTAATGCCTCACATACCTTCCAATACCAGTTTCCAGTATTGTTCATTTGTTTCACCTAATAGAAATATTTTTATGGCCTCATCTCATTAGATGTATAATTTTGGCCTAAAAACACCTTTGTAGATCGCACATGGACCAAGATAAGGCAATATTATGAGTAAATTGGCTTGTTTAATCAAGGTTGGGTAGAGATCTAGGGCCTTATTAATTCACACCCTTAGGTGCCTCTAGATGTTTTGAAATATTTTTAACCATTCATATTAATCAAAAAACTTCACAACAAGATTAAAATATGATTCCATGAGCTTTCCAAGGCACCAATCACATCACTAGCATTTTTCATCACCATGTTGGACATGCAGGTTGAAGTCTCATGATAAAAATACTTGGTTTTGAGTATAATGAAACCATAATTATCTATGCCTCCTAGCATATAACAACCATTAATGAAAAAAATATATAAGTGAAAGCACAACTATAGATACCTAAATCTAGCCACCAATAACCTCCAACTAGGCTTTTGACCAATTTCTATTGAAGTGTACAATTTGGCCTAAAAACACTAAATCACATTAAAAGCTTTGAAACTAACATATTCAAGTGAAAATATTAGCTATAGTATCATTAAAAGGGGTAATTAAATTTATGGGCTAGCTAAATTTGATTAGATCATTCCAAGTCAAAATTCTAATTTTGCACTTGGGTGCTCTAGATTGCTCTTTCTTATCAAATCTCTTACATGAGACATGTTCCCTTGTTATTTGGTATTGGTAACATCCTAAATGGGATAACGGATCCAATGCATATGACATCAATTTCTAATTCCAATCTAGTCAAATTTTGAGCTAATAACAAGGCATTCTGATCAATTGGAATAATTTATGCACAAAGTGATTAACCATACTTAAGAGCTAATTAAACCAAATTAGAGCCTAATTAAGAATTCCATGGAAAATTGTTGAATAATTATTTTTGGAAATGAATACTAAATATATGCATCATCAAGTGACCTCATTTCTTAAGAAGACATCCCTAGGCCATAAATACCACAAATATCAAGATTCATGCCTCCCATGCCTCACAAATGCCCTCCATGCTTCTTAATTGATCCTTTATCCCAAATATTGATGAGCCTATTTATGGATTTTAATTACATAATTAGATTAATCCTTAGCCACAGATCTCAATCTTGAGATGGATAGTTCAAGTTGATTCTACCCATTTACAAAAATCTATAAATAAGAGACCTTGCCCCATGAATTTAAGTCTTGATAATGCAAAGTTATAATGCATAAATGATTCTAAAAAATCTATTGAAATTAGTGTTACCATGCCAAATTGATTCCAAGCCAAAGGTGCCAAGGAGAAGAGGAGATAGCCAAGCCTCCTTTGATGAAGACTTTATGAGCATAAGCCAAGCAAGCCACTACAAAAGCATTTGAAGCATCCAAAGAAGGTGAAGGATTGTTGTTTTTCCTTACTTTTTAGTTGTGTTTGTCATTTGTTTTTGTTATTAATCTCACCCTAGTAACTAAGCATGAAGGTGTTAGTTTAGTGTTTTGTTAGTCAATTTGCTTTGTTCATTTTGTCACTAACACAATACTAATCTCCTCTTGTAATTCCAATCTAGTCAAATTTTGAGCCAATAACAAGGCATTATGATCAATTTGAGTGTTTTGTGTACAAAGTGATGAATCATACTTAGGAGCTAATTAAAAAAATTAGAGGCTAAATAATAATTCCATGGAAACTTGTTGAATACTTATTTTTGGAAATGAATATTGAATATCTAAATTATCAGGTGACCTCATTTCTTGGGAAGACATCCTTACACCATAAATACCACAACTATCAGGATTCATGCCTCATTAATGCCCTCCATGCCTCTTAATTTTTCTTTTACCCCAAATATTGATGATCTTATTTATGGATTTTAATTACATAATTGGATTAATCCTTAGCCACACATCTCAATCTTGAGATGGATGGTTCAGCTTAATTCTACCCATTTGCAAAAATATATAAATAGGAGACCTTACCACATGAATTTTAAGTCTTGATAATGCAAAGTTATAATGCACAAATGATTCTAAAAAATCTATTTCAATTAGTGTTACCATGTCAGATTGACTCCAAGCCAAGCAAATTTAAAGGTGCCAAGGAGAAGAGGAGATACCCAAGCCTCCTTTGATGTAGACTTCATGAGCACAAGCCACTACAAAATCATTTGAAGCATCCAAAGAAGGTGAAAGATTCTTGTTTTTCCTTACTTTTCAATTGTGTTTGTCATTTGTTTTTGTTATTAAGCTCACCCTAGTAATTAGGCATGAAGGTGTTAGTTTAGTGTGTTGTTTGTCAATTTGCTTTGTTCATTTTGTCACTAACATAATACTAATATCCTCTTCTTAGTCAAATTCCTAGTTCACAAATGGCACATCCGATGGGACTAAATGCATCCCACACATGAAGAATATCATTATGCAACTTTAAAATCTTCAATTAGATCATTAAAACTTTTACAATTTGATTTTATAACTTTATTTTGTCATTTTCCTTTGTCATAGGTTTACATAGTAATCATCACCAGTTGAGTAAACCATCAAAGGTCATTTTAAACCATTGTTGATTAAGTATAACCATCATAAATTATCATAACCATCAATAGTTAGTAAAATTATCATTAGTCTGCATAAATGTTGTCGATTAGTGTAACTGTCACCGATTAGTATACCCATCGATAGTCACTGTGTTTTTTTTACGAAAACCTAAGAGATCATTTTTCTCATTTGGTTATTTCATCTTCAAAAGTGATTCAAAGCTAAACATCTTGCTAACATTTTTTTTGTAGGTTTTACTTGAAAAATCATCAAGCATACTTAAATAGATCCTTTGAAACTTCTTTTAGGGTGTTTTAAAATGAATCAAACTTTTAATTTTGGTGCTTAAAGGAAAATCATTTAGGGTTTTATTACTTAAATCTTGTAGTTATCTTTCAAAGTTAAAAATTAAGACCAAGGGTTCAAAAGAACACCACTTAATTTTTCAAATTGATGTTTAAAATTGAACTCACTTGTCTAATTTTTTATATTCAATAGTTGTTTAGTTTTTTTTTAATTGAAAAATAGAAGGATGTCATGTGTATGCTCTTTCATTTGTCCCCTTTAGGGAACCCTTGGAATCAAAAATTCCATCCTTATTGCAAAAATTTTAGTTCAAGGCTTAGAAAGAATGTCATCTAAAGCACTCCCTAAAAACTTGTCAAAGTTTGGGTGACCTTGAAAATAACCCTAAAGTCTTTCTATTAGTCTTTTATTTCATACAAATTTGGATTTTGAAGGGGACATCATTACCTCCCATGAATTTTTTAGGGAAGCTTTGAGCTAGGTTTTCATCTCCCGGCATTGACTTCATTTAGCTTCATATAAGATTTACACACGGGATGTAGTGGCACTTTAGACATCATACTACACTGAGTGAATAGTAGGATGTAGTAGTTGAAAAAAGGACTAGACCTTTTTGAAACAAACCAAGTGATACTAACCTAAAATTTATGCTTTTATTTTGCATTGTTTGATGTGAAAATCATTGTGCAATTAATTCCCTTAGAACGTTCAAAAACTTGTAGATCTTAGATACATCCCCACTTGCTACAGAAGTAGTGTTGGTGCAAGGTGCACCTCAAGGTCCATGTTGTAGTACTATCATTTTAGATAAGGGGATGGTGTAAAAACCCTACTATATAATGCACATTTACTTTTGGATGAACACTTAAAATACTCTCAAATGATGTATATTGATAGATTCCAACAATACCAAGCAACCTTGTCAGTTTAGGATCTAAGAGAGATTAATTAGTTGGTTTTGTCCTAGAATAAATTCTTTTTTGGAGTTAAAAATTGGTGTAAACAAATGATACCAAACCAAACACATGGTCCTTATTTTCCTTTGAACAAAGAGGTGCTATGTTGGCCATGTGAAATCATCAATTTTCCTTGTTCAAAATTCATCAAAACTTGGAGTCATATCATCCACTTTGGTGTAGTTATGATGCCCAATTAACTCTAGACCTTTACCAAAGTTGTTTAAGTCCTTTATTTATAATCTAAATTTGAAATTTCACCTTTATAAGTTCATAGGGCTGATGTGTTACATGGTTTCACCATTTGCACTAAACTTGAGGGAACTTAGGTTTAATTTCCAATTTGGGTTGAAGGCCTTTTAAGACTCATGAGTGTTATCACCACTTGATAAACTTAAGTCATTTTGTACTAAACACTTTACCTTGATTCTATGCACCACAACATTTTGAGTCAAGAAAGGTAGTGTTATGTTGTCAAATTTGTGAGAAATTATCTTTGCATTAGAGAGTTTTTGAAATAAGCATTTTGTCACATCTTTTGGGTAGTCTAGTGCTGTTACGCTACCTAAAACGTTTTAGATATTGTTTTATAGGCACCCATACATAGATTTCAAATTTGTTCCTACATTTTAAAACTAATCTAAGTATACCTTTGTGAACCTTTATCTAGCGTTGTTACATTATTCACTTTTTATCTATCTTATTTGTCAAAGGAACCAAGTTTTATACCATTATTTATGAGAAAACAAACTATCTCTAAAGTGCCTTTTGTTTCATACCTTATACCTATTTGATCGAGTCCATGTCCAAGAATCAAGTTCCTAGTGTTTGTTAGAAGTGTTTCAAATCCATTAGATTAAAACTTTCATTTATTTTAAAGTCTATCTTTGGACACCGCATTTTGGCCAAAAGACCTAGCAACTTTTAATTTCCTAGATTAGACTGATTTAAAACACTTCGAACTTACAATTTGGCATTTCATTTTTTGGTTCATTTACTTAATGTTTTTGTGTAAGATGTGTAATGTTAGACACTTAACATTAGTTTGTGTTATCACAAATATTTGCATAAACCTTCTTGATCCTTTTTTTAAAAATCTAGACCAAGTTTGAACATCAAATTTTAAACATTATCTTTTTAGAGTTTGTATAACTCTTTGACCTTTTATTACAAAAACATTTACTATGGATCCCAACATGCATTCCTACACTCGTAGTGGATTCATGTACAATCCGAGGATTAGTAATGTGGTTGCATAGGAAGAAGTGGTGCAAGACCCCTACACAAATAATATTGATTATGAGATGGATCCATATCCCTCTTATAATACTCAATTATGGGCACAAAGCTAAGATCCATTGGATAACTATTTGGTTAATACAACGCCTTATTCAAAACAAGACCAAGAACAAACTACACAATACCTACAGTTGATGAACTAGTTCTACAACAGTCATGCTGTACTAATATGCCTTCCACATATGATCCATTTTTATTTGATCACCATTTATTGGAGAAAAAATATGAGATTTTAGTTAGAGCCATAGAGGTAGGGGCCAAGTTTCCAACAGAATTCCCCTATGTGAATTTACCAAGCCCAGTAAGAATACCCCACAACATAATTTATGATCAACAGGGTTCTTCTAGAAATCCTTTGGCTATAGTCCAAATAACGTATCAGGACCCTAATATGATTAACAAAGATAAAAACCTCATGGAATACCACTATAACCAAATGCAAATGACATATCAAACCTCCCTGAATCTAGCACATAATTTCAATTAGATGACCATGGTGAGCAAACCTATTATTGACTTAGTTCCTTCAACAAGATTTTTGATAGAGTTAATTGGTCAAGGCAATTAGAATTTAGACCCATTCACATAAAATACTTAGGTAGATAACTTGATACATATGCCAATTATTGAAGAAGTGTCTTCTACTTCTATGCATAATAATGAGCAAAATATAGTGGACAATGTGTAAGTAATGTTCAATCCAAATCAAAGTAGTACTAACACATAAACAACTAGTCAACCAAATGTGCCTTTAGTTAACAATACAAGTGGTTCTCCAAAAATGGGAGTAGGAGTTTATACATCCCAAACTTAACCTACTGCTTCATCAATCATGCAACCAATAGGATTAAGTAGTCAAAAAACACCTAATGTCACACCTCAACAATAGAATGTGACAAATCATAATCCTCCTCAATAAGGGATGAGTAGTATTCTACAACATCAAGCACAATATAGTGTACCAATGTAATAGAGGCTAAATGTATTACCACCACAACAAGGGGTAACTAATGTTCCACCTAATCAGGTAGTGACAAACATACCTCTTTAATCATAGACTAGTATACCAATCCAAAACCAAATGATGACTAGCCAACAACGTGTAAATATTGGTCATCAACAAATGCTAAATCTTCAATAGGGGGTCACTTTCCAAAAAGGATTCATGTAACAAGGAGGTTCCCATGTTTCTCAAGTACCTACTAGACAACAATCAGTTCAAAATGTGCCACAAGTTCAGAGACAAGGTCTTGGTTCACAAGTTTCCACTCAAAAACAAGGTTTGATTATTCAAAAACATGTCCCTTTTCAACCACAACAGGCATAGTATAGTTATATCCCTCCATTACAACCACAAAATCCTCTAAGTCAAACCTTTATATCCAACCCAAACTAGAATATCACACAACCAAATGTGCAATTTCAAGTACATCCTAATCCATGTATGCATATTCTTGGTCCATTTCCTAACCAAACTATTATACCTCAATAGATATCTCCATCATACCTTGGTCAAAGTCTCCCACTTTTAACCTCCCAACCATCTACCCAAACCAAGGTTCTTCCCCAAACCAATGTTCCTTCCAATTTCCTATCCCAAGAATTGTAACAGATGAAAGGTGTAATTGCTACCATTCAGGCTAGGAAACAAACTAAAAATTTTAATTTGGATGACGCGTGTTCTTATCCATTCAACATGGAGTACTTGTAGATACCATTTCCTCTAGGATACAAACCAATGAAATTTGATAAATATAAAAAGAAAGGTGACCCTAAGGTCCATTTAACTGAGTTATTTGTCACATGTTAACTAGTGGCATATAGTGATATATATATTTTATTGTTGTTTCCAAGGAGCTTGGATAGAAAATCCTTGCAGTGGTTATTAAAGTTGCTCAATAATTTAGTAACAAATTTTGATGATCTTTATGATAAGTTTGTGCAACACTTTTTCTATAATCTCAAACATGAGATTTCATTGGTTGAACTTAACACAAGCAAAATAAAAAGGTTGGTGAGAGTTTTGAAAGTCATCTATAGTGATGGAGAGCCCTTGTAAGCTGATTCACCTAAATTTTATCAGATAAACAGTTAGCCATTGTGTTTACTAAAAATTTGCATAATGAGATAGCTTATTATTTGAAACTATAATGTGCACATACTTTAAAGGAAATCATCAACAAAGGCTTGTTGATTGAGAGAGCCCTTATTAATAAAGGGATCATCAAGCTTACATCAACTAATCAAAATAAAGGTACCAATTAGGGAAGTGGCTAAAACCACCATCCAATCCAAGTGAAAGCATCACAACTAACATAGGCCAATAACCAAGATGGACCAAAGCAATTCAACCATGATAAGAATGTTGTGGGTAATGGAGTAACAAAGTCACATCATGTCCAAATAGTGAAAACATTGTCTGTACCAAATTTTTAGCTTACTCCTACCCAACAACCTCTCCAACCAATGCTGCAAGCACAACAACCAAGACCTACACAACAAATACAACAACCTTTACCATTATAAACCCCTCCTCCAAGGATAATTGTGCCTATGCATCATGTCTTTAGTGACCTAGGAGAGCCTATTGAGTTTGTATTTCACAAAATTTTCATGATTAATCTAATTAGTTGGCCTATACCAAAGCATTATCCACAAGGCATTCCTTATCCTGATTGGTACCATGAAAATGAATTCTGTGAATACCATCGAGTCAATGGGCATAATCTATGAAGATGTGTGTAAATCAAGAATTTGATTGAGAATATGTTGGAGAATGGGGAGATAACATTGGATAATGGTGCTTCTACCTACAATAACAACATAACACTCAATACACACACTTAACTAACAATCAGTAACAACAACACCAACTGGTGCAATAATAAAATTAACAGTATCAAAATCAAAGGCCAAACCAATAGAATTAGTAGTTTTAATAACAAAACCCATAATTTCAAAACAATAGACAAAATCAAGCTCAAAATGGTAAAAACCAATAAACCTACCATGAAGTTGCACATGACTACAACATGGTTGTAGGTCATATTGTAGGGGCAACATTAATACCATCTTCATTAATCCTAAACCAAGCAATAATTAATCTAGACCATTGCTAAACAATACCATTCAACTAGATTACATGGATAATCCTTCTTTGACCTATGATTGCACACATGCAAACCAACAAATCATGACTTCCACTTTTGGACCTTATACTGATAACTTGCCCTTATCATGTGACGACATACAAGTGCATTGATAATTGAGACTTATCCTATCTGGTCCCACACCATTCTGAACATTTTTTAACAATTATGGTCTAGCATCTAACCCTGATTATTTAATCACAACTTGAAGGTCAAAGATTACTATCATAGGCCCATAACCATCTACCACTTTACCTATTATCCAACCAACCATTTAGACTTAGAATAAACCATTCACCATTGACTAAGATAAGAAGTTTAATCTTTTATAATAATTATAGAAGACACTTGCACAAATTTCTATTTTAGATTTGTTGTGAATGTCAACAATCCACAAGAAAATTTTAAATGATTTTTTAACCCAATCCACTATTGCTAGTGACATATCCCCAAATAAATTTCAAGCTTTGGTTGGACACCTAGCTCTATCCCAACAAGTCACATTCAACTAAGGTGATATGTCTTCCCTTGGCCTGCTTCATAATAATCCATTCGACATAGAAGTTTATATATAGTGGCATAAAGTGAAACATATCCTTATAGATAATGGATCAGGCCTTAACATAGTGTCTCTAAAGCTCATCAAGCTTCTTGGTTACACAATGGCAGATCTCTAGTCAGAAATGATAACTATCAAAGCCTATGATTATCAAGAAATAAAATCACAAGGCACCATTAGCTTACTAATTATCATTGGGCCTTTGACCCATAATACACTTTACCATGTGTTTGATCTTGAGTTGTCATATAATATGCTTTTAGGAAGGCCTTGTTACATGAGACTCATGCAGTCCCATCAATGCTGCACCAATGTATCAAGTTATCCCACTTAGGGATGGAAGTGAATATTCCAAGAGATTTACACCCATATGAACATTGTAAACATCTCGAGGCTGAGTTTCAAAGCTAAAATTACCAATACAACATGAATCTAAGTTCCAAAAAAGATAAAGGAAAGGCCATACTTATTGATCCTCCATAGGATAATTTCATAGATCATAATACCTTAGATTCCCTTTCTCACATACCACCTCTTGAAGCTTTCAATCATTTCACCATTTTAGGTAATGGTCTAGGGGAATATGTGACCCATGATACCTACAAAATTTAATTTATACTTCTTAGGGGTGACCCCACATATCTTATTCAAGTTCCATCACTAGTGACTAGTCATGATGATGCCGACAATAAAGTAGATTTTGATTATAGCCTCACCTTTGCTGACCTAGCTAAGACTAATTTGTTTGATAATAATGCCATTTTTACCCTTACCCTAGTCATTCATCACAACCCATTGCCATTATACTATCCCCAACTGATAGATTGGGACCAACAAGAATCCAATTTATCGATTGATGAGTTTCAAAATGATAGGCATTTTGTGCATTTTTAGGCCTTAGAGATAATGTTCCATTAGGAGATCATAAATTAAGATTCTCAATTACATTATATCATGAAGCCTATTTTAGAGAGCGGGTGAACACCTTTAGTCAAAAGAAAATCAATAAAACATTGAGGTCTCAAAGTGAAAATCTCTTTGAGGCACTTTTTGACCAAGGAAAAAGTAAAGATAAAGGCCAGTCTAGTGGTGAAAACCTATTTCAGGTGCCATTAGATGAGGGTGTTCATTTTTCTTCAAATTTAGACCAAGAGATCACTAACGATGAACTTGCCTATGGATCTGAGTTTAGTTTTATGTAATAACAAGTATTTGATCAAATTCTTCAAGAATTTTTGACTATTTTTATCACATGGGCAGATCTCACATTGGGGGAATCAAATTCATCATGCCTAAGAGATGTTGAAGATCAAGTCCTAACAGAGGATCGTACTATAGTTCAATAGTTCAAGTCTTTGCCTACTATCCTAGAAGATGGTTTAACCCTTCTAGTCAAATATATAATAGAGATAAACATCAAGACTCCATTAGACCTAAAATGGATAAAGTTAGGCATGTCCCTCACTAAGGAGGAATGTGAAGTCTTTACATCTTTGTTAAGAGAATTTGTATATATCTTTGCATGAACTTATTCTGACATGCTAGGTTTGGACCCCACCTTGGTTTTACACCACATTGTGGTCAATCTTGATGCCAAATCAATGAAACAAAAGCTACTTAAGATGCATCCTCACATTGTTGTCTTGGTAAAGAAAGAGTTGGAAAACTCTTAGAAGTAGGATGTATCCGATCCATTGACTACTCACAATGGATATCTAATGTTGTAACTATTAGCAAAAATCTTGAAGGAATCCAAATTTGTACTAAGGATGAATTTCTATTACCTAATATTGACATGATCATTGACTCCATAGTAGGTTATGAAATGCTTTCACTCATGGATGGCTTTTCAGGATACAACTTAATCAGAATAGCACCAGAAGACTAATATAAAATAGCATTCACCACTCTATGAGGAATATTTTGTTATTAAGCAATGAAATTTGGTCTTAAAAATGCTAGAGCTACATATCAAAGGGCCATGGTTGTCATATTCCATGATATAATGCATGATATTATTAAATACTATGTCAACGACATATTAGGAAAATCCAAGACCAGGGCTGACCATCCAATAGTGCTACGTAGGATATTTGAAAGATTGTGGGAGTATAAAGTTAGACTCAATTTAAAGAGATGTGTGTTTAGAGCAACCTTAGGAAAGTTACTTGGCTTCATTGTGTCTTATAAGGGTATTGAAGTTGATCTGGTCAAATTCCATGCTATAATTGAAATGCCACCACCAACCAATTTGAAGCAACTCCATAGTTTACAGGGCAAGATCCAATCAATCTGATGATTCATCTCTTAGCTAGTAGACAAGAGTCATCCATTTACACATCTTCTAAATAATGGAGTTGCATATCACTAAGATGACCACTACCAAACAAATTTTCAACAAGTCAAGGACTATTTAGTTAATCTACCTGTTTTGTTACCTCCTATGCCAAAAAAGCCATTCTTGTTGTATCTATCAGATACTGATAATAACTTAGGGGCACTTTTAGCTCAACATGATAGCAATGGAAAAGAGCATGCAATATACTACTTAAGTCATACATTGGTCACATATGAACACAACTATGCACCTATTAAAAAACTTGTCTAGCTATGGTCTTCATAGCTCAGAAACTACACCATTACATGTTAAACAATAAGACCATGGTCATTTCAAAATTAGATCCACTAAAGTATCTACTATCTAAAACAACTTTATAAGGTAGAGTGGCTAAATGGATCATTCTTCTTAGTGAGCTTGACATAGAGTATGTCAAACAAAAGGCAATCAAAGATAGGTCCTTGTAGATCAACTTGCTAAAGCACCTCTTGCAAACACAAAGCCACTCACATTTCATTTTCTTGATGAATCCATAATGACTATCATTGACACACCTCTTGAGGAGCAGTACTAGAAGCTATATTTTTATGATTCATTTATTTCACAGTTATTGGGGATAGGCCTCTTATTTAGTACACCATAGGGGGATCTAAGCCCTAAATCATTTAGAATAATTTTTTCTTGTACAAACAACATGGCCGAGTATGAATCACTTGTTATAGGACTTCAATAGATAGTACAGTGGAATATATCTTATCTAAAGGTTCATGGTGATTCTTAATTAATCATCAATTTGATACCAGACCATTTTTAGACTAAAGATGACAAGTTGGTTCCATATAAGGATATGGTCGATACCCTAAAGCAACAAATTGCAAATATCCAATTTGAGCATATACCAAGGGCTATTAATAAAACTACATATGTTATGGATACTATTAGCTCTTTGATTTGACAAATAGACAAAGATAGAGAATATCAATTTCTTATTGAGAATTTATTCACACCAGCTCATGAACCTTCAACCATTGCAATGATTTGTGATATTGTTAGTCCTAATTCTATTTGGTACTCAAACCTTTAAAACTACCTTCATGACCAGATTCTACCACCTAACTTATCTCAAAAACAAACCAAAGCATTTATTCATCATTCTACTCATTATACTCTACTTGGATCCACCCTTTACCATTATAGTTTTGATGGAACTCTGCTTCATTGTTTAACTTCCACAAAGTCTATGCTAGTATTAAGAGAAGTTCATGAAGGGGTATGTGGAGCTCATTATAGTGGGTTAATTCTATCTAAAAAGCTTTTTGTACTAGGTATTATTGGCCCATGATAGACACAGACGTAGTTGCATGTGTAAAGAAGTGTGACAAATGTCAAAAGCATACTAATCTGATTCATGCCTCAGCACAAACTCTAAAATTGATGTCGACACCATGGCCATTTGCTACATGGGAACTTGACCTCATTGGGAAGATCAACCCCACTTCATCTGATGGCCATAAACATATCCTTACTACCACTAAGTATTTCACTAAGTGGGTTGAAGCTATACCCCTCACATGACTGGAAAGAAAATTTTCAAATTTATCTTCAACCATCTCATTTTTCACTATAGTATCCCCTCTAACATTATATTTGATAATGGAGGATCATTAAAGAACAAGGATGTAGACTAGCTATGTATCAAATATAACATCACACAAAAATTTTATACAACATATTACCCTCAAGGTAATGGATAGGCCGAAGCATCAAACAAAATCATTCTCAATATTATCAAAAATATTGTCAATGATGCCAGTCATGATTGGCACCTACAGATATTCTCTACCCTTTGGACATACCATACCAATCATGATACTCCTATAGGAGCCACTCCATACTCACTTGTTTATGGTATTGAAGCCATCCTTTCCATTGAGGTTGAATTGCCTTCACTATGCATATCTTTCAAACATGTCCTAGATGATCACAACTATCGAGTAGCTCACCTACAAGAGCTAAACCTACTTGATGAAAAACAAATAGCTACACTTAACAATCTTTAGGTATATCAAAACTGACTCAAAGACCACTATAATTGGTGGGTTAAGTATCAAAAATTTGAACTTGGTGATCTTATTCTTAAATAAAACCAAAAGAATACCATAGCTAAGAAGAAGCATAAGGGTAAATTCAAACCAAATTGGATAGGGCCTTTCATCATTATTGTAGATTATGGATTAGGGGCATACAGGCTTGCCACACTAGATAGAGATGAACTTCTTAAGTCGATGAATATTATTCACCTTAAGTGGTACTATGCTTGAGTGCTAAGGTGTATTATCTATTAAGACCATTTTAGTGGTGCCATTTTATCACTATTCTTCTTTATACAAATATCATTCTTATCTATCCTCTTAGCTATATCTACTTTACATTTCCAATATATCAACCAAATGTTTTCTAAATCCTAGCCCATTTGACCTTAGTTTTTGCCATTCATTACGTATTTTTAGCACTAAAGAATCTGATCAATTTCATTAGTTGTTTCAAGTACTTCAAACAGAGATCATATTTTGGAGCAATATGATAGAAGTTTTATAAGTTACATCTTTTATTTGTTATTCATTTCTTATCACAAGTCTTCTTGCTAATTATAACTACTTTTGGGAAAATTAGTACCCTTGATCCATACCATTATGTCCTAGTTATAACCACCTATGGGAAAACTAGGGGAAACATTTGTTTATTGAGCCTTGACATACCAACTTGCCACTTCTTATGCCATACTATGCCTTTTACCAACTATGACTATTTTTTTTGAATTGACTGCTACACTAGTCAAATTCCTCCATTGTAAGGGTGGAACTACAGTGACTTGAGGTCCTACTCTAGGAATATGTAGGTAGCACTTGATAGTTGTTGAGGTCAGCTTAGTCACCCTTTCCACCACATTCTCACCATTTGGTGAGTAACTTAAGCCATGCTCTCATCATTTTATGAACAACCTAAGTTTGAATGCTCTCACCATTTTATGAGTAACCTAAGTTTGAACGCTCTTGCCATTTTATGAGAAACCTAAGTTTGAATTCTCTCACCATTTTGTGAGCTTAAATAATTTAGTGTCTTTGCATTCTTGATCAAGTTGAGATACTTTAAAAATTACAAAAACATTTTTAAAATTGTTAGAAAAAACCAAAAACACTAACCACTTCTTTGCCTTAAGGATTCTGGGAACCCTTACTAAGTTGTAAGCAAACCACTTGTCACTTAGTTTCCCCATCTTTTTTGGCCTTTTATCTTATGTGCTTTCCATTTTTCAAGACCATTCCTATTATACTATCACATCTATTCTATTTATTTTCATTAGTTATCACATTCTTCCCATTCTCTGGGAGAACTACATTTAGCCTAAAGTTTTTTATTGGATATTACATCCATGGAACTATGCAGGAAGCAGCCACTTGCCTAGTGCATATGGAGATATCTTGGCCACCCCCTTCCTTTTATTCTATTCCCTCATTTTGTTCATTTGTTAAGTTATCACCTATTTAGGGGTAATGTTCACATGGTTTCTATTACGTTGTTTGTTTATTTATTCTTATTTTGTTTGTTTGTCTACATATTTGTTTGCTTTCAACACTATTGCCTTGATTTGGTTTATGTGTGTTCATTGGGTGATTCCTTATCTACACTTAGACATGAATCCATCCATATTCATATGTTTACATTTTCATCATGGTTTATATCATTGGTGCATTTTTTATTAAGTATTAGATTACGAGAGTCAGTCCTTATGCATATTTTGGCCAAGTCCTCATGATCTTATACCATGATGCCTACTGACACATGCTATAACAAAACTCAGCTTCAATAAGTCTATTTAATAATGGTGGCATCAATATCTCTTCATTACCAACATCTTGATTCAATCCTAATCATATCCCAAATAGAGTAATTAACCACAAAATAATTTCAACCTTTATTAGTTCAGATGAGCATCTCCCTATTAGTAGGTTGTTACAATTCCTCATTACCCTCTATGTTAAGTTATCATCATTCTCGACCAAGTTTATCATGTTTTTCATAATCAGGTTCTCATGATTATAACCACCTATGGGTAAATCATTATACACCATCCCACATACATTTCATAATTATTATAACCACCTTTAGGCAAATCATTGTGTTCTCACCCACTTTACATTTTTTCCCCATATAGGGGCATGTTGTTATCTTATCTATCTTAACTGGGGAAAATCCATCTTCTCAATGATAATAACCATCTTTGGGCAAATCATTGTGTTATCATACCATGTTGCCACTATCGGGGTACAATGCTTATACCCACCTTTGGGCAAACCATTGTACACCATCCCACTTACATTCTCAATAATTTTTACTACTTTTTAAAAATCATTGTGTTTCACCCCATCATCTTTCCTTTCTTTGGACCCCTCACTTTGCCTCTTATCGAGGGACCGTTTGTTGACCTACTTGTGCCAATTGTTCCCTCAAGGGGGCATCATACAGTTAGTTTATCATCATTGTAGTTGTAGGCATATAAGACCTTTTCATTATTTTAGAAGATGTTACTATTCTTATATCTTATAATTCTTTCCCAAATAGGGGGAAACTGTAGACACCTAAATTTGGCCACTAATAACCTCCAGGTAGGATTTTGACCAATTTCCACTAAAGTGCACAATTTGGCCTAAAAACACTAAATCACATTAAAAGCTTTGAACTTGACATATTCAAGTGCTAATTTTAGCTAGAGTATCATTAAATGGGGTAATACAATTTATGGGCTAGCTAACTTTGAAAAGATCATTCTGAGTCAAAATGCCAATTTTGCACTTGGGTGCTTTGGACTACTCTTTCCTATCAAATATTTGCACAAGACACTTGACTTTGTTATTTGGTTTTGGTAACATCCTAAATGGGATAATGGATCCAATGCATCTAACATCAACTTTTAATTCTAATCTAGTCAAATTTTTGAGCCAATAACAAGGCATTCTAATCAAATTGAATAATTTGTGCACAAAGTGCTTAATCATACTTAAGAGATAATTAAACCAAATTAGAGCCTAATTAAGAATTTCATGGAAACTTGTTGAATAATTATTTTTGGAAATGAATATTAAATATATGCATCATCAGGTGACCTCATTTTTTGGGAAGACATCCCTTGGCCATAAATACCACAAATATCAAGATTCATGCCTCCCATGCCTTATCAATGCCCTCCATTCCTCTTAATTTATCCTTTATCCCAAATATTGATGAGCCTATTTATGTATTTTAATTACATAATTGGATTAATCCTTAGCCACACATCTCAATATTGAGATGGACAGTTCAAGTTTATTATATCTATTTGCAAAAATCTATAAATAGGAGACCTTGCCACATGAATTTTAAGTCTTGATAATGCAAAGTTAGAATTCATAAATGATTCTAAAAAATCTATTTCAATTAGTGTTATCATGCCAAATTGATTCCAATCTAAAGGTTCAAAGGAGAAGAGGAGATAGCCAAGCCTCCTTTGATGAAGACTTCATGAGCACAAGCCAAGCAAGCCACTATAAAATCATTTGAAGCATCCAAAGAAGGTGAAGGATTCTTATTTTTCCTTAATTTTTTAGTTTTGTTTGTCATTTTTTTTGTTATTAATCTCACCCTAGTAACTAGCCATGAAGGTGTTAGTTTAGTGTGTTGTTTGTTAATTTGCTTTGTTCATTTTGTCATTAACACAATACTAATCTCCTCTTCTTAGTCAAATTCCAAGTTCAAAACAACCACATGCACAACCTAATCCATATGCATCTTCATCATATCCATCCATAAGTAAGATAATTACTCTAGCATGTAGAGCATCACCACCAAAGAAAAAGACTCACGTCACCAACCTATCTATGGCTAAGTGATAGAGAATGTCAAATATTATTGTAGAGTATTATTTATTATAATTAGGTTTACTATGTAGAAGGTATATAACTCCATGTTGGATGATATTGGAATATACACTTATGATGAGGAGGATGAGAAAGATTTTTTCTTCTTAAAAAAAAGGTGCACTTGGAAATTGTGCAATAACATGTTAGTTTTACTCATAGTTGAGATACCCAAATTTTTTCAATCCATTAACATGGGCATGGTCATAGAATAAAAATAAATAAAATGTAAAAAAATAGAAGTTTTTCTAGGAGTAGTCACAGGATCATCATCTATAATGATGATGCAACTATAGATTATCAAGTAATAAAAAGGGATGGGTCAACCAAAACCCCAAAAAAGAAGTCCCCAAAAACCACTAATGTGTAGACTATGTACACCCTAGATTGCAATGACATATTATATATTCATAGAATGAATGGCTACCTTTGTCATGGTGCAAGGTGTTACAAAATATTATTTGAAGGAAAAACAATGAATAAAATAACAACCAATTGTACAAACTTACCAATCTAAGTGTCAAAAGAAAACTCTAGTCCCAATTGCTCATGCAAATATGCCAGTGAGTAAGTGCACATGGTTTTTTATTCACCTTCTCCTTCCTTACAAGATTACCCACTTCCTTCTCCACCCCATTCACTCCCTTCTCCATTATTTTCCCCTTATACCCCCACTCATGTAGTTCAACTTGAGGAAACCACTACACAACAAAAAACCACACCATAACAATAAAAAATGGAGTAATAATATCCATAGACAAACATCACATAACAACAAGTGCAATAAACTATGAAGGTAAAGGAATAAGTTAAAATGAAAAGTAAGAATAGAAAAATGTTGAACTGGAGAAGGCTAAGTATAAAGAAGAAGATAAAAACAAGAAATAAGAAGAATAGTAGTAGAGGAATGACAATGCAAAGAAGAATATGAAAGAGGAAGAGGAATTTGTAAAGAATAATTAAGAGAAAGAATAAAAATATGCACTAGAGGTGCATTAAAATAAGGTAAAGGCTGGTGAAACAACCAAGGAAATCAACAAGAAAATAAATGAAGCCCTGCATAAGTAGGAAGACTTGAAGTAGAAAATGATTGAATAAAAAGTAACCAAAGATGTTACGCAATAAGTTAAATAAGAATCCAAAGAGGAAAAGATGTAGGTAGAGGAAACTACCAAGGCAAAGGAGGAGATATAATTGAATAAAAAGGCTAAATTGGAAACTGAGACACATAAGGTTGAACATTAGGAATAAGTTATATAACATACAAAGGAAGCCAAGAAGGAATCAACTCTTGAACCTCAACATCCTTCTAGCACATCGAAAGGCTCAATATTGGGTCATTAAAGGGAACAAAAAGAGGCATAATAGGATAGACCATAGATGACCATCCAATGAATGTGGGATATCCAAGTTCCACTACTACAATAGATGACATTCACAATCCCTATCGCAAAAAATATGACACTAAACAACATCAACCACAAATTTTGTGACAACATTAACTTTGGCCATGACAATTCAAGATGTGTCATTTGATGTGACCCAACTCACCTTGGAAAATTAAATTGAGGGATATATTATGTTTCAAGAGATATATGCACAGAAGGTAACAAAGATAGAGTAAGACAATCTCTAACTAAGGAAGGAAAACACAAAGTTACATCCACACCATAGATGATATTTGTCCAATACTGGTGGTTCAATTTTTACATAATCAAGTGATTTTAATGGAAAAATAATTCACAAACTTACTCTCTCAACTCATTAAGTATTGGGTGGTTGCCTAAAAACTCCAATATATCTAAGTGTAAGGTCAACACTTGAAGGCTAAAACATAGATAATATTTAAGCTCCTTGAAAAACTTGATAATTATTTGACACTACACAAAAAACCATTCAAATTTCTTGCAGTATGTTTAATTGGATGTCATAGCTAAAAGATATTGGACTGAGGTGAATCCATATTTATCCAAGGTAGATAAATCCAAATAAACTAATGAGGATCAAATGGCCACCCTTGATCAAATAGATGCTACTCTAAAGGAGTTTATTACCTCAAGATATAATGTCATGAAGAAGATGAGTACACAGAAAAATGATATGTTCCACAACATGTTTACTAGCTTGCAGACATAATCTTACATAGATAGGATGGAGGAGATGTTGCAAGACATTTAACGTAGGGCATCACAACAAAGGGCCATAAATTTTATCATAGAGGATAAATACATCCAGATCATTATGTAGAAACAAGATCCTTTGTGTACATTGATTAGCATGCTTTGGGATGCCTTAGTGGATTGGAGGTAGTTCAAACAATATTTTTTGCATATGGACAACTCCCTTGTTGTTATCATTGATGAGCCTCAATTTATTTTACTGAGATAGATTGAAAGATAGCTTACAACCAAGAATAAATCAAAATACCTCAACTAACACTTAAAACCCTAACAAACTCCTATAGCAGTTGAATCTATAGTCACGTCATCTTCAAAAATGGTTTTAGTCACACCACCTTCTATATCACCACCATATTCATATTATGAGCCGACCCTAGGTACACACTCAATGCCTCCTCCATCTTAATAGGTACTTTGAGTCATCATTTTTTAATTTTTTTAATAATATAGAAGTATGAAATTCCATAAACATTAGGAGTGGGGACAAGTAGGTTTAAAAATCATAAATGGAAGCTTCTTAGTTATGTCAATCTATTGAAAATATCCAAAGGGTAGTAGATTAGTATGTCACTTAGTTGAAAATCTAAAAGGTAAACTAATAAGTGTGCAAAAGGGGAAAATGGGTAATCGAGATCTTGAGTGATAACCACAAGAAATTATTTTTGACCAACCCTATAGTGTAGTGCATGCAAGTCCACCAACTCTAGAATTCAAAACACTTATTGTGATTTTGTCTCACGATGAGATAACTCTTTAAGTCTTGGAAAGTATTATTCAGATGAACTAGCTAAATCAACCATTAGGTTGTAGGATGCTAGTTCATCTGAATTTTACTTATGATTACTAAAAAACAAAATTCTCAAAGTAACCATAAATATTGAGCTCTAAGATAGAATAATTGAAACATGTCAAATCAAAATAAGGATGTATTAGTGCTAATTTTGTTTCTAATTTAAATTTTTAGGACTTAGACATGTAAATCATTAGTTGGTAAAGGGTATGGGTATATTAAATTAGGGTAAAAATATGCAATAAATACAACCACCAATTTGTAAAATAATTGACCTAATCTAATATTTATAAAAATAAAAATGAATGACACAAATGATTACTTAGTTGGAAACTAACTAAGATGGATGATTTGGAGGTTGAAAACTAGCACAGAAGTTGATTAGGGTGTCATAAACAAGATCCAAGAGTTAGAACTCTTCCTAGACATAACATAGTTCCCTAGATTGTAATATAATTATGCTAGTGTATTATTTTCCACATTAGTGTCCTCATGCAGGGACTAAGGTTAACTTTTGGGAGTAGATATGTCTAATTATGATATGTATGATCATGTACGAATGAAACCTTATTCACTACTTGTGACCTGTTTTTGATTAATTTAGGAGAGAAATCCAAGACCTCAATCTTGTAAGGGTATTCAAGTGAAAAAATTAGAAAAAGTGTGATGTTATTTGTGTATTCTAGATGTCTTCAACACCCTAATGTGTTGAGAGTTGCCTACATACCAATTCTTTGAGAGGGAATCAAGCTTGATGTGGTTCTCTTAATCTAAGTACTGGTACAAGTGAAAGTGATACTAGTATGAGTATCAACTTGAGTGATTTGAGTGATTATTCATATTATAAATCTATGTATTCTAAGTTTAGGATTGTTATAGATGACTGTATGTAGAATTAAGGTAGAATATGGATGAATGATCTTGATTGTGCATAATTATTTTGAGTTTGTTTGTGTGTATTTGCATCTAATTTCAGTCTAGTGGATAAAGGGATAAACATGGTGCATATATATTGATTTGGTGATTTTTTGGAGTGTTAAATAGGTCTAATATGACCCTAGGTGTCTTAGGAATTTAAAATTTATCCGTTGGGGTTAAAATTTGGCAAGGGATATTAATGAGGTTCTTTGGTCACTAGCACGGTGTACTAGTTGTAGACACTAGAAAACTATACACTTATAATTTTCAATGATTAAATGCCTTATAACCTCCTAAATACCCCATAAAAATTCTTAACCCTTAACCAAACCCTCTTAGCCTAACCAAATCACTATTCTCCTAGTTACATAGTACTATTCACTATCACTATTCACTATAGAATCCAGTCACTATTCATGTTGACATGGAAAGTGACATGGCATATGACACGAAAAGTGACATGACATATGACATGTTAATTGACATGGTATGTGACATGGAAGGTGATTTGGGAGGTGATATGGTGACATAGGTTAGAAGTGAGGTGGCTTGATGTGGGAAATCATACCCCACTTGGGACCCTTTCCCAAGGTGCTTAATGACCTCATTTAAGAATCACAAGGGTCCCCCATTTAAATATGATGAATTTACCCTTAATGGGACATCATTAAACATGTATTTTTCCTTTACACATGAAAGTGGCCTTCAAAATGAGATACCTACCTCTTTAGTGCTTTGGAAAAGACAAAGGGCACCCATTTTAAACTTTTTAACCCAAATGGGAGACCCTTGATCAAGGTGTAAATACCACCACACTAATATTTTGACTAATTCATGCACCCACATGTAAAATGGTGCCACATTTAGTGTTCCATCTTTTTAAGTGGTTAGATGAAGACAAAAAAGGGTGGTGAAAAGTCTTTGGCCTCATTTAGACCCATGTGCATGATTCCCATTCAAAATTGGATTTATATGCAAGGTTGGAGACATACAAAACCAAATGGAAGACCCATGATCAAGGTGATAATATCAAAAACCTCTTATTTTGACTCATTCATGTACCACATGGAAAATGGTGCCATACTTCTACTATTCCCTCTTTTGGCATGATTCTTCACAACAAATGCTATAAATGCCCCCCTCTCCTTCAACCAAGGTTAAGTTTAAAGTTATTATTTGGTTATTAACATATTATTTAAGTTATTTTAATGAGTTCATAATTTTTGAGGTCATCCACATCTTGGAGGAAAATAATTCAAAGCAATGAAACTCTGCCGAAATTGCCTGAAGACATCTTCAACAACAACATTCTTCTTCAAGCTTGGAAGGTAACATTTGATTTTGTTTATTCAATTTAATTTTATCATCCCATTGTATTTTTAATCTATTAATCCATACTTATCCATTTTATCCCTTTGTAATTTCATTATCTCAGTCCATTTGCTCCCTTTCAATCTTTTATCTATTCACACCTTTGCCACTTTTACTCTCCTTATCCTCTTCCCCTTTTCCCATCTTAACTACTTAATTTATTATCTCATCAACCATTCATCCATTTATCCCATTTTAACCTTACCATTTTATTACCTTAACCATTTATTAACCAATAAAACCACCTTTCTTTAATTCTTTGTTACATTTCGAAACCAAAACCATAACCCTGCTTTGACTAATTTTCAGCATTAGTTACTTTATTTAGTCATTGTTTTAAAAGCACTTAACTTTCTTGTCTTCATTTAGTTATTTGATATTATTTAATTGTATTTAATTTAAATAATTATATATTTTAAATTCAAGTATATTTCTTTTTTATTCACAAACTTAAGTGTTAAAATTAGGTGGATTGGTAGCCTCCATGAAAGCTTTCGCTTCTAAGATCTAGTTCACGCTAGGCAATCCATCCAACTACTTGTCTAACTAAAAAAAATTGTGGTTTTAATTTATTATTGTAGGTAATTATTTCCTATCCAAATAATATTTATCACAAATTCTGGATTCAATAATCACACATTTAATAGGTATTCTTCTACACACCCTTCTTAACTAGTTTCTTCTTTTCACACTTAAGAAAAAACAAAAATTAGACAGAAATATTTTGGCATGCCCGGTGGGATACCTTGAGTTTTATTAGGTTATTGTATATTTTAAGACATTTATAATTTCATTGGTGAAATTCATTTAGTTAAATTATTATAAAATTAATCTTCTTTCTTTACCAAAAAAGGGGAAAAAAGAGTTTTAGTTGCATTTTTAGAAAAAATTAAATTTTACTAGATTTCTAAAAAGAAAGAAATGAGAATTCATCCTAGGATTAGGATTGAATTTTAATGTTTCAATCATGGGAATTTTAGTTGTTCTTGTCTTTATTCAAATAAATTAAAAAAAAAAATCTTTTGGTTAAAATTGAGTGCATCCATTGACTACTTGCTTGATTTTAGCTCACCTAGTTTAATTAAAAGCATTATGAATTAATCATAGTTCACAAATATTATACAAACCAAACCACTTTCAAAAAAAAAAATCAAAACACAATTGAGATAATATCCAACTAGGATTTCATCACCTAGTGGATCACCTTACCCTTTCCTAGTTATCTTACTTGGATTTAATCACAGAGGGGATAACCAACTCAGTTCTTTGACTAAGTATAAACTATATAAATTAGTACATATTGGCTAAACACCCACACTATCTGTGAGATTTTGATATGAGGGGATAAAGAACCAAGTACCAAACTACGTACTTGGACTAATACAAAATTTTATTGAGTGCCTAAACATAACCTAAAACCAAACATATACTACCTTGTTTAGCACCTATTCAAGCCAATTTTCTCATCACACTTTTTTAAGGCATAAGACAAAAGAGAGATTAAAAGGAATCCTAAGATTTAACGCACTCTTAGTGAATGCATTATTTACCTTGAATATTTTTTTTAATCTATCTTTGTTTGAGGTGTGAGAATGTATAAACCTTTTCTTATTTTCTCGTATGGTTCTTACTTGCCAACAACAAAAAGAACTCGAGGAACAAAACCCACCACCAAATCAACCATCACCAATTTCTACCTCTTCATATATGGAACACATTTCTAAACCCATGGACTCCCCTCACTCTCCAAGAATTCCTACTCAAGTAGTCCTAGGAGATGCAAATTTTTTTGCTTTCCTAAACAATAATCATGTAGCCTTACAACACTACCTAAGAACCACATCTTACCAAATCTTAGTTTTGACCCCACCCATAGATCCACCTTATGGCATGCCTCTCCACCTCATGGGGAATACCTCCACTACCACAATAACTACTCAAACTTTAGTTTCCCAAACGTTATCATCAACCAATAACTCCCTTAAAACTAACCCACCAACCCAAACTACCACTACCCTTATACCCCTTAGTAACCACTCCCCCACAATAGGAGTGCCTACCTCTATCTCTATCCATCTTCCTCTAGTTACCTCCAATCCATCAAACACTACTCCACTTCAAAGATTTATGGTGTCCATACCCTCCATGTTACCACCAATCAACATAAGAGTCACCACCCTTTCATTGGCCACTAGCCCAACCACCACTCTGACCCAACATGTAACCTTTAGCTATCTTCATAACCCACAAGGGCATATGCCCACTATCCAACCACCTATCTCTATCCAACTATTAACATCCACATGCCAATATATATATTCTACCCAACCTCCAAAGACCACATATCAATATGTCGAGTCATCTCAACCATCTACTAGTTATTCACACATTGCCCAAACTCAACAAAACATACCATATAACTATGCATCCCAACAACCTCAAACATATTTCATGAAGTTGATCATGGACAAGATGACTACCCTTGATTCATCCGTCTCTGGAGCCCATAATCTCTTATCCTATGATCAAATTTTCAATGAGCCTATTCACCCTTCGATCCCCATCAAACCTTATTCGGTCTAGTTTAAACTTCTAAAATTTACCAAGTTTAATAGTAAAGAAGACCCTTAATAACATTTAAGAGTGTTTAGGCATTCATGATATTTGATTACCCATGATGATGTTCTTCTACTCTTTACCTTTCCTATGTCATTATCTGGACTAGCATTGGATTGGTATAGTGCCATACCCAAACATTTTATCCTCTCTTTCACCCAATTATGCCAAAACTTCTTTGATCAATTTTTGATCAATATATCCAAAAATGTTTTTATTACCGATCTTTATTCCATTCGACAATTCAAAGATGAATCTATTTTTGATTTTATGGCTCATTAGAGGAGCCGAATCAACCAAATTTCCTTTTCATTGCCTCAACTTTAGCTTATAGAGCTCTTCGCTTGGGCATGTGTAAAACATATTTCATCCACATTGCATGTCCAAAGCTTTCAAACCTTTGATGAAGCTTTTACCATGGCTCAAAAACTAGAGAACAGAGCCATTGATGAAGGAAGGTTAAATTTAACGAGCAAGAATTTAACTTACAAACCCAATGAGCCTCTTTCATCCAAACCAAACAACCAAACTAATCCCAACACCAAAAACAAATCAACCACCATTGCCATTATCCTCAAAGTTGCACCACCATCATCTACCAACCAATAAAATGCAAAGAACCATACCTCTGACTCCTCTAATTATTCAAATTAAAACCAAAGGAATTAAACTTGGAATAATCATAAGTAATTAACTCCACTTGGGGAGCCCTATCCTTCTATTTTGGAAAAGTTACTAAAATCCAATATCATCTAGCTTCCACCAATTAAACCACCCCAACAGTTTGATGCTTCTTTCCCTATACCAGGTTGGTATAATGAGAATGACCATTGTGCCTTTCACTGAGTCATAGGACATGAAATAAATATGTGTAACACCTTCAAATACCTTGTCCAATCCCTTATTGACAAGGGGAGCTTACGTTGGATAATCCAAATGCACCACCAAACCAGGCTCTTGACGTATTTTGCAAGCCTTTTCCTAATTATGCTCCTTTTACCCCTTATCATGATAATGAACCAGAACCATCCCTTGAGGCACATACTATTAATGTGGTTTCTAATCAACCCATTATTTAAAAAAACATCACCTCAACTACCTCTTTACCCATCCCCCTAATGGAAGGGGAGAAACTACCTTTTATTTCTTTAGACACTCAAACAAAGGGATCCACCTTACCCACACCTCCATTGGAGGATACCAAACCTACCACTCCTATCATAGAACCATCCTCGCCCTCTTTGGAAGATATCTCACAAGAGAAGATAACTTCATCCACCCAACATCTGATTTCAAAACCTTCTATCAAAAACCAAGACAAAGGTAAAGGAATCATTCCTTTTCCTCCACCTAAGGACTTAACCACTAAAAATAAGACCCAAGTAACCAAACCCCCTTCAAAATTGGTAACCAAAATAACCAAAGAGGTAAAACCACCAAAATACCCAAAACCCTATATTTTACGTCCCTCAAAATTTCCCTCTATTTTGGGTCCTCATCCCTCTACCTTGAGCATGAAGCCCATTATTTTTACTAAAACCCCACCACCTTTGTTTATCTAACCTTCATACTTAATTTTTAAGACACCTTTCCTCATTACATCAATAATTCCTAAGTTACCTACCTTGCCCTCCTCTACCTCCAACTCATCAACCATCTTGCCAAAACCAAAACCGTCAACCAAGTGTACCACTTTATCCAAGACATCTACCACCAAATCTACGTCTACACAACCTTCTACTTCAACACCCAAAACAAAAAATGCTAAACCTTTACCACCTTTAGTTGAATCTTACTTAACCAATATCCAACAATTATTGCAAACTTCTTCCTTGAGCTTACCACCCATCAAACCCTTTGACCCTTCATGTATCAAACCCTCTTGGTTCAATGATAACTTTATATATGCATACCATAGGGCACTAGGACATGACACAAAAAATTGTAAAGCTCTCCAAGAACTTATTTATATCCTATATGAAGATGATGATCTATTATCAGATAAACCTCTTTCATCCCTATTGCCAATCCAACCACCAACTCAACCCATCCAATCTTTAGTCTCACCCAAAAGTAAAGAGAGGAACCAAATAAACCACCCAATCTAGAAAACCCCCTTATCCACACTATTCACATGGTTAGCCGATCTATAGAAGGATAAAAGGAAGGCTAAGGCATCCATTCCTTAGACTTACCCCTCCCCAAACTCTAAAGAAAATAATACCCAACCATCTCTATCTTTAAACAAACCCAAGGTATTTATCTTAGGTGCCTCCCCATCTAACCCTCCATATCCTAACCCATATGCAATATCCATTTGAAAAGCTATCCTTAAGTAGCTTCACCAAAATCCAACAAAAATGAGCTTATATGAGTTAGTCTCTACCTCTCCTAATCACCACCAAGCACTCATAAAAGTCTTGCAATCCATCAAGGTCCAACCCAATGACCCTCAACCTCTAGCTAGCTTTGTTGGTGCCCTTCAAACTTCCAATCTTGTCACCTTCAAATATTTACAAATACCTTTTATTCATCTATAAGATCTTGATCCCCCCTCTTCATTAAAGCATGCATTAATCAAACATGCATCAAAAGGGTGATTATTGATGGAGGAGCCAACATCAATATTAGCTCCTCTCATGCTTGTGACTATCTGCACTTACCCACAAACATCATATCTAAAAGTATAATAGTCCTTCATTATTTCAATGATACCATGGCTACTACCTTGGGCATAGTTATCCTCCATATTTGTATAGGTCCCCGTACCATTCCTAAACTTTTTTATGTTGTAGAAGGAGAGTTATAATACAATGTTTTACTCAAAAACCCTTAGATTCATGCTATGAGTTGTGTCCCTTCCACCTTACATCGATGTGTCAAATTTGAGCATGAAGGACAAGTTGTGAATATCCAGGATGATCCTAGTCCTTTCACATCTTGCAATATGACATATCAGCCTAATGACATCCTTCTTCCTCCTTCATCCATCTCAAAACCATTTACTAATGACACAACCCCACCAACCAAAACCTGTGACACTTCCACAACAAATGTTGATGAAGCTTCTACTAGCTCATCTATCCCTTCTTTCCATATTCCTATATAGAACCCCATGGAAACCACATTCTAACATCTTTTCCACAAGGAATATAGAATCTTAGCTTTGGATGCATTCTCTACTCCCCAAGAATATGGGAATATCATACATGACCCTTCCTACAACCCTAACATTGGAACCATCATCCCTTTTGGGTTGCCTAACCATCAAACAAATTTCATTTATGGGGGACTTGATTGGCCACTTCATAGATGTGCTTGGAAAGGATTTGGACTTGGTCACTATGAACAAGGGCCTCATGAGTTACCCCATATCAAAACTTTACAACCTCATCAGTCATTTGGCCTTAGGTATGAACCACCTGAATAACCCACCAATTCACCCAAACCCATTTCCATCATGGAGGAAGATATCCCATCCTCACCAACCCAACCACTTTTCCCACTTGAAGATCCTGACATCATCCCCCTTAACTTTTTTTTCTAATCAATACCATTATTTTGGGCCCTCTTATCTACCAAAAGGGTGGCCAAACCAAAGTCCTTCCACTCATACACCCTAAAATGGTAGAGACCAATTCCCCTACCATCAACACCATCCAACATCAAGACAATGATTCTATTCTTACCTACCTAGGTGTGGGGATTCTTCTATCCACAAATCCCTTCTTTCTGAGGCCTCAACCATGTCGAGTGAATCCACCATGGATATTAATTTGGGTACTCTCGACAACCCCCATATTTTTAAATTGGGCCAATCACTAAATGCTAAGGAACTTCAAGACTTCTCCTCTTTCCTCCATGACCGCAACATAGCATTCACTTGGTCTTATAGTGATATGCCTGGGATTAACCCCACCATTACTACCCATAACATAGTCACTCATCATGATACCAAGCCTGTTAAATAGAAACTTTGACGCATGTATCTTCGTATAGCCCTTCTCATCAAAGAAGAGCTTCAACATCTCTTGTTTGTAAACTTCATCTAACCCATTGACTACCCCCAATGGGTCTTGAATATCATACCTATCACCAAAGTAGCTGGGGGTCTACATATTTGTGACTTTAACCTCACCTACCCCAAGGATGACTTTCTTTTACCTATCATTGACCAGCTTGTTGATCTTATAATTGGCCACGAGATGTTATCTCTCATGGATGGGCTTTCAGGTTATAATTAGATTTTGATTGCTCCTGAAGATTAGCACAAAACCACCTTTACCACCCCTTGGGGAAATTTTTGCTATAGAGTCATACCTTTTGGGTTAAAAAACACTGGGGTAACCTACCAATGTGACATGACTTATATATTTCATGATATCATCCATAAGATGGTAGAAGACTATGTGGATGACCTTCTCGGGAAATCTAAACTCTAAAAAGATCACTTAACTATTCTTATGATCATATTTGAATGCCTCATCTGTTATCATGTTCACCTTAATCTCAAGAAATGCATTTTTGGGGTCCTTTTAGGAAAGCTTCTTGGCTTTATCAGCTCTCTTCATGGAATCAATGTAGACCCTACTAAAGTTAGAGAAATTTTGGACATGCCCCCTCTAACCAACCTTAAGCAGCTTTGTATTTTGCAGGGAAAACTTCAATCCATTCATCATTTCATTTCCCAACTTTCAGACCAATGCCAACCTTTCCATCACCTTCTAAAGAATGTGTTGGTTGAATATTTTGTCGATCAGCATACTGATAAACAAAATAGGTCTGATCAACCAAAGTAGGAAGATTAGTCATCCAAATGTGTAGTTTTACCACATCAGAAGGGGACTAATCTCTCCTCTCATCAAGGGGAGGTTCCCTATAGATAAGCTATATATATATATATAAGCAAAAAATAATACTTAGGGGTAAGACAAACCATCCATCTCTCTTTTTTCAGAGATGATGCATGACGATCAAAGAAAAAACTTAAAGAAAATGACAAACAACACTCCTCTTCTTTCAGAAGTACTATTTAGCCAGCCACAAGAGTACTCCTGGTAGTAAATGCAAAATGTAGCAACAGATGTAATAACTAGCAAATCGAGATGTAACACAAAGTCTTCACCTAAATTGCTCAAGAGTAAGATACGAAGGACAATGATGGCACAAAGTCATCCCAAGGTCCTTTACACAGAAATGAAAAAAAAACACACTAAAGGCAATTATGGGGGGCACAAAGTCTCTCCACACTTGACTCTTTAGGATACCTTCCTAACTACTTTCACTAATCCTGCTTGTTGAATTAAAGGAACATAAAATATATCAAGGAAAAAGACATAAGAACATTTTCCCCAACAATAAAGATATCATAGCACAAAGTCTAAAAAGTCACTTGCTTTCTTATTCCAGTAACAAAATATGATCAACAATCTGAGCTCAAAGTCTCAATAATGCCTTACAATTTAGGCAGAGTTTCGTTCTAATTGTCAAAAAAGAGATCCTTTTACAATAAAAGAGAGTTCCTTATATAACCATTTCAAGAAGGACTCAAGAATAGTAATACATCATGTTGCATTGGAATCTGTTAAGAAGATAAGCTAGAACTTAATGGCATTTTACCCATTTGATTTTATCAATGCAGGGAAACAAGTCACGCTTATTGAAAGTTTGCAACTTTCAATGTCCACCTGGTGATCTGATCTTACTTTCATTGTTCCTCCTTTTCTGGTTAATTGAATTGGGTCCTGGATTCAGTTTGCTATTCTGTTCCTTCCTCACTTTCTGTTGGTCTTGGCCTTCAAGTCTATGAATACATTCTGGTCTATAGGTTCAAAGGATCAACAATTATTTTGTTGTCTTGAATTTTGACGTTCACACGCCCATCACTATGTTTTTAACAGCTAATTCACTGTGTCAAATTTGACATTTTTGGGTGCATCACCCCTTGGTCTTCTTTTGGCTTTCTACTTGGCACTTTTTTGGATTGGACTTGCCCTTTCGGGCCACAGCTTTGAACCTCTTGTTGAACCACTTCGTTGAACCAATCAGTTGAACCAAGATTTGAACCAAAATGGTTCAAGCCAATGGTTCAAGCCGATGGTTCAATTGAATGAACCAAGTCGATGAACTAAGCATTGAACCAAAGTTTAACTTGCCTTTGAACCATGTGTTTGAACCAACCGTTGAACCAAGTTTTGGTTCAACAGTTCAAACAAAGCCTTGAATCGATTGATGAATTATTTATTTAAACCAAAGGATGAATCAAAGCATTAAAATTGAAAAAAATCAGATGAACCAGAGTGAAACAAAGAATTGAACTGCTTGATTGAACCTGCCTTTAAACCATTTGACGTTGAACCAAAGGACAAACCAAATGTTGAACTTGTTGTTGATGCTTGCCAATGGAGATTTCTGTTTGAACCTATAAAAATGAGCCTGTTTGCAGAGTCTGTAGAAACCAAGTCCATAGTTTTCTCTAACCTTGAAAGAGTCCATATATTTTAACTTGTAGAAGCCCATTGAACTTGACTTGTTGAGTCCGTAGATTTCCTCTTCTTGCAGAGTCCATAGATTTAAGCCTGCAGAGTCCGTAGATTTTTGAAAAGCTTGAAAAATGAGGAATTTGAATGTCGAAGACAAATTTTGGAAAGGGAAGAGATAATTTTGGTTTGTAAGACAAAAATAGTTCAAATGTTGTCCCAAAAATAGTTGATATTTTTGGGGGACAATAGTTGGCTCCAGTTGGGGAACTTCTGTCAATTGCAAAAAGAATTGAAAGGAGTAGAATCTAGAATCTCCAGTGTCTTCATGTGTACCATTGCGTTACAGAGTCATGCTACCCAAAAATAAAGGCTCCAAAAATAAAAATGAAAAGAACAAAACAAAACTAAAGACTATACAAATATACATATGTACAGATGATCTTATTTAATGCCTCAAGATTTGAAGCACTTCAAGTGTTGCCCACTGTGAGACAGTGAAAATGGTGTGCCATCTTGATAAACCAACAAGAAACAATTTTGTCCCCAAAAATGGTGACGAGCAAATGAAACTCTCCACCAAGAAACCAATTTTCTACGTCTTCCTCTTGGCCTTTTCTTCTTCTTGCTCCATGTAGGACGTGGTCTTCAAACTAAAAACCATAACTCCTTGCTCTCTTGGTGAAGGATTCCTTTGACTGATTTTGATTTGCAGCAACATGGTCCATTACCATAATTGGTTATTCTTCTGATTCAGTCTAGCACATGATTGGATTGTCCACATCAAACTCTTGACAAACTATCAGCTTAGCATCTCCTTTGATGTGAAGGAGTTTGACTTCTTCATCTTGAGCAATCTTCAATCTGAGCAACAAATATTTGCATTCAATCATGTTGAAGGTGTTGCTAACTTGCAAATTGCATGAAGGAAGAATATCTCCTTGAGGAGATATCAACACAGTCCCAACTTCATCATTGGTAGAAGAATTACTGTCATCATCAAAAGCTGATCTCTTATTAGATTTCTCTTCATTAGAGATGGAAGATCCTTCCTTGTTTATACTGCACCCTACTAATTCTTCTGATGCCTTGTTTGGATCAAATCTTAGATTACCAGCTATAGGAATTTCATCAGCTGAGACATGAGCATCCTTTGTGGTCAAGAAGTAATTACTCCTGCCTGAAGGCTCAAATAGAATTTGAGCTACAAGGGCCGACGTTTGGGTGACCACAATTTTTACCTCAGACAGGTCCGCACTTGGTTCTCCATCAATGTCCAATTGCGCAGGATTGGCTTGCAGGGATTCAAACTCAGTCATCTAAATTTTGGATTTCTTGACATGATTAATCGTTTCAAATGACTAGAATGGACTTGGAAGAGAAGATGGGAGTTCATCCTTTTGATTTTCGAGAGGGGAAGGACTGGTTTGTGAAGTTGAAGTATAAGGTGCAGAGATGTTCGATGTACTTACTTCTTTGGTAATCACTGAGTCCTTTGATTGAAAAGGAAGAGGGGTTCTCTACTCAACAATTGAAATTATTGGTTGGGGTTGATCCTCTGTCTTCTCTTTGTCGGCCTGCTAGGCTAATTGATTTTGGGATCTGGTGAATACTGTGTATGATCCTTTGACTACTTCACCTTCACTTATGAGTTCATCCTAGTAATTTAGGAAACCAATGTGGGAGTCACCAACTGATTCTTCTAGATCCTCCCTGAAGAGATTAGCACCATTTTTTTGCTCTAACTTAGGTTGGAAATAGGAAACATGCTATGTTTCTAGATATCCAACTATCGAGTTTGTTGGAGATGCTTCAAGGGCAGTATTCCTCTGTGGGGGAGGAAGATGATTTTGTTGCCTTTAACTTCTGGTAGCATTGCCTTGATATGGTTGATTAGGGAATGTCCTCCTTGGTATATCTTTATATAGAGGAGTATAAGACACTTTGTGCCATTTTCCTTTTCAAGACTAGCAATTCATTTGCTAGCTTTTGTACCATTAGATCAATGGTGCTTGTAGATGAATATTCAGAAGATGATGAAGCTCTATTTCTATTTGAATCTCTTCTTATCTTCCCTACCAAGATAAGGTCATCTTCTACCTCAGTGGCCAAAAGTTGAGCTACAGCAAGATCTATTTGACCAACACGTCTCAATAGAAAACTTACTTCAGGTAACTGAGAATTAATGAAGAAGCATTTGAGATTCTCAGCTATAGGTCGAGCAATTACAAGAATTTTTTTCCTCGATTTATCAAATTTGGCTATGAAATCCCTCATAGGATCATGAGGCTCTTTCTTCATTTGAGTGAGTTGGGCTAGCAAGGCATGTGTATCTTCTGTGGGCTTGAACCTTACTTTGAACTTGGCTTTGAGTGTATCCCAGTCAGTCACTGATCCAACTTGTAGATGATAGAACTAGTTTCTAGTAGCACCTTGTAATGTCTCCACAAAAAAATTGACTGCCACATCTTCAAATTCCACCCCTGTAACACCATAGGCTATGTTAAAGGCTATAATGTGTTCATTAGGGTGAACTATCCCATCACCAAAGAATTTGGGAAAATTCTTTCTTGAACTATGTGGGAGTTCATGCAGAGGTGGAGTCAAGTTGAGTGGGCCAAAAGAGTTACCCCAAGGGCCTCAAAATTCCATGATTTAATTAAGAAAAATAGAGATAAAAAATTTGGATGGAGTGGGCAGATTACAAAAGAAAAATGGAAAAGGACTGGCTCAGCTTCAGCTTGAGGCTTGAGGCTTCAAATTGTGCACTCTTTCCCAGCAGCTCTAGTTTTGTAGACTAGATAAAATAATGAAGGTGGAGGAAGATGGTAAGGCTATAATGAATAATGGGTAAGAGATGAAACAGAGTTGCCAGAGTTTGTAATGGATAAGGGTTATAATGATAATGGGTTATATTCCTAGTAGAGTCACCAAAAACTATTGGTTGAATATTTTGTCGATCAACGTATTGATAAACAAAATAGGTCTGATCAGCCAAAGTAGGAAGAATAGTCATCCAAATGTGTAGTTTTACCACATCAAAAGGGGACTAATCTCTCCTCTCATCAAGGGGAGGTTCCCTATAGATAAGCTATATATATATATATATATATATATATATATATATATATATATATATATATATATATATATATATATATATATATATATATATATATATATATATAAAATAATACTTAGGGGTATCACAAACCATCCATCTCTCTTTTTTTAGAGATGATGCATGAAAATCAAAGGAAAAACTCAAAGGAAATGATAGACAACACTCCTCTTCTTTCAAAAGTACTATTTAGCCAGCCACAAGAGTACTCCTGGTAGTAAATGTAAAATGTACCAAAGGATGTAATAACCAGCAAATCGAGATGTAACACAAAGTCTTCACCTAAATTGCTCAAGAGTAAGATACGAAGGACAATGAGGGCACAAAGTCATCCCAAGGTCCTTTACATAGAAATGAAAAGAAAACACACTAAAGGCAATTATGGGGGGCACAAAGTCTCTCCACACTTGAATCTTTAGGACACCTTCCTGACTACTTTCACTAATCCTGCTTGTTGAATTAAAGGAACATAAAATATATCAAGGAAAAAGACATAAGAATAGTTTCCCTAACAACAAAGATATCATAGCACAAAGTCTGAAAAGTCACTTGCTTTTTTATTCTAGTAACAAAATATGATCAGCAATTTGAGATCAAAGTCTCAGTAATGCCTTAAAATCTGGGTAGAGTTTCATTCTAATTGTCAAAAAAGAGATCCTTTTACAATAGAAGAGAGTTCCTTATATATCCATTTCAAGAAGGACTCAGGAATAGTAATGCATCATGTTGCATTGGAATCTGTTAAGAAGATAGGCTAGAACTTAGGGGCATTTTACCCATTTGATTTTATCAATGTAGGGAAACAAGTCGCGCTTATTGAAAGTTTGCGAATTTCATTGTTTACCTAGTGATCTGATCTTACCTTCATCATTCCTCCTTTTTTGGTTAATTGAATCGGGTCCTGGATTCAATTTGGTGTTATATTCCTTCCTCACTTTCTGCTGGTCTTGGCCTTGAAGTCTGTGAATGCATTCTAGTCTGGAGGTTCAAAGGATCAATAGTTATTTTGTTGTCTTGAATTTTGACGTTCGCATGCCCATCACTATGTTTTCAATGGCTAATTCACTATGTTGAATTTGACGTCTTTGGGTGTGTCACCCCTTGGTCTTCTTTCAGCTTTTTGCTTGGCACTTTTCTAGATTGGACTTGCCCTTTCGAGCCATGGCTTTGAACCTCTTGTTGAACCACTTCATTGAACTAGGCTTTGAACCAAAATGGTTCAAGCTGATGGTTCAATTGATTAAACCAAGTCAATGAACTAAGCATTGAACCAACGTTGAACTTGCCTTTGAACCATGTGTTTGAACCAACTGTTGAACCAAGTTTTGGTTCAACAGTTCAAACAAAGCCTTGAACCGATTGACGAATTAATTGTTTGAACCAAAGGATGAATCAAAGCATTGAAACTAAAACAAAGCAGATGAACTAGAGTGAAACAAAGCATTGAACTACTTGATTGAACCTGCCTTTGAACCATTTGACGTTGAACCAAAGGATGAACCAAACATTGAACCTATTGCTGATGTTTGCTGATGGAGATTTCTTTTTGAACCTGTAGAAATGAGCCTGTTTGCAGAGTCTGTAGAAACCAAGTTCATAGTTTTCTCTAACCTTGAAAGAGTCCATAGATTTCAACTTGTAGAAGCCCATTGAACTTGACCTGTTGAGTCCGTAGATTTCCTCTTCTTTCAGAGTCCATAGATTTAAGCCTGTAGAGTCCATAGATTTTTGAAAAGCTTGACAAATGAGGAATTTGAATTCCCAAGACAAATTTTGGAAAGGGAAGAGATAATTTTGTTCTGTAGGACAAAAATAGTTCAAATGTTGTCCCAAAAATAGCTGATATTTTTGGGGGACAACAGAATGATGTCTCTTTCATATGGAATAACAATTGTCAAAAGGCCTTTTATTCACTCAAATAGTACCTTTTATCACCACTTGTCTTCACCCCTCTTAAGGATGACCACCCCTTTTACCTATATATCTCTACCACCGACCATTCCCTAGGGGAAATATTAGCTCACCGAGATGAACAACACAATGACTAAGTCGTATACTAAATTAACCGCATATTTTTAGAGTACAAGACTCAATATACATATATCAAGAAAATCTACTTAGCATTGAATTTAATGGCCACCAAACTGTACCACTACCTTCTTAACTATAAAACCTATGTCATCACTAATACATACCTAATCAAGTATATGCACTCTAAACCATACCAAAATCAATGTATGGATAAGTGGCTCATGTTCCTAGCTAAATTTGACCTTGAATTACTCCAATAAAAGTTGATTAAAGGGTAGGTTATTGCTAACCAATTAGTTGAATCTCCTTTACCAAACAACTAACCACCTCCTCTTGCCTTTTTGGATGAGTCTATCATGACTCTTTTTTAAGAAGATGGCGTAACCTACCAAATGACCATGTTATTTGATGGCTCAAAGTGCCAACAAGGAGGAGGTGATGGAGTTATTCTCATTTTTATTGATGGTGAACCCCTTCCTCTCTCCTTCAAACTTGACTTTGAATGCACCAATAATATGGTTGAGTATGAAGCCCTAGTGATAGGTCTCCAAACTGCTTTAGCCTTGAGAATTAGGATTATCCATGTTTTTGGTGATTCTCAGCTCATGGTCAACTAGGTTAATATATCTTATCAATGTAAGAATTATGTCTTGTAAAAATATAAACTTTTAGTTAATAAACTCTTATCATTATTCAAACATTACCTGGTCCAATCTATTCTTGTATCTACCAAAAAAATTGTAGATATAATGGATTGATTTGCTTCCCAAATCCCTTTTCAACCTTCCAATTCCAAAATCCTTGTCACCATTCATCATCTTACCACTCCATCCTAAAACCACTCCGATCTCCCTACCATTTTTAGTGTGGAGGAATCCCCACCTGACATTTGGTATGACCAAACTCTTAACTACCTCAACCTAGGCATCATTCCTCCCAACCTCTCTAGGAATGTCTGAAGATCCTTTGTTTAGAGTATATCTCATTACACCATACTAGGGGGAATCCTTTACAAACATGGTTTCAATAATCTCCTTCTTTGTTGCCTATATAGCCATGAAGCTCTCCTTGTCATCAAGGAAACACATGATGGGATCTATGGGGGACACTTTAGTGGCCTAACGGTCACTAAACGTATCCTTCATCTTGGCTAATATTGGCCCACCCTCAACCAAGACTGTTGTGATTATGTAAAAAAATGTGACAAATTTCAACAACATGCTAATTTAAATAACACACTAGCCAATAACCTCCAATTATCTAAGGAATTTTGGCCTTTCTCTCAATAAGGACTTAATCTCATTGGGAAAATTAACCCCCATTATTTATAGTGGCATAGCTCCATCATCATAACCATCAAATATTTCACCAAATGGGTGGAAGCTATTCCTCTTATCTTAACCTAAGTAGAAAATATTATTGACTTTATCAACCATTATATCATCTACCGCTTCAGTGTTCCTCATAAGATCATCATTAATAATGGTAAATATTTAAAAAATAAGCAAGTCCAAGACTTATGTGATGTATTTGGCATCAATTAAAGCTTTTCCTCACCTTACCATCCACAAGAAAATGGATAGGCATAAGCCTCTAACAAAACCCTCAATAAAATATTAACCAAAGTTGTCAGTGCTTCAGGTCAAGATTGACACTTACACATCCAATTCACTTTATGGGCCTATCACACTAGAATTAAAACCTCTACAGGTTCTACCCATTTCTCTCTAGTATTTGAAGCAGAGGAAATCTTGCCTCTTGAAGTCTAAATCCCCTCTTTTTGCATATCTTTGTAAGAGCTTATTTTTTAGGAAGATTTTTGTCAGCACCATTTAGCTCAACTTGAGTTACTTGACGAGCGTCATTTAGCATCCCTCATCCACATCCATATCTATCAAGAGAATATCAAATACACTTATAATAAGCACCTCAAACAATGAAAATTTAATATCAGAGACCTCATCCTAAAGAAAAACAAACATGTGACCAACATGGAGAAGAGTAAACGAGGCAAGTTTTCTTTCAATTAGCTTAGAACCTACATCATTACCCATAAGTATGGGTCAGGAGCTTATCATTTATCCTTTATTAAAGGTAAACTAGAACTTGAGCCTCTCAATGCTTCGCATCTCCATCTATTTTTTTGCTAAAGAAGGATCAAGCTCACTTCTTTTATCTAACTTAGTCTCATCCCTTGATTATGAGAGTTTAACCTTCACCCATCTTTTTCCTCCCCTTTTGAGGATAATTGATTGCAACATAGAACCTTATGATTAAGCATCACAGTCATAGCCTAATCCTAAATGTGGGTACCATGGCTATACCCATATCATGTTTCTCATGGATACTTTCCATCTCTAACAAGATGAAATCCCATGGTCATTATATCTCAAAAACCACGTCTTTTCATATCATTAACCTTCTTGTGTTAAAATTTTGCCTTCATAAAGGTAAACCTCTAAATCTAATTAGACTTGTCCATGTCAAAAAACATTACATCTAGAAATAATTTGGATACCATAATACTACTTGAATTAATATCTTAAGAATTAAAGATTGTTCCCTGAAAGGATAACTACCCAAAAACAAAATAAAAATTGTCAAATATAAGGTAGACTGCTCCCTTGAAGGATAGCTATAAGAGCATTAAACAAATCCAATAAGCTTAGACCACTTCCTTAAAGGATGGCTAAGTTAACTTTGTCAAAAGTAGAGCAATTTATTGGAATCTTCCCACATCATTAAACTTTCCATATACAATAATAAAGAAAAAGACCCACTATCACAATAAAATCTAAAGCCATAATCAGCTCTCAAGTAACACAATAAGTTAGAACCCACAATCGGATTTCACATGTAGACTTTCCACATTAATCAGTCTACATCTAGTATATGACATGAACTTGTCTACTACCATTATTATTCCACCTATAGAAGGGGAAAACTAATTAACATGAGGTTATCATACATATCACCCATTACCCTTCACACCACCTATCACCCATCTTCCCTTTAGACTATCTATAAATCAAGGGATTCAGAGCTTACTTGGCACCCTGTGATCAAGAAATATTTTTTATTAACTCATGACCACTGATGCACAATGTTTGAAGAGATTATATTCATTAACTCAATCCCACTTTGGGTCTATTTTTAGTCATTGTCCAAAACAAAACATCGTGCCCTATTCTTATCTTAATTTGCTTGGTTGATGTTTTCATCATGACTTTTACCATCCAGTGTTGAAAAAATAATAATCATTATTTTTACATTAAGTGAGATTAAAACAACCATAACTATGCCAATCATAACCATAACCATAATAGTCATAAGTATCCACACAACCTTAAGCATGATAACATTCGACTAGTGACATCCAAAATATTTTTTACATATTTATAATAAACTATGAAATATTTTATTTAGGGTACGAGGAGTTGTATAGCACATAAGAAGTTATCAGGATATCCACACTTCACCTAAGGCCCCTACATTCATTATTTTCCTACCTAACCACTAGGTTGATTGTTTGATGGCTCTAGATTTGTGTTCTGCCATCCTTCTAATTAATTGCTCCCTGAACTAACAACCATAACATTCTCTATCTTAGCAATTACTAAAGGGTGTACTCTATTATCCTCTTTCACATTCATCCCCATAAGACAAGTATCGTATTATGCTCTAGGTCTTTCACCCTACTCTCCTATCACAACCATTATATGCCTCTGCTCTGGTTGTTCAACTTGCATAGGTATCACTAGTTGTTACCTCAGTGCACATCCCCTTTGATAGTGAGGGTTCCCTCCATATATAGGTCAAAGATCATGTTTTCCAACCCTAAATCTTGTGTAGTGAAATTTTTGCCTTCTTCATTACTATAGATCTAAGAGTTTAGGCTCAAGGTTAGGCCGTGGGTGCCTTTCTTGTTGTTGTTGATCTAACAGTACTTCCATTATGGCCATTACATGTTGCAGTATCTAGTATATCTACACATTCACCATATTGATTATTTTAGGTTACAAGGGTTGTTGATTATCTCCACCATTATTCCCATTTTTCACCATCTTCAACCTTATGTATTTCTCTACACTCTCTCTAACCTATAAAACCAAATAACTCAATGATAAACATTCATCCTTATCATTATTCTTTAAATAGAATACCTGACCTTTCTTCTTTGCCAACATGATTCTTAATTCTACCAATGGGGAAAGTCATATGATGTCATTGATTCCATTGAATATTCTTCCCACTTGAAACGATCATGCTTACTTGCCTTTTTGTGTAGATACGTACCCTTCAGTCCACCTAGCCATTTCGATAAAGTTATCATACATCATCATGATTTCCCTTTGTCACCCTTGTCATCAAATCCATATCCAATGTCTTTTATTTTTTTATATCTTTTGATCCTTATGGGCCTAATCATTATCACCTATACCTTAGTTGATGTAAATTGGCTTCCATCCATGTGCCACTACAATGGTCACGCCTCCAAAACTGCCACTATTGCTAGTAATGGTAGCTTCTAAATCCTTGCCAATGTAGAAACTCTTTTATCAAAGGTAGGCCACCATGAAGTCAAAATAATGCATTTACCTTCCTATCCCATCTACCCTCCTATTACTATCAGCCCATTGCCATAGGATCTAAATGTCAGATCCCAACCATTGGCAATGCTTACTCAAACATGGTAGTCTTTTATTTTGTACCAACTAAAAGTTCATCCATAGTAGGGGAATGATCACCTTCTCTAGCTATATAACCAATCTCCTGGGCCACGTAGCTTCTTGTTGGTTAGGCCCAACCTAGTGGAACTAATAAGTCATTAGTTTTGAGGTACTAGGATAAAGGATGCATACATGGATGCCTTTTGTTTAACTTACCCATGTAACTCTTGGGTCATGCATAGTTTATCCTCTATCACTCACCACATTCCCAATTTTATACCTTGTAGAATCTACTTAGCCATCAAATAAATTATTTGAAGGTAATCACTTGGCTACTACCCTTAAAACTTGGCTCGTAGTGGTGATGAACCTTGGCCAAAGTGACTATGTAGATCTTGATAGAAGCCCATTTCCTAAAACTCAGCTCGTAGTGGTAGATGTTATCTCCAAGATTCTACCCTTGCACAATTTTAGAAGGTGAAACCTCCTCACAAAGGCACCTCTTTTTTGGATTAGTTCCATTGAAGGTCATTTGTGGTGCTCAACATCTTGTTACCTTCTTATTTATCTCACCTTACCCATTTGTGTCTCTCATCCTACTAAATGTGGGATCATTATGGTAACTATTCACCAATATATACCATGCACTTGCACCGTCACCAAAACCCAAAACCCAAAACCTCTATTTTATAAAAGCTTCTCCATTAGCCCAAACCAACCCATGTGGTCCATCAAATTAGGGTATCCAATTTGAGCACCATTTTCCAACCCTAATTGAACTACATTATCCCGATGTCCATCGACTATGTAGGCATTGCTTGACTTATAAGGGCAGTTCAGCCACTAACAAATACCCTCCCCTTTTTATTCTCATTAATTTATGTTTCTAATAATGCCCTTGTGCTTAGGGCATCCTATACAAGAAAGCTTTGGATTTTTCTTAACATGTATTTTAACATCACCTAATACTTCATATTTATTTAGTCCCAATTATTGGGAAAAGTATATTGGTCTGAAGTATTTTTGGACTATGTAGGTAGTGCTCAATTATTGAGGTCATCTCAACCACATAATTTATTTTGTTTTCCCTTCTCACCTAAAATTTCTTCCTCTACTTCTCTACCTATCTCCTCACAACCTCCCTCCCTTCAGCTTGTCAATCTCTTGTAACCACTTTTCTAGCTTGTCAATCTATTTTAGCACAAGGATTGATAGCCTTCTTCATTAGCCCCTCTTATCTCCCATAAAGCCACCACCTACTTTGATTCATTGGCCCCCTAACACCTTTCCTTGTGCATGCTTTGTGGCTCACTTCCCCACCCATTTTTTGCATTTTTTCCTCTCCCCCCACTTTTTACCAACCTTTCCCCTTATCTCCTTTGTCTTCTTTTTCCATCCTCATCATTTCCCCTTGTCCTTGGTAATTTTTTACACCCTCTTCATCACTCTCATTTCCTCACCAATTCCACATCATATTGTGCATATTTATAGCTTTTTGTTTCTTTTGTTGTTGTAATTTTTATTTACATGTACCACCATTCTATGTCATTTCACCCCTCTTCCCACTGTAACCATTTTTCATTCTTCTTGTTTGCTTTTTTTTCCTTTTTGTCTTCTTTTTTCCTCCACAACTAGTTTATACCTAGGTATTTATCCTTTGAGAAGCCTTCCATAATTGCCTATTTTCTTCTCAGTTTTTGGTTTTTCCTTTTGCATTCCCTTTTTCCTCTTTCCATCTTGGTACTCACTTGTCTTTTGCATTTGTGTAAGTATCTATGCTTTGTATCCCTGCTTCAATTCTTCTTTTCTCTTCTTATCATCCCTGATCTTCATCCTTTATCTTCATCTCATTCCCTTTCATTGTTTTCCACCATGCTCTCCCTTTTTTCTTTTTCCTTTCATTTTTCTTATCTTGAGCACATTCCTCGTTCTTCCCGACCTTATTTTTTCCCCCTCCTATATGTCCATACCTAACTCCTTCCATCCTTCTCTACCTTCATCTTTATATGTGACCTCATTATTTTCTTCACCTATCTCTTCATCCATGTCCTAGTATATCTTCACCTCATCCCTTGTTGGATCCATTTTATTTTCCCCCATTCAACCTCCACCTCTTTAGAGTGCGATCACTAGTTGTACCACCTCTATGTACATCTCCTTATCTACTTCCTTGTGTCCTTCACACCCTTGATTTAATGCATTAAATTTGAAACTTACTCCCTTATTTAATTAATATTATTATTATTCAACTCACTCCATATTCCAAAACCCCTTAGT
The DNA here is from genome assembly GCA_037957365.1 of Torreya grandis. NCBI lineage: Eukaryota > Viridiplantae > Streptophyta > Pinopsida > Cupressales > Taxaceae > Torreya > Torreya grandis. Next base: position 1,795,785 of record JARHVA010001045.1, on the reverse strand, counting down.
GTCTTTCTTTTAATTCCATCAAAACTCAATGCTTACTTATTTTGGGGCCCCACTAGATCAAGGGTCAAGTGTTTGAATCTTCACCACTTCTAATTTACCCACTCTGCTACTTTGCTTCCCCAAATCATTAAATAATACCCTTCCATATCTTGTTAATGACATTATTGTGGAATGTGCACAATGTTAGCTTATTTGGATGGTGATGAAAGAACCCGTCAGGTCACCATGGCAATTTGAGTAGTGCCAAATTTTTTAAAGGTTGGTAAAACATATTTCTCCTTTCTTTTTTCTTTAAAATGGTGGCATACATTTCACTCTTAAACCTACTTATCCATGGCTACAGATTATTTTTTCATAGTTAAAGCAATCCTCTAATTGCATCTTAGGTAATCTCATCCACCATTTCTACCAAACTAATCATAAAATTATTTGATAGCCATCTTTTCCACCTTTTGGAGCTTCCCTTTCTCCAACATCCTTCAACCAGACCTAACTGCATGATACATCAAATTGGGGTAACCAAGTTAACCAACACTCTCCACATTAGAAGAACTATATTAGGCTTGAATTTCATTTTAGACATTATGTCCATGGAAAAATGTAGGTAGTGTGCACTTGCCTAGTGCATATGGAGTCTGCTCAGCCACCCCATTCCAACCAACCAACCCACTTACCTACCTCCACCTTGATATTGGACATTTTTACCTGATCTCTTCACATGTTTTGTGATAACCTTACCTTGGTCCTTTTGACTGTACTGAATACACTTGTCATGTTACACTTTTTATGTCCCACCTTGTGTGCAACTAGACCATTTTTGTTGTTCTATGGGAGCACTTCCTACCTTGGAGACCTGTGAACAACACTGACCTTGTTTAGATGAATCGATAGGCATAATCTGATCAACTATGACTAACATTGTGGATCAGTTATCCTATCATATGTTTATCTAGAACTCAACATTATTTTAATCAACATTGGCAGCTTTATTCTTTGCACAATCTTTACTATCATGTTTATTTGCATTTTATGCACCCATTAGAATTTCAAATGCCTAGCTACCTTATGGTACCACCTAGTGTCTCCCCAAAAACTGCTTATCAAACCTACACTTGATTCAACCTTTACTCATCGACTGTCAATTTGAGGGGGAACACCTCCTCCCATACTCGTGGCACCTTGACCTTCAACCAAGAAATTTTTTTGTAGCTTATTAATTAAAAGTCACATAACAAAAAGGGGAAAAATGTGGACACTAAAAAATTTCACACTTATAGTTTTTTATGACTAAATTCCTCGAGACCCCCTAAAGACCCCCTAAACCTTCTTAAACCTTAACCAACCCATTTTAACCTAACAAAATCACTATTCTCCTAGTCACATAGTACTATTCAAAACTACTATCTAAAAGTACTATTTACTATCACTATTCATTATGGGACCTACTATCACTATTCATGATGATATGGTATGTGACATGGCATATGACATGGTAAGTGTCATGAAGGTCAATTGGGAGGTGATATGGCAAGTGGCATGGCTTAGAAGTGATGTGGCTTGATGCGGGACATCATACCCCAACTAATACCCTTTCCCAAAGTGCTTAATGACCTCATTTAAGCATCACAAGGATCTCCCCTTGAAATATGATGAATTTCCCCTTAAAGGGCCATAATTAAACATATATTTTACCTTCACACATTAAAGTGGCATTCAAAATGAGATACCTACCTCTTTAGTGCTTTGGAAAAGATAAAGGGCACCCATTTTTGACTTTTTAACCCAAATGGGAGACCCATGATCAAGGTGGGAATCCCACCACCCTCATATTTTGACTCATTCATGCACCCACATGGAAAATGGCACCCAATTTTGTGTGTCATCTTTTTAAGTGCTTGGATGAAGACAAGAAAGGGTGGTGAAAAGTCTTTGGCTTCATTTAGACCCATGTGCATGATTCCCATTCAAAATTAGATTCATGTGCAAGGTGGGAGACACACCAACCCAAATGGAAGACCCATGATTAAGGTGATAATCCCACTAGCCTCATATTTTGACTCATTCATGCACCACATATGAAATGGTGCCATACTTCTACTATTCCCTTTTTTGGCATGATTCTTAAAAATAAATGTTATAAATACCCCCTCTCCTTCACCCAAGGTTGATTTGGAAGTTAGTCTTTGGTTATTAACATCTTGTTGTAGGTCTTTGAAGGAGGTCATTATTTTGGAGTTCATCCACATCTTGGAGGAAAATAATTAAAAGAAATGAATCTCTACAAAAATTTCCTCAAGACATCTTCAACAGCATCATCATCAACAACAATATTCTTCTTCAAGCTTGGAAGGTACATTTGATTTTGTTTCTTCAATTTCATTTTATCATCCCCTTGTATTTTTAATCTCTTCATCCCCACTTATCCATTTTCTCCCTTTTTCATTTAATTATCTCAATCCATTTTCTCTCTTTCCATCTTTTATCCATTCATACCTTTGTCACTTTTACCCTCCTTATCCTCTTCCCCTTTTGCCATCTTAACTGCTTACCTTCTTACCTCATCAACCATTCACCCATTTATCCCATTTGAACCTTTAAAATTTTATTACCTTAACCATTTATCAACCAACCAAACCAGCTTTCTTTAATCCCTTGTTAAATTTACAAACCAAAACCATAACCTTGCTTTGACTCATTTTCAGTATTAGTTGCTTTATTTAGTCATTGTTTTAAAAACACTTAACTTTCTTATCTTAATTCAATTATTTGTTATTATTTACTTGTTTTTAATTTTAATTATTTTTTATTTTAAATTCAAGTATATTTAATTTTTATTCATAAACTTAAGTGTTAAAAGTAGGTGGATTGACAGGCTCTTTGAAAGCTTTCACTTCTAGGATCTAGTTCACACTAGGCAATCCACCCAACTACTTGTCTAACCACCAAATTTTGTGGTAGTGATTTATTATTGTAGGTAATTATTCCATAGCCAAAGATGATTTCTCATAAATTTTGGATTCAACATGCATGCATTCAAGATGTATTCTTCTACATACCCTTCTTAACTAGTTTCTTCTTTTCACAATTAATAAAAAGCAAAAATTAGACAGAAACACTACTGTCTAAAGTACCGCACTAGTGTCTAAGTGGAAAAACCTAGGGAAATAGGGGCTTATATCCCTAGGAAAAGGTTTGGGATTAATTTTGGGATGTGTAGGGATGTGTAATACTCGCATAAAAGCTGGATAATGGTCAAGAAAGGCCCTAAGATAGGTCTAGGTCTAAGTTAGGGATTGGTGGTCTCAAGTGACACTCATTGCACCCAAGTGACTTTTTATATGACTAGATTCTCCCCCTCCATTTATTAAATAAATGTAGTAAATATAAATTAATAATATTTAACAATATGCTTACCTTTAATTACCTATGAGGCAAAGCCCATGAATTTGGGTATGAGTTTGTGAAGCGTGCTCCATTATGTGTCTTTCAAATTAATCATGTATGAATTAATAATTATTTAAGGAGTGTCAAAAGTAAACACAAAATTTATTAAAGAGATAAGAGAGAGATGAAAGGAATGAATATACCTTATTGGGCATGTGAACCAATGTAAAATCCTGATGACTTCTTGTGTGTGTGTGTAACTGGTGATCAAATTAGTGAATATCTTGGACTGAGATAATGATTTTATCAATCCTCATGTGTGGGTAGATCAATAACTCAATATGGTTTTGAATCCATCATTAAACATCACTAATTATTGGATCATACACTATGAATAACTTATATTATATTGATGGCTTGTCAAACCCTCTTATTTAGGTGGCTCAAAAACTCAAGTAGGCTATGACTCCATCATTGCCTACCCATGTGTAGTCGATGCATCTGTTACTAAAATTTTATGATTTCATAAAATTGTATAAGATGGATATGGTCCACTCAAGAACTTTTAAATGTAAAATAACACAAGGGCCACTCAAGCACTCAGGAATGCATTTCAAGGACTACACAAAAATTTGAACTATTGTAGATAGAATGATGCATCAATATAGTGCATAACTAGAACATATGATGTCTACTTTTTGCAATGTAGATAATGACATCGATTTATCCATTCAATCTGATCAACTGGTGTAGAAATGAGCATACACAAATAATATACTACACATATGTACCCAATCTAATATCTATTCATATGGATTCTAGACTGAGATATAATAATATGTATCTGAGCATATCTAAAATTGAAATAGGATTGATTATGTTGTGCATGATACCCCCAATCTAAGAAAACTTGGTATGGAGCTTTGCAAAACTGAGCATAAACTGATCAAATCTAATAACATGTGACTATAACTATGCAAATATGGATTGTAACTGCTATGTTATTTTATTAAATCTAGATTTCCTTATTTATGTGGATAATAGATAGTAGCGTGGTTCCTTGGATAATATTATAACTATGCTAGTGTACTCTCTATTGTGATAGTGTCCTTTATGTTGTTTTTCTCCCAAACTGACTCTAATCTCTATTTGACTATTTTCCATTGTGTTTTAGTGATTTCGAGCTATGTAATTCTGTGTTTACATGCTAAAAATTTTACTCTACGTGCATTTGGATGGCTTGATATCTATGACAAACCCCTTAGAATACCCCATTTTTTTAGGGGATTATTTTACCTATGTAATAATTATACTCAAAATAAAAGCTCTGTGTGATGTGTATTACGTTGAAAACATATGAGATCTACAGATAAACTAATATAATGTGTATATATGATATTATAGTTTAAACTATAATAATTATAAGTTGGTAATGTATGATGTATGTTAGATCTAGCATTCACAAGGCTATCAATATAGATATAACAATGTAATCAAATATACAAACAACATAATCTGAGTATAATCTATGTAACTAATTTTGGGGGTGGAGCATAATGTCCATCAAGGCACCCAAGAAGGAAGGGGAGATATATGAGATCACTCATGGTATCAAAAACTGATTGTGCAAGAGACAAAAAAGAGACATGTGTCATCGCCATTATGCATACATGAAAGCATACATATAAACATATGAGGCATGCAAACTAGGCCAAGGGGCCACAATACAAGGGACATGGGCACATGTCACTAAGTCTAAAAAATGAATACATTTTTCAAATATACACATACACATAGAGAAAACAAGGTTGGCTTAGATCCACATTGAAGGACATGTTTAAATGTCAGCATACACAATCAAGAAAACACACACAAGGACATGGGAGCATGTGTAAAACACAAATATAGTGAATGGAAGTGGATTAGAGCCATAAAATAATGGCATATTAAAATGCCCTCTTGTAAATGTAGGATTAAAGAGACAATCAAATCTAAACTAGGAAATATATAAATGAAATTATTCATGCACATGTGGTACAAATTTGTATGAGATAAAAGATGCACATAAGATGGATCTATAGTAGTAGTTCTTCACAAAAAAACTATGTGGTATAGGATGATCAATATCAATATATAAACAATGCTAAATATGTGATATAGAGTATAAAATGCTATAACCTAGTAAATTGAAACCTGTGTATAGGATGTCCCTAATGGGCAAATGTATCAATGTAGTTTTATATGTTTCCCTAGTGGTATATAGTACCAAATCTAGATCTATGTGTTGGACCTAAGTCCTATAAGAATCTATGAACACTTGACAAGAACAAATCAAGCATGTATGTATGATAAGATTGAATACACTAACATAGCTAGCATATGTAATACATGTATACACATAATGTTTTTAAACTTTATCAATTATTAATACTTTCTCTTTTGCAAGAACCCATCAAGTCTTAATCTCTCTAAGCACACACCTTAAAGGGTTCCCCAAAAAAGGGGTAGGCAGACCATTAGTGCTTTTTAAGATTAATGTCCCCTATACCACCATTGACAACCAACATCAACCTCTCCTATACACTTCCTTAAGCTTTGACACCTCTATTACACACACCTCTAAGTAATTCACTACTTCAAACAACCTTTACCTAATCCAAAAACTCCTTTTGACATTTACCAAAAAAAATCAGCCTCGACTGACCATGTACTTAAAATATAAGCACATTACGAGACTAGGTCAGCCCTAGGTGACCTAATTTGGGATCTAACTTATTTTTGAGGAATAAGGTCGATTGGTCTAACTTTTTTGGTTAAAACTTTAGAAGGGTTTAAGTTTATTTCCACATATATATACACATATTTTCACCATTTTATAGAGAGATAGAGATAATCATTATTTACACATTTGCTTATCACCATTCTAATTAAGGGGCCATTTACTGAGGATTCTACCTCTGGAGAGAAGAATTTTATCTTGTGAAAATTGGGATTCACTAAGAGGTCCTTGGTTAAACTATAGTCCATTCTCCATCCTTAGTTTCTTCAACATACACAACAAACTCTTGCAAAGCACCATTATCCAAAGGAAAGATTGAGGCTCAGTGGGTTCATTTCAAGGTAGGTGTTCTTAACTCTTGCTCCTCTTTATTAAGTAGATAGATTTACATATGTTAGCTTTATCTCTAAATGTACTAGGATTATCTATACATTGACTTGAGTAGAGTTCTTATTTTCATGCTTACTTTTATGTTTATTACCCCCATTTTATGCCACATGCTTTGGTGATCACTAGATTATATTTTACTTTAATTTGTATTTACTTTGATAAGAAAATATAGGACCTAGCTAGGTTTATTGTGGGGTATTTATTTAATAGAGAATTTGGAACCCTCTCTAGTGATATTATGTGGTAAGAGACCCCTTAGTTAGGTCTAGTGCATCCATATTGGTCATAACCTTGATTGTCTAAATATACCAACAAGCAGAATGGCTAGTGTGAATTATCTTCTCTGACCTAGGATTGATTTGTAGATCACCTTCACTTTACATTGTATAAATTTTGGTGAACTCAACATGAAATTATCCTTTAATGTTTTATTTCATGCATTTATTTGTTATCATTTATTATTTATTTTTATTTTTACAGTACTAAAATGAATTTATCGACTCTATCTAACACTTTATGTCAAGGTTTAACACATAATTACTTTCATTAACTATATATATCTTTATTCAAGTATTATAAAATCATAGGTAAGATTGATTATCTTGACTTAGTTTTATTCTTCTAACATAGGTTTTTTGACTTAGTTGACCTAGTCAACTTTGTTATCAAGTCATTTTTAGCATATAGGTTTCCAAAGTCAATCGACCCAATCAAATATGTTAGCTAGCTAAAATTATTCATATAGATGACATAGTATAAAAATAACAAAATTATCTTCTAAAAATTTACTAGGTTCATTCTTACCATCTTGGTCATTTCTTTTTCTTCATCATAGTCTTATTTTTCACATTTTTCAATCTATAAAACCATAACCCTACAATGAACTATGTTGACTAGATCGACATAGTTCTATAATTTGCTTTATTTCCTAGAAGACTTAGTGTACTGGTTTGACTATTTTCCTTAAGATCTTGATTTAACAGACAAAATTGACATAACCAATTTTGTTATGTAATATTTGCATACATAGGTGTCTAAACTGACTTTGTACTCTTCAAACAAAGGAATTAACTTATATTGCTAGTAATTAATTCACTTTTAAGTTTAGTGTTTACTTGCTTAGAGTATCACACATAGACTAAATAAGAAGTTTTAATTTATCAATTTAGTCACACTGTTTTCATTTTTCACACACTTTCAGACCATATAATATCAAAAAACATTGAAACAAATTCTATCCAAGGTCTACCTACTTGGATTTCATCACCAAGTGGGACACTGACTTGGTTTTTTAGACAAGTATAAATATGTGGTAGGTGGTATATATAGGAAAATCACCCAACACCCTTATCATTACATTCTTATGAAGTGAGGGGGTAGGCCCAATACTAAGATAGTACCATCAACAATATAGACGCCTTTCATCCTTAACTAATTGAAACTATCCTTAGATTTCTTTTCTCGTTGATTCTTATAGCCAACTCTGTATCACATTTAATTCTAAAAATTTTAATTTAAAACATTCAGGAATGATCATATCTATTAAAATTTCTATTCTTATTTCTTACTATTTAATAATTGTATGATGTATTACAAAACTTGTATCGATTAGCATTGATACAAGGTTTGTGTTGTGTGATGTAACTAGATTGATTGGTTTGACCCAATTGATTGTGTGTTTATTTCAAGCATTATGTAAACAACATAGTTGTTTAAAGTCATAATTTTAAAAACCTATCTTTACTTTTAGAACACATTCAATTTGATCGACTATGTCTCTTACAGTCTCTTTTTAGCCATGAAACACAGTCACATTGTTCGACATAGTCTCTTACAAGATACATATTCTATTTTTCATAAGTACATATTTCACCTATTTAACCATGTGACTTTTATAATCCCTCAATTTTACCATCTATAGATCATAGTAAAGTAGTTTGACTATGTCTTTTGTACCTTGTTCTGTTGACCTTCCCTACAAAATCTATTGACCTAGTCAACTTTATACCCATTGAGATCTTATCTTGTATTTGTCGACTTTGATCCTACTTTTTATAATTGATCCCTAATCTTACATTATTTTTAAAATAATCATGAAATCATTTATCAATATCTTTTTGGATAACCTTAACCCATTAAGATGATATATGAAATGTTCTTTTCTTCCTAACCTTGTTGCCCAAGAGGATTCTCACTCTTGGTGTACTTTCTCTCACCCCTCATCTTTGAACTAAAATATGGTCTAAATTACCCCAAATAAGGATACTAATGGATCAGATCCATTTAACACTTCTCAAGATAATTCTTTTTCTAAATCACCTTATTACACTTTAGGGGCAATTGACACAATCTTAACCAACAAACCATCACCTAACAACCCTACTTTAAACACCAAAAAATCACCACCTAATAATCCTCCTAGCCCACCAATTGATAACACTCAAATTATTACACAAATAGTTAATCAAATGAATATTATGAAAACATCTAATACTTATCAAATGATGCAAATGCAACATCATTTATTAAACATGGCTAATCAATATCCCATTCTCCTACTTCAAATTAACCAAAATTTTATCCATCCACCTCTTAGAGATACTACGAGAAATATCATTCCCCAACCCATTATACAACATAAGGTGCTCCACAATATTCAAAATAAACCCTTAGCCCCCTTCATTATTTTTATTGATATTGGGAATATCTCTCCAATTATTAAATATGATGGGACTAAAGACCTTGAATATTTACTTAAATCATTTAATCATCTTTATAAAGAGTGGATTCAAACTAATAACTTCACAACTACCAAAAATTTAGTCAAAAAATTCACAAGAGACGTATTATAATGTTATAATCAACTACCCCAACATTCTATATGGTAAATCAATGATTTATTCAATCCTATAATTAAGTAATTTAAATATAATGATCTTCTTGAAAATTATCTTAGCCATTTCATCACTGTTAAACAATCCCCTTCTGAATCAACTCATGATTTTATAAAACCATGGAATTCTTTGGTTTACAAATCTGATCATAACATGACTGATAATAACTTATTTAAACTTTTTATAACCACCTTAACACCTTCCATTTAATATAAGGTTAAAAAAAAATTCTCAAACCCTAAATGATGTAATTGATCAAGCTAAAAGACATGACTTCTGTACTAAATAATTTGATCCCAACATTAAATTTATCAAGGGATCTTTCCAAAATTCCACTAATGCAATTAGTTGCAACACTCCTCAAATAAAATTAGGAGTAGCTAAATTGGATAATCCCTAATCTTCCCATAGACCTCTTACTATTCAACAAATGAAACAATTATTATCACCTTCTAAACCTTTCACTTATGCCAATAATCGACCTACATGGTATGATCATAGTAAATTTTGTTGGTTTCATTCCAATTTGGGTCATTCCCATAAAAGGTGTCATGGGATTTTTAAATTTTTTATTTATTTTAAGTTAGGACATATATTGAATCATGATGCTATGATAAAAATACATCATCATGATTATGTTAATGCCTCTAAATTTTTTTTACCAAGCCTTCCTTCTCTAAACATCCAAACAAAATATACTTCTAACCCACAACACTAAAATGAATATATATGTGCAATTGACTCTGATTATGACCAATATTATACCAATACTCAATATGTGAATGCAACTAAATTCAATTACCAATGTGAACCCATCCACAAACATTCCATCACTAAACCAAAAAAACCATCACTTGATAAACAAATTCTCAAAGACACTGTTACTAGTACCATACCTTCTAAAACAAATGAGAAAACACTTCTAAAATTGTAACCTCAAATTACCTCTCTTCTTACCAAAACTATTTTACCTTCTAAGCCTCATGTTGGTTCTTCATCTTCTAAATCTCATTGTAACTTCTTAGAAGATCTCAACTAAATGCCTTGTAAAATACCCATCATGGAGTTAATTTGTACTTATCCATATCATCACAAATTCTTAATGCAACAATTATAAGACATTGAAGAACCACCTTCCCAAATGGCTAGGACCATGTTATGGTGTTCGATGATATATTCCAAATGGGGTGCTCCTATCCTATAGGCTCAAGACAAGGGGGAATAAGATTGGTAAGGGTAATACTACCTGGCTAAGGTGGAATGACTATTTAGAAGGTTTTGGATGACTGGTAATGAGTAAAAATGTGAAAATAATGGTCATAAGAGCATGCAAAAAGGACTTATGGATGGGGTGTTATAAGCCACACTCAAACTACCAATTTGTATATTTTATATGACTACATTATAATATAGGTCATAATCGACATCGATGGCATAAATATCCTTGACATTTGATTGATTATTATTTGAAGAAGACTTTTGATTATTAGAATCAAAGGATTTAAAGGTTTGTCATTTTTGAGATGCGGCAATATACTCTTGACAACAAAGTTTGATCATATCCTAATGGATAAATGAGTCACCAAGCATATAAGAAAAAACACACATAGTGATCCCTCTACAAGATTCATGGGAGTTCTTAATGTCAGCATGGAACCAATAAAATAGATTGGTATCATACCACTTAGGAGGAGCATTGGGATAAATGAAAGGCTTCAATGGTAGTAAAAATTGTTGAATTTTTTGAACCTAAAAAGGTGTATGAGATGGTAAAGGAACATTATATTTGGCAACTCTAGGTTTCATTTGGGAAGTTTTACTAGTGATATCATTAGATGTTTGAAAGATCCTTTAATAATTTTATGTTGGGTTTGAACTGCTTCATAAGAAAGTCTTGATGCTTAGCTTGATTAAGAGAATCATTAAGAGTTTGAGGAGCAAAGGTTCGAACCTTGTATTGAAGAGTGGGAGTCAAAGTGGTCATAAAGAGTTTGAATAAGTTATTATTAGTCATATTATGATTGGCTTTTGTGTCTAAAGATTTCCATATTTTAATAAAGTCATGAGCTAATTCATTAGGACATTTTTTAGCATTTATGAAGTGACTAAGACAATTTTCAAGAAGATCATTATGTTAAAACTATTTAACCAAAGGATTAAACAAATCTTCAAGTTTCCAAATAGAATGTTGAGGAAATTGATTATACCATTCTCATACATCACTAGTGAAGGTATTGACTAATATTTTAGTTGTGGCAAATGTATTAGTTTGGATCCACTCTTTGTAAAGGTTACCAAAGTCTTTAAGGAATGAAATAAGGTCTTTAGTCCCATCATAATTGTTAGTTTGTGTTATGTTACCAATATCAATGGATACAATGAAGGGAGATAAAGGCTCATTTTGAATGGTTTTAAGCATATTTTTATTCATTATGGATTGAGGAATAACATTACCTGAGGCATCCCTAAGAGGTGGATGAATATAATTAGGATTAGCTTGAGGATGAATAGTTGGAGGTTGATTAGTCATAATGATTAAGTGTTGTTGAAGATGCATCATTTATTTGGTATTAGAGTTTTGTGTGATGTTAATTTTTTGAATAACTTGAGTTAAGAGTTGGGTTGTAATGGGAGGTGAGTTAGTGTTGGTTGGAGCACTCCCCAAATTAGTGTTAGGGAAAGGGTTATTAGTGTTATTATTAAATAGATTTGTATCAATCACTCCCACATTGGTTTGGAGACTTTGAGAAGTGTATTGATAAGATTGGAAAGGATTAGATCCATCAACTTCATCTTGAGGTGTTATTTGCACCATATTACAGTTCATAGATGGAGGAGAAGAAGTGCCCCAAGATTGATGGTTCTCTTGGGAGGAAAAGAGAGGAAGGAATGAACATCCCATATAGTATCTAAATGGATTTAGGTTGTCCAAAAATATTCTGATAGGAGACCTCATTCTAAATGAAGATAAATAAAAAAGATGCAAAACTAGAGAAATGGGAAATTATATTGAAAAATAGAAAAAAAAAGTAAATAAAACTAAGATGACCAGATTAACCTATTGCAAGAAATAGAGCATGTAGATTGTACTGGGTCAACCAGGTTGATCCAGTGCAGTGCATAGAAGCTAGAAAAGTGTAGGGTCAACCAAGTTGATCGAGTAAAGTGAATAAGGAAGAGGAAAAGATTGATAACAAGATTAAAAATGAAACAAACCAATTTGTAGCTAATCTAAGAAAGTAAGTGTAGAAGGGAAACACATAATCAATTGAATTGATGTTGACCAATTCAATTGATGCACGCAAATCAAAATCTTGCACTAATATTGACTAATGCAATCTTTTGAACACACAATTGATCAAATAACAATCAAACAACATGAAAGTAAAGCTAGCTACTTGGTCAACCTATAATGTTAATTAGATTATTAAGAATGATTTTAAGTGTAAAGGGAGATTGGCTATAAGCAAGGCACTAGATAAAAATATATGGATAGTTTTAGGTAAGTTTAGGATGAAAGGGACTGTAGTCAAAATGATATAGGCTTGGTATTGGGGCCTACCACCTCACTTCACACACTACAAAAATAAGGTTAATAGGTGATTAACCAAAATATACCATTAACCATGCTTTATACTTGACCAGAGCATCAAGTCAGCTTCCCCCCTTGGTGATGAAATCCAAGTAGGCAGACTTGGGTAGTCAAATGTTTAAATGCTTTTTGATTTTTATGTGGTTTGTCCATGTGTGAAAAAGAATATAAATAGTGAAACTAAGTGATTAATTTAGACTATGTGAACTATTCTAAGCATGTAAATAAATGAAAAAAATATGTGATTATCATATATGGTTAATTCTAACTTTGAAACAAGATATAGTTGAATAACTATATGGAAAATCATATAGAATAAGGTTGACATGATCAAACCTATATTGTGGAAGCAAATTCTAAAAGTGAATTAGGATGGTTAGGTCAACCTAGTTATTTTAGAAAACATAGAACACAAAACTAGGTCCACAGGGTTGACTTAGTTGACTGTGTAGAGGTAGTTTTAAAGAATGTAAACTTTTGAAAGGAAAGTATAGGAAAATAAAGATACATAGGAATAGAATCTAACCTAAATGTTTTAGAGATGAAAAATATAAGATTTTTGATTTGAGAACTTGGAGAAAAACTAGCAAAAACCTATAAACTAGGTCGAGCTGGTCGATCAAGCTATACAAGAACCTACTAAAAAAGTGCTAAAAATGTACTAGGTCAACCTAGCAGACCTAGTCAACTAAATAGGAAGTTTGAAAACCTAAAAAACTTATAATGGGTTGATCTAGTCGATCCAATTATCTGAACATAATTTTATAAGTATTGGAAACCTGCATTAGGTTGAGCTAGTTGAGCCAGTTACCTGTTCTTGCAAACCTATGTACATAGATAAATAATTGGGTTGATAGGTTCGATCCAGCATAGTAAATATATGATAAAAATAATGATGAATATAAATTAAATAAGTGAAAGAAATCTTATAAAGGTTAGTTTCACATCGGGTTCACTAGAATGTATGCAATCAAAAATGTATCATGTCCATAAATCAATCCTAGATCGGATGAGATAGAACAGACCTACACTTCCAATTAGGGGGCATATAATTGTTAAGTGGGAGCATAACCAACGTGAGGATACACTAGACCTGATTATGGGATCACTTGTCACAACACATTATGTGAGATAGGGTTCTAAATCCTATAGTCTAACACAATCGTATAACAACCCTAAAAGAGTCCTATGATTTAATATTTCACTATTCTAATAATAAGAAAACGAAATCTAATCTAGTGCACACCAAAGCTTGTGGCACAAAGTGGGGGTTATTAAATCAAAGTAATCAAAACATGTATAGGGAAATTCAAATAAATTAAGTATGAGTAACACCCTAATACATAGAATATGAAGAGTAATTTGATCCAACACGTATGCTACTTCTATCTACTAAAAGAGAGGAAAACAAAGTTAGAATGCACTTACCTAAATGTGAACCCATCGAGACTCAATCTCTCCCTTGGCCAAAGGGGATTCACAAGAGGTTGTTTTGGTTCATAAGGACTAATTTATTAGGCCAAAGCATCCAAGACCTATCCACAGGACTAGATTCTCCAAAATAATAAACCTAAGATAAGTCTCCTCAAGTATAATGGTGGAAGAGTAGATTGTGAAGAAGCACAAGTGAATAATAAATAATTACATATTATAATAATGACCAAAATAACCTTGTATTTATAGGTATAACATATCCTAAAATCATTTTGGAATGTTGATTGTGCTAGGTTGACCTAGTCAACCTAGCACATTTTTGGGCTAACTCACTGGGTCTGTGCTAGGTCGGTCACGAGGTTAACAAATCAAAAGAGCTAAAATGTCCCTAAATTGTACTAGGTCAACCAAGTTGACTTAGTATTTTGAACAAGTCAAAAGGGTGCCAAGTGAGTAAAAGAAAGATGAAAAGAGGAAAAAGACTAGAATACTATGAAAGGGAGGGAAAATAACTTAGGGAAAGGTATTAGGAACTAGTTGGATTAGTAATAATATGGCCAAAAGGGATAATAATATTAAAAAGCACCAAAGGTCTACCCACCCCTTTTTTGGTGAACTTCAAAGGGCATGCACTTAGAGAGATTGAGTCTTGATGAGTTACTGCAAGATGTAAAGCATCAGTAATCAATAAAAGTTAAAAATATTATGTGTATACAATTTGTTGAAGGTTGGTAGGTTAGAACATGTTGAGAATTTGAGTTTCTCCTAAAGTAGGTATAATAGTGTTAGCATCTAGGGTATTATAATATTTACCATGTGATGTGTTCTTAAATACAAATATGTCTCATAAAATTTGTGCATGATCATGGGGTTGTTCCTAAAGTCTATCTCTGAAACTCTATAAAATCTCATCCTTATTGACTATGAGATTATTACCATTTAGTGGGGGGAGCGTATCTCAATTACCATCTTATGTATCATTATGATCTTGGTTGTATAAATCATATGTTTAGATGTATTATCATTGAAGTCCACATCATCAAGTTTTAAAGGACCCACTAGAGGAGCTATAATTGGTGCCTTATCCATGTTATAAGATTGAACTGAAGGAGTTTTAATATGCTCAATAGTATTGGCCATTAATCCTACCACTTCTTATTAAAGTAAGAGATATAATTTTTTTAGATGGCATGTATAAAATACAATGAAAAAGTGTGGCTAAGAAAATATATATAAAATCTAAAAAACTTAACATAGCCAATGGAAATATAAAAAAGAAAGGTAAAAACCCTAGTCGCATTTAGGGCTAGGATTTTAACAATATTCAAAGTAAGTTAGGTTCACCAAATGATTTAAATTTTTATGACTTAGACATGTAATTATTAAGTTTTTAAAGGGTTTGAGTAAAATATATCAAGGTATAAATATATAATAAATACAACCTTTGATTTGTGTAAGAATTGACCTAATCTAGTATTTCTAAAAATAGCAATGAATGACACATAATTGGAAACTGACTAAGACGGATGATATAGAGGATTAAAACTAGCACATGAGTTGATTAGGGTGTCATAAATAAAATCCATTTGTAAAAATGCCTCCTAGGAAATAGTGTGGTTCCATGGACAGTAGTAAAATTACACTAGTGTCTTCTATTACATGTTAGTGTCCTTGTGCAGGGATTTATGTGAACTTATGGGAGTAGTTGTGTCTGAGTCCAAGATGTCTATTATTATGTGAAAAAATACTTATTCACTATATATGACCTATTTTTGATTGATTTAGGATTAAAACACTAGACATCTATGCAGGGTTTTATTAGTGGATAATCTTTGTTAATTTATGAATAAAAAAGTCACTCAGAAAGAAATACCCACTGTCTGATTGAATTCAAGGAAATGAAGATATCACATAATAACTAATGGTGTCGATGATAGTTACCAACACCAAATGAGAGTTCTACTCACCCAACACAATCCTTAGATGAGACTATAATGTAGCCAAATCAATCTCTAGTTGAAAAGGCACAAAAAACTATGTAGAAGAAAAATATATGGATAATTGGAAGGTCATTTCAATATGAGTGGGCATCTAAATACCTATTTATAGAAATTGTATAGCCAAAAAACAATATTGAGACACTAATATAATTTAAATATAAAATATGTAGTTGGAAACTTGGAAAAGACCACAAAATGCAACTCAATTTGGACATAATTAAAAATATTGTGGTAAAATATATGAGTCGGTAAAAGACAAAGATAGAACTATTAAAAAATAGTGAGATGGAAAAATGAAAAAGAGTGCATGCATCAATGTTACGTAATAGAGTATCATAATCATGAGAAACATCAACAACACCTCATTAAGGAAGGAAGAACAATTAAAGATCAAATCATAAAAGTTATTCAGGCTAATTTGATTGCCAAAAATATACAATTTTCAACTTTATATCACATTTTGAAAAGAGGAAGAGCAATCTCTAATTTTTCAGATTACAAGAGTTTATTTCAGTATATTAGATTGCATAATATTCCACATTCACATTGGTTTAATACTAGTACTTGGGACATGGCAAAATACCTTGCAATAATTGAAAAGTAGGATTTGTACAAAAAAGTAAAATCAACAAGGTTCATATCACTATCCATTGATGAGGTAAAAGCGGTTGACAACACACCATGGGTATGCATACATGTATATACATTTTAGAATCATTCAAGGCAACCTCACCTTTTATCTATACATAAAATGACTAAAAATTATAATTCTAAAAACCTTTGCAAGTTGGTTATTTCAAATTTTATGACTATTTTTGGGATGAGTTACCATGATATAGGTATTAAGTTGGTGTGTGTTGGTTGAGATGGTGCATCAATAATTTAGGGGAATAAAATAAATTTGTGTGTTTGCTTACAAACTTTAGTTGCCCCATATATGACTCCAATATATTGCATTGCACATAAAATGAATCTCGCTTACAAAAATTTAAGCACATTTAAAAATGTCACAAAACTGGAGGAGTTAATCCATTATTTACATGCGTACATGTCATGCAATCCAAAACGGTTTTTAGAGTTTCAAAATTTGCAATTGGAGTGAATAATGGAGAAAAACTATTAAAAGATGTAGATACTAGATGGATTTCAATGTATGAACCTGCATGTAGAATATTTGAAGAATATCAATCATTGGTTAGTTTTATATTTAGGTATAGGATGGAGGTTGACAAGGCAAAATATTTATTGAACTGCTTGATAGATTTCAAAACTTTGCTAACATTATGTGGTATTTTGCCCGAGGGAAATACACTGTTTGATGAAACATGCAGATGAGAGATCAATATATATTGTGGACTTCATAAGGTTGAGGCAACATGTTTGTTTATCAATTGATATAGTATAATACTCAAATGAAAGTTTTAAAGGACCAATATTTGAGAGTTGGGAAACTTTAACAAATCTAAAGGACCCTCAAAACTATTTGAAATTCAATATTCATGATCATCTTTATATTTTTGTTAATGGAAAGGAGATACCATTACACACTCTTTAAAGATGAACTAATGTAGTTGGATCAAAATTTGAAGAAGTACATGTAACAAGGGTTCTATATGATAATGTCATATGTGGCATGCAAATAAAATTGAGAGACATTTCAAAAGGTTTATATGCTGAAATTCAAGATCATTTTCAAAGAGATGAGTTCCTTGAAGACATGGGGGTGGTGAATCTTACATTTTGTAATAGTACAGATGGTCAAGAACAAATAAGTAATTTATTTATCAAATACATGGGTACTCTCATTAGATATTTTAGTAAGTTTGTGAAAATAAATGGAGAGAAAGTTAAGGGTATTTTGAAAAAGAATTTACTAAAAAACTAGTCAATACTAGTTAGACTTGCAATGGTTAAACAATATTAGTTATTAACTAAACCAATAGAAATAGGTTATATTACTAGGCTATGGAAGAAACTATATCAGAGTAGTGTTTTATAGGAAGAAATCAGTGAATATTTTCATTTATATGAATTGTGTCAAACAATGATTTGGGGGTTCGTGGAAGATGAAAGGGTATTCAGTGCATTATCTTTTGTTAAATCAAGGCTTTAGAATAGTTTGGATAAAAATATTGAGACATATTTAAGGTTGTATGCTTTAGGTTATGAAGTGGATATGTTTCCATATGATAGATCAATTTCAATTTGGAGTACTCTAATTAAAAGAAGAGGTGTCATGCATAAAACTACAAAAGAAGATAGTGAAACTATAAATGTTAGTGAAACAAAACATACAAATGTTAGCGATGAACCATGGGTTACCAAAGAATTGTTTGAGATACCTGAGTGCTAGTTTATAACATTATAATATGTATATGGAAAATACTGAAAAGTATTTTAAAAATACTTAATTGATTCAATTTGATTTAAGTTTTTTATGAAATGCTTAATTGATATGATCCGAACTTTAGTATTCTACAATAGTATTCTTTACCATTTTTTTACATTATGAGATGCAAAAAATAGTACATATTTCGCATTCTATTTTTTTTTATTGTTTGATATTTTAAATAAAATTTACATTGTGTAATCAAATGAGATGGTAAACAATATTTTAATAGATTTGAAACCAAATTTACTATAAATTAAAGCAGTTGAACATTGTAGAAAATTATTATACATCATATCCTAATATGAGTAAGGAATCCATAATTACAAAATATATTTTAATATTATAAAACATAAGTTTTCAGTAATTAAAAAATATAAGAATAAAAAAATTGAGGATTTGAGCTCAAACTTCAGTTTCTATTAATTAAACAACAATAATATGGAATAAATTACAAAACAACATTAAACATAAACTTAAATTTTCATAATCATTGTAGATCAATTTTTCCTTCCACTACTTGTTGGCTGGTACTGGTAGTGGTTGTGTTGTCTATGAGGATCGGGATCCTAGTATCTTGAAGATCTTTCACTACAAAATGGATATAGGCAAGATTTTCCCATTTTTCTATAGCAGTATCTCTCGATGAAAGTAATGATGGGTTCGCTTCAACTTTATTTTTACATAAAACATTAGGGTCCAATCTATTTTTTTGAATTATTTTCCTCAATGTGTTATTTTACTTATTCAATAAAACAAGTTTTTTCTAAAAGAAATTGCTTCAAAAATAATTTTGCATGCATTCTTCATATGCATGTTAGGACAATAACTTGGTTTTTCAAATTTAAATATTTTGACTACAAATGATCAAAAAACATTTAATTAGTTAAATGTTTTAAAATAAATTTTAATTTAAAAATCCATAAATAAGATTACTATAATTTTTTTCCATATTCATAAGATCTACTAGGGTTTTATTTTTTACCCATTTTCTATAGTGTGCTTGGGTTTCTGCATTCAAGTTCTCAAGCTTGTTTAACATGATAACAAGAACATCATCATTAAAGTTATTATTTACCACAACACTTTTCAAAACTGCTTAGTTGAATAAAATATCAATTTTTATTAGCTAATGCTTCACCGTTGAATACAATTGGTTGCATTGATTGTGGTTGCAAAAATGAGCATTTATTTCTTAAATTAATACTTTTTTCTGATGCTCCCAAGTTTTCAATGCATCAAGGTTTGGAAGAATAAAATCATTAACATAAGCTTTAGTGTTTTATACTAATAAACTAGAAATAAGGAAAAAAGTATGCTAGTCATCTGTTTGGGGAATCTCCTACATAAGATTGTCTTCAGTTCTGCTAGGTGAAGAGTTGGGCATACAAGGTCATTGTGAAGGCTCCATGGGCTGAGATCCTTGTATGATATCATGTAGGTTAAAAAAATGCATGGGCATGCCATCATCAATGCCCAAATACTATTTATCTAGATCAATATCATGAAGAACCATGGTCCCTACTGCATTGGACAGACCACCAAGTGAAAAGTTTGGAAACTCAAATGTTACAACCTAAACCGTGCCACCACTCTAAGTTGGGATAAATGAATGTTTTCCAATACCAATAGTTATAGGGCCAAGATGGGGTGGTGGTGGTGGTGGGAATTTTTTTATATTGAGAAGAATGATATATAAATGGGAATTAAAATCAATAAAATGATCAATTAAAAAATATAATATAATATTAAAATTTTAAATATATATATATATATATATATATATATATATATATATATATATAGTGCACCTTGTTATTTTTGTTGTTGTGGTTATTGTTGTTACTATTTCTATTATTGTTATTGGGAAACTGTCAAATCTCTACCAGAACCACTTGGTGTTTGCAATACAAATTACGTAGGCTCTGCTATATATAATAGAGTTAAAATATTACAATGATAAAAGAGTATTCAATCAAAACAAATCTAGTTTGTGAAGTTATACCAGTAACATGAGTGGAGGGATGTGTTAGAGGTGTAATCAAACTCCATATTAATTTTTTTATTATCAATTACTACTCAAGTATCTGTAGAATTGATTATGCATCCTCCTCCATGTCCATTTCTATTTTGGCCTCATTTGGTTGACATCCTTTGGTTGCTGCATTTATTTTGGCAATCATTTCATATAATTTTTTTGTAAGAAAAAGATATTTTGTTTAAAATTAAATAGATCAATATTTATGTAATTATTTGAAATAAATATAGTACAAAGCTCAAACAATCTCAAACAACTCCAAATAACCTCTTATGCTTCAAGGGAGAGTGCATTGATAAACATTGCAGGATTGACAGTAGAAGGAATAGAGGATACTTGCAAATCTAAAATCATTTCATAGTATAATGTAATGATATAATTATAATAAAAAAATGAGTATGTTCATTGCATAGAGAAAATTTCAAATCATCTTTGATTTTATTGTAAATAAAAGTGTACCAATCCAATGGTTGAGTGCCCAAACTATGAAGAATAAAAACCAGAGCCTAGAATGGAATATCAGATGGTCTACCCGGTAAAACAATTTTGGCTTGGAAAATTTCAAGCATTCCCATCCAAAAAATATTTTTAACACATTCATTTTTTATCCTCATTTTACAATGGCATTGAGGATCTGTAAAAAAATTAACAATTTAGAACTAACAAAAGTAAAACTAGTAAAAAATGAGCAATTATAAATTTTAAATTGCATACCATCCACCTACAGTGAGTAATGGGATTTCAAATACTTTTTGTCCTCATCATTTAGCAAGGCCTTTATGGTGACTATGTCCCCATCCTTGTAAGGTAGACCTTTTAGGCTCTGAATATCCTCTGGATGGATTTCACATAAAACATTTTGGGAGCCTAAGGTGATGTGAAACATGGAGGAACTAGTATCGAAGTCTTGCAAGAGAACATTCGACAAATGAATATCTTTCTCATATTGAGGCATGTAGATAATGTCATTAAAATTTTAAGGCTCCGCCCAATAACTATATGTGTCTTTTTACTGCATAATCCATTGGATGATAGTGTATGTCAAATTTTAAGAAATGAGTTTGGGGTTTCTGTTTACCTTTATACCAACACTGGAATAAGACTAAGAAATGGAAGCCATACATGAAAATAGGGTTTTGGAAGTTAGGAAAAAGAGTGAAAAAATTATAAACATGAAATGAGAATAATAAATATCAAAATGTGAAAAATGAGGTGTGTTTGGCACATTTATAAGCATTTAGATCGATAAGGTTGACCACCTATATGGTGTAGGCATTGATGGAGATACCTATGATGTAGTTGAGTGGTCCATGTCAGCATCAACCATGTACATGGACACCCATCAGTACCCTACAACCTAACTAAAGAATGAGGGTGATAGTTTGTACTATACTGATACTCACTCAAATTATACAGATCCACATTCATAATATGTTGATGTCTATCTATAGTTGCACCCTACTGGTGAATGTCTATGGGAATGATGTAGATGAGAATTGGCACCATCTTAGGATATCATTAGTTTGATGCAGATGTGTACAGGCACCCATACATATGATGTTAGCATCCACCCATGGCCCCAAACTATGGTGAAGTCCATCTGATCACTCAAGCATTTGGCTATAAGTTTTTATCAATCTTCTATAGCATGTTAACTTTTACATAGTTTTCATAGGTGTTCATATATGGTCTTCTATCGATCAGCCACACACCATCATTAGATATCTACATGGAGTCTATGTGCTCATATTCCATACTGACATTTGTATTATGGAGATGCTCATCTACATTATCCCAACATCCATTTGTGTTATGTGTGCATTACTGGTGTTTGCCTGTATTGCATTGGCATTCATCTATATAGTTTCATCATTAGATAATGATATGTAATCATTCACCTAGGTTTCTTGGGTGTTCATCCATGTTTATAGGCCTTGTATGATTTTTCATGTGGCATCGCATGATTCACCTCTGTAATGATATGCCTTCCAAATTAATTTACCACCATTGTGAAACTAATTCGCCTAGGACCTCCACATATTTTTTTATATGACCCACTAAAATAAACCCTACCTCCATGTTGTTAAGGTATTCAAGTGGCACAAATAACAAAAGTGTAATGTTATTTGGCTAGATTAGACATCCTCAACACCATATTGTGTTGAGAGTTTCCTACATACCAATACCTCTAGAGGGGATCAATCTTGATGTAGTTCTATCAATCTAAGTGCTAGTGTAAGTACAAGTGATGCTAGTGTGAGTGCGAAATTGAGTAATTTGAGTGAGGCTTGAGACTAGAGATCTATGTCTTCTGAGCTTAAAATAGATGTAGATGATTGTATAAAAAATTAGAGTAGAATAAGAATCAATGACCTTGATTGTGCACAACTTATTCTAAGCTTGTTTGTGTGTATTTGAATCTAATTTTCATCTAATAGATAAAGGTAAAATTGGTGTATATATATTAATCTAATGCTTGCGCAGAGTGTGAAATATGTCTAAGTCAACCCTAGGTATCTTAAGAATTGAAAATATATCTATTGGGGTTTAAATTAGGTAAGGAATATTAGTTTGGTTCTTTGATCACTTGCAAATGTGTTAGTGTCCAAAGTACCACATTGTCTAGGTGGTAGAACCTTGGGCACTAGGGGCCTAGATCCCTATGGGAAGGTTTGAGACTAATTTTGGGATGTATAAGGATGTGTAATACCTGCATGAAAGTTTTATAAAGGGTTAAAAAAGGCCCTAAGTTATGTTTATAGCTAGGTCAGGGATGAGTGGTCTCAAGTGACACTCATTGTACTCAAGTGACATTTGATATGACTATACTTTCAAATGATTATAAAATGTAATGTGCTTTGACATCATGATTATTTCAATAATAAATAAACATGTGAATAAAAACTTATATTTAAATTTTAAGAAGTAAAACACAATATATGTTAATCAAGAAAAAATTTAGAGGCTATATATAGCCAAAAGGCTATAAGTAGGTTTTTTAGATTTTGAAAAATTATGGCTAATTTTGCAAAAATATAGATAGGTCAAATTGCCTCAATCTAATATAGTTTCATAGTTTTGGACATAGATTCACCTTATAGATTATACCTGATCCTATTGTCATACACAAATTCACCATATATATAATACATGTATGGGTCTAATTCACCAAAAAATTATATGAGACATGTATATGTTAGTCTAAAATTGTCAGGTATATATATATATGTATGTAATAAAGACCACGTATGACAAAAATATTAGGGTAATACTTATATTTATTCTATGGAAATGTTTTGAATATTCTTTGGTGCCACATGCTCTTCTTTCTATATGGTTTTACTAACTAAAAAACTTAATAATAAATAATTTTAAAACCTAATATTTATTTTAATTCTAGCATTGAATGTGGTGTAGGTGGAATTAAAGCTATGAGGATTGATTTTTAGATCTTACCCTATTTTTTAGTGAATTGGAACCGACATATTGAGGGGCCCAAGATAAAATTTAATGCTGGTCCAACACATCATCCATGGGATTAATGTAAGTTGATCGAATACATATGTGACAGTTTCTTGATTTTTCTTGTCATTTATGCTAGATATTGGCAAAACTGAAGTACTAGTAGTAAGAATATTGGGATGAGAGGTTGGAAATGATTGTGCAAATAATTTCTAACCTGGTTTCCTTATGATTACAAATACAAGGTATTGATTTATGTTTCTTTTATTTTGAATACTGAGAGAAGTTGTTTGCATACAAAGTCATCTATCTTGAAATGAAAAAATATAATGATAAGTTCCTTGAAAAAAATCTTTAAATATATTTACTGATGGTTTCTCAAATTTTTTAGTCATAGATGCAAGCTATTGGTAGAATCAAGGCTCTGAAAGTTGAAATATTGGGATAAGAGGTTAGAAATGAAGGTGCAGATAATTTATAAGCTGGTTTCTTTGTGATTGCAATTGCAAAGAATTGATTTGTGTTTCTTTTGTTTTGAAGACTGAGAGTAGTTGTTTGCATGCACAATCACCTATCTTGAAATGAATAAATATAATGATAAGTTCCCTAAAAAACATTTTTTTAAAGATATTTTTTGATGGCTTTTTTATTTTTCTAGTGATTGATGTAAATTATTGGCAGAAGTGAAGATCTAGTAGTCAAAATATTGGGATGAAGTGTAAATAATTTCTAAGTTGGTTTCTTTGTGATTGCAACTACAAGGTATGGATTTGTGTTTTTTGGTTTCAAATACTGATTTTAGTTGTTTTCATGCACAGTCATCTATCTTGAAATGAATAAATATAATGATAAATTTTTGGATTTTTTTTTTTTTTAATATATATTTTATTAAAACACTATGCATGTTGGTTTTCTTAAATTTTTTTGTGTATATCTATAAATCTTTTCCTTAAACTCAAAATCTATAAAATAAGTATATTTGGGTTAGTAAAAAATATGGTTAAAATTATCGTGAGACTCTTGTGTTTATTCATTTTTTTCTTTGTGCATTGTTTAAAATAAGAATCTTGCATGCCATTATTTTTCAGAGGAAATCAGTTTCTTGTTTGTTTAAAATGAGTATATATTATAAGAAATCAATTTCTTGTTTGTTTACAGGGAGTATGTGGTAAAGACCAGCCAAATAATATAATAAATATAATATAACAAAAATTGTGACAAAAAATTAGAGTATAGGGTATAAATAATAAACCAACTATGGGGCCTTAAGGCAAGACAACTATGAAAAGTGAGGATAGAAAGCAAATATATTTAAATAAATGCTTTTTAAAGAACTTATCATTATATTTATTCATTTAAAGAATCAAGATAGACAAATGTTCATGCAAATAAATACTCTCAGTCTTCTATTTTATTAAGAGAATGTGTCTATAATAGTTGTAAACTCTATTATAGAGATGCATATGTATCCGAGTGTAAGTAAGTTGGTCAAATACATATGTGATGGTTTCTTGATTTTTCTATTCATTAAAATGAATAAATATAATGATAAATTTTTGAAAAACATTTCTTTAGAGATATTTTCTCAAAACACTATGCATGTTAGTTTTCTTGAAAATTCTGTGTATATATGCAAATCTTTTCCTTAAACTCAAAATTTGTGAAATGAGTATTTTTGAGTTAGTTAAAAATATGGTTAAAATGATCCTGAAGCTCTGTTACATTTATTCATTTTGTTCTTTATGCATTATTTAAAATAAGTATCTTAGATGCCATTATTTCTCAGAGGAAACCAATTTCTTGTTTGTTTAAAAGGAGTATTTCTCAAAGGAAATCAGTTTCTCATTTGTTTAAAAGTAGTATGTATTAAAGACTTACCAAATAATATAATAAACTGAGTATCAAAAAAATTATGACAATAAATTAAAATATTGAGTATAAATAATAAAATGACTATGGGGCCATAAGGCAAGACAACTATGAAAAGAGAGGATGACATAACTAAAAAAAATTGAGTACATACAATACGATCATGTGCATACTTAGTATGAATTGAGTACATACCTATATAAGTCTCTAAAAAGACTAATCTAAGATTGACCATTAAATTATGATATTTAACATTGAATTATAAGTATGTTAGTTTCATTGATAAATCACTTTTATATAATTATAAATCTTTCTTTCAAGAGATTGTCTCTTCTATAGGCTTTACTCTGTTGGATAGGTTAGATTATATTATTTGAAATCTGATTCACATATACATATATTTGATAATTGATATATTTAATTAGTGCATCATTTATTATTATTTCCAAAATTTATTAAAAAACTTATGCACATCTTAAAAACATTTATTGCTTCCTAGAATCACTGTTATTCTACAACCATAAAAATAAAGATATAAGATGCATTAAAATAGTCACAAATAAATTGTAACATGTCCTAATAAATTTACATTGGCCCCTATTTTTATATTTTGAATTTATAAGTGAGTTGTGGTTGTTATAAGTGAGTTGTGGTTGTTTTCAAGTTTTAATTTATAAATTTATAAATTGTGCAAATTTAGATTATGTCCATGATATCATTTTCAAATGGATATTTTTGTAGTTCACTTTTCATATTTTTCTAAATAAATGTGTTGGTATCATTGATTTTTTGTAGGTGCTAACTTTCAAATTGCTAATGTAAAAGTTAATTCAAAAAGTGGAATAGTGATTTCATCCTTGAAGGGAGTGCTTTGCATTGGGGATTCATAAATTTGGCATTGAAAGGTTTTTTATTTGTAAAATGTTCACCCCTAATTCAAGTGCTAGAAAATTAATAGGGGGTTCATCTAAAAGAAATACCCTATTGTCATATTTTGATAAACATCAACAAGAACAACCTTTAAAAAGAAATATTGGTTTATGAAATAAATCAAAACCAATTTTTTTTTCTCATGATCAAGATCATGTTCAACAAGGTTATAATGAATTTCAATCAATGGATTCAAGTAACAATGCCAATAATCATGACACCGCTGATTTAAGACAATCTAGTTCTGAAAGTGTTGATAATTCAACCTCACAAGTAATTTACAAAATTCATCATAGCTCCAAAAAAAGGAAGTCACGTGAGTAGAAAATTTTAAGGAGTTTTCAAGTTGAATGGGTTTATAAATATCCTTTCATCAAACATGTTTTGAGTAAAGACACTAATGATCCACCAAAATAATGTAGATACAAGATATGTAGTTGGAAATTGGGGAGGGATAAACAATTGTAGATAAAACTAGATACCATAGAGAAGCATTCAGGGAATGTGTACAAAAATAAAGTTATAAATGGATAGGATAATAAGTGATATGATGGAGAATAAAATAAGAGTCTCTTCATGTTAGGTATATGAGTGAATATAATGAATACCTAAAAAAACAACAAAAGCTTCATGTAAGTGGAATAAACATTACAACTTTGTTTGAAAAAATGATGGGAATCAGCCAAATGTCAAAGACTATATAACTTTGTGTAGTTTTTAACATTTGTAACAAAGGTCAACCAATGACTGATTATCCAGAATATAAGGACATTATGCAATTTATTTGTATTCTAAACTTTCCAAATAATCATTGGTCAATTACTAGTGGTTGGGAATGAGCTAATTGTCTTGCTAAAGTAGAAAAGGAGGATCTTCAAGAAAAGATAAGGCCTTCAAAATATATAACATTATCATTGGATGAAGTTACAACCATTGATAACACTTCTTGGGTGTCTATGCATGTTTAAACTATTGTAAATCATGTTTGTCAACCTCATTTTCTTGCCATTCATAAAATGAAATAAAATATAACTTCTCAAAAGATTTTAGAACTAGTCAATAATAATTTGAAAAAGGTCGGTACCATGGAAAATTAATCAATTGCAATAAATATTGTTTATGTAGGGTAAAATGGATCATTGGTTATGAAAGATAAAATAAGTGGTCTTTGTTCAAAGCTACAAACTTCTTATACACCATATATTATTGGTATTTATTTCATAGTATATTAAATGAATTTGGCATTAAAAATAATGAGAAAGTTTCCATTAGTCTCAAAATTTGAAGATCAAATTCATGAAATCCATTCATACTTTCATATAATTTTTAAAATAATTTTATAATTTCAAAATTTTGTTGAAGGTTTAATGCAAGGAAGCAAGATACTTAAGGATGTTGATACTCAATGGATTTCCTTTTGTGGACCAACACATAGAGTATATGTAGAATATCAATAATTGATAGGAATGGAAGAAAATCACCATAAAATAGATAAAGCTCTATATTTTTTTCGATTAAATGATATAGAGACATTATTGATCCTATCCAGCCTTTTACCCATGTTGGATGAAATAAATTTAATGATATAGAAATCTCAAGAAAGAACAATGCACATTCATGAATATTCTAAGTTGAGAACATTAATATGTCTTACCCTTGATAATTTATATTTAATACAACATTCATTTATAGGGGAGAAGTTCATAATTTGGAACTTGATGACAAATATTGAACATGGTGGTAACTATTTGTAGTTTAATGAAGATGGATATTTATGTGCAAAAGTGAGAGAATGTAAAATAACCCTACATACTTTTGACACAATTGGTTGATCTAATAGATTCAAAGAAGTTATTGTTACAAGGATTGATTCCTTGAGGTTGTATATTATGTAAGGTCCACCTTAAAGGAAATTACAAAATATCTCTTTAGAGATTAGAGATCATTTTCCTTGAGATGAACTACTATAATCCATGGTTGTGGTGTACCCTCAATATTGGAAAATTCTAGCTCATCATATTTTTATAATAAAATCAAAAACTTGGCCCAACACTTTTGAAAGATTTTATAATTGAATGGTGAACAAATTGAAGGCATTTTACATTTTTAAAAGCTAAGTGAACACTCTATTTGATTTTTCACAACAATGTTAGAACAAGTTAAAGTTGTGGACGATGCTTCCAAATATGGCTCGATTACTAGACTATGGACCACTTTAAGTTTGAGAAAAATACTACATGATGGTATCTAAAAATATTTTAATCTTGATAATTTATACTAAACAATGATTTTAGGCTCAGTGGAAGATGAGAGAAGTTTTAGTGCATTATATTTTTTAAATTCAAAATTAAGAAACAAGCTTGACAAGAATTTGGAGAGTTGTTTGAGGCTCTATACAACTAGATACAATGTCCTCACTTTTTGATTTGATAGAGCTCTAGAAATATGGTAGTCTACATTTAAAATAAGAGGATTGATAGATAATTCTTTAAACACACTACACTTAGATAGTTCTGCAGTACTGGATCAGAGTCCAACAACTTTTGAAAAGAATGAACGTAAGAATTAACAAGAACAAAATGAAGAAAATTGGCATGTTGAAATTTGAAATTTAAGAAACTAAAATTCAAGGTTGATTGAGGAATCACAATAGATTTTGTGATCCCAAATAATTTTCCATAGATTCATATAGTCAGATTGCATTTTGATAATTAATATTGGGTGACTTTAATTTTGATGGAAAATTGTTAATACTTAATTAGAAAAATGTGTATTTTTATATTATGTTTGATTAAGATAACATGTTTATAACAATTGTAAAATCTATTATAGAGATGCATAAGTATATTTTGGCATTCCCTTGTTATTTCATACCAAGTAGGTGTATATTTCTATTATGTTTGATTAAGAGAACATGTATATAACAATTTTGAACTCTATTATAGAGATGTATTAGTATATTATGGCATTTCTTTGTTATTTTATATAAATTAGGTGTATTTTTATGTTCTATTTAATTAATAAGACATGTCTATAACAATTGTAAGCTCTATTATAGATATGCACAAGTATATTATTGTGTTCCCTTGTTATTTAATTTGAAGTAGGTGTATTTTTGTATTATTTTTTATTAAGAGAACATGTCTATAACAGTTGTAAACTCTATTATAGAGATGTATAAGTATATTGCAGTATTCTCTTGTTATTTTATACAAAGTAGGTGTATTTTTGTGTTCTGTTTGATTAAGAGAACATGTCTATAACATTTATAAAATCTATTATAGATATGCATAAGTATATCATGGTATTCCCTTGTTATTTTATATGAAGTAGGTGTATTTTTGTGTTCTATTTGATTAAGAGAACATGTCTATAATAGTTGTAAACTCTATTATAGAGATGAATAAGTATATCATGGTGTTCCCTTTTTATTTTATACCAAGTAGGTGTATTTTTGCGTTCTGTTTGATTAAGAGAATATGTCTATAATAGTTGTAAACTATATTATAGAGATGGATAAGTAAATTGTGGCGGTCCCTTGTTATTTTATATGAAGTAGGTGTATTTTTGTGTTGTATTTGATTAAGAGAACATGTCAATAATAGTTATAAAATCTATTATAAAGATACATAGGTATATTGTGGTGTTCACTTATTATTTTATAATAAGTAGGTGTATTTTGGTGTTTTGTTTGATTAAGAGAACATGTCTATAATAGTTATAACCTCTATTATATAGATGCATAAAAATAATGTGGTGTTCCCTTATTATTTTATACCAATTAAGTGTATTTTTGTGTTTTTTTAATTAAGAGAACATGTTTAAAATAGTTACAAATTTTATTATAGATATGCATAAGTATATTGTGGTGTTCCCTTGTTATTTTTTTATAGATAAGGTTAAAATATGGGTTGAGAATCCCATGCCTATTACAAAAATTTTTGAAAGATAAACAAGATAAAGCAACAGTACCAAAATAGACACAACTCAAAAACTAGTTAAAACAACTGTCTTCAGCCAAATGAATGCCAAAAAAACTAGCAAAAAGACTAAGAAAATCCTAGACACTAAGAGATAGCTAGTCTGAATCTTCAAAATCCGAATAGAGAATCAATTTGTTGGTCCCCATATTCTCAATTTTCTTTTCCCTACCTCTGGTTCAATTTTTAATTCCCTACATAATTTTAGTGATGGACCTCTTCCTCTTTATCCCTGTAGATTTGATTTCCTCCTTCCCCTATTCAGAATCCATCTTGTCTTTTTCTCCGCCTCCACTATGACTATTCCTTGCTCCTTGAGGAGGTTGCCTAAAATTCACTTCTTCATCCTCATGTTGAATGTCACCCTTACCCAAAGATAAATCACCTAGAGATAACAATGATTTTAAATTCTTAAAATCATATGATATTTTTGTGCTTAGTAACTTCTGAATGGCCACCTTAGTCTGCAAATTTTTCATAGACTATTTAATTTCCTCTTTCAAATTAAAATTGAAGGAAAAATGGCCCATGCTGGAGATGGGTTTAACAAATGACCCATGTTGGTATTCCCTTGTTATTTTATACTAAAATTATTTGAGGTTTCTATAGTTTAATGAAATTTAAGTATATATATTGTACCAACAACTTCACTTCCACCAATAGCTCACATAAATGACTAGAAATATCAATAAAACTATCATATATGTATTTGAACAACTTCTATTAATCCCATGGGTGACATGTTGGACCAACATTAAATTTTTTCTTGGTCCTTCAATATGATGCCACAAATTCACTAAAAAATGGGGCAAGATCTCAACCTCGATCCCTAAAGCTTTAATTCCACTTGCACCACATTCAATACTAGAAATAAAATATATATTAGGTGTGTGAATTTGGGATGTGAAGTCATTTATGTCATTAATCCCTTTTAACATTGCCTAGTTTTTTAAGCTTTCAAGTCTTGAAAATATATCAATTTTAATTTACAAGTTTAAAATTATAGTTTTAGTTATTTATTATTAAGTTTTTTAGTCATTAAAACCATATAGAAGGAAGAGCATGTTTGTTTTACTTAGTTTTATAAATGAGTTAAGGATCACTTGTGACTTAGGATACAATATGATTAAGATAATAATTATATTTTGGTTGGCATAGTTTGTTAATTGAAATAAAAATATATTTAAAAGGCCATTATTGATCATTGATATAGCTAAGACATTTTGGTAGACCTTATCATTATTTATTATGGATATGGTTAATACATTTGAAAGACAATGTTTTGAGTAAATATATTTAAATAAATGCTTTTAAGGGATCTTATCATTATATTTGTTCATATTAAGATAGATAATTGTGCATGCAAATAACTACTCTTAGTCTTCTAAATTAAAAAAACAAAAATCCATACCTTGCAATTGCAATCACAAGGAAATTAATGAAGAGATCCCATCATTATTTACCCTTTATCCACCTCTGACTTTGATACATGCTACTATCTATCTCTTACAATCTCTCTCCACCATCTCTTCTTCTTAGTTCACTCTCTCTTTTAGTTATTGATGCTTCAAACTATCAATTCTTATTGTTCAACTTATTTGACACATTAAATTTCATTCTATAGGCCTCTTTGATCATATTTAATTTATTTCATTCTAATTCAAGACCTCATTCTTACCTTGAGATTTCTTATGCAACTTATTCTTTCTCTGATAAAGGCTCATAAGTATAAATACCTAAAACTTGATTTAAAATTATTTGAATCAATGAAGGTTCTTGGAATAATCTCCATACTAATTCTATCCCACTTTGATATTCTCACCAAACCACACAACATCCAAGCACAACCCTTCAATCACTGACCACTTCTTATTCTTGTTCTCATTCTCTAGTAACCATTTTTAGGCCTTTTCCACATATATGGACAGATGCTAACCTATATGGAGAAACTAAGATGAAATTTAGGTACCCTCTATCCTATTATATATTCATCCCAAGTTTCTCTATCTAAATCACTTGGCTTCACCACTTTCTCTTCTCTTCCTCTTACCAATTAGCCCTCATTAGGCCTAATTACCCATGTTTTCAACACAGATAATTTATGCCATACAAATCCATACCGTACTGGTATAAAATATTCAAATATATTAATTAACATTATTTCCTAATTAATTACCAAAATTGGTGATTTTTAACTTGTATAATCTTAATATATTCACATTTTTATCTAGAAACCCTAGGTTAGATCTGTGTAGGCTTGCGCATGGTCAAGACCTTTCAAAAAGCACTATTTTGAGAATTTCACCTATATTAAAAATTTAAAGACATTAAATTGGTCTATTATACCCATATAAAAATCCTATAACCAATAAATTATCGAATCTAACCTTTAAACTCCTCTAATCATTCATTTGTTCAGAAATCTAGCTTTTTGATAGGGTTCCACAAGGTTTGCAATAATTGTAACTAAGTTATACTTATTATTACACCAAAAAAAACCTTAAAACCACCTCCAATAATCCATACACAACCTATAACAACTTCCTTATAAATTTTGTTTTTTTCTATTGGATACATCCAATGATATACCACATTTTCCATTGCTTCGGGTTTCAACTCACCACACAAGCCGAGAGCATACTGATTAGATTTAAATTGAATTGGGTTACATTTATAATATTTATAACCTTTACACCAAAAATATAGGATCTATATTTATCCTCTTAATCATTTTTAACTCTTATTCTATCTTGAATAAAACCAAACACCATTCAAAATTCCATTTTCTCAACATTTTGGGAACACAATTGACATGAAAAATAATATAGGGTTTATTTTAATAGATTAAAATACTTAGTGAGTTAGACCATTAAACAATATTATTTTCTCATTTTTAAACCTTAATATTATCTTAAAACTTACACAACTTCAATAACCACTCAAGACTACAAATCATGTATTTCTTTCTCAACCTCTTAAACTGTATACATACACACAATTATGTTCTCAGTGGACTCTAAAGACTCCACTTGAATTTTTACTCTTATAAGAGGATTATTGAAAATTTAGATAGTTTAAAAAATTAATAAAAACCTCTTATCTTTACTACTCATCACCCAAACACTTTGAAATAGATTATAATTAATAATTCAATCTCCTACATTCTTGACTATTACAGGAAACAAGGTTCTGCAAAGTTAATGAAACACTTCTCAAACATGTAGATTATTTCCAAAGTTTTATTTTAAATGAATCATAGTAATGTGGAAATTTTAACACAACAATAATATCATAAAAACTCTCTAAAACATTCTTAAACCATTGGTATTCATGTATACACAGAAATTTACAAAATAAAGAGGATTTTCCTCTAAATATTGATCTTGGAAATGATTTAACTTTAAGTTTTCCACCTATCCTTCATAAATATATAACCCTAACAACATAAAATGACTCTCTATATGAGTACACGATATAATCCTTCCCAAAAACTCATTACATTCTCCTTTTTACATGAGAAACTACTTTCTTGGCAACTACTTTTCATGAGGACTACCTAGACATGAAATTTTCATTTAAGAATCTTAGTCTATGTCATTTTTCCTCATTTTATGCACGTAAGACACATTCCTACACCAACCTAGACTCATTTATGACCTTATACCAACATTTTATAACATGAAACTCCTTGACATTTCCTCAAAATACTCCTAAATAAACTAACACAATTTAAATATTCAAAATGCCCATTTTGGCAGGAAAATGCCAAAGGGCTACCTAAGGACACCTATAGACTCTTCTAAAGATTTAATACCATTATAATGAATGATAAGAGGCCAAAAACACTTACTCATGACTAGATTTACATTTTTTTTCTTGATGCTTTTGCATTAGAAACCATTTTAAAAATTGTCTAAACTTCATTTCCAACCTCTCATCCCAATCTTTTAACTACCAAATCTTTGCTTCTGTGAATAGCTTGCATCAGTGAATAGAAAAATTGATAAACTATCACATATCTACTAGAGAAACTTAATTATGATCAAATACATATGCATCTTTATAATATAATTTACAATTGTTATAGACATGTTCTCTTAATCAAAAGAAGACCGAGAATAGTTGTTTGCATGCATACTCATCTATCTTGATTATTTAAATGAATAAATATAATGATAAGTTCCTTGAAAAAAAATTATTTAAATATATTTTTTTACCATCCTTGATTTTCATATTTATCTTACCTTATGTCCCTTTTATCCAAATTTACTTGTTATTTTGCTCATTTTAACTTTGTTGATAGCCATCCTAGTCTTGAAATGATCTTCAAATAGTCACTAAAACCCTTGTTTAGCATTGTTTAAGGTTTTAAATTCCTCATGTGCCTATACAACCATAAAATCTATTTTATAGGGTCCTAATCCTGTGTCATGATGTTTTGAGATGGTGTATTGTTTCTCAAGTCTTCTCATTGTCTTGTTACCTTATTGAAGAGTCTTAATCCTTGCTTAGAGAAGTTAATGTAATTTAACATTTGTTAAGGTTTTGGACAAAGTTAAGGTTTTAATTATGGTAAATTTAAGTCTTCCAAAGGATTCCTTATTTCATGATTCATTAATTCTAATAGTGAAGAGGTCAATTGAAGACAAAGGTAGTCATATAAAGCCCTATGCTCACTTCATGAGGCCATCAAATTTGTATTAGCCTCTTTTATACTTGTTAATCCATCTCAAGGCATTTAGAGTCATTTTTTGAACCAATATGAGGTATTTTACAAAAATATTTAATTTAAAATCATCTAAATAAGATTTATAACATGCCTATATGTCAGTTTAAGTTAGATCATGGTCAGTCTTTACAGGTTTAACATATAAAAGAGAGAGAATCACTCTAAAGAAAGTAGTTTTAGGTACTTGTATGAAATAAAAGAGCTCATATTCAGGTGAATTTTTTTTTAGAGCATCTCTTAAACTTATTCAGGTCACTTCCATGAATATCAAGCTTTCATAGGTTCTAAAAAGCTAAAATTTACATTAGAATCTCCATCGACTTCTTGATAGACTAGTAATGGTCAAATTCATGTTGTCATTATATAAAAAAGAGAGAGAGTGGTGACATAATATCTTGGTTATATTATGGGGTCCTAATTTAATTCATATCCATGTCCATAGTTGTTATATTTTTGGCCTCTCCTTTATGAATAATTGCTAAGACCCATGGGTGCTCTTAAACCCTATCTAAACCCTGTAGGCTTAGTTTTTGGAACTTTCAGTGATAATGTTAACTTATTCATGATGAAGAAAGGTTGTGAAATTATTTTAATTACTTATAAAATCCCCTCGTAACATATTTAATCTTTATTTTGGCACATGTGATAGTGGGGAGTGAGCCAAACCTCATATGTGTTAAGTGTAGTTCTCAATGAAGTTGCAATAAATGTCTTGGAGTGTGTAAGAGTTTTATTATGAGTTAATGGTTTGAATAAATTAATGTATGTTGTCATAATGTAACTATAAACACTTTAAAACTTGAATCTCAAGTCATTAATACACTCTGCTCATCAGTTGACTGTGCACAACTTGTAGACAAATGAAGGACAACATGGCCATTAGTTTAAATATTAAAGAAAACCAATATGGGAATTGGTTTTAGAAGGATTAAAATGCTATAACACAAATCCAAAATAAATCCAAAAATTATAAAATATCATTACAAATTCATCAAAATAAGCCTACTATCATTCTAGGTTTGAGAATGTGTTATGAGC
Source organism: Torreya grandis (assembly GCA_037957365.1). Classification (NCBI taxonomy): domain Eukaryota; kingdom Viridiplantae; phylum Streptophyta; class Pinopsida; order Cupressales; family Taxaceae; genus Torreya; species Torreya grandis. Next base: position 1,758,877 of record JARHVA010001045.1, on the reverse strand, counting down.
CTGCCTATATAGAGGTGAATCAAAAAAGGTGGTAATCTTGCATTGCCAAGTGTTGTATGAAGGTAAAAAACTCATGATGAAGGTTATGAGACATTTTATGGTTGTATTCATCACTAAAATTTTCCAAACTTCATGGTAAAGGTACCTAAAATTATAAAAGGTAGACTTACAGGTATGTAGACGTGTAGGTCTTTTTTTCATATGAAATGCAATAGTTCTTGTGTTGATGGTGGAGTTTAAGGGTTAGATGAAATATAGGAACCATGGGAAAATAGTGTGATTATGTTTTTAGGTTTGATAAATAATTAATAATGATTTGGAGACTCACTTTTTAGTCCCAATAAATCTTATACCCTTATAGACCTATAGTCCTTGTCACCAACATCACAAGGGGGATTTTGTGCTCTAAGGTGACTGTGTGAGTTTAAAAAGAGGGAAATGACAGATAAAAATTATTTTATGATATGTAATGTTGTAAGCAAAATTAATAAGAGGGGGAGGTAAATCATTATTTTAAAAAAATTCTTTTAATTATAATTTAACATTCATGAACCATGAAAGCAACATAGTGATCTAACAATGCATAAATAACCATTCACATGAGTATGAAACAAGAGAACACATATATGAGTGGGAAAACCTCAAGGGAAAGAAAACCCACTATAATATCTATAAATGGTCTATATTACTATTAAATAAAATACCAAATTTAGTTGAGCACCAACTCAAATTGGATCACCAACCCCAATAAATTTAAGAACCCACTAAACTATATTTTAGAAAACATCTAATTGCAAGGAAGCACCAACTCCCTTAGTGACTCAACACCAACTCAGTCACCTCAAAATTTTGATCACAGTCTAAACTTATGTTACTCAATCAACAAATTATTACCACACCTCCACACTTATTTTATGGTTTATAACTCATTTCAATATCTCCTTCTACTCAACCATGCATCATTTTATTCACTTATTTTTTTACTTACTCAAATATGCCTAAACTACCTTGTATATATACTACTCTCATGGTCACACACCTTTAAAATATTAGGTCAGCAAAAAAATATGTATTATGACATCTTATTAACATGGTTCGATCAAAATTTGAACCCCTTTTAGTCTGCCACAACTCAATTAGGCCTTACTCCTTTAGGTCTTATGGAAACTTAATTGCATTAGGTTTGCCCTCTTAATGTTAAAACTTGATATTTTTAGGCCCAGATGGACTTATATAACAATAAAAAATCTATTCAACCACTTATCCAATGAAATATTTTGACCTCCTCCATGATTGATTAGACTTGCATCCTTTGTTCATACCATGAAAGCTCCTCTAGGACAAACTTCCCTATTAGGCTTGTGTACCTCTAAAGTTTGTCTTACAATAATGAAGCTTAAACACCCTTAAAATACTTAACCATGATAAATGAAACATGAATACATATTATCCATCACCTCAGGGTCATCACCAAATGCTTGGAACACCTTCACTTAGGAAATAAGGGCTCAAGAACATCTTTGCAACTCACTTACTCAAAACTACCAAATTACCTCAAAAACCAATCATGAATAATTAACCTCCAACACCTATGTAGACACTTTTCATGAAATTTTATGCATAAAATTGATTCTATGATATCTCTAAAACATTCTTAGATATAAAAGTCATATGGTCTAATGGAAAATATTGGCCTTATAGACCAATTTATTGACCTTATGTCTCATAGTCCTATCTGAACTAGAAAAGACATTTTGTGAGCAAAATTTTCACCACATACATTGACCTCTAAAGCTTATCGAAATCATTATCATGACTTACAAGTTATAAATAACTTATTTATGTATTTTTATTTCATCAATATATAATGCACAAACCCTCAAATATATCTCTTCATCTCTACTTGGGTTTTACATTATCCACACCATTAGGTCTATCTGTGGCTAGCTTGCTTGGATGACCAATTTAGATCACTTTAACAATACAACCTATCCAAAAAACATCATGGACATGTAAAATGATTTCTAGCTTCTTCTATCATCCATTTACTCTTCTTGAGGAATTCAAATTTTGAGAGCTACAATAATTTCTTGACAAATAGGCTTGTACCTATACATTTTATCTCTCATCTAACAAACCACCACCACTTGGAGGTACTTGGGAGAGTTGAATACATGATACAATATCTTATCTAGGAATTTAAATCCATCGTAATCTTAAATAAAATATTTCACATCGGGTCCTTATTAGGATTTTAGGGAGGTTTAACACACATTTTGGTGTTAATGATTATTCATAAAGGATTGCCACTTAAATATAAAACTAATGCCTAGAGATCTTATCTAGGACCTTTCACCATCTCTCCTAAATAACTTATAATCCCATTCAGAGGTTACACATGCCAAAAAATGACTAAAAGTGTTTCTCAAGTTTGATTACCTCATTCTGTGAGCTCAAGAAGGCCTAAAATAATGGTTCATGCACTTTTCCTTCAAATCTTGACCTCAAACTTTGTGATCATACCTAAAACAAATTATATCAGCTCTATCCATTCTCTCATCTTCATACTTTCCTTGAAATCTAATCTTCATACCTCACTAGGCCAAGAAACATTTAGGAGTGGTTTAGGTGTAAACTTATACTAAAGGTCCTACCCCTATAGGCTCACCCTGAAAATCTCATGAATGCTTATATACCTTACTCACATGATCAAACAATTCCATACAACCTTCGCATGCTTGTGTTCATTCATTTCACCATGCACATACCTCCTCATATCATGACTATGCTTCATATGCACTTGACATCAATGACATGTACCTTTCATGCTGATATTAAAAATGATATCAATCATGCAGACATAAGACATTAATTGTCTTCAAATTATCTCTTTCTATTTCTCTCATGCCAACACTCTTCCATGCAACTTATCACATCACAGACTGCCAACTGTCCTTAATGACCTTTGACATCAAACTTCACAAGATTCATCTTTAACATCAATGATAATACTCAAGAATCTCCCCCTTTGTCACTGATGTTAACCACTCTTAGAAACTTCTCTCAATGGGATATTTCTCCCCCATTCTAAACTTTGTCCCCCTTTGACATTAATGACAAAGAGGTACCTACAACTTGTTAGATCACACCTATTTCAACAAAAAAACTCAACACATAGGATTATGAGTCTATGAAGCATCATACACACATGTTCCCCTATCTTCATGCATACCTCAATCACCTTGTCTTTGACATGACTGACACAGATTTGTAGATCAAACCCTTGATCACTCACTAGGACACCACATGTGTTCTTTTCTAACATAGACCTTCTTATTAAATAATTAGGGACCCCCCCCCCCCTTTATCTTAATAGCTTATGATCATCATATGAGTCATTAGGACTCATAGACCATTCTCAACATGTATATAAGAACCTTGTTATTAGATCACACTAGTAGCATAATTAAATTTGTGCTTACCTCTCAATTTACCTATATTCCTATCATGGCTTCAAAAATATTCTTGGCATTCATCACCTATTCTTGGAACTAACGAACCATCTTGATTAACTCCCATTACCCTTGACTTGATTAATGGATAGAAGAGGTGGGAATTACTCCCAATTCTTGTTTTAAATACTCAAATGTTTCCTTTGGAAGTGGCTTGGTTAGAATGTCTGCAATCTTATCCTTTGTATAAACATATTCAAGTTTAACATTTTATTCACTTACCTGCTCTCTTAGGAAATGATACTTGATGGTAATGTTCTTAGTTCTTACATGCATGAAAAAATTCATTGAGATTCTTATGGAACTTGTATTGTCATAATAGATAGGACTAGGACTATCATACTCCACCTTGTAGTCTTTTAAGGTATGTCTCATCCATAAGAATTGAGTGCAACATGAATCTACTATAATGTACTCATCCTCAACAATAGACAATGACACTAATGACTAATTCTTGCTTATCCATGACACTAGACACTCTCTTCAGAAGAAAGCTCCTCCACTAGTGCTCTTCCTATCATCTAGACTCTATAACCAATTAGCACCTATGTAGGTTGCTAAATCAAACTACTTTGTCCTTGGATACCACAACCAAAACTCCATAGTCCCCTTGAGATACCTAAGTATCTTATTGACTGATTGTAAATGATTTTACTTTGGATCTACTTGAAATCATCCCACAAGACCTATTGTTTGCATGATATCAGGTCTATAGGTAGTAGTGTATAACAAAATTTTAATCATTGACTTGTATGATATTTGATTAACCTTTGGAGATTCATCTTCCTTGCTTGACTTACATCCTGTGATCATAGATGTGCTAACTACCTTGAAATATTCCATCTCAAATTTATTCAACATCTCTCTTATGTACTTAGCTTGTAAAATAAATATACCTTTTTATAATTGAATGATTTGTAACCCAAGAAATAATGATAGTTATCCTAGTATGGACATCTCAAAATCTTTCTTCATCTCTTCTGCAAAGGATTTAGTCATACTCTCACTATTTCCACCAAATATGATGTCATCCATATAGACAACCACTATCAACTGATGATCACTTTCTATTTTTATGTACAAATTATTGTCTACAAATCCTCTCTTGAATCCTTGGTCCAATAGGTACTTGTCCAATCTGATGTACTAAGCTTTAGGAGATTGCTTTAGATCATAAAGTGCCTTTTTCAATATACATACATAATCCTTATTACCTAATAATGAAAAACCCTTGCACTTCTCTATGTATACTTCCTCTTCAAAGTTCCCATTTAGAAAATTTAATTTGACATCCATCTAATACACCTTGAACCCTTTAAATCCTACTTATTCTAGAAATAATCTGATAGCCTCCAATATTGCTACTAGAGTAAAGGTATCCTCAAAGTATACCCCTTATGCTTGTGCATACCCATTACATACAAATATATCCTTAATCTTAGTTACTTTTTCATCTTCATTCTTCCTAAACACCCATTTCGTGCCAATGACATTTTTGTCTTTATACCTAGGAACTAGTTCCCAAGTCTCATTATTTTATATTTGGTCTAACTCCTCATTCATAGAACCTATCCAAAACTTGTCTTTACTTGCTTCTACAAGGTTATTAGGTTCAACATTAGACAATAGAGAAACATTATCTTGATTTAGGTTATTTAATAGTTTTTTCCTTACTCTCCTACCTACATCCTTGTTTCCAATGATTTGTGATTCAGGATGGTCTCTCTAAATCTATCTTGAAGGACCTTTTCAATATTGTCTTTCCTCAACTTCTTATTCTTCCTCATCTATCTCTATTTTTTCTTCTCCATTCTTTAAGTCTAAATTCTCTGATGCATCCTTTGACCGAGAGTGTGACTTCTTAGAACTGATCTCATTAATATTCACATTGGTGCTTTCCACTATCTTTTGTAACCTCTTATTATATCATCTATAGGCTAATCTTACTGATGAGTATCCCAAGAATATTCCTTCACTAGAAATTTAATCAAAATTACCTAAGTATTCCTCATCTATTTTGATGAAGCATTTGCTTCCAAACACTCTAAAGTGTTCCACATTAGCAAGTATACCTTTCCACAGTTCATAGGGGGTTTTATTTCCATTAATCCTTATATGTCCTCTATACAAAATATAGACTATAGTGCTCACTGCCTCTCTCCAGTATCCATCATATAATATTGATTCATTTATCATAGTCCTTGCCATTTATTGAATCATTCTATTCTTTTTTTTCACTACCCCATTTTGTTAAGGTGTCTTAGCTACTGAGAATTGTCTTTTTATCCCATGTACCTCATAAAAGTCATCAAATTCATTAAACCAAAATTTTCCTCCTCTATCAAACCGTAGTCATTTAATCTTTACATTATTTTCATTCTCAACTATAGGCTTGAATGCCTTGAACTTATCAAGAGCTTATGACTTTTTCTTTCAAGAATGCTACCTAGGTCATTCTTGTGTAGTCATCTAAAAGTAACATGAAATAATTATCCCCTTAAATGCTTTGGATTCTTGTAGGTCCATAAAGATCAGTGTGTATTAACTCTAAAGGTTTTACAATAGAATAGTCCTTAGACTTGAACCCCCTTTTAGTTTTCTTACCATGTTGACATGCCTTGTAAAGTGTATTTGCAGGTTTGGTGATTTTAGGCATATTATTCATAGACTTCTTAAAGCTGATCTTGACTAGATTATCAAAGTTTAGATGGCCCAACATTCTATGACATATTAATCATACATCATATTTCCTTCTTGATCTCATTCAATAGATATATTATTCTTAGTACTTTTAGCATTGGCAATTAATCTTCTTAATTTGGCTCTCCTTATATCACATCCTCTATCATAAAAGGTTAATGTGTTTCCTTGGTTACATATTTGAATTACACTAAGCAATTTATGTTTCATTTCTTCCACATACATTATATTCTTTATCTTGGTCTTTCCACTATCCAAACTCAAGATACCCTTGCCAACAATATTGGCAGTTGTGTTATCTCCAAATCTCACTATCCTTGCAGCATCCTTCTTCAATCAAATGAAATTGATCTTGTCCTTTGTCATGTGGCTTGAGAAAATACTATATATATATATATATATATATATATATATATATATATATATATATATATATATATCACTTCATGTCTTCATCTTGGATGTGAAATGTAGTCTGAGCTAGTATAGATTATTCTCCTTTAGTCTTCTGATCCTCTTTCACCTTATTCATAGGGTCTGACTTCTTGATCTACTTTTTAGGGGTATGACTGCATACCTTTTTGTCTTGACTAATCTTCTTTATATGCCTCATCTTACAATCCATCGCAATATATCCTCTTTGACTATAATTTTAGCACAAATTTATATTTCTACTATTTAAATGAGCATTCATCCTATTCCTTCATAAGGAACTGACTCTAGTATGATATCTACAATCTATAGCTCTATGTCCACATTGACTGCATGAGAAATAGTAACCATTAAAATAATTCACATACCTTATTTGTCTGATAGAAATTTTATTTTGATGACTATTAAATGATACATCTCTACCTTTATTGTCTCTTGAATGAGTTACATTCTTTTTGACTTGTTAATGATCAATTTGGGTCTCAGATTTGAGAGTTTATGCATAGATCTTTACTCTATTAGTACCATCACTTATTGATAGTTCATTATACTTTGAGGTCTGACTCTCCTTATTTTCTTTTTGGTCGTATTTTAACCCAAGACCTATCTCATCGTGTGGATACTTCTAACTATTCAAAATATCACCAAGAATTTTAGTGCTCTTTTCAAATTTTTGATATGTCTTTAATTTGATTATTGTCTAATCCAATTATGCCTTCAAAGACTCCATTTCTATTCTAAACTTGGTGCATTCTTCCTCCTTTCTCTTAAGACTTGTAGTGACAATCTCAATCTGAGTTTCCAAATGCTTAATGATCTCTTCATGTTCATTGGTGTTGTTACTTAGTCTCTCTTCAAAGAGATTGATTTTTTCCTCATAACCCTTAACCAATTATCTTAGTTTCTGGTTCTTTCTTCTTTAAAACTTTGAATCTTCTAGAGCACTCACCAATTATACCCCAAGGTTCACTTCAACCTCTTCTTCATTTGATTCTTAGTCTTCTATAATATTTTTCTCTTTTGAACAACCTTCATTATCAGTTTTTATGGTCATAAATAGAGTTTCATTTCTATCATGATCAACATTGTTATCATCACTATCAGATATAATTGTATCACTTATATTAGAGGAACTACTATTTTCTTTGGTATAAAAACATCTCTTGTTCTTGAATGACCCTTTCTTGCCTTCATCCTTCCTAAAGCTCTTTTTTATCTTGTCAAGCTTATAGAACTACTTATCCTCACCATGATGTTCATCATGCTCTCCATCATACTCATTGTTATCCTTGTTAGGGTACTTTGATGTAAAGTGACCAATATTACCATAATTAAAGCACTTAAATAGCAACTTGCCCTTATACTTACATGATCATTTCTTTAGTTTTCTGATAAACATGGATTTTATATTCTCATCATTAATGTTTGTATCAACATAATCATTGACCTTTTTACCTCATGAATTCTTCTCAACTTTGAATGCAAATTCCATCTTGAAAGGTCTTCCATCACTTATTCTCATTTCATAGGTAATCGAGATACCATGAAACTCATCCATCTGTAGTTTGTTGAGATATTTGATCTCCTCTATAACATATACTTTTGAATCAAACTTAGATGTCAAAGATCTTACTACCTTTTGTACTACTATTGATTATTTTGACTTTTCTCCTAGACTTATGATGACATTTAATACTTCATATACTATTAATAGATAAGTTTCAATGTTTTCATCTTCATTCTTTCTTAGACTTGCAAACTAACTTTAGTGGTTATGTAATTTTTCCAACTTGACTTTGGTATCTCTTTCATAGATGGTTTGTAACTTTTCCCAAATTTCTTTAGTTGAATCACAATGTATGACCTTTAAAAATTATACCTCTAAAAGACCACATAGGATGGCACTCAATGCTATAGATTTGTTTTCACTTGCCTTCTTACCTATTGCATCACTTGGCGATGTAGGAGGTGGAGTGAATCCATCAACAACTGATTATCATATGTCATATCCCAAGGACATTAGATAGGTATTCATTCTAATGATCTAAAATGCATAGTTAGTTATACTAAAGAGAGGGGTCTTGTTGGTTGAGAAACATCCTTGTACTTGATGACTAGACATGTTTGTGCTTTTAGGATCTCCTTTAAGCTATTAGGCCTACTTCAAAGGACCAAGCTTTGAGACCAATTATTGGAAGCGTAATTAGTGAGAGGGGGGGTGAATCAATGTTTAAAAACTTTATTTTAATTATACTTTAACATTCATGAACCATGAAAGCAACATAGTGATCTATCAATGCATAAATAACCATTTACATGAGCATGAAACAAGAGAACACTTATATGAGTGCAAAAATGTCAAGGGAAAGAAAACCCACTATAATATCTACAAATGAAAAACTATCTTATGAAACAAAAGACCAAATTTAGTTGAAAACCAACTCAACTTGGAGAACCAACCCCAATAAAGTCAAGTACACATTTGATTAGGTTTTAACAAGCATCTACTTGCAAGGAAGCATCAAATCCCTAAGTAACTTAGCATCAACTCAGTCACCTTAGTATTTTGATCACCTTCTAAACTTATATTACTCAATCAATAAATGATGACCACACCTCTGCTCTTCTTTTATGGCTTACAACTCATTTCAAGACCTCCTTCAAAATTTCTTTGGAATGATCTCGAATGTAGTATGACATATTTTCTATTTTATAATCTTTTTTTTTTTGTATCATTAATTTTCATATCTTTTGTTTTTTGCACAAATAATAAGTCATCCAACCCCAAAATTAATAGTTTTTTAGAAGTCAGTTTTAGCTCCTCCTTTGAAATGTTTGGAATTTATTAAAAAAGAAATGAATCATTTATTAACAATATTATATTATAAGAAATATAACATAGAAATTTTCTAAGAAAATGTTTCATATGTTACTAGATTGGTCATTGATGCACTTTTGATTTACATTTCTTATTGTAACATATAAATATAATGCATTTCATTTGTTGCATTTTTTTTTGCATTTCCTTAAATCTTATAACGATTCATACAAACATATATAAAACTAAATACATGCTCAGGTGCATTGTAACTATACTCATTATACACAGATGTACCATTTTGATTGTTAGTTTTTTTAACATACATATGCACATAAATGTTCATATTTAATATTTATAATTTGACCATAACTTTATCATATTTTGAAAGAAACTCATTTTACCATAACTCGTTTCTCATAGACATTGATAGGAATTTAACATTGATCAACCAACATCTAAATTCTTATAGTAATGAAAGTATCAGTTGTTCTTATACATACCAATACATATTTATATGTTTATAAATCCCATCACATCAAATAAAATAGGATTTACTCTTCTAAGCCAAAGTTCACTATCACTCATTTCAAATGAATATACACCTTAATAGTTAAACCCCATTCATATACTTCCAAAAGACACATCAAATTAAAAATGTTTAAATCAATAGTAATATAATTGTTTCTAGTACAATATACTTTATTGTTTTTTATTGATAAAGAACACATGGATACTCTAGATCAAAATTTATTTGTATTGAATATATATTATGGCACATATTATGTTATTTTAAACTGGGTAAATCAAACATGTAAACAACATTTTAATGGTAAATACAACCACATTCAAGTCTACATAACAATAAAATTAACCCACACTTCTAAATCTCAAAATGATGCAAGTCTAAATTTTATTGTCTTCTACAATATCCTATCCATGAGGAAAAATTCAATTGTAATGTGTTTAAATAAATAAATATAATTAATATATTATAAACTTGTATGAAATTATATAATTACACATTTATTAAAAGGGGGTTTCACCTTTTTTTTGTCTTTTTGTAGTTTGTATAGGTGTACTCTTTCATTGAACCTTTGGTTCTTTATTCCCTGCAAGGTATTATATAATGTAGTAACTAAAAATTCTCATCATCAATTGATGTGATATTTTTATTTTAAAAATGTGTTTTATTTTATAGTTTTACCTTGTGTTGTTTTCATGGAGGCAATAACCTGCAGACCTGTGTCATGGGTTGTTGTGTTGGAGACACAAAGTTCTAGAGCTATGTTGTGAAGTGTTTTAATTGAGACATAAATAGATGAAGAAATATTTTTTTAGTATTATAAATAGTTGATAAATATAAAACTATATAATTGAAAAAATATGCATGATATTATCTTACCTTCTTCAACTTGCAATGTGTTATGTTTATTGATATGATTTTCGGTTATTATTATTTTTTCACTTGCATGAAATGCCATTAGTGTTGCACACCAAAAGATTGCTACGTTGTTAGGTTTGAAAAATAAAGAATAAAAACTAAAATATTATTAAGATGTTTTATTTGGAAAATGAATCATGATTATAAAATAAATTAAAAATGTTATGCACTTGGTACTGATCAAGGTGGTTTTTTTTGTATTGGTTGCTCTAAATTTATCAAACAATTTTGAAATTAAACATTAAAAATTGTTTGTTCTTCAATTTTTGTAATGTAAGATAAATATTTTTACAACCTTGTACAAGCACACACCAATCCATCTCTTGTATATACCATTAACATGTCATATGTATCTACATTGTTGAAAGTAGAGATTAGTCTCTCCTAAAATCAGTTATCTAGTTCATTTTTGAATGGCCTTATTGTTTTATGTGAACCAATCATTTCAAATATTGGTACACTAGTAGAATTTGGCAAATAAATGACTACATGACTAAAAATTTTAGTCACAACAACTAAAAAAGTCTAAATTCTACTAATTTTTTACAACTCAACTATAAATGAGTAAATAAATGACTAATTTGGTCATCGACTAAAAAATTATTTAATCATACAAATAAAAATGACTAAATAGTTATGCAAATATTATTAGATGAAACTTTAAAAAAAAATTATGTCAGGAGTGTATTCATTGAATATTTCCTCATTTTGTTAGTTGGTAATTATCCTGGCATTGAGGCATTTTGGGTTATAGAAATGACTTGCATGGGTGATAAAACTTGTTTGGAGAGGACTTGGAGACTTCTAAAAAGGCGGGCAAAGAATTTAGAGTTTGATACAAAGAATTTGAAGTTGGTGAAGCCCTCTACAATGAATTCAGATTTGGGGATGCCCTCTATAATGAATTTAGAGGTAATTCAAAACCCTCATTACATCAAACTTAAAATCTATAGATTTTTTATTGGAAACTTACACTAGTTACATAGGTAACTGAGTACCAGAACCATACAAGTAGTTTAGGGCTTAGGGGAATATTTTTTCATTAGTATTGATTCAAAAAATTATTACAGATGGGGAGTTTATATTCATTCCATTATGTTACAAAAATTCTTAGTACTGATTAAAAAGTCATTCTATTATAAAAACCCTACGGGTTTTAGATTTGTTCAAAAAATTTCTCCCTAGGGAAGCTACAAATTCCCAGAGAGCTTTCCCAAGGTCTTGGTTTCCTTCTTATAGGGGTGAAGGAAGCTACAAGCTTCAGACCTTTCACATTCCAAAAAATGACTTTTCATATACCCAACCCTCAATATGAGCTATTATAACATATACTTTTTGACAAGTCTTAAAAATGCCACCAAATATATTTTGAATACATATTGGAAAGCATAAAAACAAGAAAAAGACAAAATAGGAGGACATCCAAGATTTTTTGGTGCCATGTTGATGCTAGATTGATGCTCATTTCTCCTCTGCATACTTGGCCTATTTATTCTTTAGTTGTCAAATATTGATTCTCCTATTGGTACATTGTGAAATCACTAGGCCACTTATATTCTTGGATCTGGAGCAAGTTGGTCTAGTGATCTTTCCATCTTTGGTCCAATATCACTTTGACATCAATGATGAACTTTCCATATCTAGCATCTAGAGCAATTCCTCTATCCAAAATGACATTAATACTAAGAATATTTATGTTTTGATCTTTTTTCAAGAAATCAATGACTTGAGAAATTGTTTGACCATATTCACTTTTCTATGCATCAAAGCCTTTGATCTTTGTATCCTCTATCAAAATGGAAGGAATAAAATGGAATTTGAAGGTAGTAAAAGAATCAATCTTTGCCTGCATTTTTTGCCTCTCACCATTCACATCTAAAATTCATCTAAGATCATTTTCACTATATTATTTATTAGCTTGAGTGAGGTCAAAGCACCTGGATCTCTTTGTAGAACTTTTCACAAGGTTAACAATGTATGGTCTGCAGGTTTCCATTTCTTGTATATTGGATCCAAAATAGAAAGATTGACCTTCGACTGATCAATGGCCTGAGACAAGGAAGAATATCATTCATGCACATCTCCCAACTTGTCAATAATAAATTTTACTTTGTATTCAAAAATCTTCTCAAACACCTCAAGGATTTTCAATTTGGCCTCATCCTTTGTCTTCTCATTTTTATTTTTCAAATCTTCAATTTCTTTCTCCAACTTCAACTTCAATACATTCAACTGATCAACTGGGATTAGACTATCATTGGTTATTTATGGCATAAGGTACTGGTATGGCTTAATTGATTAGATTTAAGAATCACCACCCTTCAACTTCTACTTTAGTCTTAAATTTTCCATTTATAGCCTATTCACTTCATCATTCATCTCAATTTGAGTTTTTTCATAATCGAGCAATCTTTTCTCCATTTTCCTGACATCAGCTTCTATGAGCATTACAAAGTGCATAGTAAGGGTGGTATCTTCAAGCACTGATGTATCCTAAATTTTTTTCACCATAGCTATTCCCTTCAACTTTTAGACTAAATTAAGCAATCTTGGCTTGTTGGTGTTCTTCTGTCTAGCCCATATTGCTAGAGTCTCTATTTTTAGGTTAAACCCACAACCACTGACACCATCCTCATAATCAAACTTAGAAACCATCATGGGGTCATCTTGATTTCTCACTTGGTCCAACAAAAATATTTTCTTCAATTCAAGTCTAGGGATGATCAACATATTACTCTTCAAAACCATTTGTCCAGCGTCATCAGGGCTGACATTTATTTCATCAATTTTCAAATCCTTGAAAGTCTGTGTCACAATTTAATCATGTTGAGATTCATCAGCACCCATTTTATTTATTTCCACCCTTTCTTCAAATTCTTTCATCTTCATTTTGAGCCAAAAATATTTAAATTATGGGGTATTGATGAAATCATCATCCTTGATGAACCTCATAGAAGCCACAACCCTTTCATCTTCTTGTAGTTTAGGCTCACCTTGTGCCTATTCATCCATTATTACTTTTGGTTTGTGCGCTTATATTTATTGAACAAAAAGGGGTTGATCAACTTAATTTTCCTCTCCAATATGCCTCAAAATATTGACCACTTCCTCAGAGTCACCAACTTCTTCAGTCATTTCATATGGAGCCAATGGAGAAACATCATCAGTCTTGACCTTTCAACAAGGGGTGAACTAGGAATAACTAGATCTTGCATTGACATTACATCTGGACTAGGTTCTTGAATCACAACTCCTATTGGCTTTTTTATAGGGATATTGGTAGCCTTTTTAGGCTACTTCTCAAACTTCCCATATATTTTTTCAAAATTATCAATTATGAAATCTATTCTTTTCAAAGGGTCCTTCTCTTCAACAAAAAATCCTAAAAAATTAGGGTTTTGCTTTCTTTTTTCATCCTCAATCTTCTTCAAATTTTTCCATTTTATTTTCCTATTATATACCTCTTGAAAAGTAACACAATTTCTAATCACATCCTCATCAAAATTGATTTGATGGGATATCCCCATCCTGGTAAGGATGACTTATCTAACAAATTTCATGTGACCCTCTAGATCACAAACCCTTTCTATCCTTGATTTCAAAGAATATTTAGCCTTAAAATAGGCTTGTAACTCCTCCAAGGTATCTACACCAATGTTCCATTCACCAAACACAGTGCAATCTAGAAGAAATATGCCCTTCTTTTGTTTTTTCATCACATCTTTCTCCATCCAGAGCATCTGTCACATGAATTCAAGAAAATCATTTCTATTTGGAAGAAATTTTGGCAACACATGGGGTGGTTGAGTACACCCATATAGTCTGATTATAGTATAGTCAGACAATAAATACCAATCAGTAAAGTTATGTGTGTGACCCTGTTCTAGCCTATGAGAAAGAGGCCTCAACATTTCTCTAACCTCTTTGGTCAATCTAGGAAAAAGGCTACCAAGGGAATTCATTATTATGACTGAGAAACCATCATGGAACACAACATAGTTACTGTTTTGATAATGAGTGTCCCATTTGTAACACCAACACTATATAAGTAATCTCTGTCCCTTTTGATCAATCATGCTCAAGTCCATCCTTCTAGGCTAATTCCTTATGTTTCAATACAAAATTAAATGACACAATAAAGAATAATATTTGAAATCCATAGGTGTCTTGTTCTCCCTTATTTGCAAAAATCTATCATGTGATTTCTACTCAATAAATGATGCAAAATCATACTCAACATTAACCTATAGCTTTTATATTCTCATGGCCAATTAGAATTCTATCTTGGGTATCAATTCCTAGCACTTGACATAAAGCAAAATATGTCCTTTTGGAATACATAAGTCATCAACTAGAAAAGGCTCAACTGTAGTGGTTGGGATTGAAATCCTTCTATTGTTGGCCCCTTTCCTCATGTACATGGGAAAATCATCAGTCCTATGTGTATTTATTAGAGTGTTATATTCTTTTTCACTCTTCTTCAAGTCAATTTTTGTGAGGGCTTGTTTGTTGAGCATGAAGCAATCAATGATTGCATTTCTATCCACGGCCACTAATGGTGACCCATTTGGTAACCTGATAGTTTTGGTGGTTGGATGATAGTGTTATGCCAATATCCTAACCAAATCCACATCAATGAATACATTTGGCACCACAAGATTAGCCAAATTCAAATTTTATGGGTTTACAACCAGTCCCTGTCCATCTTGCTTTTCACAAAAATACCAAAAAGGTTCCATCCTGAGATAGGGTCTATAGCATCCTGACACCCCTCTGCTACATCCTTAAACAGTTTATTATATCTTTTGTCAACTAAATTTGGAAAATTTTCCAATAGTGACTATTGAAGGGGCCATTTCTTGGGAACATGGGGTTCAATGCTCTTACTTGCAAACTCAGATTTCTTAGGTACCATAGTTTGAACTAGGGTTTAGATAGTCACTTGCTCTATCAAACTAGTTGAAAATAAAGCACAAACTAAATACCAAATTTTATGAAGAGAGTGATGAGGCAGACTTAACCGATTAGAAGATGGCTTAAGTGTGCACATAGAGCTTAAGATCACCATCTATAATCACCATTGAATTTGATTGAATGATGAAATACAAAGAAATTCCAAATTTTATTCTGCTATGGAGCTGATCATTTCACCATTACTCTAGTTCATGCCATGAAATTGATAAATCTTAGCATTCAAGTCTTTCAAACACAAACTGTTTATTTGGTCCAATCCAATGGTTGGGTGGGTACTTAAATCATAGACATCAATGATAACCATGGTGGGGTGGTAGTATAGTCATTTTAGCATTTAATACTTTACTAGATCACTCCAAGACCTATTTACATCTATCATGGGACCACAGGAGCTTTTGGATGGTTATACCAAATCGTTTACTGCTTACTACCACCCCTCAAGCCTTGATACACATCATTGTAGGATGGTGGGATACATATTACCCCTTATACCTCATACCATGTTACTTCCAACCTTTGATCTAACCATTGTGGGACCACGGGGTCCTTTGGCATCCCTTCACTATTAGCCATATCACCACAATCATTGGATTTAACTATTTTGGGAGCTTGGGACATACTTTATATAACTATTACCACTTACTACTAGCTCGTAAGACCTTTTTTAAACTATTGTGAGGCTATGGTATGTGTTAAAATTCTCCCAATAGGGTTATCGAATAGAGAATTCATTCATTGTGATTCATATGTACCTTCTATAGTTCATTTTTTGACCTAAAGTGTCAAGGAAAATATATGAAAAATATAGAGTGCAGAATCTAGAGAGTTAATATCTATAACTATGTATATTAGGGTTTGGATGAGTAATGTCCATTAATTGACCCTCAAAAATGATGGGATTGCTAGTAGTAGATATGATCCATGTAATTAAAGTAGTGTAAAATGGTTGTGCATATTTTATAAGTTGCCATACTTTAAGGATATATCCATTAGGCATACTATTGACTTTATGCATACTAAGAAAAATATAGCCTATGTTATTCTAGAAACTCTTTTTGATGCTTTTGATACTATTTCATCATGTGAAGACTTTAGACAACTAAAGATTCATCAAAATATTTGGGTTGAAAAATGTGATGATGAAAAATATAGAAAACCTAGTGCTCCTTATGTGTAGACAAAGGAACAATATGCATAATTCTTGTACTTGATGTCTCAGACTCACTTTCCCACTGGATATGTAAGTAGTAGTATTAAAATCCAAACTAAAATTAATGGCTTAAGAGGCCTCAAGACCCATGAATATCATGTCATAATCAAGAATATTTTACATATTATGGTAAATATATCAAGTTTGGAAAAGGGGCCAAGATTGGTAATTATAAGGTTAGGCCTAATATTAAAGAGAATGAGTTTACATGTATTAGATCCTTCAAAATTTGATACCTTACAACATCACTAAAATACCTATTTACATCTATTATGAGACCATGAGGGATTTTGGATGGTTATACCACATCTTTCACCTCTTACCACCACCCTATAAGCCTTGATTGACGTCATCACAAGATGGTGGCATACATGTTACCCCTTATACCTCATACCACATTACCACCAACCTTTGATCTGACCATTGTGAATTAATTATCATCACAAGTATTGGCATCACTTCACTATTTATCATATCATCACAAGTATTGGATTTAATTATGGTGGGAATGTAGGACATATTTTATATAGCTATTACTACCTACCTCTAGCCCATAAGACCTTTAAACTATCACAACACTGTATTATGTGTTAAAATTTTCACAATAGGGTTCTCGAGTAGAGAATTCATTCACTGAGATTCATATGTACCTTCTATAGTTAAAGTTTTGACCTAGAGTGTCAAGGAAAAAATATAAAAAATATAGAGTGCAGACTCTAGAGAGTTAATATCTCTATGTATATTAGGGTTTGGGTGACTACTGACCATTGACTGACACTTTAATAGTGAGACATTGTGTGATAGAATAATAAAATTGATGAGAATATTTAAATAACAAAATATGTGTCTCATATATTATGAATATTATGATGGTAGGATACATGTTACCCCTTATACCTCATATTACATTACCACCAACCTTTGATCTGACCATCACAAGACTACAAGATCCTTCACCATCCCTTCATTGTTTATCATATCACCATAAGCATTAGATTCAACTATGGTGGGAGTGTGGGACATAGTTTATATAACTATTATCACTTATCGCTAGCCCTCAAGACCTTCTCTAAACTATCATAGGGCCATAATAACCCATATCTATATACCACAACATCACAAGTGAAGTTCATGCATGATGTGGGGAAGCGATAACTGTCCTTTCACTTCCTTTGGTTCCTGCACACCCACCAAAGCTATTTGAATGTACTAGGGGCTTCACTAAAAGACAAAAAACACATCAATGATCAAAATAAAAATTTATTTCACATGGACATGATATGGGATGCTTATGAATGACTCCTATAATAATTGTAAAAGGAATATGGATTCCTAGGATGCATTTTATGAATTTTGGAAAAAAAATCCTCAAAGAAATGTGGTCTCATGGTGGTAGAATGCCATGATGAATGCCATGAAAAGTGAATTGTTTTGGATTTTAATGGCATTCCATCACCATGAGATAACATTTCTTTGAGGACTTTTTTCAACCAGTTCACTACCTTGTCTATGTTATTGCTTACTATTATGATTTGATAGATTTTCTCCAAGCATCCATAGCTTGTTCAAAATCACTTGTTTTAGGATTTTATCCATAACAAAAAGGTAGTGAACTATTTGATAAAATGCTTTGGTAGGCATGTATGAAAAATGTGGTATCATAGACAAGGCAGTGAACTGTTTGAAAAAATGCCTCAAAGAAATGTGGTCTCATGGAATGCCATGATAAGCAAATGCAATTGCCAGTTGCTCCTAGTTATTAGTTATGCAATGTGAAGTAATTTAATAACTTCTTAGGTTGACTTTGTAAAAGCTATATTTTAATTAAAATTTTGTCATCTATTAGCATCTAGTTATTAGTTATGCAATGTGAAGTAATGCTTTGAGTTTGAAAGATGTGCAATGCAGTGTAATCAATAGTTTAAATATAAACTACAAAAATATATTTTTTACAATTCATTACTTAAACTCTCTATTTTATTTGTTCTCTATAACTCTATTACTATGGAAATGTATTTCAATTAAAAAAATATTTTTTGTCTCTTAGTCTACAATTGTTTACATTTTTTTAAAAATCTAATGTTTTCTCGATATTTTCAAAAAATCTTGAACTTTTGTTTTGCCATTTTTTTCCCCAAAAGATTTTTGTTGCTATGTGTATAATATTACAAATAGATCAATGACGAAGGTTGACTATGGATCAATACCATGCATTTGATGAGAGAGAAGCCAATGAGAGGGACATGGAAAAATATCCATGTCCATGTAATGACTGTCTTGGTGGAAAGGTGAGAAAAAGAAATCTAATTTATTGACATATGATAAGATATGGGCATAGTGGTATAAGCTCTTGAGATTACAATTATTATGAAGATATGATATAATTGTAGAGTGTGAGAGATGAAGAGGCAACAAACATAGATGAAGTGGTACCAAACATAGATGAAGAGGCAACAATGTTAGATGAAGGGTTTGAAGTTGATAGAATGTTGAATGAAGGTCTAAAAAATGATTGGGCTAAGTTGATGGAGGATGCTTTAAATACTGTGTATGCTAATTGCAAGTTAAGTCATTTGACAATAATCCTTCAAATTCTTAACTTAAAAGTGGTGTTTGGTTGGACAAATGAGAGTGTAGATCAGTTATTGGCATTATGAAGTTCATTGTTACCACCTAACTCCACATTCCCAACAAAATAAAGTCAATGTAAAAATAAAATCACTAAGATAGGCTTAAGGTATGAAAACATCCACACTTATGTGAATGGTTGTGTATTATTTCACAATAATCTTGTGAGAGTGAATGTCTGAAATGTCATGAAGTGAGGTATAGACAAGGGTTGAAGTCAGTTGTAGTTCCTAGAAGGTTCTTCACCACTTTTTAATAATCCCATGATTACGCTAAATGTATAGGTGCAAATACATTGTTGAACTTATGCAATGGCATGCCCAAAATAAGATCACTGATGAAAAACAATGACATGTGACTGATTCTAAGACATGGATGGAATTTGATAACAAATGGCCTAATTTTTCTCAAGATCCTTATAATATAAGGTTGGGTTTGGCTCTAGATGGGGTGAACCCATTCTTAGATCAAAGTACTAAATGGTCAACTTGGCTAGTGTTTTTAATAAATTATAACTTCCCTCCATGGTTAGCAACTAAACCATTTTTCTTAATGCTATAATTGATTATGCTAGGAAAGAAAAGTGTGACTTCAGATACAATTGATGCTTATCGAGATCCATTATATGATGAGCTACTAGAATTTTGGAAAGGAATTGATGTAATTCAATCTTTAAGGGATGGTCTTTCAATCAAATTCACTTTAAGAGCTTCCTTATTATTTATGATTAATGATCTTCCTGCATATGGCACATTGTCTGGTCTTAGTGTTCATGGATACCATGGATGTCCTGCTTACAAATTTAAAGATTTTGTGAGTTACTCAAGAACTTTTCATAAGTGTATTTATTGTGTACATCATATTTAACTTAAAATGGATCATCCATATCATTGACAAAAAACACATTTCAATGGTCAAGAAGAGAATCATGAATTACCATTGCTAATAACGGGTGATTACATTATTGAAAATAAAAGAATGTCATTTAGTGAAAATAATGGGATTGATGGTAGTAGATATGATCCATGTAATGAAAGAGGTGTAAAATGGTTGTGCATATTCTATAAGTTGCCATACTTTAAGGATATAGCCATTAGGCATATTATTGACTTTATGCATATTGATAAAAAAATATAGCCTATGCTATTATAGAAACTCTTTTTGGTGTAGCTGATACTATTTCATCACATGAAGACTTTAGACAACTAAAGATTCATCAAAATCTTTGGATTGAAAAATGTGATGATGAAAAATATAGAAAACCTAGTGTTCCTTATGTTTGGAGAAAGGAACAATGTGAAAAATTCTTATAGTTGATGTCTCAGACTCACTTTCCCACTAGATATGTAAGTAGTAGTATTAGAAGCCAAACTAACATTAATGGCTTAAGAGGCCTCAAAACCCATGACTATCATGTCATAATCGAGAATATTTTACCTATTGTGGTAAATATATCAGGTTTGGCAAAGGGGCCAAGGTTGGCAATTATAAGGTTGGGCTTGATATTATAGAGAATGAGTTTACATGTATTAGATCCTTCGAACTTTGATAGTTTGAGGGAGGAGGTTGTTGAATTCCTTTGTTTATTTGAATAGGAATTTTCACCAATAATCTTTAACATTTCTATGCATCTTTTGATACATCTACAATATGAACTAGAGAATTGTGGCCCAATAAGAATGAGATGAATGTATCCTATAGAATGATATATGAAGGTTTTGAAAAAAATTGTTCGTACTAGGGAAAAATTGGAAGGCAACATGTCTGAGGGATATTCAATGCAAGAGGCCATGAGATTTTTCATAGAATATATGAAGGATTTTAAAAATGTGAATCAATGTGTATGGGATGATGAAAAATATGAGAGAGTTACAGGTGAAGTATTATAAGGCAAAGGATGTCACTTCAATCTATCACATAAAGAAAGAAGTGCGATACATGCCTATATTCTTTAAAACATATGTTTATTCGATAAATGGCATAGCTTAAAAAAATTTACATAATAATTTATTTACTCAATTGTATTTACACATTTATATTATTAATCTTACTATTTGTACGTTAATATTATAAGTAGAAAATATGAAGAAGATAATCAAGCTTAGATGCAACATCGACCTCAAAAGCTCAAACGTCATGATTTGATTGGAGGTGATACTTTTCCAAAATTTGAAGAATATATTGCTAATGTAGTTTGTGATGCAAAAGAAGAAGGTCAAGATATAACAATGGAGGAAAGTGAGCTTTCAAAATCTCCACATTTATGGGCTATGCATTTTAGTGGAATGTGGGCCTATGGTAGTCGTTTAAGAGTGGAAGAAAAAGACAAAGGAAAGACAAATTGTGATTGTGTTGTTAGTGTTGAATTTATTCATGAAACTGAGAAGAAATTTTATGTTGGATTCATCCAAGAAATTATTCAAGTGGATTTTGGTGAAAATAGTCCTATATTATTAAAATGTAAGTGTATTTGACCATCTGTAGTACAATTTGATGAGTATGGATTTGTATGCACAAATACAAGATAATTTTTATCAGAGACATATGAGCCATATGTTCCCCTCTTCAAATGAACCAATAATTTCTAATTGATGATGTAAGAGTCCCAAGATGGTCATATGTCATTCAAACAAAGTCTCATTCCAAATGAAAATTTATGGAAGTTGTCGATATAATCCCTGATGGGCAATATGTTAATTTACAAGAAATATTTGAAGAGGTGGATGAAGACGATGATGGAGTGTTTTAAGAAGAGATTTTGATTACCAATAAAGAGATAGGGAGAGAGAATGTATTTCATGTCATAGATGAGGATGAGGAATAAAATCAAGTAGATGTAAATAGGAGTGATCAAGATTCATAAGTGTCAATATCTAGTTGAAACAAGCGATAGTCATATTGATAGTCTGAAACCTGTAATTGTAAACATCTTCTTGGTTTTTGACTAAAAATTATTTTTAATCTATAAAATAAATTATTTTTTAATTTTCCATTTGTAGTTATCAGTAGATTAAAAAGTCAATGGTTATCAATTTATGAACTCAATAAAGTTTTACTGATTCAAGTTGTTGATTTATACATTATTGTTTATTTGGACTTCAGGAAATGAGGAAAAGGATTGTAAGGTGGAAAGTAGTTTATGATAGTGATCATAATGCTGAAATTTCATTGAAAAATTATGAGTGCTTTCCTATAGAAAAAGTGGCCAAGAATAATGAATATTTATCATGTCTTGGTTTGACAAACAAGCAAGTTGTAAATCCACTAAGTATTATATTATTTGTTTAATAGTGTTTAATGAAATTTTATAGGCAAGAGATTTATGTATATAAGACATAATATTATATATTTTTTTATTTTATAGGTAATAAAAAGAGTGAAAAAAATGCAGAGAAAAAATAAAAGGAAATAAAAGATACAGTGCCACCATCTCATAGAAGCCAACATATTTGTGATTCAACAAATGCAATTGGTAAAAATAATAGTTGTGATGATGTGCAAATTGATATAGCATATGGTGATGTGCAACTTGATATAACACATGGTGATGTGTAGCTTGATATAAAACATGGTGATGTGCAACCTGATATAACACATGGTGATGTACAACATCGTGATGATCTCTTAGCACAAATTCTAAGAGAGATTATTGAAAAAAAATAAAAAAGGAACAATAGGTCTGCAGATGATTTATTCAACATTAAAGGATATGTTTGAAGTGAAATTTGTAGATGTTAGTACTGATCTACCTACTCATGCCACACTTGATGTGGCCAAGGAGCATGAAGTTCTAGTTAATTAAATTCATGAAGAGATATCACTTGCATCTAGAATTTTTAATGAAACTAGTGGATCAACCAGAAATACTAGTAGTGGTTTAATAGAAGATGCATCTGTATTTGTGAAAATACAAAGATTGAGTCAAGATTTATATATATCTATAGGGAGGAATGCAAAATCAAGAAAATTAGAAGCCAAGAATCCATTCTTGGTTGAGGTATCAAGGGGTGATGAGCCCATTGGGCCAAATGCTGCAAAGTGGGCCTCTGAGTTGGGTGTAAGATGTAGGGCTCATTTGGATATTTTTAAATCAAGTTTTGCAAACCAAGATCCATGAACTGTGGAAAATGTTATACAAAAAATGGAAAATGCTTTTGAGACTACTGGTGGATAAATCTCTAGAAAATATTACAAGCAAAAGATGAGAATTTTGATGAACAATTTTAGACACAATTGAAAAAAAACAATCATGGAGGTAAAAGAGAGGTTAGAATCCACTCTATCTCCCAAATAGTGGGAGGTAATGAAAACAATTATGAATTTCAAAGAATATTTGGCAAAGAGTAGAGGCAAGAGAGCAAGAGATAATGTGAGGGCTAGATATACATTTGGTCGAGGCAGGTTTTAGGCCAAAATGGATAAATTTGTAGTAAGTGTATCACTTTTTGGTTCAATTTACATTGTGTTATTTATTTCAATATTTTATTGAATTTATTACATCTTGAAATTGACGTTATATTTTAGGTGGAAAATAGTAATATAAAATTAGGTGCAAAAGATATTGTCAATCATATGGCAGCACTAGATCGACCTAGTAAATCTAAGAGTATGATGAAGTGGAAATCTAGTTTGTCAACAGAGATTTCATAGCCATATATTAAATTCATAGTAGGGGCCTCTCTAGATCATGTCAACTCAGATGAAAGGTACCAATAGGTAATGAGTTGCATATTCGGTCTCACTCAGCAAGTTTTGTAGTTGGTTGCCTATGTTTACCCTATATTTTTTGCATGGAATGAGCATAAATCCATGGATTCAGTTGAGGTAAGAGGCTCTATGGATCTCATTTATTCTTATTTGGAAATTATATATATATATGCCTCTTAATATGTAGATTATTGAAATCTGAGCGTGGGAGAATTCAACCCAGTTTCTTTATTGTTGTAATGATCTAGAAAATGTTCTTTTGGACAATTTAGAGCTTGCATTCTTTACTTGAATATTGAATGCTTTGTATATTTTTTTGCATGATGGTTAAACCACATGTAGAGAAATTTTATCAAAGTGGTAGGAAAACAAAAATGCCTTCATGATGTCAACAAAGTTATTGATATTGATAGTGATCATGATGAACTGGACAAGAATGTGTAACACAATCATCATAGTTGTGCTAAATTAGTTGAGATTTGTCAGTTATCTATCCCAATGTTTTGGCATTATTCATTCTTAAAATGTTTTATATATCAGTATAATATGTATTTTTTTTAGACATTTATTAATAAACTCCAAGAAGGGGATAAAGTCCAAGTGTTGGATCTGTTTGATGGTACTGCTATGAGCATTGGACAGATTCACTCACTATCTATTGTACATGGAGTCAAATTGAAAAGAACAGGAGATACAAATGTAAATATTTTAAAGGTCACAAGTAACATACCCTTTGCTTATGAAGACAAAATATATTGATTTGTCTGTCTGAAAGAGAAAGAAGGGACCTTCACATGGTGGCCACTAAAATATTTGAAAAAAATGGCATAGTTGATGTTTATCATGTACTAGCTGTTAGACAGCTTGGCCCACTGCTTTATGCAATAGTTTGAATATGTTTATGTTCAAGGATATTCTTAGTGTTTTTTGTCTATTTTGGAGTTGTATAAGAAAAAAAAAGGATTGTAACTCAATTTTCTCAGTCACATCATTGAGAAACACACTTTGTATTAACACATTTTCCAAAGTAAAGACACATTTATGTCTTGTATCTGTTGTAAGAACACCTTGTCTCAATAAAATTTCAATATTTTGCCATATTAATAGTTTTTTAATTATGTTCAAATGAATTATAGATTATGTTTTTCTATGTTTTATTTCATATGTTTCATGGCACCTACATCTAATACCCAAACATTTATTAATTCATCTTGAGTTTCAAATTAGAGTAAGCTATATTCCCTAATGTTGTAAATGTTGATTCATGAGAAATATTCATGGGCTCATCATAGCCATGCTCTACATTATTATATATATATATATATATATATATATGCATTTTATGTGGTTTGTGAATAAAATTAAGGATCACTGTCGTACAGCATGGGCCATGTAAAAGTCTCATGATCAAATGAATCCAACACTATTGTTAGTGATGTAATTGGAGGTGACATAATTATTTTTTGGCATAATTGGAGCTACTTTTCTTGTGCCTTATAATAAGGTACTCTTATTACTTAATTGGAGGTGACTTAAGCAATCTACAGCCTAATTGGAATTACCTTTCTTGTACTTAATATTCTGACTTAAATTTTTTCATACTCCTGTCAGCTATAAATTAATGAAGAAGCTAATGGAGTCTTAATTAGTATGGTATGTGATAAATCTAAAATAGGAGCCTAAAATTTGACATCTCTCTACATTTTTTAGATAAATATATTTAAAATATCTATACTAATACTACTTATGTGTCCAATGGATGCTGAAAAGCTACCCCGAGATGCAGAATGTAATAAGTAAAATAGTGTAATGGGTGTCTATAATCATCATTTGTAATACATATTGAAGGTTTTATAAATTCTTCTTTAAATAAGTAAGCACTTAAAATGACATCAAGGGTGCAGATTCCAAGTACAAAAATCCTAAGGGGTAATAAAATAGGCCAAAGGCCACTAATAGTCAAAAAATCATAGACAGACAAAAGCAAAATAGGAAACAACAAACAGACTAGGGATTAACCATAAAGAAACACTAGTTTTTAATTAAATCTTTCCAATATTCTTTGATGAACTTGAGAAGGTCCTCCATACTAGCAATTTTTCCTTTTATATCTTTATCTTCTTCTAGGAGGTCTTACAAAATCATCAGGGAAGAAGCTACATGGTGGATAAATTTTAAGCAAACAATGGTTAGTACCTTCATTTTATTCTGAAGGGAGCATAAACCCTTCTTCACGTCATTCAACTCCCTTTCAATTTGTCTCTCCTCTTCACTAATATCCATGAAATCCTCCTTGTCATAATCATAAGTGGAGTTATTTAGCTCCTCAACTAGTTCCCTCCTTCTCCAATGACTAATCAAGATTGGGTTTATCTTTTAATTTACCTACTTCCTCCCCTTGATTTAAGGTACATGGATCATCCCTAGTCTTTACTAATGATTTTTTTCCCTACCAATCTATTAGATCTCTTGATATTCATCAACTTTATTTCTGTATAGCTCTAAAATTTTAAACCAGACCCTTCCTCCATAGCCTCCTCACCTTGCACTTGGGCCTCCAAGTGCTCTTTGTCACTGGCCAAATTCTAAGGATCCACCCCCACCACTTTATTGTTCTTACTCTTTCTCTGATTGATCTTCTCAAAATTGATCCAAACAATTGATTTCCTCTTTTTATTTCCAAAAAAGGAAGGGTTATTTTTTAGCTCTCATAGCCCTTCAACAGTCAGAGAGTCAGAAGTGTTAGGAGATCTAGAAGTCATAGCTATCAAGGAGGGATAACTAAATCTCATCCTAAGAGGGGAAAAGCTTTCAAAATTAGGGGATAGGTTTGAAGAGGGGGGAACAAGGTTCTTGGAAAAGGGTAGGGAACCACGAGGACACCCACAAAATGAAATCTGACACTCAAGGGAATGTGATCATCAGGGTCACTTTCATGGGAACTATCTAACACCTACACTTTTAAAGGCTTAGAGGGACACAACGTAAGGTGAAAGTGATAACTATTAAAAATAAGACATTGGTGGAGTGGAATGGCAGAGGTAGCTAGGTTTTTTTCTAAATTTTTTTTGATAGACTTAATAGACATCTCCAGGGATAAAAAGAGGAAGAAGGGGAAGTTAACCACTATCTTGTGATGAAAGTGATTCAAAAGACTGAAACATTAATGACAAAATCACTTAAAATGACCTTCAAGGGTAAAATATTTCATGATGGTGAAGCATACCTTATCCCAAGGGTTAAACAAGCTCTCTCTATCAAAACCTCCGTACAATGTCATTGGCACTTCTCCTTCAATGAAGAATTTTTTCAACCCTTTCAAGTATTGAACTTTGGTGAGTCTTTTCAATCTTTTGCCCTCACAACATAAACTCGTGGCCTTAACAATTGACTCCTCACTAACAACAAAATTTATACCTCCAACCTGAACTTTACAGTCACCATTCTAGATTGAAGCAAACTAAATGGAGATGTTCTCATCATATCCATTAAAACATTAAAGAAAATGAGAAATTCCACCTTCATAACATATACTCTATAGCATAGCATCTGGTTTAGTTTCATCAAACAATAACAGCCTAGTTCTAACTCTTTCTCCTCCCATGACTATTTAAGCTTCATCAAATTTTTGTACGACTGAAAAGGGACCTAGGCCAAAGTGAATTACCACCACCAAGGGTAATTGAATAAAAAAATATGAAGCTTTCAAATCCCACACCCAATCTTTAGTAAAATGTAGGATGATTAATGATTGCACATGTGAAAGAGCTTTCCAGGATTTGTCATGTGAGAACGTGCCTTAACGGATTGAGGCTGCCAACTCGTGTGATATTGATTTTCTTTGAGTCAAAATTATCAGAACAAATGTGATGAGGAGTATAATATAATTATGATGAATGAAATCAACATGAATAAAAATGACTAAATATACTACCAAATTTATCAAAATGACGATTAAAATTAGTGACTAAATAAACTACCATTGGACAAAAATAAGTGAATAAAAATGACTAAATAAGTGACCAGTTAACAACAATTAATGACTAAATATATTAGTGAATAAAAATGACTAAATAATTGA
This sequence comes from Torreya grandis, assembly GCA_037957365.1. Lineage (NCBI taxonomy): Eukaryota > Viridiplantae > Streptophyta > Pinopsida > Cupressales > Taxaceae > Torreya > Torreya grandis. The sequence continues at coordinate 1,730,371 of JARHVA010001045.1, read as the reverse complement.
CCATATTACAACAATCAATGACTAAATATACTACCAAATTGATCAATAAAAATAACCAATAAATGACTAAAAATGGTTTAGTCATTAATTTGGTATCATTATAAATGACTGGCAATAGACTACTAATGCTCACGTGATCATGTTTGGTCATTTATATGGATTTTTTAGTAGTTTTTAAATCATATATTGCTCTTTTTGTATTAGTGGTACATCTTTGTAGATGTCAAAACCTTCTTTTAATTTACTTTGTTGGGAATAGAGGATGAAATCTTGAAGCTTAAAATCAGTGGGATCTTGAAAAAAATTGATACCTATAATATGAGTCTAATTGAATCCATCACTATCTGGACCCCATAGTATGACACCTGTTTCTTACATGGAATGGAAATCACCAACACATTCTTGAGAGAGGTTTGAATGCCAAAAAAATGTTCTAGTTTGTGGGTGAGGAATATATTGAAGGCCCTAAAAATAAATTTATCAATCAATACCTGAAGAAATAGGCAAATATGCTCTTCCTTAAAAACTTCAATGAGATTCAAAAGATCAATAATTATCAAATCGGTGTGTAGACCAGGAATGAAAATTTCATTGAAATCTTATAAAATGGATGGCCAAAGACATGGGGCCCCATAATGGAAGCTGAATGTTTTTGTATCTATCCTAATAAGTTGACTTTCACCATTATGTAGATATTTTTTCAATATGCTTATTGAATCTTGAGATAATGCTTCCCAACCTTTTTTAATTTTTGAAATACCTTCATTCAGGACACACAAATCATCAAACCATTTCATATAAATTGTATAATGCTCCATTACCTCTTCAGGTGTGATTGTTTTGCTTGGTGGTAGTGTTGAATCATGATTCTTGAAATAATTTACAATTTTTTATAATATGTTACTTTTCAGCTTCACCTTTTTGTACCAAGTATCTATGTTGTTGTACCCAGGGGTTTTCAATAAGGAAATAGATCCTTTTTCCAATAAATTTGTTAGTTCTATATTTTGTTTGTCTAAAATCCCTTGAATATTTATAAGTACTATTGTACCAATTGGATTTAAATCTTGTTTATATGAACCAGGTAAAGTACCACTTTCAAACAAATCAAATGCCTTATCAAAACAATCCTAAATGGGTTTTTATATGAAAAGAAGGCATTTTATCTCTTGTAGTTGTTGTGTTGAACAGTTCATTTATGTGAGCAAGAGTATATCTTTTTCATGTATTTATTTCATTTTTTTTTCCTTTTTCAAGATTCTTCCAACCTCTTAGTTTGATAAGGTCACGTGCAAATCAAACTTTTTCTAAAAATGAAGTCTTATTAATTATTTTTTTGGCTTCATTATATTGGTTACATATTTTGTACAAAATATGGATAAAGTACAAGTTTTCAAAAATCTTGCCCTTCTAATAGAACATTTATTTCTCAATGATAGTGAATTATATTCCTTCTCTAAAATATTTCTCTATTATACTATAATTATGTGTTGGCCATCTGCAATTTTGAACCTTACAATTTTTTTCTCCATCATATCTTGTAGGACTTCATTTGATTCGATAATACATTTATGGTTGCTTAGATTAAAAGGAATTAACAAAGCATCCTTCATTGGAACCTCATTATGTTTTACAAATGAATGAATTATATCATTCACCCCTCTTTCATTTAGATTTTTTATTTTCATATTAGCATCCCCCAATTCACAGAGCTCTACAAGAATGATCAAGGTGTAATTGTTAGAGAAAATATACCATGTAGACAATTCACTATGTGTCTGATTAGAAGTTTGTGTCAATAAAAGTGTTTTAACCTTTTGTTTAATCTTATTTTTCTCCACTGGTATGAGTACTTGTATGGCCTCTTTCAAATATGTAAAGAAATATGTTGCCCTTGTTTCTCTTGTTTTCTTCAATGTTGTTCTGTCATGATTGTAGGGTATCTTATATACATGTTTGCATGATGAAAAGTAGAAGAAGTTGTTGCCCCTTTTTTAGGTTGTTTTTCAACATATTTTGTATTCTAATGACCAAATTATTTATAATTTTTAACCCAAACATTTGAAGGTTGTCATATCTATTCAAATGAAACCCAAATATTTCACAAAAAGAAAAAAAAAAAAAAAAAATTTCATTTCCATTTTATTATGTGTAAATTTATTGAAATTAGTTGTATCTCGATGGATAATTCCATCTTCTCCATTCCATACTTCTAGTTGGAATTGAAGAGCATCTTCAAGTTCATCCTTATCACAGGCAAAGATTATTCCAATTGAAGAAGATTCTTTTCTTGATGTAGTGCTAAACAAGTATATGTTTACATGCATGTTTGGTAGAATAAACAACTCAAAATACCAATCAACAAGAGGAATTTTATCTCCACCATAAAATGGAAGATGTTATTATGGATTTAATTTTAGTTTTGTTATTTTAAATGGTACTATATCCAAATTCTCTTAGAGTAAGGCCTTCTACCTTTTATCCAAATTCTCTTAGAGTGAGGCGTTTTTATGACCTTTAACTGTGGGAATTCCTTTCTTACCCGAAGACATTATACAAAGCAATTGAAATGATTTAAATATTGATATTTTGTAAAATTTAAGTTGCATATTGCATCAGTTCATGAAATTGGTTTACAATTAACTACAATATAAAATACATATTAAATCTTTATAATAAATACATTAAATCACACTTACACTAATAAGGTATGACCAAACTAAAAATAAATTATATGTGCACCAACCAATATAATATGATGGTCAAATTAATCCACAAACATTTATTTCAAAGGATAAGGATGAGAGGGAAGTATGTTTCTAATATGTCTCAAAATGCCCATCAATAGGTACCTTCAAGGTATCTCCTAGGAGATACCTTTCAATCATGCACAAGAGTGAATTTTCTTACAAGACATCTCATAGGAGATACCTTCAAGTTAACCGTGATGGTATTACAAGGCCCTTAAAGGAATATCATACTAAACACCTTGAGATTAAACTTGCTCAGTGTTATTGAGGTTTGTAATATCTTCAAGCTATTTCCTAGGAGACAACTTCAAGTTACCCATGAATTAATCTCCTAGTGGATATTGTTGATGCCTAAAACCCTCACTTATTTTGAAAAACATAGGCTAATTTCATGAAATCAGGATAATACTATGGAAAAGGTGTTGAATTCATGGTTTCTCTCCAAGGAAACCATGACATACAAAGGCAAGAATCCCATTCCAATAAATAAGTTTAGGATGAGATTGTAGATTGGCATGGCACTTCTCAATATGATCTACAAAATACCCAGTATCCATTTACTCAATTTGGATTGGGTACCATTGTTGTATATTATGTTGACCAGTGATGCAACATTTGCCCTAGGTGAAATTATAAGCTACGAGATGAGAGAATAGATCATTTATAAGGAAAAATGGCCCACTTTAGTGGGCCACTTTTATATGATGTCATATATTTTAGACCTTGTAATGGGAATAATTTATAAATTCCTTGATGAGCTATGGAGCCTAGCCATCGACTGTATTAAAAATTGCATTTTTGATCATTTTTAATTTTTGCATATCTATACTTATACCAAAAATATGGTGAGAATTACTGAGGATGTTTATCCTCAAGTCTAGAAAGCAAGAGTGGATTTTCCCTTCAAGGTATCTCCTTGGAGATACCTTTTAAATAAGCACAAGAGTGGATTTCTCCTTTAAGGAACAAGTGTAATTTTACATTACATAGAAGGCACTACTGGGAGATATTTTGAAGGCCCTTGTAATACCTTCAAGGTATCTCCTAGGAGATACCTTTCAAACATACACAAGATTGAATTTTCCCTTTAAGGTATCTCCTAGGAGATACATTTTACCATCAAGATTTGATTAGATGGCGCAGTTGATGCTAGATGTCTTGATTGCAAGATCTTATGAGCTTTATATGGATGCAATGCAATATAGACACATGTCAATCTAGGATGGACCTAAAGGGAAAATGTGTCAAATCAGAGGGCTATTCAGGTCTCATTTCTTGCAAGAGGGATGTGTGCCCCCTTTGGTCCTACATGATGATTTCACTTTTCATCTCCACAAAGCTAAATCCCAAGATCTATGAGATCACCTTTGAAAGAGACACATGTCTCCATCTAAGCCACGTGATTAATGCCAAGTTGCTGATAATTGTTAAAAAGGATTTCAAAGGTGACACATGTCAAGGAAAGATTCGATATCTTTTTAAAGGTGACACCTATCAAGGAAAGCTCTGATAGCCTTCTGAAAGAGCATTCAAAGGTGATACCTATCAAGGAAATCTTTAACGATGGATCAAATTCAAATTAGAACTAGATTTGAATTATAATGTAATTAAATGCCAAAATCAATAGATCAAAATTATTCCAAACACATGCAGAGTTGATGAGCTCACCATTAATATGACATGAACCAAAATCACCATCTATGTTGTATTATTCAAAGCAATCTCTCAAAAGGCTACTCAACTCAGCTAATATTACCTACATTTTCATTTAGATCTATACATGTTTTTTCTCTCTCTACTAGTTTCCTTCTCCCATTATGACAAAGACTCGAGCTATTCATAAGTTGCATCCAAACCACCATTGTTGGAGCTCAAAAATTGTAGAGAGATATAGAAAGACATTGGTTGTTACCCAAAATATTATAAAAAAGGTCACAAGTAGGTCCTTCCACCATGGGTAAGAGCACCTATTTTGAAAATGATGACTTCCTATTCCAGTATGGTAATTCAAATGTTTTCAAAGACATGAAATTCATCTTCAAGGCCATAAACATAGGGGACATACATTAGATCAACATTTAATTCATTGTATAAGTAGATAGGGTAGTTGATGAGGCCAACATAATGCCTCAAATAATCTAATTAGATTCAGACATCTATGTAATCAACATTGTCAGTCTCCATAAGGATACAACAAAGCTAGAGGTCATGTCATGTGATAATCTATTCTATGGTATCTTTGTAAGGATGAGATGCGAGGAAAATATTTTAAAGTCATCCAAATGGAAGGATTAATGGTGGCTCCCCTTGTTGCCAAGATATGTACCTATGAAATTAGCTAAAGAAGAGATGGATTATCAACTACTACATAGAGTTGATTGCATCTTCAAAAACAAGAAGACAGTCACCCATAATAATCCTTACAAGCTAGGGAGGAATAAGATCACAAAGTGGTATGATATCATTGTGGTTGCAAGGCATAGGGACTCATACCTATTGCCTAAGGATGATTTCAGACCTTGGCACCCAAACATTGTCATTGTCAAGCATCTGTTTAAGCTCAAGAAGGATGTGGCAATGGACTATAAGCACCAAGAAGAAGTGAATTATTTTATCCCATCATTTTTAATCATAAATAGTTGTTATAAGAATTAATACAAGAGATCCAAGAATTCAAAAGTTTGTCTAAACTGTTTGATTATGTATTTTTGTAGTTTTTGTTCCTAATGCTTTTATATGACTGATAGTTTCTTTTTTATTGACTAATTTGGCAATAACACTCAATATATGCATCTATTAGCTTGAGTTTAACATTAGGTTGAAAACTCTGTTAGTAAATTTTCTCTATTTTAATCTTATTTACAACTAAATGTGTTAATAAATTTACTATGAATGAGTAATTTTATGTAATATATGCTTTTAAAAATAATCATTTATTTTCCTTTGAAGCTTTAAATGTGTTTATTTAGCTTTGAGTAATACACTAGAGTTGGTGAATGTTAGTTTTATTTGTTATTGTCATAGAATTTAGAAGAGATAGTACTTTTGATCATCTTACGCAAATTCTCTTTTTTGCCTTACCCTTCTCTCCTTCAAAGCCACCCATGAATCACTTTAGCTTAGTTCATTCTATAAATATACATTGTTTGTTTATATTTTGGGCAATAATTGGCAAAGATTGAAAGTGGTGACCATATCTCTACATTATTCCTAGTGGCAGTTGTATAAATAACTTAATCGCCAAATCTTCCAAGACTTAAAATTGAGTTTCTTACTTCCCCCCATTCCCTAGTGACATAAGGAGCACATTAAGTGCATCAACAAATAGAATCTCCTATTTTGGCACTACTAGGTGATGTTTTGAAGGTCCTTATAATACCTTCAAGGTATATCTTAGGAGATACCTTTGAAACATGCACAAGAGTGGATTTCCCCTTCAAGGTATCTCCTAGGAGATACATTTCAAATAGGGACAAGAGTGGATTTCTCCTGCAGGGAACAAGTAGAATTTTCCTTTACATGGAAGGCACTACTAGGTGATATTTTGAATCCCTAGGATTTCCATTTTAAAACATGCACAAGAGTGGATTTCTCCTTCAAGTAACAAATGGACTTTTCCTTTACATGGAAGGCACTACTGGGTGATATTTTGAAGGCCCTTATAATACCTTCAAGATATATCCTAAGAAATACCTTTCAAACATGCATGGATCTCAACAGCTTTCAAAAGATGTAAAACATGGATCTTTATGATGGAGGTTAGGTTGGAAGAATTGCTCAATCTCCAGGAAGCAAGAGAATATGTTGATGATGCTAAGGTCCCCTGATAGTAGGTAGTCAAGTGATGGTTCAAAATAAGGCATCTCACTTAGGTTTTATGTTTGGAGAATTGGTTATAAAGTAAAATTAAATAGACATAAAGTTAGATTAGAATGCAAAGTTTAATTCCTTATGTAGAGGACCTTTTCACATCATTAACAATAGGTAGGGTAACGTGTTTGAGTTGGAAAATGAAGAAGGCAATGCCTTGGAGATTCCAGTTAATAGAATCTAATTAAAGCACTTCAACTAAATTATTAGTTTCATTTATATAGTGTTAGTTAGTTTCCCTTTTTGTTAGTTTTTTTCTGTTTCATTGTTGTTGTTTCCCTCTAAATAAGTATTGTTGGTACAAGTTACTGCTAATCCATGCCAAGTATCCACTCCTTGGCTCTACTTAATTTTGAATCATTTACAGATAGATGGTTATCTACCCCACTCCCCTTAAAATTAATATCCAAGTGATCCATATTGCATGATATCACATAAGGATAGCCATAAATCTCTTGTGAGACACTCCCCAAGCATGTGTGTTTCCTTTAGCATTTATGGGCACCCAATTTCAAAAAAATTGCATGATGATAACACTAAAATTATGGGCCTATAAAAATCACTCTCCTTAATAAGCCAAACACTTAAACATATTAAGAATTCTAAAGAGCAGTGAGCTAAACCAATCAAAGAGTCATTCGTAAAAACATTATGTGCAAGATTGTATAAAATTGGAAACTAAACATGAGCAAAAAACCAATATTCAATATTTTACTTGGAGTCAAGAAAAGATTATTATAAGGATTGAAAGGTGGAGACTTAGACATCCTCATCTGGTAACAGAGGGAACCCTAAGAGGTGGAGAAATCATGGATCAAGTGGTCATGAAGACCCTCCACCATAATTTATTGAATGCAAATCATATATTTTGCCCCTACACAGTTGAGGCCCAAAGTGCCAAATGTCAAGAGTATCACCAAAGGGCACTGCAAAGACCTCTCACTGGTCCTTCATTATGTAGATGGGATGCTTAATCCCAAATTGGCCAAAACCCAAAGAGCCTATGGGAGGGCACCCACATCCAAATGATCTAGAATATTTAGAATAATGAATCTAATTCATTCAAGTACAAGATTGAAGCTCCACATTGGCTTAATAAATGGTACCTTATGTGCAGAAAGATATGATGCTAACACTAGTGTTATTATAGGTAACAACCACCTAAGAGTGGATATAAGTGACAACACAATATGGGAGATTCTTCAGTTCTTGAGTGACCTTAGCTTTGACATCTATAGTATGGAGAGTGTACAGAGTGTATGAGACACCTGTGCCCTAAATTAATAGTTCATCAACACAACCCTCTATAGAAATTATGTGGAGATGCCTCCTCTGCCTGTCACTCTTTCAAGATTTGAGGTACAGGATATGAAGGATGCCCTTTCTATGCTAGAATTCATCTTCAAGATATACTTAGATGCTAACGTCTATGATTTCTAATTAGGTTCATTCTCCCTTGTGATGACAATAAGTAAAGAAAAAACTTACAAGATGGACTTTACAAATTCCATTGCCATCGATATTCATAATGAGTTGGTGAATTTGTCAGCATAAAATACCTTTAGGTATTCCTCCTCCACCTGATCATGTACCATAACTCCAAGTTCTTCTCTTCATATTTCACTATCAATGCCATTAAAATGGGCAACCATCCTAACATGGTGATCCATGTATCCACATGGACCCACATCCTATCAACCACACATGATTACTATAATTATTAGAGTGTTTCTTATCTCTGATTTTTATTGACCTTAGTGAGGAGGCCAACACTTTCATAATAATAGACTACCAGTGGTCATGGCTCACTAGTGATAAAATTTTGATCCATTAGTTTTATGAGGCCTATTTCACATTCATCTGAGTCCATGGATTCAAAGAGGAACCATTTTGGCTCCCATACCTACTCACAGATAGGACCCTAGCCTTAGAGTTGGCCTACCAACTTGATGTGGTTGACTCAATCTATGACATGGGCCATAAGAAGAAGGCCATCTATGACACCCACTTTTTAAAGGGTTGCATCATAGTGGTGAATAAGTCACAAGAGTGTTTGTTTTCATTCAAGCTAGCAGAGATTGGCCTTGACCAAATCAATGACCAATAGAACTATAACCTAATTGGCCACCTAGCCACGTTAAAAACTATCTCCTTATTCAATCATGAGACCCATCCATACTTTGAGAAGTGAAGGTTAATGGTAAAATTTGATACCAAGTATTACATAGATCTGTCTAAGATCCCATTAGATACTTGCAAGCCATGGGAGTCATTTTATAAAGTAGTTTGAGAGTTTGACCCCATGAATAAAATGAAAAGGGGTCTGAAAGTGTAGTTCATAAATAAGGGCTAGAGCTAAGATAAAATAGATGCCTATTGGAAATATAGGTAGGAAATCGATAAGTAGGAGCTAAATTTTGGAGACCTTGACATAGACGAGTAATTTTGAGGAACTCTAGGATGAACACCACAAGGAATAAGCTCAATAAGAAAGAGAGGTCTTGATTGAAGAAGAAGAAGAAGAGGATGCCCCTCTAGTGAAGGAGGAAGAATATTTTATAACATAGAGGCTTATGAACTAACCACCTCTTTGGTATCCACATCTGACTAACCAAAAACAATAGTAGGCCTGTTTAGGATAAACTAAGGTAGATCCATCTCAATCTAGCTTTGATACACAAGATTATATCCCTCTAATAGAGCCCCTATAAAATAAGGTGCACTTTTCTCACCCCCTTCTTCCCACTTCTACTACATTCTTCACTCCATCTTCACCCTTCATAGTTTCCACTGAGTTTGTGCCTCTTTCTTCTACCCAACCAATCACTTCCCTTGCATCATTTTTTACTGCCCTACCTTCATCCACCATAAGCACATCTATTATGGTGCAATCTCCCACTACCCCTCTCTTCAACCTCCCACTTTTTTTGTATTACATCTTAAACCTTTACCCACTCATCTTTGAGGGAACAACATCCACTACTTCATAGTATCAAGTGACCATTTTTAGACTACCATAAAGATTCCCCTTTATGGGAGAATTAATTCAATCTCAAAAATAATTCCACTAGCAGTTGGAAACTACTGGAAAATATCGATAGGCTTGGGTGGAGAAAAGAAAAGGAAAATTGGCCAAGGCCCTAGTGGTGCCTCACATGTGGTCATTCTTTGACCCAACATAACAATATTTGATGATTTCACACATGATGCAATAAGTAATCAAGCCCAAAGAATACATTTAAATAGGGGATTACTTGATACACACCATCAAATTTAACCTCAGCTAGGCTAAATTGATCGATAGGGTCTAGTTGATGGAAGAAATCAGAAGTCCATCACCACATACTATATCAAGGCAAGCCAAAATTTGAAAAAAAAAGAGCTAAAACTCATGAGAGTGAAATCTAATATCGACCACCTCAATATAGAGGGCAAGGCCAAAGATGTGGAGCTCATGAAAATGAGGTTTGACCTATAGATCTACATCACCAATGAGAGCTTCCAAGCAGAAGTGAGTCAAAAGGCCCAGCTACAAATTCAAGTAGTTAAACTAGAGGCTAAGATAGAAGGCTTAAAGAATGAGAGTTAGGCCACAATGAATAATCTACATGATAATAACTTGATCTCACATAGACCCACAAGAGTCTCTTAGACTCTACAAGTGCACAATAATGATTATAGTAGCAGATGTAGTAGGAGACCTCGACTAAGGATCAAGAAATCTTGTAACTAAATAATGAACTCATCAGTCACTTCTAGACTATAGGTATCCTCCCTATGGTCTAGAAATTATATGTATCCTATTGGGAGAGGATCAAAAACATAGTCATAAACTTGAAGCCAACACTTGGATTCATTGTAAACTCACAATGACTAAGCTCACATGTGAGCACATTCGTAAACCAGGTTCTCACTTTCGTGTCCCTAAAGGTTAAAGATTCACAATTCCTTATCCAGAAGCTTTATATAAAAATAGATGGGATGCTTCAAGTAGCTAGGGTGGCTGACCAAAGGTAGGCAATGGTGAAATTGAATGGGTTTTTCAGTTGTAATAAGGCAACATCAAAATGCAAGGCATCTCTAGATGCCTTAGATGAAGTGGTCTAAGATATGAAGGAGCACATTAAATAACTAGTCTAATTGGGACTCCCTTTCCTTTTATTTTTAGATGATACCATCCTCTCAAAGGATGAAATAAAAAAACTATTGGAAAAGAAGTAGAATGACCAGACTATCTTTACAACTCTTAGTCAAACACCAAGTGTCTCTGAGGGGGAGACCATTTTACAACCTCTTTCCTAGTTAGAATTTTAGATGATTATAATAGTACAGGGATTGAGTATCATCTCCTTCAAGGATATGATTGATGTGGAAAGAGCCTTTAAATTTTTGATAAAAAAACTCAACCCAAAAAGGAAGAGTGGATGCCTTTGAAGACTGTTCTTTTAAGGTTGTAAGTTTGGTGGGCCTTACCCCTTTTGTAGTTTTACCTCGACTGGTTTGTAAAACTAGAAATTTTTAGGTTCTTCCATCTACAGGATAATTCCCTTATAATTCACCAAGAACTATGGATCGTAATCCACTTTTTGAATTTTTGGGGCAGTTAGCCTTTTTATCATGGATGCACATGACGAGTTTAGTGAATGGTGTGTTGGCCTCCTCTTTCCCAAGTTCTCTTTATTTATTTTTAGATGAGTCTCAACACTTCCCATTATTACCATGTGCTATCTTGATGCTCATTCTTTATGAAAATATTACCAGCTCATCCACAAGTAGTATCGGCTCAACACATGGTGTTACGGTACTTGTCCAAGTCAAGTTGCTTTTTTTGGAACTTCAAGTAGTGCCATTGGTTGAGGATAGTGGGTCCCCATTTTCTAGCAAGAATTTTAGAGGTAGTTTTAGAGACAAACACATGTCACCATGATGTTCTTTCTAAGCATCATGGGGGATCATGAAGCATTAATGGTAGCACCATATTTGGGATTTTAAAGACTAATTGCAATCATGATCTAAAACTCCCCACTTGATTGTAATAGCCTCACCATGAGTATGAGTGGTAGGTTTTAGGTGTCATTTCATCATGAGGCCTCTATGCCTATATATTTAGGGCTCTTTTATTTTGTTTAAATGGTTGGATGGTAGTTGATTAATTATTTTTAATGTATCAATGAGCAACCATTCTAATAATTCTATTTTACAAATAGGTGTAGCAACAGTTATTTCTCCTTCAAGAAACAAATGGAATTTTCCTTTACATGGAAGGCACTACTGGGTGATATTTTGAAGGTCCTTGTAATACCTTCAAGGTATCTCCTAGGAGATAACTTTCAAACGTGAAAAGGATTGGATTTACCCTTAAAGGTATCTCCTAGGAGATACCTTTCAAATAAGCACAAGAGTGGATTTCTCCTTCAAGGAACACGTGGAATTTTCATTTTCATGGAAGGCACTACTGGGTGATATTTTTAAGGCCCTTATAATACCTTAATGTATATTCTATGAGATACCTTTCAAACATTCACAAGAGTGGATTTCCCCTTCAAGTTATTTCCTAGGAGATACCTTTCAAACAAGCACAAGAGTGGATTTATCCTTCAAGGAACAAGTGGAATTTTCCTTTACACGGAAGGCATGATTGGGTGATATTTTGAAGGCCCTTGTAATACCTTCAAGGTATCTCCTAGGAGATACTTTTCAAAAATGCACAAGATTAGATTTCCCCTTCAAGGTATCTCCTAGGAGATACCTTTCAAACATGCAAAAGAGTAGATTTCTCCTTCAAGGAGCAAGTGGAATTTTTCTTTACATAGAAGACATGACTGGGTGATATTTTGAAGGCCTTTGTAATACATTCAAGGTATATCCTAAGACATGCACGAGTATGGATTTACCCTTCAAGGTATCTCTTAGGAGATACCTTTCAAATAGGCACAAGAGTGAATTTCTCCTTCACGGAATAAGTGGAATTTTCGTTTACATGGAAGGCATTATTGGGTGATATTTTAAAGGATTTTATAATAACTTAAAGGTATCTCCTAGGAGATACCATTCAAATATGCACAAGAGTGGATTTCCCCTTTAAGGTATTAAAATTAAAAGGAACCACTCGAGAGATCATGATGAATTGAGAGTCGCTACATGGTGAGATACAGATGAGTCATCATATAAAGTTTCATTCTAAGAATACATGAGGCAATCAAAAGGTTCCATGTGTTTAGATTTTTATCCAACTAGGTAACATAGTCATATTCAAGCCACATGAATACTTTGTTGGATTTGAGGTGGTAGCCATGTGTTGAAAGGTGGAAATATTTTGTTTTAAATCTAAAATTGATGGTAAATCAATTCAAATTAAAGCTAAATTGAATGTTGGTGCAATTAATTGGTAAAAGTAATAGTTCAAAGTTTGACAAGCTTGCCATTAATACAACATGAACCAGGATTGCTATCAACATTGCATTAATCAATCTTTCCAAAAATGACTTTTGTTTACTCATACAACATTAAGAAAATATATTATCTCATCAATCAAAATGTGAAATCCATGACTGAAGAAGGAATGTCTAGAACTACCAATTCAGAATAGGCCCATTTCTCTATTCATATGGGACAAACATAGTCTTTTAAGACACTAGTTTCAATACCATTACATTGGCCATGGATGACAAACATTATAATGACTTATTTACCATGTTGAGAGGTTTCCTCCCTAGATGCCTACCTTCCAAGGGCTAACTCCAACTCAGTGATTACGTCCATCAACAGATCCCCTATGTGGTTCTTCAAATAAGACATGGATTAATTAGATGCAATTGGATACAAATATATACAAACAAAACCATATATATAAAGTTTTTGTAATAAGTTAGGTGATTTATATGTATAAGGTGCTTTATAATTATATATATAAATAAAGTCTAAATTGACTATAATTTTAATCTGAAGACTAAAGGTTTAGCTATGAAGACTAATGACTTAGCACTGAAATATGATAGCTATGCTCCTAAGATGAAAATCATGAATGGGAAGAATCCACCTATTCATTGAGAATCAAGACAATACCATTAGACCACCAATGCCATAATCCATAATTTGATATGGTGGTGTTTTCAAAAAATCTCCTCTAATAGATTAGATGTGATGGTATTTTCAAAAGATCTCTTTCACTACAGTTGATGTGATGATGTTTCCAAATGGTCTTTTCAAACAATATTGATGTGACTATGTTTTAAATAGAGGGTATTTCAAAAATATTTGGTATGATGCATGATTAATTGTGATTATTGCTCCTAGTACTACCAATAATGACCTTTATGACATGTTATTAGTAATTGACTAGATAAATCACCTTCCCTTTATGTCTCACATGATTTGAAAAGATAACCATAATTTCCACCATTATTCTTATCATAATCACATCATATAACCTATTTTTCTATTCAATATTGCATTATCACTGCCATCAATTGCTATGTCATATCTATAAACTCTTGTTTCCCCTATTCCCTGTGTAAATTCAAGCTCTATGTTTTTATAGTATAGTTAGATTTGTAATTAAATAGTGCTTGCTCCAAAGATGGGTGGGAGAAAGAACAAGAGTGAACCAAAATCCTTTGATACATTAATACAATATGAAGTAGCTAAAGACATCTTTGAAATATCAGGTTGGTTGAATTTCTTTAAAATGTTTCAGCGATTCCATGAAGAAATTATGTAAGAATTATATGAGAATTTTGATCAAGATCATATTATTATTAAAGGGAAGAAAATTCCAGTAAATCCCTCTATAACCAGTGCTTTATCTAGGATTCTTGAAGACAAAGTAGTTGGCATTAAAATTATCAAATTTTCTAACCTAATTTATATGTTTGTTAAAGGAAATGAGCCACACGGGATTGGCCAAATCCCCCCAAGGAGTGGCCAAGGGAATTCTGAGAGAAAGTCTTCCTCAACCTTGGAAAAATGTTGTTTTTTAGATAATGAAATATATCACTTGTGATGGTCAGTTTACAGTAGTGGGTGGAAATGCTATGAGACTCCTTCTTCACTTGAGGAAAGGAGCTATTCGAGAAAAATATAAGATCAATCTTCCCTCTTTCCTTCATAATGCTTTGATTAATGTTTCTTTGAACATAAGACAAGGTACTAGGTCTACCTACCATCATGGGTTGGTTACACTCATTTGTCACTATTATTTTGTAAGTAATACAAGGGGTGAAAAGGCTTGGTCCCCTTTCCTCTAAATTTGTCTCTAGTTCCTACCAAAAAGACACCATGCTCTGCCTCTCCTTCCACTACAATTCAAATTAAAGAACCCATAGTTCAAATTATAGAATGGCCATCTTCACCACCATTGGTTCTAAATATATTATGCCAGAGATTAAAGTGATAAATGAGAATTTATTCAGACCCCCTCATCCTTCTCTAATTAAAATATGACATATTTGTCAACTTATCTTTCAGTAATAAGAAGATGTATAGGTCGCAAAAGAAGTTGTATTTGCATGGGGAACCCTAGCAGAAGAAGTTGTACCTCAAGAAGTAAAGAATCTTATGCCCTTTGTTACTGATAAGAGTAAGGTACCCATGATTGAAGAAGATCCATCTTCTCTATATTCTGTCAATGAAAAAAAGAATTGCAACATACCATGGCTTTATCACGCCATGAGGAAATAATCAAACTACAACAAACAGAGTTATATGTTCTTTGTTCAACTTTGAAAGGTAAGGACTTGATAATTTCTAATTTAAAACAAAGGTGAGAAGAATCTATTACTAGAGTTAGTGGATAAGAAATAATTATTCAAAGAATATAAGTTGAATAGACTAGGGTCCACAATGTAATATTTTCACAGACCCAACATTGAGTAATTTGTAGAATTCTTTTGTTATTAAGGATACTCATATTATCGATTTGCAAAATACCAATGTTGATAAGTGTAATCTGATTAATAATCTAAGAGAAAGTATTTTTGATATAAATACAATGATTTCCCTACATAATAATAGAATAATAGAACTCACCACTTAGAATTATGAGTTACAAGCCTCTATTCAGGCCATGTAAAAAGAAACATGAGAAATTACAATTCAGACAGAGGGTCCAACAAGAGTTATTCCCTCTTTCCTTGCTCCATTACATGAAGTAATCTCTATCTGACATAACACCTAGAAGAAAATTAAAAAATCAAAGGATGAAAATTCCAAACTTAAGGAGGAATCTTAGAATCAATTGGTAAAATCCCAACTACAATTATAGAAAGCACATGCTTCTATCTAGCACATTTATGTTATTTCTGAGAAACTATTAGCATGCATATAACCTTTATCAATTTATGTTCTTTTCTTACATAAGTAGTTTTTAAAATGATAGATTTAATTAATTTCCCTAGTTTTTCACATATCATTAAATATGAGCATGTATTTATGAACATTTTTCTAAAGAGCATTGAAGAAAGGTAGGATGTCATTTATGAGTTCTATACTTTTAATTTGTTGTTAGGAATCAATCTGGTTTTCTTATAAATTTATTTGTTAGAGAGACACAATTGTGTGCCTTTATCTCCACTTTAAGGAACTAAATGACATGGTAACAAGCCAATAATATATTTTTAGAATTACAAAACACCACTAGTTTATGCATGAGACCACAATTTATAAAATCAAAGAAATTTCTTTATTCTTTTTAGCCATTGTATCATATATATATGAATAACAAGTATCATGACCTATTGAGATCGAATATTGATACTTTTAGAGCTTTTATAAACCACCATTATGCCAATGATTTAATTGGAAGTCTTGTTAGGTGGGAGACATTACCTGTTAAGTTGAAGTGCGAGAAATTCCTTAGCCCCACCAATATTAGATAAAGTCTAAGAAGAGCCAAAGCATTTTTATAGATAATCACTCATCTATTACAAGAAAGAGGTTAAGATGTCTAGATTGGGATGATGTTTAGGCCTTCTATCACTCTATATCCTCTATCTCCATGACAGTGTTAGAATTCTTAAGTAGAAATTGAATTTGAAGCCTGGGTACATACATTTTTCAAACATCTTGGATTCTTACCAAGGGACCACCATGATTGGGGCCATCATTTTCAAGTTTATGATCTGAGTCAGAGGTTTGAATTAGGAATTTTTGATTTAGGATCAGTCATCCCACTTATTTACAAGAGTATTTTGAAAAAGTAAAGTGTGGGGGAGAAATGATGAGCATTTCATATAGCTCATCATAGTTATATAAATTGTTCATAAAGTGTTGCCTTTGGTTATATATTGAATTACATTTAATAATTAAATTTTGATCTAAGTAACATATGAGTGCAATTTGTTCTTTGTTTATATGTAATTTATTGTTGATTCTTTACATTATTATTATATCTAACTTGGATGAATAACACAGTTTTGAGTATAGCAACACATACCAAAGATAGGGCAATTTTGAGTACAATACCCATCTTAAAGATGGGGTACTTTTCAGTACAGCAACACATCCCAATGATGGGATAATTTTGAGAAGGCAACACACACTTTTAAAAACTCTTTTGAATACAATTTTGAGGATTTGGTAAGTGAGTTTTGAAGATTGAATGCTCTGAAGATGCTTTAAATATGCTTTGGGTGTGCTTTGAAGACATACACAAAATGCTTCAAATAATTTTAGGAATTCTCTAAAGACCTAGATAGGGTGGTCTAAAGCCAATACATGATGCTTTGAAGATAATTGGACATGCACCAAAGACCATTTGGATCCTACTGCTTGATGGATATCTACAAATAGACTTTATATATTTAGATGTCTTATTTTAGACATTACCATTCATGGAAATGGATTTAATAAGTTTGGATATATTTGTATATTTATTTTGTAAACCAAATAAGTATCTTCAATTTAGATTATTTATTTCATATCTATGATTATTTGAGTTGGTTCCAAAACCTTCTTAGAAGCATGGGATCTGCCTACTAGATTGTCTATATTTTGAATAAATAAATTTGGGCATTAAGATCACAAAGATTTTGTATATTTTGAATAGACATTGAGGTGAGTTTAAATACACATTTCCTTCTCATTCCAAAGATTTATTAAGTTCCTAGTTCAAATTTATGGATGTTTAAGTTATGGAAGTTGATAGTGTGAATGATTAATAAACAATTTAGATTTACTTCCCTGTAAACTAGAGTTAGAGTTCCATTTACTATTTTTAGGATTTAGAAAGCACAACAAAAGTAAAACCCCCTAAATAGTGAGCTATACAACTCTAATACCAAATGGTCTCATTTCAAATAGTCGTCAGACATTTCCCTAGTTGAAAATGACAATAATCTATTGATTGGTTAAATGAGAGGTATAACGACAGCCTATCACTAGGTGTATTAATTAGACTATTATCAAACTACTCTAAAGTACTAATTTCCAAAGAAAAAGGTTAGAAATAGGAGAAAGGGATGACTGAAAACAAAAAAGAGTGATACACCAATCTTTGACACTCCTCATTGCTCTAAGACACACACATATGATAGCCAAGAACTCATACACTCACATAAACTCCATAACTAGCTCATTGCATAAGTGTTTCTTAAGAAATATCAAGGAAATAATACAAATGAGGAAGGGATGATCATATCCATAGCCTATCATCACCTCATGACTGATATATAACATCCTAAAACCTAAAAACATAAAACTATCTTTCATATAGGTAAGAGAGAGGACAAACACCAAGAAAGAGAGATCCTTCACAAAGTATTCATGCATAAACTCAACTAAACCCAAGATGAAAGCATATAAAAAGGTAAATGAACTCTTATATTGTTTCTAAAAGGTGATTTCATTATAAAATGATCAGGGTTAAGCCATACCATAAGATCAAGTAGTCTCTTCCAATGAGAAAAATGAGAGATATATAGAATAAAATAGAAGATAGAAGAGGGGAAAATGGATGATGACTTGAGTGATGTCATCCTACATGGAAAAAGTCTTCATTATTATAAAACGCTTATTAAATGGTTTGAGTTTTCTCCTCTTTTCACTTAACCACTCTCACTTTCCAAATTCATCACATCTTCCACTTGGTCTTCTAGAAGCCTCTAGACACTTTGTGAAGGCTTGCCAAATCAACATAATGTTGCAGCTATGATATTAACCAATTTTGATCATGCATTTCACTAATTTTTAATTAACATAATTACAAAGAGGGAGAAGTCAAATTTTCAACATAATAAATTTTATCAAAAATGAAGTTGCGAATCAAAATATATGGCAAAAAAACCAACACGTAATTGTATAGTCACATAAGCACCTTCAGAGAAAAATGGAAAATCGCATAACAATATATGAGAAAAATCCATCATATCTTATATTTATATAAATATATTGAAAATACACTCAAAAGGGTATTTTTTTTTAAGATCAAAATAAACCATATGACATTCCCTCTGAGTGTTTTTTGATGAAAAGTTGGCCGAGTGATAAACCTTCCCAAAAGGGTCACTTTGCACCATCATAACTTTTCAATTGTAGCTCACAAAATTATGAAACAAAATGCATTACCTTATCATACCATCAGGGTATAATCATACAAATTTTTATGTAATTTAGACTCCATTTGATCCTACATAAATGGGATTCAAAAGTGCTCAATGTGCAGATTTAGCAACTGGGAGATGTAGAAAATGACTAAAAAGTTAAAAAAAAATAACATAAAAGTTGATTTTCATAGTTGTGCATTCCACACATTATATCTAATATGTGGACACTATATTTCCTATTACAATCTAATGACATTTAGTTATCACCATGATAAATTTGAACAATATTTGACCTCCTTTAATGCTACAAAAATGAGCTTGAAATGTATGCATTGGCCAAATTTGAAAACTAGAAACATAGAAAATTGACCAAGTAAAAATTAGCTCGAAAGCCAATTTTCATAGTTATGCATTTCACACATGAGAATGAATTTTTTAGACTTGTTGACCCTCACATTTTTCTCACGTTTGGCTACCATCATGTGAAATTTGAAGGTAATTGGACTTGATTTGATCCTGCACAATGGTGTTTGAAAAGTGTTGCATTGGTTGATTTGACACCTAAAAACACACAACTCTATGCACTGGGTAGTTTTCATGACTGCAATATTTTTAAGCCAATGTTATCAATTTAAGTCTTTCCATGTGGGAGTCATTACCTTTTGAGTTGAAGCACAGGGAAGCCCTCAGCCCCACCAATATTAGATGGATTCTAAGAAGAGCCAAAGAAATTTGCCAGTTAATCACTCAGCTCTTAAAGGAAAGAGGTTCGAATATATGGATTGGGATGAAGTTTAGGCCTCCTATCATTATGTGTCCTCTATCTCCATAGCATTGTTATAGTTCTCAAGTAGAAGTTGAATTTCAAGCCTGGTTGTATAAAGTTTTCAGAGATCTTAGATTCTTGCCAAGGGGCTACCATGATTGGGGTCATCATTTTGAAGTTTATAATCTGAGTTAGAGGTTTGACTCAGGAAATTTGGATTAAAGATTAGTCATCTTAGCTATTTACAAGAGGACTTGAAAAAGGTAAGGTATGGGGGATAAATGATGAACATTTCATATAGCTCATCATAGTTATATAAATTATCCATAAAGTATTGTCTTTAGTTATATATTGTATTGCATTTAATAGTTAAAGTCTGATCTAAGTAAGATATGAATGCAATTTATTCTTTATTTATATGTAATTGATTCCTGATTCTTTACCTTGTTATTATGTCTAACTTGGATGAATAAAATAGTTTTAAGTATAGCAACACATCCTAAATATGGCGTAATTTTGAGTATAACAACACATCCCAATGATGGGGTAATTTTGAGAAGGAAACACACAATTTTGACAACTCTTTTAGATATAATTTTAAGGATTTGGAAAGTGAAATCCACAAATTGAAAGATTTGAAAACACTCCAAAGATGCTCTAAATTTGATCTGAAGATGCTTTGGGTGTGCTCTAAAGACATATATAGGATGCTCCAAAGAATTCTAGGAATGCTCTGAAGACTTTTACAGGGTGATCAAAGACCTGTATAGGATGATTGAAGACCTGTACATGATGCTTCAAAGATACTTAGATGTGCTCCAAAGACTATAAAAATTATGTGTAATACATGCTACTAAAATAAACTAGGATAATTTTAATACAAAACTTTTGTTTGAAAAAAAATAAAAATTTGATTGGATGCAAATGATAGCTAGAAACCAAAAAAAAGGAGCAACCATACAAATCTTCAGCCCCCTATTGCTTTTCACCCCTCAAAAACTTCTCCCTAAAAAATAGTTGCTCCTATTTTTAAGGTGCAGATATTTTATAAGAAATTTTATAATATATAATGATGCATGGGACCCCTCTACCCAAGAATATCAAAGCACGAGGGAAAAGTTCACCAACCTAAAAAATGACTTTTCAACTCAGTATAAAATAGAAACAATTCAACTCAAATAACAATAACCTAAAATAGGCCAAAAAATAAATTTTCAACTCAGTATAAAATGGAAATAATTTGCATTATCCTGAACAGAGCCAACAAATGAATGATGAGAGGAGATAGAGACAGGGTGGAACCATTGAAACCCTCTCACATCATGACACTTTTTTACTATGATTATTTGCTTAAAGTTAATTAATTTTTTTCTTTCCCCTCATATTCACAATTTGGGTCCCTATTGAATACAAGTAAGCACTAAAGAATCCTAATCTAATCTATAAACTAAAACTTTCAAAAGTGCCATAATTCAACACACACTAATGTTTCTAAGGATACATTATTATTTTTAATAATTTTAAAGAAATTTTAAAAAACTAACTATAAAGGAATGATTTATAAGAGTGCAAATATATTAAAAAATAGAGGCAAAGATAGAGTTAACTCAAGTCAATTTGATAACGGAGTTCAACTCTTGTGAGCCTATGTCTTTGGGTCTATTCCAAGTGAGGACCATTTCATTAATTTTCAAAATGAGATTTACAAATTCTTGAGGAAGTCTTAAAATCCTTTCCCAGGTTCTAAACTTTGCCTTATAATAGTCTTGATCCATAATACATAGCGTAAGACTTGATTCTCTCTATGTTTCCTATATCTCTTTACCTAATACACTGTCCACCAAAACTTGCCTTCAAATAGAATTTCATCAATTTATATACACCTTATAACCCATGAGAGAGTCAATGAAGACCTTATTATTTTACCTGAGTGGGTAAGGTTTGAATCTCAATCGATTATCCTTTTAGTCCCACATTTGGCAAGTAAGGACATGTTTTGGTCTATATAGAATTTGGCTCGCATGGTTTATATCACCAATGTGACTTTTATTGGCAAAGGCTAAACATGGTGGGTGGTTCTATGTTGTCAATGTGGCATAATATAAACTTGGGTATACGTGAGCTAATGTTGGCATTGAGACATGGCTTGATAGGATTGAGTTGGATCTAGTAGTCCATGTTGAGCTCGATAGTTTAGATTATCGACTCGACATATCTTGCATTGAATATTAGATGTGGTTGGTCTATCATCCATGTTCACGTTATTCAAGCTTGGTAATGTGGTTGACTTGGAACTCAAGTTGGCATAATGTTGTGAGTATTACAATGCATAATAAAATATCCCACATGTGTAGGGTTACAAAATATATAAGTGATTATATACAATCTCACAAAAAGTGTGTCGACCCTGGCTGAGAGCCCCCAACTAGAAAATAGAGGGGCTCATTTGATCACCACTATATGTTATCAAAGACCAAGAACAAAAAATAAACCAAACCTAATTTTTTTACACTGTCGTGCTTCCATGTGTCACATCCGGATTAGGCCACCTGGCATGCTATAATTATGCCACTTGTCAATCTGTGACACCATTTTTCTAACCTATTGATCCAAAACTTCAGTGTGCAATAACTTGTGCATATGGACTCAACAAAATTATCTCATTCAAAATGCATCAAAAAGCTCTCAACGAGCTCTACACTGTGCCAATGATCAATCTAAATTTGGAATACTTTGTTTTGGAATGGTTGTGGGGATCCTCTTGGATCACAATCTCTACCATTTTATTATCTCAACCATTTCATTATTTGCTTATAGATACTAAAAATATCTATTTTCCCCTCACATTCACCATTTGGGTCCCTATTGAATACAAATAAGCACTAAACAATTATAATCTCTACCATTTCATTATCTCAGCCATTTCATTATTTTCTTACAGTTAATAAAAAATATTTGTTTTCCCCTCACATTCACCATTTGGGTCCCTATTGAATACAAGTAAGTGCCAAACAATTCTAATCTTTGACATTTCATTATCTTAGCCATTTCATTATTTACTTACAGTTAATAAAAATGTATGCTTTCCCCTCACATTCACATTTGGGTTCCTATTGAATATAATTAAGTGCTAAAGAATCCTAATCTTTGTCATTTCATTATCTCAGCCATTTCATAAAAAAAATCTAGGTCTATCTGAATCTTAGTGATTTCATAACTTAAAGTGATAAACAATGAATAAAAGGTCATGTCAAGCCAAAAAAATCATACATTTTAGATATAGTAAAATAATACATTAAATAGATTAAATACTTGACAAGAACTTGTTGAAATGATAGTGAAAAATAAGGTCAACGCTTCCACCACTAATGCCATAGTTAACCTAACAGTCAATAAAATAATGTTTTTCAACCTTCTAAAAGGAGAGAAAATTTGAGAGAAAATAATGGAAAGAGAAAAAGATACATTTAACCCTAATTTTGAAGCACGTAGGAATTTTTAACTCTATAAAAATTTAAAAGTTTATATAAAAATTTATAACATATAAAATTAGTTTAAAAAACTATTTATATATTTAAACATTTAAATAATGTACATTATTTAATAAAAATAAATAATAAACTTAGATATTTTTTGAATATAAAAATATTTACAAATTTTTATTGCTTATTATAATTATTCTAATAAAAAAAGTTTATCTATATTTATTCATTAAACTACATGATGAAATTATCTAATAGGGATTTGACTCCTTAATTTTCAGCCCCCATAGAATACCTTTGATATAATTTGATTCACCAATTCAAATACCTGTGAGAGTGAGTCACTTTTTTTTAAATTTACAAACTAATATTTGGAGATGAATTCGACCTCAAAATAGTAATTAAAATAAGTGACACAAAATCATACCTAGTAACTCAAAGACCTAGACTTGAGAAAGGATTTTGTGGGGTTATATAAATTATGGTTATGTGAGGGCATAAGTAGTCTACACCATACTAATCTATAGACATTAACTTTTCATTCATGACAACAAATTGTGTGATATCTCAATGTAGAGTCAAGGTTAAACATTTTGGACAACAACACAAGTACTTCAACTTTGAAGCCTAATATTGGGGTCAAAAATATGTGATCAAATCACATCCATGTAAAATAAATTGAATTTAAATAGGAAATTATAAGTCAAGCAACTTTACTCTTCTTGATAAAAATATTTTAATATAAGTATCACAAAAACTTCATTTATCAATATTATATAAATTATATTATTGATGAAATACAAGCCTAGTCCCTAATCCTTATCTAATCCCCTACCTAATCCTAACTAGTCCCTAAGAGGATTCTAGAATTCTCTAATTATATAATCTTTTCTATTCTCACCCCTCCTCTCTAAAAGCCTTTAAATATATAGGCTTCCAATAATAATCCCCAACCCTTGATCTCCCCAAGCCAACTTTGAATCTCAACCATTGATCCTTCCCTCCTCTTTCTATTTAAATAACTCCATTCCTCCATTGGAGCTAACTACAAATCATCTAACAAATCTGTGTCCAATTATTAAACTGATAGAGAGTCTCCATGATAATCTAATCCATCATCAACAGTCCATGATCATGCCAACATAATATTAAAATTTTGACTCTAAGGTAATCAATCCAATCCTCTTATTTTCATATTCTATTTAATCATGATTTAGATTATTTATCTTCCATATTATATTACTGATTTGAATTGTGAACTCATCTTGATTGGATTTAGTTCTAATGGTTCTAGATCTTACTTAGGTAGTTTGATGTTTGAGTAGATTTACATTACTACAAACTAGTACATCCCAAGATGATCAACATCATTTTCAACTACCTCAGAACACCTATATATATATATATATATACTTTTTATTTATAGATTGTATCTAAATGTAGATTTGTATGATTTAGGGATTTTCATTCTACTAAAATAGCAACATACTCATTTGGGAAGCTTTTCAAGATCATTTTGATGATTAACTAGTACATCCCAAGATGATCAATTCCATTTTCAAATATCGTCTCATTTGAAAATCATTTCTAAGGCATTTTGATGATTGATTGGTCCATTCTATGATGACCAATATCATTTCTATCAATCACAAGAACACTTTTCTATTTATATAGTATGTCTATAAATAGATTTCCATATATAATTATTATATACTAGAATTGAATCCTTTTATAGATGTCTTTAGATGTAGATTTATATTTGAGACAAAATCTTGTAAATCAAGGCAAAAGAACCAAGGTAGGGATTTTTCACAATCCTTATTACAAATGATTATAGCATTAGAGGAAAAAAAATCTTTCCTTGAGAAGAATACCTAAAAGGCATCCAAATTATGATTCATGTGATTGATTCATGATATGTCTTGCATAACCCTCTTGCATTAGATATATCATTTCATCCATTGCCACCACACTTTGTGGCACTAAAATCTCCTACTTATGAGAAACAGCTGGGTGACCTTGAGCATGATCAAGAAATGAAACTCTTTGTATTAAACAAGCTAGTAAAGTTTGGGGCCACTACATTAATGTCATCCAATACATGAAAATTTAAGATCAAGCCATCTTATAATGTTAATCCAAATGAGCTAAAATGTGATACCAATAGAACAATGAACATGACGGTGCCACAATGAGCTATATTAAAAAATGCATCACACAAAAAAATTACTAGATTCACAAAGCCTCTTATGCTTCTTATTAGGAAGTTGGCTGAATGTCAACTCATATCTCTCCATACACCTATAAATAACCCCTAAACATATTTGGTCAATCTCCAACTTGTATGAGTCCCAAAAAATTACACTTGATGGGTCTCCTAGCATGGGTTTTGGATCACATCCAAGGTATAAAATGTTTAATAATCCACTACAAGACATATAATGAAAATTATAGAAGTTTAAATATGGAAATAGAAGTAAAATTATCATCATGGAACTTTGGAACCAATGGTAATGATTTATAAATAATATACTCTTGCATAATAAGTGGAGTTTTATCCACATTTTTGAATATGTAACATAAGCAAATTGTCTAATAGGGTTTTGACTCCTTAATTTTTAGCTCCCCTTGGAATACCTTTGAGATAATCTAGTTCACCAATTTAAATACCTGTGACGGCGAGTCACCTTTCTTGAATTTACAAACTAATATTTGGAGATGAATTCAATCCTAAAATGGTAATTAAAATAAGTGGCATAAAATCATACCTAGTAACTCAAAGACCTCGTGGGAAAGGATTTTGTGTGCTTATCTAAATTATGGTTATGTGAGGGCATAAATAGTCTACCTCAAAAAACTTACTATATATAATATTTCCATATATATACTTTCCATTTATAAATTGTATCTAAATGTAGATTTGTAGAATTTAGTGAATTTCATTCTAATAAAATAGCAATAGACACGTCATAACAAATTACACTTAATGGGTCTCCTACCATGGGTTTTAGATCACATCTAGGAGATCATCAAAATTTAAAAATGTTCAATAATCTACTACAAGACCATACAATAAAAATTATAGAAGTTCAAATATGGAAATAGAAGTAAAATATCATCATAGAAATTTTGAACTGATGGTAATGATTTATAAATAATAGGCTCTTGCATAATAAGTGGAGTTTCATCCACAATTTTTTAAGATGTAACATTATTAATTATAAATGTCTTTAGGAAAAATAATTGGTGGTAGTATAATAGTAGGCATACACATTGGAATTGATTGTGTCTTTTGAACATATATGTCCACTCCAAATTTTTATCGTATTTCTAAACCCAAAATTCTTTTGGGTCACTTCTATTTTTTTTAGTGTTATTGTAACAAAATCAATTTCTCCATTACAACCACCAAGACAAACCCTGATCACCCACAACTAAACTCCTTATCCAACAATTACAGATGCTCCTAATCAAAACCAAGGGAGTTGTAATTTTGATGTAGAGATTATGCTAAGAGGCTATCTCTTAAGAATGAAAGCCATCGTAGACTAAAGCATTGCATGGTGATTCAAATCCTGATAGATTTTCACCCATAATTACTTTAGATGAACTTATTTTGACATTGTCATGGGTTTGGAGTAACTAGTAGGTTTAATTGTCAATTTACACTCTTTCACTTCACATAACCCCTCTTACCAAAAAAAACACACACACACAAATTATATCAGTTATTAAATAAATATTGACATATAATATATATCATAATACTTTTATATATTAAACTGATTAATTATATATTAATATTATATATTTTGTAAAATATATTTTAATATTAATAAATATTATTATATAATATAATATATATGTTAATATAAGTTATAAATCAATATTATATATTATATATTCCGGTATAATAATACATCTATATATTGTTAATAGTACAAAAATAATATTATATTTTTAACAAAATTTAATGAAATTTTATATCTTTGACGTATTGTATAATGCCACGTAACATGAAAATGGGCTGAATTTCTAGTTGATTTAAAATTATGGGGTCAAAAATATGATCACAAGTATGGATTTAAAACTCTATGGTGCTTCACCATGTGCACAGCAGATGAGGTAGATTACTTCCAAGAGCAAATCTATCAAACATTAATAATTTTTGGTAGGCAATGGGCATTAAATTAAAAGTTATAATCATGTATCATGAAGCATTAAATTTGGTGTTACAGATGACACTTAGCATGGGACATGAGGCAGTAAAGAAAATAGACAATCAAATAATTTCAAGTAATACAAATGATTAATTTTATAGCCCTTCGAACTTGGTTACAACATGACAATTCAAAAATACATGGCCAAATCACATCCATGTACAATAAATTAAATTTAAATAATAAACTGTAAGCCAATCAATTTTACTCTTGAAAAAAATATTTCAATACAAGAATCATAAAAACTTCATTTATCAAGATTATAGAAATTATATATCTATATATTGTTAATAGTATATAAATAAAATTATTTTTTTAATAAAATTAAATGAATTTTAATGCCATTAATTTATTATATGATTCCATGAAATATGAAAATGGGCTAAGTTTCTATTTCATTTAACATTACGGGATTAAAAATATGATCACAAGTACAGATTTAAAATTTTGCATTACTTCATCATGTGCATGGTAGATGAGATAGATTACTTCGAAGAGAAAATATTTCAAACATTAATGTTTGGTAGGAATTAAATTAAAATTTTCAATCACATATCATGAAGTTGAAATCATGTATCACAAGCATTAAATTTGATGTTACAGACAACACTTAGCACAAGTCAATTGGTAGTAAAGTAGAAAGACAATCAATTAATTTCAAGTAATGTGAATGATTAATTTTATAGTCTTTCAAACTTGGTTAAAAAAATTCTATGAACTATTAAATTAAATATGAATTATACAAATGAATCTTTGTTCTAATTTACAAAATGACCATCAAATTTTAGTTAACCACCAAGTATTTAGAACTACAATTTCAATTAGCGATACATAATTTTTCGGTTGAACAAATTCAAATTAAGCTAAAATTTATTTAACGCCAATGAATATTTATCTTGATGCGTTTATTTCTCCAATCAAATCCTTTTGTTTATTTCTCTTGTTTATTAAGATGTGTTTCTTGGTGTAGGTACCACAAAGTGAGATACAGATGTGTTCATCAATTTTCATGGACAAGATTGGTTTGCATTTTTTACTCATGTATACTGTGACCTTTTGATGTTTTTTTTGTGATTGTAATGCATAGTTACTAAGATGCATGTATTCACGCACCTATAATCAGTTGCAGTTTTTATAATATAATGTTATAAACTCTTTATTTCATGTAATATGAATTCACTGTATCCAACTGTAGTTTTGTGTCCAATCATATTTATTTATTTATTTTCAAACAAATTTTTTAAAGTAAAATACTCCTAATTTTTTTTAGCAACATATATTGCACAAAATTTTAAAGAATGTAGGTCTATAAATTAGGAAAAATAATCCTACAATTTCTCAGTAGCACCCCCTCAAAAATAATCAGCAATCCTTCAACATGGGACCCCTATGTTGGGGATCAACCAACAATTTGATTACACTTATGAAAGCAATAAATCGTGAAATTAAATCAGATAGATAAGTAACTAGAATGATAAATAGCAAAGGACAAGAGATACAAGAAACCACCCTAAAAACTTGTATTAAACTCTTTACAGAAGGAATACAATTGAAGAAACTTCTTTCTTCAACACCTCTCTCAGATGTACAGATCTCTCTCTAGATCTCTTTCCCTCAAGAGCTCTCTCTCTCAAGTATAATCAACTCCAACAACCTGGATTGATTCACCTATACAATTTTGTACTATTCTTTCAACATTCACATACACTACCAATGAGCTAAGAAGATCTAATCCTACATATAAAATTAGGAAACTTGAGCATGCACTTACAACCAATAGTTATACCTCTTGAACAAGGGCTCTAAAAATAGTCTTACTAATAATAGAGACGCGGACTTAAGACTATGACTTAATCTCATCATGCAAACACTCGGTTTTGTCCTCAAAAATAGCTCTCTGGACGCATAGGTAACCGACGTCGGTTCCTGCCTGCTTGCCTGTGACCGACGTCGGCCGATCCCTGCTGACGCTGGCGTCTCTTGAACTGCACCTAAATGACGTCAGTCGCTCCTGACTGACGCCGGTGACTATGTAAACCTACAACTGTTAAAATGCGCTCCTTGGTGAAGCTTTTAGGCTCCACACCTTAATAATCTCCCACTTGGAGATAAACAGCTGCACCAGTACCTGTACAGCAACATCTTCTAGCTCCTCCATCTTCAACTCAATCATGAAGACCAACAAAAGTTGAATGAAGATTCAACTTCTCCTTTGTAACTGGCTTAGTTAACATATCAACAGGATTCTTATCTGTATGGATCTTCTCCAGCTTCAACTCACCATCCTCCAATACCTGTCTTATAAAGTGGTACCTAAGCTGTATATGCTTTGTTCTTGAATGAAAGGCTGAATTCTTAGCCAAATGTATTGCACTCTGACTATCACTATACAATCTACAACTCTCTTGCTCCTTTCCAAGCTCTTCCATGAACCGTGTCATCCATATCATCTCTTTGCTAGCCTTTGTGACTGTAATATACTCTGCTTTTGTAGTTGACAAGGCAACAACCTTCTGCAAATTTGATATCCAGCTAACCGCCGTTCCACCAACAGTGAAATATATCCTATGGTGTTCCTCCTGCCATCCAAATCACCTACCATATCTGAATCTACATAACCATGTAGAGAAGTATATGAACCTCCATAGCACAAATGCCTACTGTTGGTTCCTCTCAGATATCTAAGGATCCACTGAACTGCTTTCCAGTGTTCCTTACCTGGATTGGCCATATACTTACTTACAACTCCCACTGCTTAGGCAATATCTGGTCTAGTACAAACCATTGCATACATCAAACTCCCTACTGTGGAAGAATATGGAACTCTACTCATGTACTCTACCTCATCATATGAATTAGGACATTGTTCTCTACTCAACTTAAAATGTCCAGCCAAAGGTGTGCTTACCAGTTTTGCATCTTGCATATTGAACCGTTTCAACACCTTGTTCACATAATCCTCTTGAGACAAAATCAACCTGTGATTTTTTCTATCTCTCTTAATGCTCATGCCAAAGATTTTCTTTGCTACTCCCAAATCTTTCATGGCAAATGTTTGAGCTAATTTCACCTTAAGCTCAGAGATATCCTACATGTGTGATCCTGCAACCAGCATATCATCTACATACAATAATAGAATAATATATCTACCATTATCCAATCTCTTAAAATACACACAATGGTCAGATTGACACCTACTGTAGCCATGCTTAGTCATAAACCTATCAAATCTCAAATACCACTGTCTAGGAGCTTGCTTGAGGCCATATAAGTTTTTCTTCAATCTACACACTAACTTCTCCTTACCTTTGACCTCAAATCCTTCCGGTTGTTCCATATATATTTTCTCATCCAAATCTCCATGAAGAAATGTTGTCTTAACATCAAGCTGCTCAAGATGCAAATCCTCAATAGCAACTAAAGACAGTATAGTCTGTATAGAAGTCATTTTAACAACAGGAGAAAAAATCTCACCAAAATCAATACTTGGCTTTTGTGCAAATCCTTTCACTACCAATCTGGCCTTATATCTCATATGTCCATTCTCACCTTCCTTCAAACTGTAGGTCCATCTGTTCTTCAGTATCCTCTTACCTGCTGGCAACTCAACCAAATCCCATGTTTGGTTCTCTCTTAAGGACTCCATCTCCTCAACCATGCCATGCTCCCACTGACTCTTGGACTCCACCTGTAATGCTTCTTCAAAACTCTCTGGTTCTCCACCATCAATAAGCAATAAATAAAATAATGAAGGGGAATATCAAATTGGAGGTTTACTTACCCTTTCTGACCTCCTGATGGGTGTCTGAGACTCATTCATAGCATGATGTCCACCCAAATTCTCTAATAGTGACCAACCTCAATCACTTCCAGGCATGTTACTTGTCGACGTCAGTTCTGCCTAATCGACGTCGGTTCCTGTCCTGCTGATGTCGATCTCTATATGATCGACATCGGTTTTTGTTCTGTCGACATCGGTTCCTGCCTTATCGATGTCATTCTCTGTGTTTTCCTGCAAGTGATTATTTCTTCTTCCTGCGAGCTCATTTTGGACCATCACCTCGTCCAATTCTCCATTGCTCTGCCTAGATTGATTCAGCTTCTTCAGCTGATCACTATACATCACTTTTTCATTGAAAACAACATCACAGCTCCTAATTATCTTGTTAGTTCCTAGATTCCAAAACTTGAAATCGAAATCATCTGAGCCATAGCCAATAAATGTGCACCTCATAGACTTAGCATCCAGCTTCTTTCTATTTTCCTTATCAACGTGCACAAAGGCTTCACAACCAAAAACTTTGAGGAATGAGAGATCTACCTTTTTACCTATCCATGCCTCTTTTGGAATTCCACCATCCAGAGCTGTAGAGGGTCCTATGTTAATCAGGTACACTGCAGTATCAATAGCTTTTGCCCAAAACTCTAAGGGCAAACCAGCATGCAATCTCATACACCTTGCATGCTCCATAATTGTTTTGTTCATCCTTTCAACAATTCCATTCTATTGAGGTGTCCTTGGAACCATCCTTTGCCTGTAGATTCCATGCATATAACAATACCAGTTGAACTTGTAGCTGCAGAACTCACCACCATTGTCAGATCTTAGGCACTTCAATTTTCTGCCTGTTTCATTCTCAACCATAGCTTTCCAAATCTTAAAAGTCTCAAATACATCAGATTTCTTCTTAATACAATAGATCCATACCTTTCTTGTAGCATCATTTATGAACGAAACATAGTACTGTGATCCTCCAATAGAAGCTACCTGAGCCGGTCCCCACACATCTGTGTGAACAAGCTACAACTTATGCTTCTTCTTTGTTGATCCAGTCTTGAGAAAACTCACTCTCTTCTATTTTCCAAAAACACAGTGCTCACAAAAATATAGATCTATGCTTTTCAAATCTGAAAGCTTACCTTTAGACTTAAGAATTGACATTCCCTTCTCACTCATGTGGCCAAGCCTTGAGTGCCACAATTTTGCATCCACATCTGAAGTAGATAATACAGAAGGAGAATTGTCAGTAACACAACTACATAAATAGAGAGTACCTACTCTCTTACCTCTGGCCATTACAAGTGCACCCTTGGTCACCTTCCAAGATTCAGCTATGAGAGTTACTATACAACCCTCATCCCCTAACTTTCCTGCAGAAATCAAATTCCTCTTCAAGCTAGGAACTTGCATAACATCTCTCAACACCCATGTGTTGCCATTCTACATTTTCAGCTGCACTTTACCTTTGCCAGTAATTTTACAAGGCTCATCATCCCCTAGATACACTATTCCAAAATCTCCATGGATATAGTCACTAAAATATTCTCTATTAGGGGTAGCATGAAAAGATGCACCAGAATCTAAAACTCAAGATTCTATATTATTATGCAAAGAAAATATTAAAGCATCATGTACAATACCTGCAACCTT
This sequence comes from Torreya grandis, assembly GCA_037957365.1. Lineage (NCBI taxonomy): Eukaryota > Viridiplantae > Streptophyta > Pinopsida > Cupressales > Taxaceae > Torreya > Torreya grandis. The sequence continues at coordinate 1,697,313 of JARHVA010001045.1, read as the reverse complement.
TGCTTCTTCCTTTCCTTCATGCTGATTGTCCTCCTTAGACTTTGACCAGCAATCTCTGCTTATGTGCCCCATCTTTCCACAATTCCAGTATTGTGGCTTCTTGCCATTTCTGGATTTGGATCTACCTCTCACCTTAGACTTAGACCTTGATCTCCCTTTCTTGCTCTTCTCTTTCTGCCTTCCCCTGCTCTCAAAACTTAAAGCGTTCCCTGATGTTTCCTCTATGCTTTTCCTACAAATTTCCTCATTCAAGATAACACTAACAACATCCTCTACTTTTAAAATATTTGAGGCAGATGCAGTATTACTAACTGCCATTACTAAGCTATGCCAGCTTTCAGGCAAAGAACATAATATTAAAAGAGCTTTAATTTCATCATCAAACACAATATTGACTGAACTTAATTGATTTACAATTCCATGGAAATCATTCAGATGATTAGATACAGATCCACCTTCTTGCATACGCAAATTAAATAGCTCCTTCATAAGATATACCTTATTAGAAGCTGAGGGTTTTTCATACAAATTTGCTAAAGTAGTCATTAACTCTATCGTAGACTTTGCTTGTGATAAATTAGATATCACAGTAGATGTTAGACTCAGTCTTATAGACCCCAGAGCCTTTCTATCAAGAACTTCCCATTCTTCATCATCCATGTCTGTGGGCTTCTTTGCAATCCCACCTAACGGTAAGTATAGATCTTTCTAATACAGATAATCCTCTATCTGCATTCTCCAATGTTGATAATTTTTGCCATTGAACTTCTCCATTCTCATTTTAATTTCTTCTGCCATTGCTTCTCCCACTCAAACAAAAATCCCTACAGAAACCCCTATGAGTAACCTATAATCAATACACACTACATAGATCTGAACCACCTGTTAGTGAACCTGAGCTCTGATACCACTTGTTGGATATCAAGCTCTGAACCTACAACCAAGGCTCTGATACCACTTGATGGTATCAAGCTCTGAGCCAACAACCTTGCTCTGATACCACTTGTTGGGGATCAACCAACAATTTGATTACACTTATGAAAGCAATAAACCACTAAATTAAATTAGATAGATAAGTAACTAGAATGATAAATAGCAAAGGACAAGAGATACAAGAAACCACCCTGAAAACTTGTATTAAACTCTTTACAGAAGGAATACAATTGAAGAAACTTCTTTCTTCCACACCTCTCTCAGATGTACAAATCTCTCTCTAGATCTCTTTCCCTCAAGAGCTCTCTCTCTCAAGTACAATCAACTCCAACAACCTGGATTGATTCACCTGTACAATTTTGTACTGTTCTTTCAACATTCACATACACTACCAATGAGCTAAGAATATCTAATCCTACATATAGAATTAGGAAACTTGAGCATGCACTTACAACCAATAGTTATGCCTCTTGAACAAGGGCTCTAAAAATAGTCTTACTAATAATAGAGATGCAGACTTAAGACTATGACTTAATCTCATCATGCAAACACTCGGTTCTGTCCTCAGAAATAGCTCTCTAGACGCACAGGTAATCGATGTCAGTTTCTACCTACTTGCCTGTGACCGACGTCGACCGATCCCTGCCGATGCCAGCATCTCTTGAATTGCACTTGACCGACGTCGGTCGCTCCTGACCGATGCCGATGACTGTGTAAACCTGCAACTGTTAAAATGCGCTCCTTGGTGAAGCTTTTAGGCTCCACACCTTAACACCCTACCTTACTGTAGGTGAATTTGATTAGATGGTAACATATCAAATTGATAGATGGGAGCCTTATAGATAGAGATTTAATTCCTACTATGACAATGTCAAATTGTTAGCGATTAGTTTTAGAGATAAAAAAGAAAAAAAACTGCTCATTATTCAGTAATCCCAAAACCAAGGTGCCACTTATAATGTAATTCAAATATTTCCCAATCCACTAATGCCACCATTCATTAGTGAGAAAAAATATTTGGGACTAATGGTGGATGGTTGTGATGTCCCACCTTGTAACAATAATGAGGTTCCTTCATATTTTTTGAAAAATAATTAATGCAAGACTAAATTAATCTTGAATGAAATTCTTTATTAATTGTATTGTTAAGAGTTTTTAAGGTGAATACAAAGGATTTTGATAGGATAGGTTGGGTGCATATCATGTGCCTAATCAACCTATGAGAATATCTATCAGATAACCACTTTAGCTTGAGATAGAACCCTCTATAGTGAAGGATGTTGTAGAGATCGATAGTTTACATGCACTTAAGGCACTTACTAACACCCTCATCTAACATACAAGCCAATTTTCCCATACTGATGCATATGAGAGTGGACATAGAGATGGTCCAACTAACACTGCTACTCAACCATACTAATGCAAATTTTGTGGTAATTTATACACTAGAACTTAAATTATATGAGGAGAAGGATTTGATGTAAACCGATTATAGTGATGTTTTTAATTAGATAGATGATATTATGGTTTTGACCCTTGTTACAAGAAATGCGATGGCTAACTATTATTATGCATTTTCATGGACCAAAATATGGATGCCATGAAAATGGAATTTTAAGGCTATCTTTGATGGATTTATTACTAAGACTACATTTTGGTGGAATTTTTGGAGGGTAAATCACCCATACAATGTTTCTGATATGTCAGTGAAAGTTATATTAAGACAACACCCAGTATCATAAGCTCAGTGTCTACAATTTTTAGTATTTAGTAATGGCAGATATATGGGGCTTAATTAGTATCATAATCCTTGTGTTGACCATAATTTTAAATGGGATCAATTCCTAGTATAATTACCTTTGATGCTCATTTTTTATTTTTTAGAACATAGATTTGGTTTAGAAATCTCGTCTGCGCTTTTGCAAGTATCTTTTAAATTTGACATGTAATTTTTTTGTTGGACCTGTTAAATTATAAATAGTGTTTAAAAGATATAATTATTTTACATAATAATAAATTACAATAATATATATACATAATTTTTTAGGTTGTAATAGGAAATAATACCATCTTTTTACTACCCAGATTGTGAACCGTCTTGCAACTCATATATTGCTATAGCTACTTGGTTGATGTTTATATATACAGCTATAATTTTGAATGTTATAAGTTTTCATTTATTTAGATGCATGTAATTTTATATATATTATTGACTAATGATGATATTTTGTTTGTTTCATTGTTGAACTCATTTGAGATTCCTCCATTTATATGGGTAGGAGTAGACATAGGTGTTGCTAATGTGATTTTATTTGTACAACAACTTATTGAGGTGTGAGTTGATTTTGTAAATTATGTTTAAGTGTAAATATGGATTTTTTTTAATAAATTTCCTAATGAAATAACCACCATGTTCACATTTTATATTCCTTTAAGAATTATATAAGTACATATATACATTTGACCTTGTTATAATTATTTTTTACATATTATTATATGAATTTCATTATTTTATTGAAACTCTGCACATAAATATAACCGTAGCCTCAAATTATTTGATCATAAGGCACATGTCATCAAAAAAATTGATTACATCCTTCAATATTTATATCTCACTGTGTCACTAATCATATATAATATGGTTGGGCTTTAGTTGATTATGTATAATTTTTATGGGTCACGTATGTCAATCATATCTTCTTCTAGTAGTATTAAGCAGTGACAGTAATATTTTCAATGCCCAAATAATGGCTTCCTATCATAATTTTAAATAACTAGTGATGTTGTATTTCATGTGTTACTTATGGGTATGCTAATTTATTGTATTCGCATTTATGGAGAGGTATAGAAATTGGATGGATGCACCATGGAGTGACACTATGATTATTAATAATTTTTATATTATGTGATGTATTAGTCCATTGTATTATAATAATAATTCATATAGATGAGGTTTACTAAAAAAATTAATTAGTCAATGCTACACAACCATCTAGCAGTTGTTGCTATTTAAAACTGATTTAGAGGTGGACTTGTATAAAAAAATTGGCATGGTTCATTTTGGTAAATGGTAGAGGAATTTTTGTTATTCCTATGGTTGGAGGATAGAAACTTATCTAAATTTAGAGAGATTTAGACCTGTATAAAATAGTCAAGATATTTACAGTGGAATTGTGATAGTGTTTAAATATTAAATTATCGATGTGGATTTAATTCTTCTATAATTTATCACCACTTGAATACAAATAAGGATGTTCCACTTTCACATCCATTAATCACATCAAACATTGAGCGTACATCAAGTGGGAATATATATTCATCCCCCTTGATGTCAACTTCAATGAATACTTTAAACCATGATGGGGATTTTTTACAGTCCTCATTATAAATGATTAAAGCATTGGAGGAAAAAGATTCTCTCATTGAGAAGAACACCTAAAAGGCATCCAAATATGGCCTAATTGATTCACAATATGTCTTGCATTAGAGGTATCATTTCAACCCTTACCACTATACTTTGTGGTACTAAAATTTCTTACTTATGAGAAACATGAAAGGTGACCTTGAGCATGATCAAGAAATGAAAATCCTTGCATTAAACACGGTAAAGTATGGGGCCACTACATTGGCTTCATCCAATGCAAAATTTAAGATCAAGCCATCTTAAAAAGTTAATCTGAATGAACCAAAATGGGATTCTAATCAAAAAATAAACATGATAGCACCACATCGAGCTATATTACAAAATGCACAATGCAAAAAAATTACTAGATTCACAATATATCCACCATATCTTTTGTGGCAGTATTAAACAGCTACAATAAGATTTTCAATACCCAACTATATTATGGCTTCCTATCATAATTCTAAATAATTAGTGATGTACTTCATATACTTATAGGTGTGTTAATTTATTGTATTTGTATTTATGGAGAAGCATGAAAATTGGATGGATGCACCATGGAGTGATACTATGATAATTATAATTTATGTGATGTATAATTAGTTCATGATTGTATTATAATATGCATATGGATGAGGATTACTAAAAAAAAATTTAGTCAATGCTACACAACCATCTGACAATTATTGCTATTTTGAGTCTTAATCAAATGAAACAACTCATATTTACAAGCCATAGTTAGAGATCTACACTTTCAAGAATTTTTGGATGAAACCTAGATAACTACCACAATCTAAATAGTTTGTGGTTGTTTAATTCAATATCAGGAGCACATGAAGTAGTCAAAATTATATTGAGTATGAAATGTGTTTTTGAACATTTGATTGTAGTCCAAGTGGAATATATAAACAACTCTAAGCATGCATGCCAAGTCATTAAAATTTATTTAGAGGTGGACTTGTATATAAAAATTGGCATGGTTCATTTTGGTAAATGGCAGAGGGATTCTTGTTACTCCTATGGTTGGAGGATAGATCCTTATCTAGATTCAAAGAGATTTAGACTTGTAAAAAATAGCCAAAATATTTGAAATGAAATTGTGATAGTGTTTGAATCTTTTTATCAGTATGGATTTACTTTTATTTATCACCACTTCAATACGAATAAGGAATTTAGTAAAATAACATTGCTTTAAAAAATGTTTCATTTTATGAGGTAAAAACTAACCACTCTGGAAAACATTTAAACATAAATTATTTAGTAAAAATATTTAAAGATTTAAACATGATAAATAATAAACTTAGTTTTTAAATATAAAAATAATTACAAATTTTTATAATTTATTATAATAATTCTTATTAAATAAGTTTATTTATATTTGTTAATTTACATGATGAAATTGTCTAATATGGATTTGACTCCTTAATTTTTAACCCCCATGGAATAATTTTGAGATAAAATTCACCAATGCAAATCCCTATGATAGTGAATCACCTTTATTTAATTTACACTTGTGACTCAATTAGTTAATTTAAATAATTTAATAACATAATAGACATCTAACATGGTTAGCTATCAAATATGATAGAAACCAATACAGAAGATGTTTCTATTTCACATCCATTAATCACATCAAACATTGAGCATACATCGAGTGGGAATACATATTCATCCCCCTTGATGTCAACTTCAATGAATACTTTGAACCAAGGTAGGGATTTTTCACTATCATCTTTATAAATGATTCAAACATTGGAGGCAAAAAATTATCTCATTGAGAATAACACCTAAAAGGCATCCAAATATGGCCCACTTGATTCACAATATGTCTTGCATAACCCTCTTGCATTAGAGGTATCATTTCAACCCTTGCCACTACACTTTGTGGCACTAAAATTTCTTACTTATGAGAAACATCAAGGGTGACCCTGCGCATGATCGAGAAATGAAACTCCTTGCATTAAACAAGCTATTAATATATGGGGCCATTACATTGGCCTCATCCAATATAAAATTTAAGATCAAGCCATCTGACAAAGTTAATCCAAATGAACTAAAATATGATACCAATCAAACTATGAACATGACAATGCCACATCAAGCTATATTACATAATGCACCACACAAAAAATTTATTAGATTCACAAAGCCTCTAGTGTTTCTTATTAAGAAGCTGGTCAAGGGTCAACTCATATTTCTCCCTATATTGAGGTATTATTAGAGGTTGATATGATTAAACCTCTTCCACAGGGATATTAATATAATGAGAATGCATATTGTGATTTCCACCAGGGCCATATGCATTCTAATAACATATGCTTTTCATTATGATATAAGCCTTAGGACTATCTGATTTCCAATGAATTACACTTGATGGGTCTTCTACCATGGGTTTTAGATCACATCCAAGGGATAATAAGAATTAGAAAATGTTCAATAATATGTTGCAAGACCATATTACAATGAAAATTATAGAAGTTCAAATATGGAACTGATGATAATGATTTAGAAACTTTGGAATTGATGATAATGATTTAGAAATAGGCTCTTGCATAATATTAAGTGGAATTTCATCCATATTTTTTGAATATGTAACATTAAAAATATCTTTAGGAGAAACAAGACTATGGTGGTATACTTGAAAATGCATCATCACTAGGTATAGTAGGCATACATAGAATAGATGGTGTCTTTAGAACATATATGTCCACTTCAATTTTTTATCCAATTTCTAAATTCAAAATTCCTCTTGGTTATTTTTAATTTTCTTAGTGCCATTGTAATAAAATTAATTTCTCCATTGTAATCACCAAGATAAAACGTGATTAGCCACAATTGAGCTCCTTATCCAATAAATATAAATGCACCCTGATTGAAACCAAGAGAGTTTTAGTTTTGATGTAGAGATCACATGATAAGAGGCTATCTCTTTACATAAAGAATAAAAGCCATCATAGACTAAATCATTGCATGGTGATTCAAATCCTGATTGATTTTCACCCACAATTATTTTTAAAGATGAACTTTATTTTTTTTACATTGTCGAGGGTTTGAAATTACTAGGTTTAACTATCAATTATAATTTTACACTCTTTCACTTTACATAGTCCCTTTCACCAATACATATATACATGCACTATATGTCATGATATGTGTGTGTGTGTGTGTGTGTGTGTGTGTGTGAATATATATATATATATATATATATAATTTAATATAATATTATAATATCATATAATATATATTTAATATAAAATATATAATTTATATATAATATTAATCAGTTTAATAAATATATATATTAAACTGATTAATATTATATATAAATTATATATTTTATATTAAATATATATTATATGATATTATAATATTATATTAAATTATATAATATATATTTTAATATATATATTAATATAATATATATAAATATCATTTTAATATATTAAATATATGACTTGCCTTCAATTCGACTTGACTACTCCCGAGGTGATTTGCATTCAGAAATAGGCGGGAGTCCCCAACAAATTTAAAATTCAAATTTACTTTGAAAAATGGGGTATGTATAATTTTCACACATTTTTAAGAGGAACAAAAACTGCCAAACATGTCTGACTAGATATATTCCTATTCTTGCATATTCCTAGTTTTTTTCAACATACACTGTAGAGTGCTGATAGACCAGAATAGAGTAGGTTGTAGAGTGTCTGAAGCATTGAAAATATTTGTTACTATCATTTTTGTAGATCCTTATTTTCAGGTATTTAATCTTAATAGTGTTTAATATATTTTTTTACTCTATCTAAAATATGTAATTTATTTGTGTTGACTTGGCCCTTTTATTCATTGTTTAGTAGTTTAAGTTATGAAATCGCTAAGATTTAGATTTGAATGAGTAGACTCCACCAATTGTAATTTAATATGGGTAGAGTCCTTGTTTGGTGTAAATTCTATAGAAAATATTTGCATAATAATTACTTTGAACCTTTTTGATAATCTTCATCTGGTGAAAACTAACCAATTGCATAGATTAAGCTAAGAAACCATGCAATTCAAATATCCTTCCTTCTAAATGAATGAACATGAATTGTTACTCAAAATTCATCTCAATTGTGCATAAAGTGGTGAACCATTACAATCTAAAAAAAATTTAGACCCATCCATGATAATAGAAAACATAATATAATATAATAGGTAGTCTCCCATAGCTTTATATTATGGCATTTACTAGAACAATTGACTATACCCCCACCTGTAATAGGATTTGAAATTCTAGAGCTGGGTAAATGAAATAGTTCAATTGAGTAGCCAAATTAATATTGATGAATTTGTGTGTACTCCTAGAGTAAATAAATATAGTCAAATTCTATTTCTTGAGGAAACTGACCACCTTAATATTTAGAGGGGTACTAATACCTAAACGTGCATGACATAAAATAGTAGGTTGAGAATATTCATATTTGTTTTTAGGTCCTTCTAGACTAATTATGTGTGTTTATGTCAAATACGTAATGTGAATAATAGAATAACATTTCTTAGATTATAGTGTAGGTCTTGGAAAACCTTGAGGCTTCACTCAATTTTGCTAGAGATATTATGTGGTTACAAATTACCACCTTCTAGTCTGCAAGCAAACTTGTTGTAGGGATAATAGGAATATGGTAGTGGTACAATCTACCTAAATTAGTTATGATGTAAATTACTTTGTATTTTCCAATATAAGCCTAAAATCTTAAACAAACAAATCGATATACAAAATGAGCATTAATCTAAAGTGATTCATGTTTAAAAACTTTAAAAGGAGGGAATAAGGTAGGGCAGAAAAGAAAACTTCCTTGCAACAGTAAAGACTAATAAATCTCTTTTGATTTTTGTTAGCAACCTAGATAGAACCCATTTGAAATCAGACTGCTCAGATCTGATTCATATCTAGACTAACATTGGAATGATCTAAGATTTTTGGAATGCTTGTATTTAGATCAGACCTTTATTTGTGAGGCTAGCTCCTCTAAATATGTGAATTGAAGATCAATTACTAAACCTATTGGATGTTGGGATGAAACGAGTAAGGAATAAACTCAATTTAAAGTCTTGGATTGACTTGGGTCTTGAGTTATTTGTATAAATATTATTGGAAATAGCACAAATAAAAATTTACAATCATACTCGACTGTAGGGACAATAAGTGTTATGCAGTGACACAACTTCCTACTAATCTTTGTGCATTATCTTGATGTTTGAAAATTAATGCCCAAAATGCAAATAAAAAATGGATATATACACCATGACTTAAAATAAGGTGTTTTATGGGTAGATATAAGAGGGAGTAGGGTAGGGTAGAAATAAGTTGTGCTTAAGATAAAAGAAGATGCCAATTCTGCTAACTTGTAAAGCAAGTCACATGAAACTAACATCTACCAACCCTAGTGTAATGCTTAAGGATGAATAAATATAGTTAAAACTTATAAGGAAGGATAATTCATATATCTAATATCATATATTGTGTCAAGATAACTAATTTGTAGTAAATTGCACAACATATTTAGTTATTAATGAGAGAAAACAGAGCAAGTATACCACTAAATTAGTCAACCTAGTGTCAAGACCAAACTAATTGATGCATGTATAAAATGTAATTTATAAATTAATTTTTAGAAAGGAAATGATAAAATGTCTAAAATCATGAGAATTTATAAGTCATAAAACCACACAAAATAACACTACAAATGGACTCTCAAATTCTTTGGTTCTTTGTATTAATTTTTGTAACAAGTGTTTTCTGCTTTACAAAATGAGGGGAGACCCATAATTATAGGATAAAAAATGCCTAAGATTATTTCAAGTGGGCCCAAAAATGGTGCCCAAATATAGCCAAGTGGATAGAATTTTTACATTTCAAAGGAATATTCTAAATTCAAAATTTACAAAATATAGTTGAATATCCCTATGGGCTTGGGGGTGGCTATTGACTAGCCTATTATTGTTGTTGTTGCTTCTACTTCCTCTCATTATCCTCTTTGGTCCACACTTTTATGCAAGCTTGATAATCTGAGCAATGTCTAGGATTGTTATTTTGAATAGGTCTGGTATATCCTAGATTAGCCTGCCATGTTTTGTGAGTATGAGCCTTAATGCCTTTTCAATTGCCTCAGCCTTTTGCAACCTTTGGTTGGTGAACACCACAATGTTTATCAATTATTCTACCATCTTCACACTTGCCACATCCTAATGGAACCATGCAATTAATACTTTCATCTATTCCCTAAACTCTTGATCTTCTATGATGCAGTCGTCAGGCTTGGTAACTTTGGTAATCATGGTATCCTTTAGTAAGTGGGATATCTTAAATTAAATTATCTATAAGGATGTGTTTGAATCCTTGAGTTGATCAAACCATGTATTTAAAATATTCTTCCTATTCATGAGGATGGATTGTGTAAGAACTATGTCCTCAAGATGCAAAACTTTGAGATCAAGGAATTTGTTACGTCTTGCCACTCTTGCCAAATTTGCCAACTTGGTGTCATAGTGGACAAGACTTTGTTCAAGCTTGGTGACCACCTTAGCTGGTTGGATTATATCACCTTGTCTCTTCTTCATAACATTTTAGAAGTTGAAGACATTAATTACAACATTGATTATTGAAATCAATGTGCCTCCTAGCGTAGTAGGCAACATTTTCTTGTTTAGCCTCTCTAGCTCCTATTGCATCCCCTACATAATGATAATAGTTGATTCAACATGTGCTTTCATGGAGGATATGGGATCCTCTTCATACTCTTGAACCTCTCCAGGGCTTGATTTTTTCTTCTTAGTTAGAGTGAAGAGTAGATCTTGACTTTCACATACCACAACTAAGCTTGACTGAGGTTTTTATACTTGTCTCCTTATAACCTTCTTCATGGTCCCAGTGGATGTATCAAATCTCATGCCAACTTAAGATGTGGCTTGGCCTACTTGAGGCCTTCCTTGTCTTATTAGTTACATCATGTCATGTACCCAATTTGGGGAAATTGAGGATGATGGCTAAGTAGGAGGTGGTTGTAATGGGAATGCCTAGGACAAGGAAGAATCTAAGGTAGAAGCAAGGATATATAAATTAGTTGGGTCTAATTGACCTAGTGAATCAAATAAAGACTTGGCTAGGCCCTTGTCTAAAACAAATTAAGGCATTATTTTAGGCCCAATATTTTTTGTTGTTGTGGTAAGGCAAGGTAGTTTCCACCAAGTTAATGATGGTAGAATGGGCCTTAATGGCTTGGTGGGTACAATGGGGCCAAGGGTGAGGGATGCACTCATGGTAGCTTGAGAAGGAATGGAACCTTTGACTAGGCTAGTATTAGTGTTGTGGGAGATAAGTGGAGGTGAAAAGTTGGTTGTGGCATGGGAGATGAATTATGGAATGGTGCCTTTAAAAGAAGCAGTGGTTGGGGATGTGAACATGGGAGTGGCATGGGAAGTAGTAGTAGGGGTAGTTATGAATTTAATAACAACTATAAATGAATGAAAAGGCATTGTACTTATTAAGGGAGTTTGGGAGGCTGATGGAGGTGATATTACTCCACCTTTTGTAGTTTTGGGGGACATATTCCTCACATAGACTTTCTAAACTATTCCTTTAGATAACTCTTATAGTCCACCCAATGAAATATCAACTCCTTACTGATGTTCTTCAAGGTCAATAATATTAGAACTTGATTGGTCTAAGTCTTCTATGGTAGATTCTTCATCAGCTGTAGTGGTAATTACAAGTTCTTATGAAGGGCTAGGTTGGCCACTTGACTATCCTCACTCAGAGTTTAGAACCATATTGTGCTCACTTAGAGTAGCCTAAAGTGGGGGCATGCATGGTCTATTTCTGATGAGAGGAGTGACATCTTCCTCTTCTTCCTCTTCCTTCTCCTCATAGTTTACATTAAATATGCTCCCATGATTTGGTGGGGGATGAGACCTTGTTATATCTTATTTTCTCCTCTCTTGGTCGAGTCTCATTTTGAACAGTATATTCTTCCTAGTAGAGTTTCTCAAGACCTCCTCATAATTCATCACATTGAGGTATAAAAAGTTATGTATATCATCCTAATTCTTATATTCCACAACCACATCCCTATTGAATTTAGTGAGGTTTCTGGTAATGACTTAATTTAGATCCCATGCTCTAAAGTCATCTTTTGGAAATAGGTAGGAATCCCTATGTCATGCTGCCATTATCACATCTTGTCATTGTTTCACCTTGGCTCTCCCCAGTTGGTAGGGAGAATTGTGAGGAGGTGTCTTCTTCTTCCTTTTGAAGATGCCATTAATTTCATGGATCATCTAGTAGGCTATCTCTTCTTTGACCAACTTCATTATCACATACCTTGGTATCCTAAGGGGAAATACCATTACCCCTTCCACTCAAATGATTGTGTAGTCAGGGTAGATATAAAAGCTACCGATGTTTCTTATGCCTATCTAACCTCCGATGGAACCCTCTGCATAGGAAATTCTATGATTGTCTTGTAGACTGGGGGATATAAATGTTATGTAATTATTTTGATATGGTGCCTAAAATACTTAAGGCTTTATATGTAATTATGTGTAGTTATAGCTGAGTCAAGTAGACTTTTGAAGTTTGATATGATTAATGCAGCATTGATGGTAATTCTAGTTCATGGTGTATTAATGGTGAGCTAGTCACCTTTGTATTTAAATCGTAGTATTGATTCTATATTGATTCACTATCAATTCTAGATTTAAAGCTAAAGGCTACCATTTATTGACATGTTTCATACTACATTAGATCCAGCTGGGTGCTTATGGGGCTTGAGTGTAACTAGGCTACTTAGTTGGCACAGATCTAGACACATGGTATTTTTGGGTTGTTCTCAGGTGCTTTGGATGCAGCTTCATGTGATGTCTTACTTATTTTATGATGGCTTCAATGTCTTGATTATCAACATATTTTTTGAGTCCTTTAAGCATATGTAGGTGAATATTTCATGGAATTGAATATTCCACCAAGTTTTACTCCTTGAGATCTCCTATAAATTCCACAACTTAATGCATTCCTTTTAGATTTTTATCTTCTTCACATGTTCACCATGCTTTCATTATGAAAACAAACCTCTCTTAAATAGACCATTGTGTATGTTGTGATGTCCTTTGTATAGACTATGACAGGGTCTAAATATGCTTTGGGAGTTTTAACAATACACAAAGTACCCATGAGTTGATCTATGTATGATGATCTCTTAACAATCTCATTACCCTACTTGAAAGTCTATACCCTTGAAGTCTCCATTAAGCATGGCTCACCCACTTGACTGTAGCAGTGTTATTGAAGCTAGCTATATATGTACATTTATGTTTCTTTATCCCTTTTTGAACCTCACATGTATCCTTCTTGATCTCTATATTGAGGTTATTCATCTCAATAGTTTATGCATTTGATGATCCAAATAGCCTCCACAAGCCTAGAAAAGGTCTTTAGACTGGTAGACCCCTGACTATAGCATATTTTGACTTGAAACCAAGCCTATAAGTGTCTCAATGACACTTGATTGATTGATTAAAATCTGATTTATTTGGTTTATTGATGCACTTATTACGCTCCTTATGTCACTAAGAAATAAGGGGAAAGACAAAAACTCAATTTTAAGTCTTGAAAGACTTAGGGATGAGTTTTTTATACAATTACTATTATAAATGGCACAAATAGAAAAGATGTGATCACCAATTTGAAGCTAAGACCACTCCATTTCATTTTGTTACCCCTAAAGCTAAGATTGTCTTTGGTTTGTGTGCCTCGTACTAGTTATCAATGATGCTTTGGTTGTAGTCCAATTGTGGTAGGGTTAGGTCATAATATCTTTCAAAGCTGGGCCTTGTAATAAATGCAATGATAATTCCTTGGTTTATTGACTTGAGCAATCCATCTTCATATCTCAAATTCCCAAAGATTCCATATACTAGGTTAGTGCACGACATGACCTCTGGTTTGGCTAGGGCCTTGCGGAGACCAACAATTTGGTTTAAAATGACGTCTAAATCCAATTGAATAATGTGGGGCATGGTCTCAGTTTCATCAAGATCCTTATCTCCTTCAACATTGTAATAGATTCTATTGTAATGCATGTCCCCTGAGTCTATGGCATTGGGGATAAACTTTGTGTCATTAAACATAATTAAATTACCGTATTGAAATATAAAATTATCATTTCCAAATGCAATGCTCTTACCCAGAGTGGAGGGTCTTGCTTGTGCCATTCTTATGATATATTGATTAGAAAATAATGTCTTATTTTACTTATCTACAATTTTTGAGCTCCAACAATGGTGTTCATGTGTAATCTATGAAGAGATAAAGCTTGGTTGAATTGGGGATGCAAGAGGTAGAGAGAGAAAACACTTAGAGCTTTGAATGCAAATGTAGGTTACAATAGTTGAGTTGAGTATCCTTTTGAAGATTGCTTTGATTAATATAAGGTTTGATTACAATTTTGGTTCATTCAGCATTAATGTCAAGTTCATAAACTTTACATATCTTTAAGATATTGATTTTGTCATTTAATTGCATTAGAATTCAAATTTAGTGTTGATTTACCTTTGATTAGCCATTAATTTTAGCTTTAAATCTAAAGTTTGATGCCTTTTAACATGTGGCACCTTCTGATTGCTCTCGAGGGCTCTCAAAATGTAACTTAGTGATGACTTTTCTTTACTGTGCCATGTGGCATTTTTATATTCATGGTGAGTTCTTGGGTGGGGCCCTCTAATTTTGGTTGGTTGTAGGAGTGCCACACATCATTCTCATGGGCAATCAGAGCTATCATTTATTGCCAAATAAAAGGGTACCACAGCTATATCAAATCCATTGCAAGGACCTTTGAAATCCATATGGAATATATTCCAAGGCCCTTTGAGGTATCTCGTAGGAGATAACTTGAAAGAAAATTCCAATTATGTGCATGTTCATGGTATCTCCTAGGAGATACCTCAAAATAAAATTTCAATCATGTGCATCAAGGTTCTTTCCAAATAAAAAGGTGTCATGGTTATATCAAATCCCTTGCAAGGACTTTTGTAATCAACATGGAAGGTATACTAGGGACCTTTGATATATCTCCTAGGAGATGCCTTGAAATAAAATTCCAATCATGTGAATGTTTAAGGTATCTCTTAGGAGATACCTCAAAAGAAAATTTTAGTCATGTGTATATTCCATGATCTCTTAAGAGGTACCTTGATATAAAAATTTCAATCGTGTGTATGTTCAAGGTATCTTGTAGGAAGTACCTAGAAAGAAAATTCTAATTGTGTGCATGTTCAAGGTACCTATGAGGAGACCCTTTGAAAGTATTACAAGGCCTTTCAAGGTAGTCTCCTAGGAGATACTTTGAAATAAAATTACAATCATGTACATATTCAAAATATCTATTAGGATAACCCTTAAAGGTACTATAAAACCCTTTAAGGTATATCCTAGAAGATACATTTAAGGGCATTGTATTACCTTCAAGCTAGCCTTGAAGGTATCTCTTAAGAGATACCTTTCAAACATGCATAAAGGTATCCTTGAAGGTATTACAAGGCCCTCCAAGGTATCTATATCTATTAGGAGAATTCTTGAAGTTACTATAAGAGCCTTTAAGTAGCTTATACAAGATACCTTAAAGGGAATTTTAGTACCCTCAAGGCTACCTTGAATGTATCTCTTAAAGCTGAGCTAGCATTAGGGTTCTTTCCAAATAAAAAGGTGCCATGGTTATATCAAATCCCTTGCAAGGACCTTTGCAATAAACATGGAAGGTATTCTAAGGCCCTTTGAGGTATCTCCTATGAGATACCTCAAAATAAAACTCCTATCATGTGTATTAATAAAGTTAATCCATAAAATGTATAATATCATGCTTTGTTCTTCTAACTATAAAGGCTAAGGAGCAATCCAATTAGAACTTTACTCAGACAAATAGAAGAAAGGTTCAACAAACAAGGCTAAAATTTAAAAGTGAATCCCCATTTCTTGAAGAAGAAAAGGGGGATGTTGGGTATAATAGTATATACTAGGAGAACCCTTGAAGATACTACAAAACCCTTCAATGTGTCTCCTAAAATATGCCTTGAAGGGAATTGTAGTACCTTTAAGGCTACATTGAAGGTATTTCTTAAGAGATACCTTTCAAACATGCATAAATGTATCCTTGAAGGTATTACAAGGCCCTCCAAGATATCTTTATCTACTAGGATAACTCTTTAAGGTACTACAAGACCCTTCAAGGTATCTCTTAGAAAACACCTTAAAGGGCATTATAGTACCTTCAAGGCTACCTTGAAGGCATATCCTAAGAGATACCTTTAAAATATGCATAAAGGTATCTTTGAAGGTACTACAAGGCTCTCTAAAGTATCTCTATCTACCTTTAAGGTATCTCTTAAGAGAAACCTTTTAAACATGCATAAAGGTATCCTTGAAGTTATTACAAGGGCTTTCAAGATATCTCTATCTACTAAGAGAACCCTTGAAGGTACTACAAGACCTTTCAAGGTATCTCTTAGAATATACCTTGAAGGGCATTATAATACCTTCATGGCTACCTTGAAGGTATCTCCTAAGAGATACCTTTCAAACATGCATAAAGGTACCATTGAAGGTATTACAAGACCCCCAAATATATCTCTTAATAGATATCTTGAAATACAATTCCAATATTGTGTATTTTCAAGGCATCTACTACGATACCCATTGAAGGTACTACAAGCTCTTTCAAGTTATATCTTAGAAGATACCTTGAAGGACCTTGTAGTACCTCTAAGGATACCTTAACACATGTTTGAAAGTATCTCCTATGATATCCCTTATACCTTTAAAACATGCATTAGGGTACACTTGAAGGTACTACAAATCTCTTGAAATAAAATTCCAATCATGTGCATGTTGAAGCACTATCAACAAATTTTCTCAGAATTTTTCCAAAACATGCAAATTATATGGATAGCTTACACAATAGGAAGTGAAAAAGAATCATAATACCATGAGTGAATTTAAATAATCTTCAATTTTATACACAGTAGCAAATATAAAGATAAACTAACATGGCGTTAATAATTTTGGAACATAAACAACATAACATAAGATAGAACAGGCTAAAACAAAACATAGTAAACACTATGCACTAGGCATATGTAAAATATTCTTACGAAAATCATAAAAAATCTATTTTATTAATCTTTATCACACATCAAAACAATATTACATTACATCAAAGCACTATATATAGCTTTTTACATGGCTTTGTCTCTTCACATTATAGCTTTCCAGCATACAAAAAGAAAAGAGTCATTGCATATATATATATATATATATATATATATATATATATATATATATATATATATATATATATAATTTGGCTAACAAGGTTGAAGACATCCAAAATATCATATAGATGACAAAATGATACCCTACACACATGTGTCCATAAATTATAAAATTGTGATTTTACAAGGCCATGTTCCACGTCAAACACTTTCCCAAATTTCAACTACTATTTTGTCCTCAAATAAAATCTAAACTCTGATCTCGACTAAAGATAGAAAATATTAGCCTTTCAAAAAAGTGTAGTAATTACTCTAGGTGCCATTTACTAGTTTAAACCCCTGACGCACTACTTAGCCTCCCTTTCAAGTTTTTAACTAAGTAGCATACTTACCTATCGCCCTTTATAGTTTTCCATAGACTAGCTTAACTAGGTGGCCATCTAGGTTAGGGGTATTCAACCAACCTAGCCCTACTCTAAATGCTTATGAATATGTTACAAATAATAATTTTTTTATTAAACTACCAAACTTGAACTGCATATTTACCTACTATGTAGGTGGTACCTAAGTTTGGCCAGAGGGCTATGTAGGTTGTGGCTACCCAGAATGTGACTTTGTATCTAGCTTTATTCTCTATAAAATTGATTGGAGATCCTATGGTGTAATTAAATTATGTTCATCTATGATATGTGAAATAATTGGTTCAACCTATGAGAGTTCATGCTTGATCCTTTTCTAAGTATCAAGTACTTCTCGTACCATGCTAAGTAAAATACACAGTGGAATCAGAATGACCATCCAATTATGCACATCTTCTTATTCTACAATGATAAGGAAGCCTTTAGAATTTGATAGTTGAAGCTAGATATATGACATAATATCATCTAACCTATTTGCAGTCCTTTGGGATTGAATAGCCATAAATGTGTTGTGTATTGTCTCATTCTACTAGACCTAGAAATTCTTCATCATGGTATCCCTAAAGTCTAAAAACTATTGAAATGCATCATTCAGTGTTTCTCCTATTTCCATTCAATCATTAATTACATCTTTAGCTTTATCCACCATTATAAACTCTATTTTAGCATAAGCCAAGGCTTTGTCAAGGTATTACCTCGAATCAAGAATTCCTTGCACAATCTACTTAGCTTGATGCATAATGGTATCGAAGACCTATACATATTCTTGTAGTAGTTCATAAATGCCTTGTTAGTTGAGTCAATAATGTAGTGAGTTGTTTTTTATTAGACATTACTTGATCACTAAGGACTTGTGCAACCAGAGCAAGACATGTGGCATTGATGAGCTACCTAGCCTTAACAATTTGATTCTGTGTTTTTGCTTTCTCCTCATGCAGCCAAAAAATAATATGTTTCAAGTCTAAAGCCTTTTATGCAATGTATTTTGGAATGCATCTACTCCTTCAATTTTATTGGGCAATGGTAGCTTCAAAACATCCAAATATGTCTCCATGGAAGTGGAATCAAGTGTGGTGTATGTCATTCAGACTATGACAGGAGAGGGCATAAATTGAGCCAACAAAAGCAAGAAAGTGTTATGATGAGATGATGTGGTAAGGACATCCCACAACCATTGGGTAGAGGGGAGAGACTTTGATAGTGAATTTTCCTCTGGTGTACCTTATTAGGTCGTATCCTTACTGGATGTGGCATGTTCTACTTCTAATTTTTTCTCAGCTTCCTTTTCTTTCATAGTCTATGCCTCTGTGTTCTACTTCTGAATTTTCCTTAATTCAAACCTTGGATATGGCCTCAACTTGAATTTGAGATACCTCCTCAACCTTGGCTCTAGCCACAATTTCATCCTTAACATCTACCTTAGACTTAGATTTGGCATCAACCTTCACTTCAGCTTTGGAAATAGCCTTAGCTTTTTCCTTGGCAGCATGCGCCTCTGCCTTGCACTTAGCTTCCTCCTCCTACCATTGTTATTTTGAATATTTCTCTTTTACCTCTTATTCTATTTTATTTTATCTATGTGCATCTTACACCTCTTCATACTTGCGTACTACCTCTTTATGATCCCTTCTCTTCCTTTCGACTTTCACTTCCTTAGTTTTCTTTCTTTTGGCCTGAGCTTCCTCAGCCTTCTTTTTCTTGACCTTAGCTTCTTTAGACTATTTTTTTATTCTTCCTCTTTGGCATGCTATTTGTCTTTTTCTTATTTTTTATGTTGGGTTTATTATGCAACTGTTTATTTTTTGACATCTTTCTTCTTTTTATTATTCTTTATTGTTCTATTTTTCCTCTCTTCATTCTTTGTAGCCTCCTCATGATCCAATGTATCCTACATATCATCCATTTCTTATATTGGATCTAACATAGTGGTATCTAGAGATCCCTCCAATATATATACATCATCTATTTCCATATGAGATTGTGAGTGCTCCAAAGATTCAAATTTGATAACCACACCTCTACATACACAAATCTTTCTCAACTTGGTTAGAGGGACAAGTGTATCCTTGACTCCTCATACCTCTAGAATTTACTTGATGGGCACTACTTGTTATGGTTGGCTCTCTAAAAGATACCATATGTTCTTTTATAGTTGTTGAAGGCATCACCTGATGATGAGTACATTATTTATGAATTATTGGTTTTACCAGGCTCCCTTCCTCTAGTAGATCTACAATCTACATAGATGATGAAATAGCTTCTAGATCTTTTTGGAAAAAATTTACCTCAAGTTCGCTCTGAGATTCTTCTTGACCTGTAGTATCCATAATAATATAGGGAGGGGATTGTATAATTTCAACCACATGGTGACTACTTACCTTATTTCATACTTGGAAAGTGCACACTACTTTCTAGAAAAAGAACTCCTTATCGTAAACCTTTTGGCTGATGTCTTCGATGACATATTGAAGAACTTCCTGCTCACCAACCCCTAACATTATGAGATCACACTCACAAGATATCCTTGGCACATGTGGATTATCCAACCAAGACTTGATTTGCCTTGATCTCTTTATGGTTGGTGGTGGTGAGGATCTTAATGCGAGTCCCTTCTATTTGCCTTTTTCTTGTTATGGTGGAGTTATGGACTATTGTGGTCAAGCCTATGGTTGTTCTTGATCTTGCTCACATTATTATGCACTTAAAGGGATGGCTTGAATAGGTTACACTAACATTGTGACTAGGTCTCTCTACATCCATACTTCAGCTTATGTTTCAACCATTGTGGTGAAAAAGGGCATTAGAATCATAGTTAGCATGGCCAGCTCATGCACCTTGATTTGAATACCATGTATAACCTGGTTACCGATGCATTCTACCCAAAATATTGCATGACATCTTATGTAATTTGAGGGTGTGACTTGATCAAAGTTATAGCCTTAAGCCACCATGTGTTAAACCACCCCATTTTCTCATAATATTACCCTATCTTAGTCTAAATGATGCCTACGAGGGTAGTAGCAGGCCAAAAGTTTATAGTAACATTAACTTGGCCTAGTGGGGACTTCCATTAGGTGAAGCATAACAACAAAACCATGAACTAATATTGGAAATTTTGTGAGCTACCTGAAAATACCTTGTTGATATTAGTGGTAATCTCTAATTTAAGAAACTTAGGCCAATTGAAGTTCTCATTCAGGTGTATCATGTGATACACGATGCCAATTACTCTTTCTGTTTCCTACTTCATTGTCTACTAAAACCTCTTTGTAATACACTCTACCAGAATGTGCATTACAACATACTCAATGGATTAAATTGGGGTTTCTTTACCTACCCTAATGGGAAACTTCTCCTAAACAAATGAATGAATTGGTGGTGTAGTGGACTTGTATGGAAATAAGGATTTTCCATGATTTAGGAGGCTTGTGGTCTTGTCATGGTCTATACATTGATCTAAATGGTGATATCTCTAGATAAATGAACAACCCCTTGGTTTTATCTGATTAAAAATGTATGCATGACCTCATCTAGTTGCCTAAATGTAGGTAACTTGATTAGCCTCTCTGCATCAGAACCCCAAAGTGGATGTTGAAGTGCAAGAGCTCCTACTTGTACACCTAGTTATGTTGATGAGGCGAAGAGAGTAACATTGTCCATTTTCACAAATTTGAAGGGATCCAAGTCATTGAATTTGGTTTGTTGAAGACCTAGACTAATCCTTATTTCTACCTTCTATGCACTTGTGAGTGGGATCAACAACTTGCTCCTATCCATGACTAAATCTTTATTCTATGTTATTTGATTTCTTTATTCTACCAAAATTTGGGTCTCAATTTTTTTGAAAGAGAGTATATCAAGAGTAGATAGTATAATATTCTTATTTTTAAAATTTTGTAATCTCTTAGCATTGTTCATCCCCTTTGTTTTATGGATTTCGACATCTAGTTTTTTCTTGCCAACCTCTTTAAATACATTGACTACCTGTACATGAGTGTTCTTCCTCATCTTTAATATTTTAGCTTTGATAGTGACCTTTTTTGTCTTCCAAATCTTTAAATTACCCCATATCATGTGTTTAATGTGACCCTATGTCACTTCGTGTAGTGACTTTGTTTAATGAATCCACCTGTCACATCCCAACTTGATCTACCTCAAACAAGATGTAATCTTTCAAAATGCCATATCATTAATGGTCTTACACAACTATTAGCCATCCTTCTACCATATTTGTCTTGTCATTGACACTTTTCTAGACTTAAATTTATCTTGATGTACTTTTTTTATGAGATATCTCATTAATCTCCATCTTTGATAAAGTACAAATAATGATATTTTACATTTTGTACTAACTTATTAAATGCATTTAATAATTTGTACTATGTAGGTTTTGGGACTTGGTTTTATTTGGAAATATTTTATTTAGACATTAAGTTCAAATTTTTATTCATCGGGGAAAGTGTTTGGGACTTGATTATCAGACATTTTACTTAAAACCTCTTTTTTAGAAACTTTGCGATTCGGGGTTTTTACCTAGAACTTATTTTCAAAAACTTTGAGGTTTGGGGATTTTGATCGACACTTGTTCGTCAAACATTTTTTTTGAATATTATTATAAATGATTTGGTTTTTTTCAAGATTTTGATATCAAAAAATTAATTTTTAACGATCTATTCAGACATTTTGTTCAAACAATATTCCAAAAGATTTGGTCTTTGGACATTTTCTATTATCAGATGCTGCAATGTGATATTAAAGGCGGTAGGGCTTAAGCCTATGACATTTTATGTCCTATAAATATGGTTCCTTGCAAATATTTTAGCATAATGATACCATGTTATGAGATGTCTTGAATAATGTAGGGTCCTTTCCATCTAGTGTGCATCTTCCCTAGAACTGCTTTGTACCTGCTATCATATAATAAAATTGCCTCTTTTAGATTAGTCTTTTTAGATCACAAGTTATGATCATGACATGAATTATGAATCAGTGTTCAAACAAGTCTTAAAATAATTAATTCACCATTGATGAATACAAAATCCATTTCCACTTTAGAAGGTGTTTTGTTTATTATTCTTGAATATCTTTGCATATTCACTCCTATGACCATAACTTGATTGTCCCCTACATGCCAAGGATTTATCAAATCCCTTGCAATAACCTTTGCAATCAACATCAAGGGTATTACAAGGCCTTTCAAGGTATCCCCTAGAAGATACCTTAAAATAAAATTCCAATTATGTGCATGTTCAAGGTATCTACTACTAGAACCCTTAAAATTACTACAAGACCCTTCAAGGTATCTCTTAGAAGATACCTTAAAGGGCATTGTATTACCTTTAAGGGTACATTAAAAGTATCTCCTAGGAGATACATTTCAAACATGCATAAGGTTACCCTTAAAGGTATTACAAGGCCCTTCAAGGTATCTCTTAAGAGATACTTTGAAAAAAAATTCTAATCATGTACATGTTCAAGGTAGATACTAGGAGACCCCTCAAAGGTATTACAAGGCCCTTCAAGGTATCTCCTAGGAGATACCTTGAAAGAAAATTCTAATTGTATGTATGTTTAATGTATCTCCTAAGAGAACCATTGAAGTGCATTGTATTACCTTCAAGGGTAATTTGAAGGTATCTCCTAGGTGATACCTTGCAAACACGTAGAAGGGTACCCTTGAAGGTATTGCAATGCACTTCAAGGTATCTCCCAAATTCTAAATTATCTTAACAAGATCTTATTCCATAAATAGTCACTAAGATATAATATGTATCATCCCAATGAAATCCAAGTCCCACTGCACAAAAGGCTCATCAGTTAAAATTGGATTTAGTAGAATGGATTAATTTTTTTACTTGCTTGTGAAGAATTAGCATTGATGGAATTTCCTCACTACTTGATAATAATTCAAAAACATAGTTAGCCATTAATATCTTGTAAGCATGATCTTCCTTAGTTCTAATATTTTAGAATTTTCACTCAGGAGTGGCATTTTCCTAAAGATGTTATCCAACTACTACCTGTAATAGAATGGGTTGGTTGAATCAACCAATAAGAATATCATAAGGTTGATCAAGAGGATGGGTGCCAACTGATATTAAGAGTGGCATATGCATGTCAAAGTGGCTCTATGGGCTGAATGAATTACTCCCAAATATATTTTAAAGACATCCCCATATAAACTAGTATACGAGAAAGAGGTGATCATGCCCATTGTGATGGTAATTCTCGCTCTACAATTTTTTGAAAGTGATTGTATGTATCCTATTGGGAAACAATAAAGAATATATCCACAAACTTAAATCAAGTGCTTGGGTTCATCACAAACTCATAGTGACTGAGTGTAAAAGTGAGCACATCTATGGACTAGGTCCTTGCCTTCATGTCCCCTAATGTTTAGGATTCATAGCTCCTCATTCAGAAGATGTATATCATGATGGATGAGATGCTCTAGGTAGCAAGGGTGGCTGATAGAAGGTAAGTAGTGATGAAGGTGAATGAATTCCTAAGCTACAATATGGTAGCATCAAAATACAAGGCATCTCTAGATGCCTTAAATAAAGTGGTCTGAGATATGAAGGGGCATATTGAGAAACTGGTTTGGTTGGGACTCCCTTCATCATTCCCTATAGACAACATAGTTCTCTCAGAAGATAAGATAAAAGAGTTGTTGATCAAAAATTAGAATGACTAGATCATATTTATGGATCTCAATAAAACACCAAGCATCTCCAAAGTGGAGACCATTTCATAGCCTCTTACCTAGCTTGAGTTTCAAATGTAGGTGATAGTACAAGGATTAAGTGGCATCTCTTTCAAGGAGATCATTGATCTAGATAGAGCCTTCGAAGCTCTGAAGAAGAAAACTCAACTTAAGGAGGAAGGGCGGATGCCTTTGAAGGTTGTTATTCATAATTTTTAAGTTTGGTAGGCCTCACCCCTTTTGTAGTGTTACTTTAATTGGTCTATGAAACAAAAATTTTTGGGTTCTTCCATCTATAGGCAAATTCCCCTATAAGTCACTAGGAACTGTAGATCGTAATCCACATGTTGAAGTGTTGGGATAGTTAGCCTTTCATCATGGATGTGGTCTATAATTTTGATAGGTGGTTTATCAACCTCTACTTTCTCGAGTTCCCCTTCTTCATTTTTGGCTAAGTCTCGATCCCTTATGTTGATAACATGTGTATCACGGTGCTCGTCAGGAAAGAAGGGAGTTCTTATTAAAGAAAAGGTTTGCTATTGGCCAAAGGAAGTGAGCCACATTTATAACAAGAATTTTAGAGGTAGTTCGGAGGGAGACATGTGTCATCATAGAGCTTCTTACATAACTCTAATATTTCATACATTAATTTCAATATGTTAGTCTTTTGGTAAAAAGGATGGAGACACTTGACATAATCATGGAGAGTCATTTGCCCAGTGAACTTGCAATATTTTTTTAGTGTTGAAATGTCACAGGTTCGTAGGTACATGCCACATGTCCTTAACTATTTAAAAATAAAATTTTAAGCTTTATATAATGCATACCCTTGAAGGTATTACAAGGCCCTTCACAATATCACCTAGTACTACCTTCAAACCTTCAAGGGTACCCATACGCATGTTTGAAAGGTGTCTCCTAAGAGATACCTTCAAAATTTTGGGTCCACAACAGAGCTTTGAATCACATACAGGATCAAAAAATATAATAAGCTGATCATTTTTCATATTTTTTCTCAAAACCCCCATTGCTCAATATCATTTTATATGCTAATAAAATATATGGTTGAATATTGACTTAATTAGCTATTTTTCTCTATATGGTTATTCTGATCTGATGCATGTTTGAAATGTATCTCCTAGGAGATACCTTCAAAGTAGGATGAAGAAAGAATGGAAGTATGAAATATATGATATTAAAAGCTATTATTTTTTTGGATTGACATAAATCATGTTGTTAAAAAAATGTTATACATTACCTTTTTAACATTTTTAGGTTTTAATATATCTCCATGCTTGTGTTATGGTAGAATATAGATTTATCTCCTACATACAAGTATAAATTGGATTGATTTTATAAATAACCTAATTAATAACTCTTTTCATGTATTTTGGAAATGTCTAGGCTAAAAAATCATGCATCGATGGTTTTCTAATGTGGAGACTATATTTCTCTCATAGATAATGGTAAGGGCATTGGTGAAGGAAGAATACACAAAGTGGCAGGTCTAGATACTGAATCTATAGAACCCATAAATATCACTTCCACATGACACAATGAGGGAATACCTATGAATGTGTAAGTGTTAATGTGACTAAAGATTTTGATCTGACTCTACCGCTTCCATTTCTTATAGCTTTTGTGGATAATTTAGGGGATGTAGTTGATAGTTTTACTACATAGAGCACAAGAATGATGCAACACATCACATACAAGTTTTTTATAGACAATGACTTGGAAAAAAGATAAAATAATTTGAGTTAAGCTATACATATACAACCATTACAATAATAAAACCCTTATTTCAATATCTCGATGATCCTACCACATTTCAAAGCCTAAAAATACTTTTCTTGGAAAAAGGGTACGTTTGTTGCACAAATGTACAGCTCTTGGAAATGATGAAATTTTGATTTTGGTTATGTTGAATTTGTGCAACCAGGAGGGATTTTTGGTTGCATTCCTATCCCAATGTTAGAAAATGAATTGGGAATTTACATAAGGCAAGTTATATAACATTTTGAGACTTGCAGTACAGAGGTAACTGAAACATCTATCGTTAGATGGACTTCCAACAAAATAGTAGACATTGAGACTTGTAGAGAAATCAATGTACCATACATGACACCAAAGACAAAATAAATTATAAATGTTTGGGATGTAGTATATAATAAAGTCACTCCTTGCCTGACATTTCTATTGTAAAGGCATCCAAAAAAATTAACACATGCCTACAAATACTCGGGCTAAAAAAGAAATCAGCCAAACACTTCACTCAGCCAAGTGGATTTTGATGAAAGCATAGATAGTGAGATTTTAAAAATGTATGCAGATAAATGTTACACCAAAAAATAGTATCAAAGGGGCCGAGAGGATCACTTTGAAGAAGGTGGGAACAGTCCCAATAAGAATTTTGAGGAATGGAGAGAGAAGGGGCAGAACGATGGTATGCACACACCTATGAGTTGGGTTAATTGCAAAGCAGAGGCTTCTCTCCAATTTGATTCTTGGATGTGTAAGGAGATTAAGGATCTCAAAAGGAAAGTGGAAATTATGGAAGATAACCAGAAAGATACATGGAACAAAATTAACATCATGGAAAAATAGATAAGAGATATCCCCGTCAAGCTCAAAGATTATGAGAATAACCTTCGAGAACTCATTAAGGAGAATAGAACAAAAATGTTAGGGTGTGGAGCTTAAAAGCTTCACCAAGGAGCACAGTTATTGGTTTTGGGTCTACACAGACACCGGCGTCGGTCAGGAGCGACCGACGTCGGTCACAGGCAATTGCAGAGATGCCGACGTCGGCAGATAATCGGCCGACGGCGGTCACAGGCGAGCAGACAGGAACCGACGTCGGTTACCTACGTGTCCAGAAAGTGATTTTTGAGGACAGAAGCGAGTGTTTGCATGATAAGTTTGAGTTGTGGACTCAAGCTTGCATCTCTATTATTAGCATTACTATTTTTAGAGCCCTTGTTTAAGTGGTTTAACTATTTGTTGGAAGTACATGCTCAAGTCTCCTAATTCTATATGAAGAATTAGATCTTCCTAGCTTTGTAGTTGAATTGTAGAAGAATTCATTGTGTGTGAAGAACAGTACAGAATTGAATCAATCCAGGTCTGTTGGAATTGGTTGTTCTTGAGAGAGATAGCTCTTGAGGAATAGAGATCTATTGAGAGATCTATACATCTAGGAGAGGTGTGGAAGAACGAAGTTTCTTCAATTGTATTCCTATTGTAAAGAGTTTATTAATACAAGTTTTCAGGGTGTTTTCTTGTATCTCTTGTTCTTTCTATTTATCATTCTAGTTACTTGTCTATCTGATTTAATTCCGCGTTTATTGCTTTCACAAGTGTAATCTATTGTTGGTTGATCCCCAACAAGTGGTATCAGAGCTCAGGTTCACTAACAGGTGGTTCAGATCTGTGTAGTGTGTATTGATTACAGGTTCTCACAAGGGTTTCTGCAAGGATTTCTGTTTGAGTGGGAGAAGCAATGGCAGATGAAAGTAAGCTTAAAATGGAAAAGTTCAATGGCAAAAATTACCAACATTGGAGAATGCAGATAGAGGACTATCTGTATCAGAAAGATCTCTACTTACCGTTAGGTGGGGTTGCAAAGAAGCCCAAAGACATGGAGGATGAAGAATGGGAAGTTCTTGACAGAAAGGCTCTGGGGTCTATAAGACTGAGTCTAGCATCCACTGTGATATCTAATTTATCACAGGCAAAGTCTACAGTAGAGTTGATGACTACGTTAGCGAATTTGTATGAAAAACCCTCTGCTTCCAATAAGGTATATCTTATGAAGCAGTTATTTAATTTGCATATGAATGAAGGTGGATCTGTTTCTACTCATTTGAATGATTTCAATGGTATTGTGAATCAATTAAGTTCAGTGAATATAGTGTTTGATGATGAGATAAAAGCTCTTTTGATATTATGTTCTTTGCCTGAAAGCTGGCATGGCTTAGTAATGGCAGTAAGTAATACTGCATCTGCATCAAATATTTTGAAAGTAGAGGATGTTGTTAGTGTTATCTTGAATGAGGAAATACTCAGGAAAAGCACAGAAGAGGCATCCAGGAATGCTTTAAATTTTGAGAGCAGGGGAAGGTAGAAAGAGAAGAGCAAAAAAGGCAAATCAAGATCCAAATCAAAGGGGAAAGGCAGATCTAAGTCCAGAAATGGCAGAAGGCCACAATGCTAGAATTGTGGAAAGATGGGGCACATAAGCAGAGATTATTGGTCAAAGCCCAAGGAAGACAACCAGCACGAAGGAAAGGAAGAAGCCAAGATTGCAGGTATTGCACAGGATGCTTTAATTTTCTCTCTGCATAATAATATAGAATCTTGGGTATTAGATTCTGGTGCATCTTTTCATGCTACTCCTAACAGGGAATATTTCAGTGACTATATCCATGGAGATTTTGGAATAGTGTATATAGGGGATGATGAGCCCTGTAAAATAATTTGCAAAGGTAAAGTGCAGCTGAAGATGCAGAATAGCAACACATGGGTGTTGAGAGATGTGATACATGTTCCTAGCTTGAAGAGAAATTTAATTTCTGCAGGAAAGTTAGGGGATGAGGGTTGTACTGTAACTCTCATAGCAGAATCTTGGAAAGTGACCAAGGGTGCACTTGTTATGGCCAGAGGTAAGAGAGAAGGTACTCTCTATTTGTGTAATTGTGTTACTAACAAATCTCCTTCTGTATTGTCTACTTCAGATGTGGATGCTAAATTGTGGCACTCAAGGCTTGGCCACATGAGTGAGAAGGGGATGTCAATTCTTAAGTCTAAAGGTATGCTTTCAGATTTAAAAGGCATAGATCTAGAGTTTTGTGAGCACTGTGTATTTGGAAAACAGAAAAGGGTTAGTTTTCTCAAGACTGGGTCTACTAAGAAGAGGCATAAGTTGGAGCTTGTTCACACAGACGTGTGGGGACCGGCTCAAGTTGCTTCCATTGGAGGATCACAGTACTATGTATCTTTCATAGATGATGCTACAAGGAAGGTATGGATCTATTGTATTAGGAGAAAATCTGATGTATTTGATACTTTTAAGAATTGGAAAGCTATGGTTGAGAATGAAACAGGTAAAAGATTAAAGTGCCTGAGATCAGACAATGGAGGTGAGTTTTGCAGTCATAAGTTCAAAGATTATTGTTATATGCATGGAATCCGTAGGCAAAGGACAGTTCCAAGGACACCTCAGCAGAATGGTATTGCTGAAAGGATGAACAGGACAATAATGGAGCGTGAAAGATGTATGAGATTGCATGCTGGCTTGCCCTTACAGTTTTGGGCACAAGCTGTTGACACTGCAGTGTACTTGATTAACAGAGGACCCTCTACAGCTCTGGATGGTGGAATTCCAGAAGAGGCATGGACAGGTAAAAAGGTTGATCTCTCATATCTCAAAGTTTTTGGTTGTGAAGCCTTTGTGCATATAGATAAGGAAAATAGGAAGAAGCTTGATGCTAAGTCTATGAGATGCATGTTTATTGGCTATGGCTCAGATGATTTTGGTTACAGATTATGGAATCCAGAAACTAACAAGATAATCAGGAGCCGTGATGTTGTTTTCAATGAAAGAGTGATGTATTGTGATCAGCTAAGGAAGCTGAACCATTCTGGGCAGAGCAATGGTGAATTGGATGAGGTGAAAGTCCAATATGAGCTCGCGGGAAAAAGAAATAATCAATTGAAGGAAAACACAGAGATCGACGTCGACAGGTTAGGAACCGGTGTCGGCAGTACAGAGACCGGCGTCGGCAGGACAGAGACCGACGTCGGCAGGACAGGCACCGAGGTCGGTCAGGAAGAACCGACGTCAGCCAGTAATAGGTCTGGAGATGACCGAGGTCGGTCACTGTCAGAAAATTTGGGTGGACAGCGTGTTGTGGACAAGTCTCAGACACCCATCAGGAGGTCAGAAAGGGT
Organism: Torreya grandis; assembly: GCA_037957365.1. Classification (NCBI taxonomy): domain Eukaryota; kingdom Viridiplantae; phylum Streptophyta; class Pinopsida; order Cupressales; family Taxaceae; genus Torreya; species Torreya grandis. The sequence continues at coordinate 1,666,607 of JARHVA010001045.1, read as the reverse complement.
GAGTAAGCCTCCGATTAGATATTCTCCTTCTATATTTTATTTATTGCTAATTGATGGTGGAAAACCAGAGAGTTTTGAAGAAGCAATACAGGTGGAGTCCAAGAGTGAGTGGGAGCGTGGCATGGTTGAGGAGATGGAGTCCTTAAGAGAGAACCAAACATGGGATTTGGTTGAATTGCCAGCTGGTAAGAGGACACTGAAGAATAGATGGACCTACAGGTTGAAGGAAGGTGAGAATGGACAGATACGATATAAGGCCAGATTAGTGGTAAAAGGATTTGCACAAAATCCAAGTATTGACTTTGGTGAGATTTTTTCTCTTGTTGTTAAGATGACTTCTATAAGGGTTGTATTATCTTTGGTTGCTTTTGAGGATTTGCATCTTGAGCAGCTAGATGTTAAGACAACATTTCTTCATGGAGATTTGGATGAGGAAATTTATATGGAACAACCAGAAGGATTTGAGGTCAAGGGTAAGGAGAAGTTTGTGTACAGATTGAAGAAAAGCTTGTATGGCCTCAAGCAAGCTCCTAGGCAATGGTACTTAAAATTTGACAGGTTTATGACTGAGCATGGCTATAGTAGGTGTCAATCAGACCATTGTGTGTATTTTAAGAGATTTGATAACGGTAGATATATTATTCTATTGTTGTATGTAGATGACATGCTGGTTGCAGGGTCTCACATGCAAGATATCTCAGAGCTTAAGGTGAAATTAGCTCAAACGTTTGCTATGAAGGATTTGGGAGCAGCGAAGAAAATCCTTGGTATGAGCATAAAGAGAGACAGGAAAAATCACAGGTTGATATTGTCTCAAGAAGATTATGTGGACAAGGTGTTGAAACGGTTTAATATGCAGGATGCTAAACTGGTAAGCACACCTTTGGCTGGACATTTTAAGTTAAGTAAAGAACAATGTCCTAATTCATATGATGAGGTAGAGTACATGAGTAAGGTTCCATATTCTTCCGCAGTAGGAAGTTTGATGTATGTAATGGTGTGTACTAGACCAGATATTGCCCAAGCAGTGGGAGTGGTAAGTAAGTATATGGCCAATCCAGGTAAGGAACATTGGAAGGCAGTTCAGTGGATCCTTAGATATCTGAGAGGAACCAGCAGTAGGCACTTATGCTATGGAGGTTCAGATACTTCTCTACATGGTTATGTAGATTCAGATATGGCAGGTGATTTGGATGGCAGGAGGAGCACTACAGGGTATGTTTTTACTGTAGGTGGAACAGGGGTTAGTTAGATATCTAAGTTGTAGAAGGTTGTTGCCTTGTCAACTACAGAAGCTGAGTATATTGCAGCTACAGAGGCTAGCAAGGAGATGATATGGATGACACGGTTCATGGATGAGCTTGGTAGGGAGCATGAGAGTTTCAGATTGTATAGTGATAGTCAGAGTGCAATCCATTTGGCCAAGAATTCAGCCTTTCATTCAAGAACAAAGCACATACAGCTAAGGTACCATTTCATACGGTAGGTATTGGAAGATGGAGAGTTGAAGCTGGAGAAAATCCATACAGATAGGAATCTGGCTGATATGTTAACCAAGCCGGTTACAAAGGAGAAGTTGAACTTGCATTCAACTTCTATTAGTCTTCATGATTGAGTTGAAGATGGAGGAGCTAGAAGATGTTGCTGTACAGGTACTGGTGCAGCTGTTTATCTCCAAGTGGGAGATTGTTAGGGTGTGGAGCTTAAAATCTTCACCAAGGAGCACAGTTATTGGTTTCGAGTCTACACAGACACCAGCGTCGGTCAGGAGTGACCGACGTCGGTCACAGGCAGTTGTAGAGACGCTGACGTCGGTAGATAATCGGCCGACGGTGGTCACAGGCGAGCAGGCAGGAACTGACGTCGGTTACCTGCGTGTCCAGAAAGCGATTTCTGAGGACAGAAGCGAGTGTTTGCATGATAAGTTTGAGTTGTGGACTCAAGCTTGCATCTCTATTATTAGCATTACTATTTTTAGAGCCCTTGTTTAAGTGGTTTAACTGTTTGTTGGAAGTACATGCTCAAGTCTCCTAATTCTATATGAAGAATTAGATCTTCCTAGCTTTGTAGTTGAATTGTAGAAGAATTCATTGTGTGTGAAGAACTATACAGAATTGAATCAATCTAGGTCTATTGGAATTGGTTGTTCTTGAGAGAGATAGCTCTTGAGGAATAGAGATCTATTGAGAGATCTATACATCTAGGAGAGGTGTGGAAGAACAAAGTTTCTTCAATTGTATTCCTATTGTAAAGAGTTTATTAATACAATTTTTCAGGGTGTTTTCTTGTATCTCTTGTTCTTGTTATTTATCATTCTAGTTACTTGTCTATCTGATTTAATTCCACGTTTATTGCTTTCACAAGTGTAATCTATTGTTGGCTGATCCCCAACAAAAAATGGAGGAAGTAATGTCCAATATTTGTGTTGCAGCTGTCAATATTGGAAAAAGAGTAAACGAGGAGACCAAATACTTGGAGGGGCCTAGCAAAAGGACGAGACAAAGCTCTAGAAAGAAGGCTACACAAGAGGGAGCCAAGTTGGCGGCAACTACTACTCAGGACACTACTGTTGTGAAAGGTAAAGAAATAGTGAAAATGATTTTGGAACTGGAAGAATAGTCTGGTTCTTCTTGTTGGTTATGTTTACTGGTCCTGTTCTCTAGTTTCTTTTTGTAATCTTCTGTCTATGGTGCAGCCAAATCTTTGTTAAATCTAGGTTTTGACCAGAGGTCTCTCTGGTGGTTTCAGGTCCATATAAACCTATTTTTGCTACTTCTCTATAGTATTTTTTAGGTTCTACCTGTGGTCGTTGAGGCTTTATCTTTCTTTGTTTGTACTTGGGTTTTGGGGTCCCATCGAAACCTGATTTTACCTTAATCTAAAAAATGTTACACCAAAAAATCATTTTAGTTAGGATTGTCATTTGAGATTATAAAATCTACAAGGATAAAGTTGCTTGATTATACCACAATGGATAGAAGGCAACATGTCTTGGATTCCCTTTTTGTCAGTTTGTTTAAGAAAAATAAAAACAAAACTACCATTGATTTTCAAGGTACAGAGATATATTTGGAAGCTTGGTTTATAATATATGAATTGAAGAGAAGTAACTTTTTTGACATTCAAAATTGTCATAAAAATGGGAAATGAAATGCATTCCATGTAAGGATATTTTGACAAAAGCCACAAAAGAAGATAATGGTACCTAAATATTTGTTGGACCAATTGGTGAATGATTTTGTAAATGTTTCTCCATGACTAACATGTCAGGTAGATATATAAGACTCACAAGAAAATGTTTGACATCATCCAACATCTTTCACTCAAGAGTTTATGAGGTGTCACATCAATGCACAACTAACAGATATGGAATATGAGCCAATATCCCAGCCAAAATTCAATAACATGTGGAGAACTAAATTTCATGATGTGACCGTTACCGTCTAATGAATTTGCTAGGTAAAAAATGTGTATCTTGTTGACACAAAAAAAAATGCTTTGGGTCCCTCTCTAGAGATCAGGAAGATCATATCGATCAAGAATTAATGATGCACTCAAATCAAATAATTTCTACAAGACAAATGTATTACACACATAAATGAATGTCATAGAAATACCCTAAAGAATGCCTTAGTGTCATTTATGACAAGGTGGAATGTCAAAAAACATTTGTGTTGATAGTGAAAAAAAGTAAAGCAATTATCAACAAAATATTAGAGTTATCAATGGTAGGGATTATAACACATGGTCATGGTGTAGGCAGATATGGGCTTTTTATAAATCATATATTCTTAGAGGGTCTAACTTTACTATCACCTCATTGAACAAGTGATTCAAAGATATGGAAACAAAAATGCTAGATACTTATGGATATTTACTACATAAACATGGATCTTCAAAATATCCATTATATGATGCACTTTTGTCTAACAACTACTACCTTGAATGCAAGAAATATAGAGAAGAAGCATAATAAATTGGTGCCTTCAAGAAATTTCCTTCCAGGCTATACCTTTAACTAGACAATTAATGTGGGGACAATAAGAATAGGTACTTTCATCCATAATTATATTTAAAAAATGTTGAACCTTATATAAAACTAATGTCACATTTACAAATTCACAAAATCATGTTATTTTACAAGTATGTATTGCAATATTTATCTCTCCTTGTCTACAAAGGTGTTTTCATTGATGTTGAGGTCAGATTTCTCCCTATAGGACATACCCATGAGGACATCTACAACAAATTTAGAAACTTTTCATAATGTATATAGAGGAAAGATGTATGGAGTATCACAGAGATGATAGACTCTTATAGGATGTGTGAAAATACAAGAAACTTCACGCCATATTTCATTGAAGAGGTAGTGGATTTCAAAGACTATGTTAATAGTTACCAGGTGAAGAGAAGAAGTGAAATAGTAGGCTTGATAAAAGGTCAATACTTTATGTTATGCATGGAGAAAGATAAACACATTATGTAGAAAAAAGAATAAAAAATAAATTAAATATAACTTGAATAATTATGTACAATAATTCAATGATTTTGGTTTGACTAGAAATATTCAACAGAAGGATCTAGAAAATTACTTCCAAAACATCCATGACATAATGAAATAAGACATGTTCCCTTTTGAAGTTGAGTGTATAGGAGATTCTTGGTTTATAACTCACCATAGCATACCCTTCCATAGAGATCTGCACAAAATGGTTCATGAGAGGACCCTTGATTTTGGAGTGGTATCTATAGATATATATGTTGGTCCAAGAAGTAAAAGAACAAAAATTGCATTTGATCCAACTCAAGATGTGCAAATCAGAGATATGTTATTTATCAAACCTAATGATTCTACAGAATTGGAATACATAATATGGGTTTTAGAGCTAAAATAAATATTGAGATACTACAAATGAATGGGTATATAGAGCGAAGGTTCAATGTAACTTGGTTCATCCCAATTCATGCATAGATAAAAGATGCAAAAGAAGTAGAATTTTATTCAAACTGCTTGGACAAGAAATGGAATCCAAACCCAACAAACACATATTTTCCATCCATACTCATAGATAGTATCATTTATGTTTGGAAACCAAATAAAAATTGGAGAGATCATACACTTTTTCTTATTGATGTTTTGAAAGGAATTGTAATAGACTACTTGAATGCATCGTCCCACTAGGTACTATCAAAAATAGTGATAAAAGGATTGGAAATTTTGAAATGGTGTTTCCTTAATTTTGGAATGAGAAATATGAATGTCTTTTTTCAAAATTTAGTCCAATTTTTGAGAATGTATAATGTTTTATTATTTTATTTATTTCTAGTGGCACTTCACATTTTGGATCTTGGAAAATACACTTTGGTATTTGAGTTTTATATATTTTGCTATGATAATTTAGTATTTTGGTAAATGTGCATCTATTTAATAGCCTTTAACTATTGGAATGCCCACTTTTCATTTTTATGTTTCAAAATGGTCTTCAACTTTTGTGTATTCTAAATAGCCAGATTGCATTTTATGAATCATGAAAACCTCTTCAACTTTTCAGTTTTTCAAATGAACTTCACATTTTTCATCCTTCAAAATGGTCTTCGATAAATGATCTTCATAATTTGTACATCAGAATTTATAATTCAGATTTTGTGCATTACAAAATACATTTTGGCATTCTCATTTTTGTGAAAAGGTCTTCAGGGTTTATGCCTTAGAATGTCCCACTTGCACATCAAGATTTGTTTTTTGACATTTGCATATCAAAAAATGGTATTCAAATTTTTAGTTTTTAAAATTACACTTCGTACAAGCACTCAAGATTGTGCCATGTGGCATAATCTCAATGTCTCAGCTATGAGGATGATCAGTCCAAATAAAAGTCTAGAATAATGTGAGCACCCGAGATTGCAACACACATTACAATTTTGGTAACTCAACTATGTGGGATACTATATTAACAATATAATAATAGAACACCTATGATTGGCATGTGTCATGTACATAAATATGAGATAAACTTTGACAGTAGTAAGGACATCACCCTATTCAGATTAAATAGATAGTTCATGATCTAATCAACTATTAACACATGGCATCCCAGTCATCCCAGGTGTTTTATATCACATATCGTTCAAGTGTTCGATTGATGTATGAATTATTTTCCCTTCAAAAATAAACTACCAAGTCTTGTTATCTGTAAATGCATGGTTTGTGAACCATTTTAAATGATCGCATAAATTATGATTGTTTTGCATATTTAGATAGGTGATATTTGTTTGTAATTGTTTTTTTGTGTTGGAATCTTAGAATGTGTAGGTTTTAGATTCTATTTTTATTTTTTTGGATTATTTTATATAATTTGGACTTCTTGCAAATATATAATATAGATGTGATTTATTTTTAATAAGTCCAAATTATTCTTGATAAAGTCCAATTTATTTATTTTAGTTTTCAACTATTAATTATTTCTAATCATTTTAAATAATTTGGACTTATTATAAATACATTAGATAGATGTGATTTATTTATAATAAATCTAACTTAATCTTGATACAATCCAATTTAATCTTGATACAGTCCAATTTAATCTTGATATAGTACAATTTATTCGTGTTAGTTTTTGAAAATTTAGATTGTTGATAAGTCCATATTATCTAAAATAGTCCTTACTCAAATAGGCATAAACTGCCTTATATATATACTAGTCTCATGGTCACACACCACTTGGTTAGCCACACACCTTAAACCTCTTAAGTCAGCCACACAATAGGTATTAAGACATATTATGAACATGTTTCAATCATAATTTGAACCCCATTTGGTCTTCCACAACTCAATTAGGCCTTACTCCTTTAGGTCTCGTGGAGACTTAATTGCATTAGGTTTGCCCTCTTAATGCTAAAACTTGATCTTCTTGGGCCTAGATGGCCTTCTCCAACAATCAAAAATACATTCAACCACTTATCCAATGTAATATTCTGACCTCCTTCATGCTTCATTATACCTACATCCTTCATTCATACCATGAAATCTGCTTTAGGACAAACTGCCCTATTAGGCCTGTGTACCTCAAAATTCTATCTTATAATGATGAAGCTTAAACACCTTTATGATACTCAACCATGACAAATGAAACATGAAGGTATATTATCCATCACCTCAGGGTCATCACCAAATTCTTGGAACACCTTCACTTGAGAAATAAGGGCTCAATAACATCTCTGTAACTCGCTTACTTAGAATTGTCAAATCACCTTAAAATCCAATAATGAATAATTAGACCTCCAATGCCTGTGTAGACACTTATCATGACTTCCAATTCATATAAATGGTTCTATGATATCTTGAAAACATTTTCAGATAGAAAATTCATATGGTCTAATGGTAAATATTGGTCTTGCAGACCAATTCTTGACCTTATGTCTCACAATCCTATCTGAACCAGACAAGCCATTTTGTGAGCAAAATTTTCACCACATACACTAACCACCAAATCTTATACAAATCATGATCATGACTTATAATTCATCAATAACTTATTTATGAATTTTTATTACATCAATCTATCATGCATAGACCCTCAAATATATCTCTTCATTTCTACCTAGGTTTTACATTATCCACACCATTAGGTTTGTCTGTGACTGGCTTACTTGGATGACCAATTTAGATCACTTGAAGGATAAAACCTATCCAAAAAACATCATGGACATGTAAAATGAGTCTCTATCTTCTTATTCCATCCAATTACTCTTCTTGACCAATTAAACTTTTGAGAGATATAATAATTTCTAAATAAATAGGCGTGTACCTGTACATTTTCTCTCTCATCTGACTAACCACCACCACTTGGAGGTACTTGGGATATTTTAATAGATGCTCCAAAATATTATATATGCATTTGAATCCATTCTAAGCTGATTTGAATAAAATCTTTCACATCAGGTCCTTATTAGGGTTTTAGGGAGGTTTAATACAATTTTGGTGTTAACAATTGTTCATAAAGGACTGCCACTTGAATCCAAAACTAATGCCTAGAGATATTTTATAGGACCTTTCCTGATCTCTTTTAAATAGCTCAGACTCCCATACGGAGGTTACATATGACAAAAAATACCTGAATGTACTTTTTGGGTTTTAGTACCTCATTCTATGAGCTCAAGAAGGCCTAAAACAATGATTCATTCACTTTTCCTTCAAGTATTGACCTTAAAATTTGTGATCATACCTAAAACAGCTTATCTTAGCTTTGTCGATGCTCCTATGTGCATACTTACCTTGAAATTCAATCTTCATACCTCACTATGCTAGGTAAGGTCTAGGAGTGGTCTAGGTGCAGACTTAGACTAAAGGTCCTACCCCTATAGGATCACCCTAAAACTATCATGAATTATTATATACCTTACGTGCTCAAACAATGTCATACAACCTTCACATGCATGTTTTCATTCATTTCACCATGCACATACCTATTCATGTCATGACCATGCTTCATATGCACTTGACATCAATAACCTATACTTCCATGCTAAAATTAACAATGATATCAATCATGTATACATAATACATTAGTTGTCTTCAAATTTACTCTTTTTCTCATGACAACACTCTTCCATGCACCTTGTCACATCACACACTGCCAACTATTCCTAATCACCTTTGACATCAACCTTCACAAGATGCACCTCTCACATATATATTAAAAATTAAGGGATACTATCTAAAAATATGATCTATCTCTCCACTTTTTCTCACCATTAGTTGATATAACCCTAAATGTTAGGGAGTGGAGCTAAAAGCTTCAAACTATTGCAGACACAAAGAAACAGGTGGTTGCTGAAGATCCAAAAGTACTAGCATCGGCAGCATGACCAACGTCGGTCATTACCAGTGCAGAAGGCAATCGGCGTTGGCAGATAGTTAGCCGACGTCGACAGCACCAGGCAAGCAGGGACCGGCATCGGTCACCTGTGTGTTCTAAAACTGTTGTTGACGAACAGTCAGTTAAGTGAAGCGAGTGTTTGCATGATTAAATGACTAATTATAGTCACGAGCTGCATGTCTAATTACTGTAGTTAGAGTTCTATTTTTGTAACCATGGGATTCTATTTAAAGACCCATGAGGCATGTATTGTAAATCAAGCAAGCAAGTAAATCATTGAAGTATTGAAGCAAGGTCAAGGAGATCTACAGGTGTAAGGTCAAGGAGATCAGCTGAAGTATTCAAGGAGGGATAACAACTCAGGCTATTGAGTTTGTTGTGTTGGGCAAGAGAGAGAGGGAAGAAGGTCTTGAGGTGTGGCAAGCCTTTGAGGTGGAGGAAGAAGTGGCATCTTCCTTATTGTATTTTCTTCTAGTAGTATTTAATACAAGAGTGTGTATTGTCTCTCAAATTCTTTGTTGTCTCAAGTTTCTAGTTACTTAATCATTCTGGTATAATTCCATGTTTAATTGCTTATGAGAAAGTAATCAATTATGCTTTCGTTGGATAAGGGGTTCCTATCAGTTGGTATCAGAGCAATGGTTTGCAGGGAGCAGATTATTGTTTTTAATTATAGGTCATTCACAGGGTTTTCTAATTGAGTGGGAGTTCAGCAATGGCAGAAGAAAGTAAGTTACGAATGGAGAAGTTTAACAACAAGAATTATCAACATTGGAGGATGCAGCTAGAGGATTATCTATATCAAAAGGATTTATACTTACCGTTGGGTGGGGTTGCATGCAAGCCCACAGATATGAAGGATGAAGAATGGAGTGTTCTTGATCGGAAGGCTCTCAGTTCCATAAGGTTGAGCCTTGCATCGTCTGTGATTTCCAACTTATCACAGTGCAAGACAATGGAAGAGTTGATAAAATCCTTGGCAAATTTATATGAAAAGCCCTCAGCTTCTAATAAGGTATTTCTTATGAAGCAGCTATTTACTTTGCAAATGCAGGAAGGTGGATTGGTACATACTCATCTTAGTGATTTCCATGGTTTGGTAAACTAGTTAGCTTCAGTCAATATTGTTTTTGATGATGAGGTAAAGGCTCTCTTGATTTTATGTTCTTTGCCTGAAAGTTGGGATAGTCTGGTTATGGCAGTAAGTAATTTTGCATCTGCTTCTAAAATCTTAAAAGTTGATGATGTTGTGAGTGTGATCTTGAATGAAGAAATACGCAGGAGAAGCACAAGTGAATCATCAGGGAATGCTCTAAGTGCAGAAAGTAGGGGAAGGCAAAGGGAGAAGGTTGAGCAAGGGAAATCAAGGTTGGGAAGGAGATCTAAATCAAAGGTATTACCTGCTGGTTTTGTGGAAAGAAAGGACACACAAAGGAGTGTTGGTTGAGAGATAAAGAGAATCAACATGCAGATATTGAAGAAGCAAAGGATGCAAATATTATGGTACAGGATGCTCTCACACTTTCTTTAGATAGTCAGGTAGGATCATGGATTTTAGATTCTGGTTCATCTTTTCATGCATCCCCAAATAGAGATTTGTTCCATGAGTATGAACAGGGAGACTTTGGAGTGCTTTATTTAGGGGATGGTACACCTTGTCAAATAGTTGGCAAAGGGAAAGTGCAGCTGAGATTGCAAATGGACAACACATGGGTGTTGAAGGAGGTCATGCATGTCCCAATTCTGAAGCAGAGTTTGGTTTCTGTAGGAAGGTTGGGTGATGAGGGATGCACAATAACCCTCACAACAGATTCTTGGAAGGTTACCAAAGGAGCACTTGTTTTAGTTAGAGGTAAGAAAGTAGGTACTCTTTATCTATCTACTTGTATTACTGATTCTACTTTTGGTTTATCTACTTCAGCTGTAGATTCGAAGATGTGGCTTAATAGGCTTGGTCACATGAATAAGAAGGGAATGGACGTTCTTGATTCAAAAGGTATGTGTTCAGATTCGAAAAGCATAGATAGAGTTCATTGCAGGAAAAGGAAATTTGATGCTTTTGACAAGAACAAAGAAGCCTTGGTGTTTACGGAGGAGATGATGGATAGAGATCAGTCACAGGGGCTGAATAATTTTGAGCAGGGTAGCATGGATAGAGGTTTGATCCAAGATGAGCTCGTGGATGAAAATTTCATCACTTACAGGAACACACAGACACCGATGTCGATCACTTGGGACCGACGTCGATCACTTGGGATCGACGTCGGTTAGCCAGATACTAACATTGGTCATGTGCAGACCAGCAGGGTTGGTAGAGTCGGTAGGAGAAGACCGATGTCGGTTAGGTAGGAACTAACGTTGGTAGGGGGGACACCAGTGTCAGCCAGGGAAATGACGTCGATAGTCAACGTCAGTGTAGGGAACCGACATCGATCAGGAGCAGACTGGGAGATGGCCGAGATTGGTCACTAGAACGGATGTTGGGTGGATAACAGGCTGTCAAGGAGTCTCAAATGCCCATATAGAGGTCAAAAAGGGTAAGTGAACCTCATATTCATTGTTCACCTTCTTTATATTGCTTACTGATGGTCTAGAACTAGGAAGATGGAAGAAGCAATGCAGGTAGAATCCAGAAATAGTGGGAGCTTGGCATGGATGAGGAGTGTGAGTCCTTGGAGAAGAACCAAACAGGTATTTGTTGGTAGAGTTTTCAACTGGAAGGAAGCACTGGATAGAGGGATGGATTCCCATATTATACAAGAGAGTGGATGGACACATGAGACAGAAGGCTATGGTATATGGTCTTCATTAGGCTGTAGAACAATGGAGGTTTGACCATTGTATTTTATCTTTACCAGGTTGGATAATATTAGCTACATTATCCTGTTACTGTATTGTGTTACTTGTTGCAGGGTTTCATATACAGGGAGTTTTCTGAGCTAAGGGTAGAGTTGGTTCAGAAGTATGTCATGAAGAATTTGGGAGCAACAAAATTCTTTTGGCATAAGTGATAGGTATAGCATCACAGGTTTTGTGGTGGTTGGTCTTCAAGAGTGACTTTGAAGAGGGATACGGAGCCAAGGGAACAAAGTAGATAGTGTACAGGTACAGGTACAATTGCAGTTGTTTATCTCCAAGTGGGAGATTGTTAGGGTGTGGAGCTAAAAGCTTCAAATTATTGCAGACATGAAGAAACAAGTGGTTGTTAAAGATCCAGAAGTACTGGCATCGGCAGCATGATCGACGTTGGTCATTACCAGTGCAGAAGGCAACCGGTGTTAGCAGATAGTTGGCCGACGTCGATATCACTAGGCAAGCAGGGACCAGCGTCGATAGCCTGTGTGTTCCAGAACTGTTGTTGATGAATAGTCAGTTAATTGAAGCGAGTGTTTACATGATTAAATGACTAATTATAGTCACGAGTTGCGTGTCTAATTACTATAGTTAGAGTTCTATTTTTTTAACCATGGGATTCTATTTAAAGACCCATGAGGCATGTATTGTAAATCAAGCAAGCAAGTAAATCATTGAAGTATTGAAGCAAGGTCAAGGAGATCTACAGGTGTAAGGTCAAAGAGATCAGTTGAAGTATTCAAGGAGGGATAACAACTCAGGCTATTGATTTTGTTGTGTTGGGCAAGAGAGAGAGGAAAGAAGGTCTTGAGGTGTGGCAAGCCTTTGAGGTGGAGGAAGAAGTGGCATCTTCCTTATTGTATTAACTTCTAGTAGTATTTAATACAAGAGTGTGTATTGTCTCTCAAATTCTTTGTTGTCTTAAGTTTCTAGTTACTTAATCATTCTGGTATAATTCCATGTTTAATTGATTATAAGAAAGTAATCAATTGTGCTTCTGTTGGATAAGGGGTTCCTATCACTAAAAGGGCCCATTCTAACAAAACCTATAGGCATGCCTGTCACAAGCCTAAATGAAAAGAACACTAGTTATATGGGTTTGAATTAATGTTAATAACATTTAAAATGTTTAAGGGATATGTATAACAGGTTTATAATTGATAATATCACTAAGAGACCTCAATTTCAAAGCTTAACATTCAATAGACCTAACCCATCATCTATAAGCCTATTTCTAGGTAGTATGTGTAAAGAGGCATATGGTGAATCAAAATAAATTTAGGAGTTTTGGAGAGAAGCCATGGGAATTATTATAAATATAATAAATCATTTGAAACACCCACCTATAGTGATAAATTAGCTCATAAGGTGATTGATGGAATTAAAGAGGACAAGAGGTCTAATTAGACATAATAGGCCGAAAAGGTCATACACAAGCCTGTGCATGAAAACTGAAGAAATATTAAATATTTTAGGATCATATAGAGGATTTAATAGCCTTAAAAATGTAAATGATATGTTATAATATGTTACCATGAGGATTGAACCACTATGATAGAAGAAAACACAAAAAGAAGCTTATTAGGGTCACTTTAGTATGATTGACTATAAACCCTGGTTTTGAACTTAAGGTAGTTTCTAGTGGATTGGTGTGTTAATTAATTGATATGATAATTGTAATATTCATCATATGTATTATATACCCCAAGGAAAGTCTTTATAATCAAACTAAATAATTTGGTGTATTTTCTTGCTAGATGACTCTCCTTGACCTCACATTTGTAGACCTACTAGCCCGAGAGGCATCTTCTCTTGCTCATAATGGTACAAAGGAGTTTCATGGAAACTCAAGATTATAGGGAGTTTTAGGTAAAATTTTTAATTGTGTTTTTTGGCATTATTTCAGTGATTAAGTCCCTAAGCTTTATGAATCATCGTTAAGATGATAAACAAGTCTCAAGTTACCAAGAAACCTTCTAATGACTTGATGGGAGAAATGAGCATTCAAGTTACTTATAATTATAATTAATGGTATTTAAATTAATTTATTAACCCTCATAACTCTCCTAATCACCTTATCAAACCCTTAGTTAACACATGTGAAAAGTATAGTGTACAAAATTGGCTTAGAAGACATGGTTGTAAGCCTAATTATGAATATGCAGGGTGATGGTAGGTCTTCAAATCAAGTTTAAAGTATTTTTAATCATGGGTAGAGGTTATATGTACCTATACACACTTTTATAAGTCTCATAATAGGGTATACAAACCTTTCAAGCTACTACTTTGAGCCCAAAAGGTGACTATGCCACTATGTTCCTCAAGAAGCTTAGCTACAGACATAGGGACCACTCTTGGAGAGCTTATTTTTAGTATATTGAGTTGTCCTATGATTTTATAGGCCTTAAAATACCATTATCAATAATTATAACTTGTTGACTTACTAAGAATTCACTCTAATTACCTCTCAAGCTTGAACATGCACTTAGGCTAGGGTTTTGGCTATTTCTTAGTTCACCCATCCGTACTAGGTCTTAGATCCTCAAATTTGACATGGATCATGCTCAATACGTCCTTAAATTTAATTAAATATTTCTATGAAGTTTCACATGTGTGATCATTGATTAGATCTAAATCTTGATTTCTAGGCCTAGAGACCTAATTAAGGGCTAATTAGAGAGAGAAACGTGAGTAAGTGTACTTTTACTTAGTTTTTTGGTCATGAAAATTTTTAAAGAGAAAGAGGAGTATACTTGGTACCTAAATCCATGCTTGGTTTTCTAGGATCATATTTATAATATTCTACATAAGGAGCTTTATATGTTTTGAGGGATACAAGGAATTGAAGACAAGTATGGGCTTAAGTGTGAAATGAAGTGTTGGAGAGTGATTGATGAATCCAAAGGGGTTGATACATGTTTTTAAAAAATTATAGAGTCCTTTGGAGATAATTTGCACTTATGAAGATAAAATCAAGATTGAGGGTTTTGAGGAAAGAAAGGCATAGTGAGACTAATGGGTTTCAAGACACCTAAGAAGAGATTATCACTACTGTAATGTCAATATAATAAGGTTCTCAAACTGATTCAAGGTGTCAATAATAAATGTAGAGGGAAACTCAAAGTGAAATTGATGATCAAGTATGCCACTTATCACTTTCCAAGACAAGAGGAGGGTAGTTTAAAGAAGAAACAAGATATGTCAAGCAAAGAGAGAAACTCCTATGTCATTTCCAAGATGAAGCATCATCAAAAAGATAACACATGTCATTGAAGACCTTATGAGACTATTCCTATAACCTCTTTCTTGAGTTTAACTCTTTTCATGAGTACTTGACACTTGTTAATGACTCTCCTCTATACCAACTCTCTCTCTCTCTCTCCTCTCATTCTCTATATATGTAGCCTTGTTTAGCTTTGTATGGATCCTTTGGTTGAGTATGGCAAAGCCATGCTCAATTGAACACTTGATATTTCCTCTGATTTGAATGACAATGTTGTTTTAACCTTTTTCAAGCTTTTTCTTAGTGTATACTTATGATTGTGCATGATTGATAGTGGTAGTGTTCTAACTACCTCTCTTTTGTCCTCTCATTCTTACCTCTTTGCAAGTAAATTGATGATTTGTAGGTCACATGAGGTGTTATATCTATTTTTGTGAATAATTAGGTGTGTCAGAGATTTTACTTTAGTGTCTCATATCAGACCTCTTGGTTATCACCTCCTATTTCATGTATTTCCCAATTCCTTCATGTTAAAATATTTATGCAAAGAATGCTTATCATCAAAGTTGTGTGTTTTAATTGGTCTTGATTCATTTCAATAGTTCATAGGTAGGTGGAGGAGATAAATTTTTTGTATCACCCCTACATATTTTTATTTCATGTTATTCCTCTTCCCTTTTCCTTTTCAAGCTAGTAGTATAATGTGTGAGCTTAACTGATACATCAAGGGGAGATAGTCATATAATATAGAGGTTTAATACACTTAGGGGTCATCCATAACTTAGGAATAATTCCACTGCATAACTCAAGTTGATAGGGATTGAATCACCCTATCAAGGGTGAAAATTTGAACTATAATAGGCCCCATAGTCGATTTATTATTTATACTCTATACTTTGATTTTTTGTCACAATTTTTGTTGTACTTTGTTTATTATATTATTTAGTTCATCTTTACCACTAATTTCCTCTGAGAAATAATGGCATGCAAGATACTTATTTTAAACAATGCATAAAGAAAAAAAATGAATTATATTATGTGGTTGGTCTTTAACACATACTTCATTTAAACAAGAAACTCATTTCCTATGAGAAATAATGGCATGCAACATACTTCTTTTAAACAAAATGAATAAATGCAATAGAGCCTCATGATCATTTCAACCATATTTTTTACTAATCTAAAATACCCATTTCATATATTTTAAGAACATATCAAATGCAACAAGTAAAAATTAGCACAATGAATAAATATAATGATGAGTTCTCTGAAAATCATTTATTTAAAAATATTTACTTTTCATCCTCTCTTTTCATAGTTATCTCACCCTATGGCCCCATAGTCAGTTTATACTCTATACTTTGATTTTTTGTCACAATTTTTGCTATACTCAGTTTATTATATTATCTGGTTGGTCTTTACCACATAATTATTTTAAGCAAACAAGAAATTTATTTGCTGTGAGAAATAATGACATACAATATACTTATTTTAAACAATGTACAAAGAATAAAGTGAATAAACATAATAGATCTTCATGATCACACTACATTTTGTTTTTAAATGTTTAAGGTAATAATTATATTCTGGTTGGTATGGTTTGTTAATTTAAATTAAAAAAATATTTGAAAGGCCAATATGGATATGGTTAAGACATTTTGGTAGACCTTATTATATAGTTTGTAATTTTAAAACAATGAAAATGTTTTGAATATTTTTTTCAATTATGTCATCTTTGCATTTCATAGTTGTCTTGCCATATGGCTCCATAGTTGGTTTATAATTTATACTCTAATTTTTTGTCTCTATTTTTTCTATAATCGGCTTATTATATTATCTTATTAGTCTTTACCACATACTTATTATAAACAAATAAGAAATTGATCTCCTCTGAGAAATAATGACATGAAAGATACTTATTTTAAACAATGGACAAAGAATAAATTGAATATACACAAAAGAGGCTCATGATCATACTATATTTTATTTTTAAATGTTTAAGGTAATAATTATATTCTAGTTGGCATGGTTTGTTCATTGAAATAAAAAAATATTTGAAAGGCCAATATGGATGTGATTAAGACATTTTGACAGACCTTATTATATAGTTTATAATTTTAAAACTATGAAAGTGTTTTGAATATTTTTTCAATTATGTCATCCTCAAATTTCATAGTTATCTTGCCTCATGGCCCCATAGTTGGTTTATACTCTATACTTTAATTTTTTATCATAATTTTTGCTATACTCAGTTTATTATATTATCTAGTTGGTGTTTTGAGAGATTTACAGAGGTCTATAATCAATTTATACATAATAGGACCATCAAATTTAGATTTTCGAAAGCTCTCAGATGTGACACCAATGGTGTCCTCAGCATGGTTTGTCTCTTTACACAACTCTCTTGGAGAACTAAAGAGCTCCTCCAACATCTTCAACTCTTCCTTTAGTAAGCTTTCATCTATCTCTCCATTCACTTCATCAAACTTGGGCTGATCACTCACAAAGATTACTTGCCCTTTACCTCTTTTCTCATCTTTTCTTAGCTTGTCTTCACATAAACCAACTTCTTCATTAGTACACTTATCAAAAGCAATTGAAATACCATTACCTTGTGTCTCCTTACTCTCTTAAACTTCTCTTTGAAGCCATCTTGTTTGGTATTGCTTTGCTACATACTCTCCTCTTTCCTCATCATCCATCCATTTGGAATTCTCTCCTTGCTACATATTAGTCCACACAGCCACTTTCCATACCTCATTTTCCATAAAAAGATCATTAAATGATTCAAAAACATCATTATCCCATTCATTGCAAGCAATTGACTTACCTTTCATCTTTGTATCCTCATGCTCTAATTCATTATTCTTTGAGAAGTTTTCTTTCTCATCTTCATTCTCTTGGATACTGGAATCACCTTTAATCCTCTTCCATTGACTTCTTGGTGTTGTTGCCTCAACACTCACATCTTTTCTCTTTGCCTTCTTAGGCACCCACATTTGATTCTTTTTCTTATCAATTGACTTTACAAGCCATTTAGGCATCCTGTAACCATGCTCTTGTACCAGCACTTCCTATCGCTTGGGAGTTTGCTTCTTCCACCATTTAGGCATCACATACCCATGCTTAAATTTTCTTTTTGAGGGCTCCATAATCTTCCTTAACTCTTGCACCTATACATTAGCAGCTTCATGCTCACAATAACAATCAAAATCAGGTCTTAACACTTCATTTACCTCTTTGATAGCTTGATCCATGGAGCAATCTTTCTCTTCATTTATGCTTGGCTGCTCTCTTTCTTCCTCTTGGCATTCAATGGCATCATGGAATTCAGCTTCATCTTCCATCTCTCCTCTTGCTTGTAGGGGTTCCTCAACACCTCCCTTATGCATTAACCAATGCATCTCTTCTTTTTTATCAACAGTAGCAAACTCACTTCTCTTTCTTACACATTCACTTGTGTACTTGGTGTCTTCTCTTGCACCAATCTCTTCATTCTTCAAGGCCTTTTTTTTGACCTTCACAAGGCTGCTCATACCTACAATTACCCACTCCAAGACAATATTATAAATAAAAACAAGAGACCATAATGTCTCCATGAGTGTCCTCTTAATGGACATTCTCATCTTTCCAAGTGCTCTTCCTGGCACTTTATCTTTTCTTTCTTCTCTGCTCTTGTTCTCCTCAATGAGAACCTTCTTTTCCACCTCTTCCTCTTTTTTAAGCTACGGACTGTGTAGGAGAAAGGAAAATCTACGGACTCTGCAAGGTCATGTTGATTTTGTATGAAGATCAATTACAGTTAAGACCAGTATGAAGAGGAGCCCTCCATCATTTTGGTATCAGAGCATTAAATAGTCTAAGGACAGTTTCATCATTTTGGTATCAGAGCTTGAAGCTCTTGGGATTTGATAGTTTGATAATAAGTTGCTGCAGAATTAAGAAAAGAGATCTTTGGAATGGTTGCATTGGTTAATGATGTTGCAGTCTGAGAAGTGACTTTCATCATTTTGGTATCAGAGCATTAAACAGTCTAAGGACAGTTTCGTCATGCATTCTCTTATTATTAAACCCATTAAGAGGGCCAACCAGCTATATTTTAATTAAAAGATTTTTATAAATTTTATATTAAAATCCATAATAAATTCGCAAAATTTTTAAAACATAACTTAACTTTATATGAAAATCATCCATGTTAAATATGACACTTGTCAGTCTATGCAAGGAAGTTGCTAAATGGTCCTTATGCATTTATAATTTGTTAAATTATTTGATTTGAGGAAAACATATCAATGAATATGTTTTCTAATTATTTTTTATTTTTTAATATGTTTATCATTGCCCCTTGTTTGTCAATGCTAATGTTTAGGAATGATGCTTGTTTATTTATATTAATTATTTATCAATGCCCCTTGTTAAGTATAAACTAATAAGTATAATATTTTTTAGATTTGTCGATTCATAGATGACATCCAAGTGGAATATATTTTTATATTTTTAGTGTAAAACCCATCTCCTAGGGTCTTCTCTTTCAATGAATTGGATTTGAGTGAGGTGAACTAAAATTTGGGCAATAACAAAGACATTGTCACCTTGATATGAAGAGATCATATAGAAGAATTACTAAGTGGTGAATGTAAGAGATCAGGGTATCCCACCACCTTACATATTGATGATAATACATTCAATCTTGTGCCATTTGATGGCCAAAAATTTAGGATTGATATATGTCTCCAATACATCCTGTGAGTATGGTGTCTTGTAATAGTTATTTTTTTAAATACATTTTTGTCCTATTTATGTATGTTTTATATAGATATTGGTGTATGTATAGCCCCAAGGATTATAGGTTGAAGATGATGTACATTATGAAATTTAAAATATTGTGAAGGTTGGTATTGGTAACCAACCTAATTGTAAGCATTGCGTCATGGATGCCAATGCAATTCTTCTATCTATATGCCGATGAAGGTTAAATAAAAAGATTTGAATACATATAAAAACATGGTCCATATGGATCATGTGGGGGGCATGGCTTTATTGATGCAAGAGATCAATGAATTTAGGGGTATTCATTGTATTTTGGCTCCATACATTATTGGTGCATTGCAGGATTAGGTGGAGAGATTATTTTTGTTGGGATTGACCCTTGAAATCATTCACAAAAAGCATTGTGACATGGTCCATGATAATCTTACATTGTTAAATGGTCATAAGGAGAGGGATGATTTCATGACCAAATACAACATCTATAATATTTAGGGAAGGATGAAAGTAACATAATACAAATTTGAGCCTAATGATGCATATAATATTAGAACCTTTATCACAAAAAATATGACAAATTCATTGTGTATGAATAATTTAAAAATAGGAACGAAGGAGAAACCTTTTGTCTTAAGCCTCCAAATTACTCAACAACATGAGTGGATGTTGAAGTATGCACACAATAATATAATTTAAATGGACTCTACATATGCGACAATGCACAGAAGGTACTTGTGGATCTCCAAATTTAAAACTTCACACTTATTATTATATAAGACTTATGTTTGTGTTTTACGATGTAGTTCATGTTGTAAATGCTTATTATATTTTATAATATGCATAATGGAGTTCCTCATATGTGGGTGTTGATGTTGAATGCTATTGTTTCATAATTGACATCATGGATGAAAAAGCTAGTGGTTAGTGTACATTATCACATGTTAGAATGGATAACAAATGCATTCATGGTGGACAGCACTCATGCTAAAATTGTTTCTATTAGGTAAGTTGAGCCCATGTAAATTATAAATATCTTTTATTGTTAGTGAAAATAATGTCTTATTTGATAATTTTTGTATGTTTATATTATCATTGTGAGTTTAGGGAGTGTTTCAATGTGAGGTATACCCCTGCATTTGGCATGTGAGAAGAGTGTGGTTGAAAAAATTGATTGCAAAGGTGAAGGATGGTGAAACAAGGCATGCAATTTTTAAAAGCTTGGGTGAAATAATGCAAAAATATCTTTTTGAATAGGCAATGATTCATGACTTTAACCTATTCAGGAAATAATAAACAACTGAATAATCATTCATCAACTATTGAAAAGATCAATGGTTCCACCACATTGGTATGTGTGAAACATGTTGTCATACAATTCCCCATGTAGGTCAAGAGACAAATATTACTATATAACTACATATCACTCTCATCTGAAATAATAGTTTATTAACATCGAAGATTGGATTAGTTGTTTTTTGTCATATTCATGTATTATTGGTGGAGCTAGATGTTCACGGAGATTGGGTTTTATAGGAATTTCAATATAGATAAATTATAGAACATGTTATGGATGAAATCATAATGCATCCTTGATGTGGCATGGGTAAGAAGCTAAATCAAGGAAAACAAATTTTATAAAGTTAGAATGGTAAGTCAGTATTTTGCAATGTGTGAATGCATGTGGTTAACCCAAAGCCATGTGTGAAAGCATATGTTGAAAGTCAGTGATTTGAGGAAGTAATTGAGAAATTAATTTTATTCATGAAACAATGTTCCCTTTTATTCAACTAGTAATGTTATTTCCCATATAATTATTCTTTGTGTATTTATTATTATATATCCTTATTATATTGATTTCATAAATTATTTTCATAGAGTTATTGACAAGCTTCCATTTATGGCTTGTTTAGGATGATGACAATCATAGTTTTTCTAACCTCACCCATGATAATTTTGTTGATGTTCTTGTAAATGAAAATGTTTTTGGTGATGTGGATGACCCCAATAATACCTAAATTCTCAAGATATATAGATTGATGTATAAATCACTTTGCACTCTTTTAGTTGACATGATAAGTCTTAATTTCCTTGAGAAGATTATCAAAGGTGGTTGTAACAAGTATTAATAAAATTCAATCTTTAATAATGGCGAGTTCAATCATCCTCATGCATAACTTTTCAAACATGTATAAGATGGTTATGGGACCATTCTACAATGCTAAATAGATTTTATTGAGAACATGAAAATCCACAGGCGTGCACCAATGAAAAATGAATAAGTCCAATTCCATTCCATACATAAAGTCTGATCAAAACATGTTACTTTTCAAGATAATTTGGATAGATCAACTATAAAGGATGCAGACCAACAATAGTTTCCTTGAAGAATGGTCTATAGACCTTGAATTGAAGTTGCTTGGTTGTCATAAAGTTTCTTAGGTGTACTTTTTTATAATGAGATGTTATATATGATGCTTATGGGTGTCATATGCCTCCACATAAGTTATGTACCATTTAATATTATATGCATTAATTTAATAATGTGTTAAAAATAATCAACATAATACAAAATTTTATGGAATAGCCTACAATGTTTAGAATGTGTATTTAGTTGATTTTCCAAAAAAATAATGTTGTGCATATTGTGCAATCTTAGTATTCCATTGGATCATAAAACTTAGGGTGTAAAATAACAAAATCCTCTTCATAATAAATTATTCAATGGAAAAAACTATAGCGAATTATGTTTTTAAAGAATTGTGTGTGTGTGTGTGTGCGTGTGCATGTGCGTGTGCGTGTGCGTGTGCATGTGTGTGTGTGTGCGTGTGTGTGTGTGTGTGCGCACGCCTGTGTGTGTGTGTGTGTGTGTGTGTGTGTGTGTGTGTGTGTGTGTGTGTGTGTGTGTGTGTGTGTGTGTGTGTGTGTGTGTGTGTGTGTGTGTGTGTGTGTGTGTGTGTGTGTGTGTGTGTGTGTGTGTGTGTGTGTGTGTGTGTGTGTGTGTGTGTGTGTGTGTGTGTGTGAAATCCTCTTCATAAGAAATTCTAAGGAAACATACCACTTAATGTATTGCATTGAAGCAAATAAAGTATTCTGAATTACTTTACATAAAATGATGCTTATTAAATTTTTAAAAGTAATTTACATGACTAGGTTAGTATATGCATTCATATAACTTTAAATTAAACACAGTTCTTAGTATTAATGGTGTTCATGTTTTTGTCAAACCCTATTATCTTAGCATAAAAGTGTGGCATATGAACATATAAAAGTCAACAACAAGAGAAAATATGTGAAATATGAAAAAAAAATGATATATATTTATTCACTAATTTTATGAAAGAAGTGTGATGTCATTGAGGATCCCAGATTTAGTTAGAACTAGGAACAATTATAAAATAACACCAAAAGTACATAGTTGATTCAATAATTGTATGAAACATGTTTAATCTCACTGAGGATTCTATATGTAGTTAGTATTAGGAATAAGAATAAGATGACAATAAAAGTGATTCAATGGTTGTATGAAACATGTTTGATCTCATTGAAGATCTAATATTTAGTTGGGATTACAAATAAGTATAAAACAAAAACAAAAGTACATAGTTGAAAACAATATGTCATATAAGTTGATATATGTTTATAATCTCCATTATGTATCAAATATTAGTGTAAGAACATTAATATCCTCAACATCCTCAAGCATATATGCAACATAATCATCCTTAACTATGTCTGCAATGTGAACATACTCATGCCTGGAACACAAATTATCCACTTGCAACATCAATAATTTCTTCTCCCCTTTCCTTCCTCCTTTTACGTCAAATCATCATTATATACTATTACACAAACTAAATACAATTAATTTCAAAAATAAAAACCACACTAAATTGATTCAATATCGAGAGTTATTGAAAATCTAGGAGAAACACATACACTCACCTTCAACTCTTGTCTTATCCCCTTAGCATTCTTTCTTGTAGCCAAGGCCTTTTGTTTTTCTTGTCAAGTTTTGTAACTCATGTGTAAGAACAAAATTTAAATGCATTGGTGAACATAATAATATAATGGAAAATACATAATGTATCATGAACTTTCAAAAAATCCCTTAGCCTTATAATCTCACACCTTCTTTTCTCTTAATTTTCTTTAGAATCGTAAATCTTGAGTTCTTATTCTATAGATGCCAACCCTTTGGGCTCAAATCATTGAAATCATACACATATTTTTTTAAAGCAAATTTAATATAATTGTGCATCTCTTATAATTGTTTCTCCAAATTTTAATCCACATACTTCCATTTTCTTGTCTTGATTGGATGCATTGCTACTTGATGGTCTATAATGAGAGGTAACATGTGTATTTCAGCATAATGTGAATTTAAAGTGGGTTTGGCAACTCAAAGATACCTAAGAGGATTGAATATCCTAAGAGGATTGGAAGTGATGATGATTAATAGGAGGGTTATAAATTCAAGGTTACCCCACCGTGGATGACTCCTGAGGTGGTGACTAGGTGGAGCAGGGGCCTGCTTCTAATATTTGGTCTCTAGGTTGCACTGTGTTAGAGATATCCACTGGGAAACTTCCCTTGGGTTGTAATTTTCATCCCCTAACTATAATGTATAGGATTGGTTTCACATAGGAGCTACCTAAAATGCCTTAGTATGTATCAATTCAAGGGAAGGATTTTATGGATAATACTTGAGAAAGGATCCTTGGTAGAGGTGGATCAGTGAAAAATTATTAGGCCATCCTTTTATCACTAAGGCAGGCTCCCTGGTTCTAAATGAAGGCTTGTTCAAGGGTCCTGAACCCCTGATTAGGCCTTTAGATTTGGGCAAGTGGAATTCCTAATCTTATAGTGATTCCTCTAGTGTTCCCATCTTAGTCTTTCCCAAGAATGTGTCAACAACCAAGTAGACACGGGTAGAGGCATGTGACATAGAAGAAAAGAAGGGCTACCAAAAAAGCCCTTCCCCTAAAGGTCATATTATACAGTTGGCAAGAGGTGAATTTAAGGAAATTGTAGAGAGGGGGGATAATTGGTTTGCAAGCCTCCAAAGTCAGTGGATTATTGTGAGGTCCCCTAAACAAAAGCCCTAAAACTCATATGAACCTTTTCCAAAGTTCACTAATGGTTTATTTTCCTAGGAGGTTCTTTCTGTATAGATTGAATAAGTGAATTACAACACAACTAGAGAATGTAATTATTGTGCCAAATAAGTGATATCTTGATCACAGGGTGATGGGTTTTCTTTTAGCATAGTGGTTGAATAAAATGATTTTAGAGTTTATAAAGTTTAGTATGCCAGTTAATTGCTTAAATATTTCTCCAAGAGCATGGATATTAATAACTCTTGTTCTTAGAGAATAGGAACATACATGTTTGAGAGTGGGCACTCATCCTTGAATAAGTGTTTATTGACACTTAGATCACAAAAAATATTATCCTTGTCATATAATCTTCTCTCAAAATTGTTCCACTACATTGAAGATTAAGGGATTTTTAAGTTGCAATAGCATAATGTATTCATTTGAATGTAATTTTTATTAAGAAATAATTACACTTCATTTTAATTGCTTAAAAATGATAATTCATATCTCTTCAAGACAAAACAAAGGGAGCTCTTCCCAAAAAAATGTTTGATTTATGCCATACATGTAATATAATAGAATTAGAAATTTATTATTTTTATAATATAAATGAGGAAAAAGGTTGATATTCAAAACTTTCATCGCTAGGGTTTTTCATTTTGATTATATTTTATCAAGAACAATGTGGGTTATAGTAGTTGTTAACTAGTATCAAAACCTTGTTCATTGACAAAACTTATGAAATGAAGTATTGACATTTACCCTAGTAGAAATTGTAACCTTGATGGAAATAATGAAAGATCATAAATGATTCCCCGAATTTTTATAAAAATAAAAAAACCTCACTCATAATATGAAGATGATAGGACCAAATATTCTAGAATAAAAACTAATAAACTAACAATAAATGAAATCAATCAATTTTCAACCACACACTAAATCCATAAACAAGTCTTCTAGATAATTAACATAAGAAAAATAAGTTGAATAAAAAATTACTGCCTGCAATTAAAGTTGAAGCCATGACAAAGCCATAGAACCCCATTTTATCAAACTAAAAAACTCTGTCAAGAAAT
Organism: Torreya grandis; assembly: GCA_037957365.1. Taxonomy (NCBI): domain Eukaryota; kingdom Viridiplantae; phylum Streptophyta; class Pinopsida; order Cupressales; family Taxaceae; genus Torreya; species Torreya grandis. Next base: position 1,640,713 of record JARHVA010001045.1, on the reverse strand, counting down.
ATTTTATCAGAGACTCGATAACATCTTTAAGACTACCCACTTGAAAAGAAGAAATTGAAAAAGTCAGCATTGTCAATATCCATTAGTGAAGCATCTTCTACATAAATTTAAGTTTTTTCCTCTTAAAAGAACTAGATTATTAAAAAAAATTATATAATCATCACATAAATTCCAATTATTATTATTTTTCATTTGGCAAGTTAATATATTGAGAATGAAAAGGTGTTACAAAACTTGCTTATATGCTTGGCAATGCACTTATGATTCCAAAAAGTAATGGTGAGAAAATATTAAAATGTAGAAAAACACAAAGTATATTGGTTTCTATGATTTCAATAATCATCTTTTGTTTAGTGACAACAAAAATATAAAATCTTTGTGGTAACTCTTTTTAAAATGAGTTTACGATGGATATATTGAGTGTATATGGTTTGAGTGTTGGCTACCCTGAGTCTGTGGTTTGAATTTTTTTGGGCTCAGGGTTTTGTTGACTTTGTGTTTATCTAGTAGATAGTGCTTGGCTTAGAGATGTTACTAATATTTTCATTATCGAAAAAACTTGGACAATCAAAGACACCCAATTCCTTTATTATATTGGGACAATCAAAGACAATTAATTCTTTTACTATTGAAAAAAATGAGACAATTAAAAAATAATAATACAACCAATCATCCTTAACCTCTAATAAAATTTAAACATAAATTATTTCTATACAAATTTATCCACTTAACGAATACACTATAAAAAATTATCAACAATATCATATTGTGAATATTTTATTTTATTTTATTTTTATTTATTTTATTTTATTTTTTAAAAAGTATACTTTATATTTCCTTTTTTCCCATAATTTCATTTATCTTTTTTAAGATTTATTATTTCAAAAATAAATCTATAACAAAAATATTAGTCGAATAAATAAATGATACAAATAACCAAAAAGATGCATGAAATCATACAAACACCTTAAATACTATATATTAAAATGTCTTCCACAGCTTCCGAAGTCTAGGGAGCTAACATTATATTCTTTTCCAATGTTTCTCAACTAAGTTTGGAATCTTTGGATATTGACATATGGAAGCGATGGCAGAATTTATAAAATATCAGGAAAATCATCGCCGCCGCTTTGCCGGCTGCCGTCCAATGCATAGGTGGTCATCAATTCAACTAAGGTCACATGAGTTTTTTATCAATTGGATTTTGTCTTCTTTTGGTTCAAAATTCAAATATTGAATTATTAGTTATGTGAGAATGTAAAAAGTTGGGAGACTAAAAAAGAGATATTCCTCTTTCCTTTTTTTATAAAATTATGTATGATTTAAAAAGGCACTCAGATTCTATGAGGCCATTTTGAAATTTAAAATATATTTCTTTCTTTATTTCATAACTATTTTAAATTGAATTTTGTCTCCTTTTGACTCAAAATTTAAATATCAAATTATAACTTATGTGAAAATGTAAAAAGTTGGGGAATTGAAAAAGAGGTGTTCCTCTTTCTTTTTTTTATTAAATTGTACATGAATTAAAAAAGGTGAGCACCTTTTTAAAAAGAATGCACATCTTTTGAAGGATATTCTTTGAGCATAAATTTAAATTGGTTTGGTTTAACAAGCTTAATCAATGTGTTTATATATTATTAAGGGCGTAAATCTTTTTTATTTTTAATTTGGAAAGAAATGAATGAAATTGTAAAAAAGAAAAGAAAAAGGCACACTCTCTTTACAAAAAGTGTGTGTCGTATATAATGTAAAAATTGTACACCTTATTTATTACATAAGAAATACTTTCTATGCAGTGCAAAGAAAGCACATCCTTTGTATTGTATTTTAAAATATATATTTTTTGTTTGTAGATGTTTTATATTTAGTAAAATAAAGATTTCAAGTATATATTTAAACTTAATTTATATTCTTATACCTTAAATTTATTTTACTAAATATAAGAAATTAGGGTTATTCTGAATCTTTTCAAATTAATTCGTGTGTTGTTAGATTTAAATATTAATTAACATGTTAAAATATGACATTTAAAAAACCCCAATCATAATTGATGTGATTATCAGAGTTATTCGACATATTTAAAGAAAATGGTGTAATATATTGTGAATCTGTAATGAAAAGTAGATAATTTTATACAATTTTTCATTACAATTGAAGTCCTAAATCTTTAAATAATGTGTTAATTCAATTTTGCAAGGTAATATAGTTTAATTTCTGTCACTAAAAATAAAATAATTGGTCTCATCGATGAGATCAATTAAGACCAACTATTTTATTTTTAGTGATGGAAATTAAGCAAGGTAATCTAATTTAATTTCTATCATTAAAAATAAAATAATTGATCTTGTCAATGAGATGTGGGCGAGTTGGTAAAGTGGTTTGGATGTTTCTATCCCATCCAAATTCAAATCTCATTGGACATGTGAGGTCGGTTGTGGTCTTATGTGATGTATTCGAGACTATTGGCTATAATTCTGGTAATCGTGATGGTGGTTGTTATCATGTTGGGATCTGGGCCCATGTGTCCTAGACCAATTATAGCTCCATTCAAAATCCATTATCAATCTAAAAATAAATACAAATAACTGATCTCATTTTTATTATACAACATGATGTTATAAAATTTAGTAGAATTATTAGAGATGTAGTTAAAAACATACATGAGGGATGAATCATACACCTTTTTCTCCATTTATAATCATCAATTATGGATGAGATCATACACCTTTTTATCCGCTCACAATATTTGATTATGGGTGAGATTATACACTTTCTTATTCACTTAAAATCATCAATCAGGGATGAGATCATACACTTTCTTCTCCACTTACAATCATAAGTTAAAGAGCACAGACATTTTCTTACTAAAAATGAGTTGCCCATGTATGAATCTTCTTGTGTCATGTTAATGACAAAATAAATGGTTTCCAGTCTAATTGGTCATTTTATGTTAGTTTTAAAGCAAAAAATGATGTAAGCGCATTAATGTTTTCATCTTTGTAAAAGTGAATGTTGTATGCTAGTTTTAAATTCAAATTTTTGTGTGTTCAGAACAACATTTGACACTTAGAGTATGTCAAAGGCAAAATTGCATAAAATTATGGTAGATTTTACTTTTTTGGAAAATTTACCTACTAAGTGAAGTGTGCATTATTTCTAGCATTCTCCCATGTTGCTTCAAAACTAATTAAATTTTTTCTTCTTTTTATTATGTTAATTATTGCTTCGTAAAGAATATGAGCCCATTGCTAAAATATCACATCCATTTGTTGTTCACATTAATATGAAATAACAATATTATACCTTCATCCTTAAATAATCCTATCAAATTAATATAGATAGGACTATTGAGTTAGTCTCAGTTCATTTCAAACACATGCCAAGTTATGATCCTGAGATGTGTGGGTTATGGGCCTTCGAGAGATAATTCCCCTTAAGCTACTCAAAAACTAAAATAACCCATACTGATCTAGATCACAATAACCTAAGTATTGGTCTCTAATGAAACCACACCTACTTTCAAGTTTCCTACATGTCAACTCATGCATACTTCACAAGTAGAATTAGGGCTATTCTAGTCCTCTGAAAACCTAGAGAGTGATATTGGGTATAAATCCTCCTCATACTTGAGGCCAATGATTATATCAACATATAATCTTAATTAATTTTCCTCGACACTTAATTCTCATCCTTAATTTAACTATATATAAACTATATTCATGAAGTCCCATTATGAAGCCACCACAATTCACTAAGATCTCAGACCACCTCATTATACATAAAAGGGTGGGTTGTAGTTGAATTATAGATAAAAGTGACTCTAATGCATCTACGTGGATATCACCACCAAATATTTCATCGATGCAACCCAATTTAAGTTGGGTTCTATAATAAAACATGTTTGTGAACTTCCAAGTTCATGAGGTTCAGTGGTGAAATAAGTGTCACATTTGAAGTTAAGACATCGCAGTCCACCAATTACATGACCACTAACTATTATCGATTAAAATATTGAAGTGGATTACCCTTTTAGTGCTTATTGCATATCCACGTTACCATAATCGATAGTCCATTGTAGGTCTCCAATAGAATAGGCTACATTTTATATCTTAATGGTTACATGTTGTCAAACACATAATGATTACCTAAATTATACCACATGAATGTGAGGCTCTAGGATCATGACATGTGCCATGATCATGGATGGTCTCAGTTTTAACCAATCACCAAAGCAATCTACCCTTATGCCAAAGACACTTATCACATGTTTGAGATAAAAATACAACTATCAACCCTATCCACATGGCTACCTAGCTGACTATGGTGTAAAAGACATACTATGTGGCCTATGACATGAAAAAAGGATTTAAACTATCCATGTGTCCTTTGTACCTTTAGTTATTATCGCATTTACATGCCCACATTACCATTAAAGTGTTAACATAACCTTTAAGACTTCATTGTGTATGTGATTCAACTCTAGTAAGATGGGTTCCATAAAATAATGCATCCATAGACTTAAAAATTTCACAGAGTTATCAAATAAACACGATATGGTATTCAAGGCGATACACATAACCACCAAATCATCAATATTGTGTAATCATCAAAGGATACCATATACTTCATTGTGTATTTTAATAAAACCATTGTATATCCAAATGACACATTATTTTTAAATGACTAATGCATATACAAATGACCACATTATATTATAAACAAGCATCCATATAACACCTAATAATATAATTATATGCACTCCCTTACTTTATTCATTTTATAGGGTATCCAAACACATGTGACCTCAACACATTAAGTTCTTATTACTTATACATGTGGTAAGCCTAATGGTCACTACGAACCTGATAATAAATAAGTCATGGTCTAAAAATCATTTGGTACATGGACTTATATAATAATTCATGGAGTCTCTAGGCAAAATTCATTGTTGTATTTGATGTAAAAGGTAGCGGGATCTAGAATATTTCCAATAGCATTAAATCATTTTATTTTGGTATGTGGAATGTGATTTATCCTTATTTGATTTTACATGCATATTTAAATTGTATTCACATATTTAATGGAGGGAAGTATGTGAAATGACATAAATTATACATCATTAAATTATTAATCTCCTTTATTTAACATTTTCTTCTTCATATTATTAATTTTGAATAAAATTTTGAAATCTACACAAAATAATTACTTTTATTCATTGATAGTTTTATACATTTAATCATGAGATATCTTATGAATATGGAATCTACCCTTATCACAATTAACTAATACAATTTCTATTCCATAAGTATGAGTTGTTATTATAATTTATCATACACATACATACCTCTTATGTATTAAAATATCCAACAATTCCTTTTTTTATTGTGGACAAAAATACCATTTAAGAACTAAAATGAACATATACTTCACACATGATGATGGACAAGAATTCATCAAACATAGACATGGACCCATCAAGCAATTCATGGAAACTCATCACTAAACTAACATAAATAGTAGGATTAGCCTCACTACAATTCTAATAAAAAACACATTCTACTACAATAAATGTGGTATGGAACTCCACTTTAATTTCTTAGTAGAGGATACATACATCTAGTTATAGTGAGTGTTGGGCTTTTCACTGAATTTTACATTTATAGCCTCTATCCTTAATTATTGCCACCCTATTGCGGATAGCATAAACAACAACAATGACACTGATTGCCATTTTTGGTATTAATTGATTTGGCATATACATATTTTTTAGGGCATCAAGTTAACCTGAAAATGTGTTCAATACAAGGAAACATTTTAATAATATTGACTTTGACGACACACATAGGTTGTACAAACTGACGTTTATTGATTAAGATGAAAATACTAGATCACTATTAACAATACTTGTAAGTTAGACTAATATATAGAACGTCATGTGTAGACACCTAAATCTAGCCACCAATAACCTCCAACTAGGCTTTTGACTAATTTCCACCCAAAATGCATAATTTGGCCTGAAAACACTAAAATGCATTAAATGAGTTGAAATTGACATATTCAAGTGCTAATTTTGGCCATGGTATCACTAAATGGGGAAATAAAATTTATGGGATAGCTAACTTTGATCAGATCGTTTCAAGTCAAAATGCTAATTTTGCACCTAGGTGTTATGGATTATTCTTTCCTATCAAAACTCTTGCACACAATGCATGACTTTGTTATTTTATGTTGATAACATCCTAAATGAGATAATAGATCCAATCCATTTAGCATTGACTTCCATTTCTAATCCAGTCAAATCTTGGACCAATAACAAGGCATTCTAATCAATTTGTGCACAAAGTGCTTAATCATGTTTAAGAGCTAATTAACCCAAATGAAGGTATAATTAATAATTCCATGGAAACTTGTTGAATAATTTGTTTTGGAAATGAATATTGAATATCTGCATCATCAAGTGACCTCATTTCTTGGAAAGACATCCCTAGGCCATAAATGCCATAAATATCAGGATTCATGCCTCCCATGCCTCATTAAAGCCCTCCAAGCTTCTTAATTACTCCTCTATCTCAAATATTGATGAGCCTATTTATAAATTCTAACTGCATAATTGGATTATCCTTAGCCACACATCTCATTCTTGAGATGGATGGTTTAGGTTGATTCTAGACATTTACAAAAATCTATAAATAGGAGGCCTTACCACATGAATTTTAACACATGATTATACAAAGTTATAATGCATAATTTATTACAAAACTTCATGAAACTAGTGTTACCATGAAAAATTCATTCCAAGCCAAGCCAAGCCACAAGCCAAAGGTTCCTAGGAGAGATGGCGGTAGCCAAGCTTCCATTTCCAAGGACTTCATGAGCACAAAGCCGAGTAAGCCACTACTACAAAGGCATTTGGAGCATCCAAGGAAGGTGAAGGAATTATTATTATTTTTCCTTACTTTTTAGTTGTGTTTGTCATTTGTTTTTATTGCTAAGCTCACCCTAGTAACTAGGCATGAAGATGTTAGCTTAGTGTGTTTTTGATTGGTTTCATTCACTAACACCATACTAATCTCCTCTTCTTAGTCAAATTTGTAGTTCACATAATGGCACGCCTGGTGGCACTAGACACATCTCAAACATGAATAAGATCATTTTACAACTTTAAAATCTTCATTTGGATCATTAAAACTCTTGCAATTTGATTTTATAACTTTGTTTGACAATTTTCTTTGTCACAGGTTTACACCGTAAGCATCGTCGGTTAGTAAAACTGTCATTGGTTGGCATAACCATCGTCGATCACTATTGGTGTAACCATTGTCAGTTAGATAACTATCATCAATTAGTAAGTGTAACCATCATTAGTTATATAATTGATGTCAGTCACTATATTTTTTCTTAAAAACACAAACCCGAGAGCTAATAGGCCATTTTAAAATCCCTGGTTTGGGGTCATACAAACTCCGTTTTGGATGATTTTTTTTTAAAACCACATGTTTTGTGCTAAATTTTTAGAATTTGATATTATTTTAGCTTCAAGTTTCAAATATTTTTTTACAAATTTTGAAAATTTATTTAAAATATTTCTAATCTAACATATTTGCTTTTGGGGTGATGCCTTAAGGGTATACAGGTAACCAATGGACTTAGAACTTGTTCAAACATGCTATTAAGACATCTTTGGCATGATTTTAAAATGAATTAGGGATCTTGTTTTTGGTGATTAATGAAAGATTTAGGTGCTTAAGTGAATGTTTTCATAATTTAGGCTTTCAAAGTTCACAATCTTAAGACAAAGGGATCAAATGAACACCACCTCATCTTCATTTGGGCTTAAAAATGAACTCATCTTTCCAAGATTTTTGTCTTCAATAGTTTCTTGATCTAATTTTTGTTTGGAAAGAAGAGGGATGTTGCGTGTATGCTCTTCTATTTGTCCCCTTTAGGGAACCCTTGGAATCAAAAGTGTCATTCCTGTTACAAAAAGCCTAGTCCAAGGCTTAGAAAGAATGTCATCTAAAGCACTCCCCAAAAACTCGTCAAAGTTTAGGTGACCTTGAAAATGACCCTAAAGTATTTATTTTTATGTCTTTTATTTCATTGTATCTTGGCTTGAGAGGGGATGTCTTTACCTCCCATGAGTTCTTTAGGGAAGCTTTGACCCAGGGTTTCATCTCCTGACATTGAATTCATTTGGCTCCATATTGGAGTTACACACAAGACGTATCTGCATTTGGACATCACACTACACTGAGTGAACAACAGGATGTAGTGGTTTTAAAAAGTACTAGACATTTTTACAACTATCCAATGCTTTGGTCACCCAATTTCTATGCTTGTCTTTTGCATTATTTGACATGAAATTCATTGTGCAATTGATTCCCCTAGAAACATTCGAAAGCTTGCTAGTTTAGTCAACCCCACATTACCATACCCTTGCTAGGATTTGTAAAATTATACTTAGTGTATTTTGGTCATTTTTGCTTGGTATATTTTGAGACTAAAACTTGTTTGTTTGTTCATAATCCATGTCAAAACAATGTATTTTAGTTGAGGAAGGTAGTGTTATGCTGCCCAAATCATGTCAAACCATTTATACCTTTGAGTCTTTTGAAACATAAAATAGATCACATCATTCGAGCATGCTTACGTCATTAGGCTGCTCAATTTGTTTTAAGACTTGTTTCACCTTGTGTCAAAAACCATTTATTTCAAACCATTGTGTATACCATTTAGACCTTTATCTTGTGTTGTCATGGTGTCGAATATTATCTATCTTATTTAGTAAAATCCTAGTTTTTAACGTTGAGTTTTCAATTAGCCTTGTCAAGTTTAGATTCAAAAATTGATTGATTTCTATTTAGGCCTTAATTCATGGGGCTGATACATAGATCTTTCTCTTTTGGGTTGCATAACTTCAATTAATCGATTACCCAAATTTGAAAACTATTGATGGTTTTTTTTGTTTAATGACTATCCTCATCATTATTTGTGCCTTTATTTGGGAGAACGCAACCTTTCTCGAAGAGCCTTTTGTCTTATGCCTTATGCTAGCTGATCATGTTTATGGTTGATTCTGTGTGTCGGGTCTATGCCAAAGTTATTTCCAAACTTGTTAGATTAAATAAAATCACATTAGCCTTTGTTTCAAGTCTAGATTTTTATGCCATTTGGCCAAAAGTCCTAGCATATGCCTATTTGTTTGATCTTATCTTTTGACTCCATGTTTGGACAAAAGACCTAGTCACTTGACTTTTCCCTTTCCTAGTTTAGACCTTGTTTGGAACACTTTGACCTAGACCTTTGACATGCTAGTTTTTATTTAGATGCTTGACCTTTTGTGCATATGACATTTGACATTAGACTATTTTATGCCAAGTCTTAACACAAATCATTTTGGAGATACAACTCCACCCCTTCGACTAAGTGAGACCAAGTTTGAACCATTTGTCTTTTGGAATTTTTTTTAGAGTTTGTAGAACTCTAAGCCTTTTTAGTTTGGAGCTTTCATGATTTATGCAGATATGTCTAGCTACACTTATGGTGGATTCAAGTATAATCCAACTTATGATATAATGGCCACACAAAATCCCACTAGGAACCCCTATAGCAAAATATTTTTTAAGGAGTTTTATTATTCTCCTTATAATACTCCATATGGGGAACATAGTCAAAATCCACAAAATCCAAATTGAGACCTTGATTGGCATGAAGAGGCTTGTGACAAGGACTTTGATGAACCAAATATAGATAATTACATTAGGGATACATATCCATACCCTCTTTACAATAATCAGTACATGGAACATAGTCAAGAACCAACTTATGAACCAACTCATGATTGGGATGATATGGTTTATGAGGAAGACTTAGATGCTTTAGCTTGTGAAATCAATCAAGTTCCTCAACATCCTTTTATTATCCAATCATCGGCTACCCCTAACCATCCTTTGGATTATATGAGCTATCAACCTCCACAATATCCAAAGAATACCATTACCATTTCAAGACCTCATCCTTTAGCTTGTGCAAGCAATCAAGCTCCATAATGCCCCTTCATCATTCCAAGACCTAGTCTTTTATTTTTGTGTGAACAAACAAGCTCCATACTACCCTATCATTATAATTTTATAACTTCATACTTTAGCTTATGTGAACAATTAAGCTCTACAACACCCCTTCATCATTCCAAGACCTAGTCCTTTGGATTGTGAGAACAATCATGCTCCACACTACCCTATCGTTACCATTTTAGGACTTAATCCTTTGACTCATGAGATAAATCATGCTCCCCAATGCCCTACCATTATCCAACCATAAGTCATTCCTCACCTAGTGCCAATCCCATCCAAACCTCAATCGATCCAATCCTTCAAAGACCAAGCTATGTTCAGAATTGGTATTTTCTAACTCATTACAAACCAAGGCCAAGAGAACTAACCAATATAAAATGTGGATATTGACTTAACCATTTTTGATAAGTCATCCTGTGATGAATTTCATATTGATCCTATATCAGTTGTTGAGGAGTCTCACACTGGTGAGCTAGTCTTGTCGAGTCACTTCTTAATGATTATAACCACCTTTAAGAAAATCATTACCTCGACCATGTGCCTATTTTTCAAGAGCCTCTTTTTTATAAGCTAATCTCTAAGGAGTTATCTCTTGACCTTTATTCCATCCTAGAGGAGTCCCACTTTGATAGACTAGTTTTTGTGGAGCCTATTATGCCATCACAGGATATTACTTGTCCAATACCAAAAATTCAACAAGACATCATTGTAACAGATTACCCATCAGATAAAGAATTAGAGTTAGAGTCAGTTTTTATTTTTAAATTGACATCAGATTTAGCATCAAAAGTAGAATCAACACCAATCTCAACCTCAGATTCAAATTCCCTGGAGTTAGAATCAGATTCAAAAGAAGAATATGTTTATGGTTGTTATAACATTGGTTACGCATGCCTTGCAAATCAATTTGAATATATTTGTGATCCTTCTATAGTTTTTTAGGATGAGTACTTCATCTTTGACACAAGTTATCCTAGTATCTTCTATGAGGCTTATGCAGCCTTTCCCATTTCATTACCAGTCCACATGCCATTACCATCAACCAAAATAACCATATCATTGACATTCCATCTCCCAAAAGTGTCGATTGGGATTGAAAAAATCACACTTTATTGAATTGCATCCATGGTGACATGGCATTTGAAGAAGAGCAAGGAGGCCAAGACTACATTCAGGTAGTAGAAGAACATTCTCCTAGTGAAAACTTTTCAGAGGTGTTAGGGGACAATCAAAGTTAGAACTTAGAATCTTCTAGTGAAATTTTTTTAGAAGCACTAGAAGAAAATCAAATTCAAAATCCAATGTTCATTAGTGAAACCTTCTCAGAGGTACTACAAGAAAATCAAGACAAGTTCATTGGTGAAAACCTCTTTGAGGCACCAATATTTGAGCACAAAAGTTCTTCACTTCTTGATGAAGATAAAAATAAATATCAAATAAAAATAGCTTTCAATCTATAGTGTAATCAGATGGTAGCTACTCTCAAGATCAAACAATAGAAAAATTTGGTGGTCCTATCAAGAGAACAAGTCTTCAACCCCACGATAACCAAAGTTATGTTGAATCTAACATCAGCAACATTACATGTGACTAAAAGTCCCGATCTTCATTTTTTTCCCCACCATTACCCTTTCCATTATCATCTACCATTCCATTTCAAAAACAAACATATCATCCAAATTTTATCCTTGTTTACCATCCATGGCCATACTTTCCTTTGCAGAGGCTACAAACATACCTTGTCTCGATGTTTGAAGGAATCAAAATTAATGACTAATGAAGATCACAACAACATTCTCAAAATCTAAATTTACAAGCCATTTTTGACAAAATAGTTATTTAGACAAGGTGTGGGATAGTAATTAACATGATCGAGTATTTTTTTATGTCATTTGTTGATTCAAATATGTATCTCCCCATCAATAGGAAAAATAGAATCAAAAATCACACCCAAGCCAAAAATGCGTACCATACCATTTCATTGCCATACCATTTCCATTGTTACATATTCATTTTCCATTGTCTCATATTATTTTTATTCACCCTATCACTTGGGGGAAAACCCTCTTACCATTTTATACTATCCTATCATTCCATTCATATCTAGATCAAAGCCTATTTTTAGTTCATCCTACCCAATCATATTTTGATCTTGGTTCATTTGGTTCTTCCCACACCTTTTGTGGGGTCATTCCAATCAAGTTTCAACAATCAATCCAATCCATGTTTATAATGACAATGTATGAAAGTAGTGTGACAGTTGATCTGGTAAGATATCTATCATCCTATATCCACATTATTTATGTGAGCTTGATTATAACCACCTATGGGCAAATTAGTGTCTCACCAGTCTTGATACTAATTATAACTGCCTATGGGAAAATTAGTATCATTGACCTATTCTATTGTATCCTAGTTATAACTACCTATGGGCAAACTAGGGGCAACTCTTTTTTATCATGCATTGCCACATCACCTTGACATCATTGTTTTTATTTGACTGGCCATTTTATGGATTTGAGAACTTGTTGGGACCTAGTTGGTTTTTCCCTACCTTTTGTGTGGATGGAATTACTATGACTTGAGGTCATTTTAGGACTATGTAGGTCATGCTCAATTCATGTTGAGGTCACCTAAGTCCCCCTTTCCATACGCTCTCATCATTTTGTGAGCAACCTAATCCAAATACTCTCATCATTTTGTGAGTAGGTATCTTATCATTCTTGATCAAATTAAGATACTTCAAAATTCCAAAAACATTCATAATATTTCAAAAATCCAAAAACATTTATGTTGTCTAAGCCTAGTCAGTTATCCTCAATCCACCTTACTAGGGCATTGTCATTGTTAGGATGCTTTCTTTTGATTTTTTTTAGGCTTTTTATTTTTTTTTTAATTTCAAGTTGTTTGTTTGTTTGTTTTTCTATTTGTTTATTTATTTTCAGCACTGTTGCCTCGACTCAATCTATATGCATTCATGGGTGATTCCTCGAGCACATTATTCTTGAGTCTATCCATATTCATACATCAATATTATCATCATGGTTTTTATCATTGGTGTATTTTTTTGAGTTTTTATTAGATTGGGAGTCAGTCCTTATTCATATTTTATGATATTCTTCATTGTGTTCTATCATGAAGCCTACCATCACATGCTACAAAAAAAATTAGTTTTAGGAAGGTCTACAATTAATGGAGTTGCAAAAGTTTCTCCTTGGTACCTTGTCAAATCCTCCCATCCCACCCTTGATCAAATCAATCCATTAACCATTCTTATTGTATCATTTATAATCAAGATGAGCATCTCCTCATTGGTAGGTACAACTAAATCATTCACACTAATCAATCTTATTCTTCTATTCATCTATTTTATCACTTTGCACTCGCTCATCTTTAATCTATATTCTAGGTTATATCCTTGAGTTATTCTTGTTAATCATCCCTAATTGGGGAAAAATCATCTTTAACCAATCTAGGTCCTCTTAATGATTATAACCACCTATGAGCAAATCATTATTTTGACTTCTATTCCTGATTATAATTGCCTTTGGGAAAATTAATATCTTTTTTACATCAATGCATGCAAGAATTTTCTTATTTGGATTAATCTCAACCACAGGTTAATTCCACCTTTTTTCTAGTTTCTTTTTGAGGGATCATCCATCAACAAATGTGATGGCCACTCCCTTGAGGGGGCATCATCATAGGCTTCCCAAAACCATTTGGAGCCTTGTTCTTCAACCATCATCTTCTTTTTGGCATACAGGTCATTTTTGATTCTTTGACAATACATTGCTTTACCTATGGTTTGCAATATTTTCCCAAATAGGGTCAAACTATAGACACCTAAATCTAGCCACTAATAACCTCCAACCAGGCTTTTGACCAATTTCCACCTAAAATGCACAATTTAGCCCAAAGCCACTAAAATGCATTAAATGAGTTAAAATTGACATATTCAAGTGCCAATTTCGGCTAGGGTATCACTAAATGGGGTAATACAATTTATGGGCCAACTAACTTTGATCAAATCATTTCGAGTCAAAATGCCAATTTTGCACTTAGGTATTCTGGATTGTTCTTTCCTATCAAAACTCTTACACAAGATGCATGCTTTTGTTATTTGATATTGATAAAATCCTAAATGGGATAATAGATCCAATGTATCTGACATTGACTTCCAATTCTAATCCAGTCAAAATTTGGACCAATAACAAGGCATTCTGATCAATTTGAGTAATTTGTGCATAAAGTGCTTAATCATGCTTAACATCTAGTTAACCCAAATCAAGGCATATTCAATAATTCCATGGAAATTTGTTGAATAATTTGTTTTGAAAATGAATATTGAATATCTACATCATCAGATGACCTCATTTCTTGAGAAGACATCCCTAGCCCATAAATGCCATAAATATCAGGATTCATGCCTCCATGCCTCATCAATGCCCTCCATGCCTCTTAATTTCTCCTCTATCTCAAATATTGATGAGCCTATTTATCAATTTTAATTGCACAATTGGATTAATCCTTAGCCAAATGTCTCAATCCTGAGATGGACAGTTTAGGTTGATTCTAGACATTTACAAAAATCTATAAATAAGAGGCCTTACCACATGAATTTTAACACATGATTATGCAAAGTTATAATGCAGAATTGATTACAAAACTTCATGAAACTAGTGTTACCATGCCAAATTTATTCTAATACAAGCCAAGCCACAAGCCAAAGGTGCCAAGGAGAGATGGAGGTAGCCAAGCTTCCATTTCCAAGGACTTCATGAGCACAAAACCGAGCAAGCCACTACTACAAAGACATTTAGAGCATCCAAGGAAGGTGAAGGAATTCTTGTTTTTTCTTACTTTTTAGTTGTGTTTGTCATTTTTTTGTTACTAAGCTCACCCTAGTAACTAGGCATGAAGATGTTAGCTTAGTGTGTTTTTGATTTGGTTTCATTCACTAGCACCATACTAATCTCCTGTTCTTAGTCAAATTCCTAGTTCACATCAAGTACCCCAAAAATGCATACTTTACAAGGATATATTTTTTAATTCAATTTTAACAATACAAACATATGTGATTTACTCACACAAACAATAAACACACAACCTAAACCGATAATATAAATTGAAAAAAATATAAAATAAACCAAAACTAAACAAATAGTATTGACATAGTAAACAATGACTATAGACATTTGAAAGACTAAAACAATAACCACATATGCTATTTGGACACTATCATTCATATTAAAAACACACTATATAACACATTTCAAATGTTTTAAAGATTATATATATATATATATATATATATATATATATATATATATATATATATATATATATATATATATATATATATATATATATATATATATATAAAGAAAATCAAAATATTACACCTTACTAACTCTATCAAACTATTTACGAAATTATAATCTTTAATTGACCCACATCACAAGTGATGGAATGAAATCATTTGCATATCATTGATTTTGCATGGACTGATAAGAAATGAAATTGATGAGGATGGGGTTTGTGTACCAAGAGGATGTGTTATAATTTCATGGGGGTGTTTATGAATTCATTCACATGGTGGTGTAGGATCCAAATGCAAAGTCATCAGGATGTCAGATCTGAATTATGCAGTTGTAAATTTTTGGCCTGAAACCAACTTTAAAAATCTCACATGGATTAGAATAGGGAAATATTATGAGCATCTTTTATAGTTTAATCAATGGTGGGTAGAGATCCAGGGCCTTATTAATTCACATTCTTAGGTGCTTACAGATGTTTTTCATATTTAGGACCATTCACAGTAGTCATGAAACTTCACAATGAGATTCAAATATGAATCCATGAGCCTACCAAGGCATGAATCACACCACTTCCATTTTTCATCACCATGATAGATGTGTAGCTGGAAGTCTTGTGATAAAAACCCTTGGCTACAAGGATGGTGTAACCACTACAATCTTTGCCTTTGAATACAAAGCAACCATTACCACAGAAGTAAAGAGAAGCAAAAGCATAACCATAGGCATAAACTGAGCCATTTATGTCTTCATCATAACCAACCTAAGGCAAGAGAAAAGATAAATTTGATATAGCATCACCACCAAAGATGAAGAATCGCATCTTAAACTCATGGTTAAGGGATAAGATCATGCTAGAAATTATGATTTATTACAACTAGGGGTCACTGTGCATTAGGTATATAAATCCATGTTGGAGGACATTGGAAAGTAAACTTACAATCAAGATGAGGCTAAAGTGTTTTTCTTTTAAAAATTAGTGTACACTTGTTAGCTCTGCAACAATGTGCATGCTATATTCATATTTGAGATAACAAAACCTCCATAATCCATTATCATGGACATGGCCATAAAAGAAGAAAAAACAAATTAAAAATGATAAAATTTTCAATGATCGGTAGGTGCATGATCATCATATGCAGTGATGATTCCACTACAAACCATCAAGCAATAAATGGGGATGGGATAACTAATAACATGACAATGAAATCCCTAAAAACCACTTATGCATAGACTGTGTGCCCATTAGACTTCTAGGACATCACCTATAGTCCCATAATGAATGAGAACCTTTATCATGGTGGAAGGTGTTTAAAATAAGGAGTCAAAGGCAAAAAAAAGAGTGGAACAATAACTATTTGTGTAAACCCATTAATCTAAGTGTCAAAATAAAAATCTAATCCCACCTGATCATGTGGATTTATTTGTGAGTAAGCATATAGTGTCTATTTATTCACTTTAATCTTCACTAAATCATTCCCCACTTCCTTGTACACCCCATTCACCCCCTTCTCCATGATTGTCCCCTTATACCCCACTCATGCAGTTCAGCCTGAGGTAGCCACCATGCAATAAAAGATCACACCACAATAACCATAAATAGAGCAATATCAACCACACGTAGATATCAAACATAAGAAAATACAAAAAAAATGTGATGGTAGAGGAAGAAGCTAAAAGCCATAGGAAGAATCGAAAAAGGAAAACCAGAGAAGCTCAAGCAAGTAGAAGAAGAAAAAAATAAGAAATAAGAAGAAGATCAAAAGAGGAATAAATATGCAAAGAAGAAGAGGAAATAGGAAGAGGAAGATGTGAATAAGAATAAAGATCAAGAAAAAAGGAGTCACAAGAGTGTAAAAAATAAGGCAAAGGCTGACGTAGCAACCAAAGAAGTTGAGGAGAAAAATAAAGAATCCCTATATAAGCAAGAAGAATTGAAGTAGAAAATCGTTGAATAGCAAGTAGCCAAGGATGCTACATAACAAGGTAAATAAGCATCCAAAGAGGTAAATATGTAGGCAAAGGAGGAGATGGAACTAAAGAAAAACATTGAAGTCATAGTTAAGAGACATAACCTAAACCTTAGGAGCAAGTTCCACAATAAATAGAGGAGGCCAAGAAAGAACTAAATTTTAAAGCTCTAGAACCTTCTAACACATCACATGGCTTAGGATTAGCTCATAAAGGAACACAAGAAGAGTCAGCATAAGATAGACTATAGATAACTATCTAGTGGTTATGGGAAGTCTATGCTCCACTTTTAAAACAAATGACATTCAAACTCCTTATGGTGAAAATATAACACCAAACACAACTTTTATGACATCACTTACTTTGGCGATGACAAGTGAAGAGGTTTCACTTGATGTGACCTAAATCAACTTGGCAAAGTAGATTTAGGGAGCTACTACATTGGAAGAGTTAATTATGTAGAAGGTAACAAAGATGGAGTAGGAAAATATCCAGCTAAGGGAGGAAAAATTAGGGTTACATGCACACCTAGCCAATGCCTATAACATCATATATGATACATGTCCAACATTATTAGTTCAATTTTTGGTTGATTAGGTGATGTCAGAGGAGAAATAACTCACAAATTTACTCTCTCAACTCACCAAGGATTGAGTGGCTACACATAATACACAATCATTATGAGCATAAGGTCAATACTTGAATGTTAAAACAAAGATAATATTTGAGCTCCTCAAAAAATATGATCAATTCCTTGACATTGTTGTGAAACAAACCACACAAATTTATCCCAATATGTTCAATTATAAGTAGTAGCTACAAGACACTTAGACTAAGGTAAAGCTAGATTTATCATGTGTATATAAATCCAAAGCAGCTATAGAGGATCAAATGGGCACCCTTGATCAGATAGACGTTGAATTAAAGGAGTCACTTGACTTGAGAGACAATGTCATAGAAAAGATGAATACATAGCAGAATAAGATGCTCTATAACATGTTCAAGGCATGTAGACACAACATTATACAAATAAGATGGAGGAGATGTCATAAGACATTTAACATAGGGTCTCGTAGAAAAGGGATATAATTTATATCATATAGAACGAATAAATTCAAACCATTATGTAGAGCCAAGATCCTTTATAAACATTGATTAACATGGTCTAAGATTCCCTAGTGGATTGGAGGTAGTTCAATTCAATATTTTTTGCATCTAGATAGCTCCCTTACTATGATCATTAATGAGCCTTAATTCATATTTAAAAAATAGATTATACAAGAGATTCAATCCAAGAAAACAACAAAAATAACTCAAAAAATAGTTCAACCAAAATAAATGCCACCATCAGTTGATTATTTAGTTGTGTCATCTTCAACAATCATTTTAGTCACACCATCTTTGTAGCCTAAATCGACTCTAGCTCCATACTTGATGCCTCCTCCATTTCAGTAGGTATTGTGAGTCATAATTTTTGAAAATTTAGAAATGTATAAGGAAGGCCATAATCATTAGGAGTGATGCCATATAGGTTGAAAAATCATAATGGGTGCCTCCTAGTTAAGCCAATCTATTGAAAACTCATAAAGGGTGCCCCTGGTTATGCCAATCTATTGAAAACTCGTAAAGGGAAATAGATTAGTACACTTCTTAGTTGAAAATATGAAAGGGAAGATAAGCAAGTACACAAGAGGTTAAAAATGGTAAATAACACCTTGAGTGATAACCATAAACATTGATTTTGAACCAACACCATAGTGCAATGTAAGAAACTCCACCAGATCTAGAATTCAACACACTTCATGCAACTTTATCTCAAGATGAGACAATTGTTTAAGTCCATGAAAGTGTTGATAGTATAAATATGAGTATAAAATCATAGAGTATGTATTAATGACATGTATGTGATTTATATTATTTTTTATACCAATTTATACGTATTCGGTAAATTATTGAATATAAAAGGTATATAGAATACGAAAAAGATTGATTCAAGAGAAGAAAGGAAAGGTTGATAGTGTGAAGCATCAGAGCCTTATTGCTTTATAAATATTTTAAATTTATAAATCAAAAGATTTTTGAACTATGAGATATTAATATAGAGATCTATTTATGGTTCTTTTGAATGACTTATGTATTTGTCCAGTGTGCATTAGTCTTTGTTCTATTCAAGTTTACTTAATAATATAACAATATTGAATGTTATTTGAATTTTAGCTTGTGTTTCTATGAATAATCACTAAGTATGAAAAAGATGAATAAAATGACTTTTCATATTCCCGCATGAGATTTTACTTTGTATTTCACTTCCCACACACACAAATCTTAACATGTCCTGATGGTAATTTCCATGAACCTCTACGAACAATATGACACAAGCAAATGAGTTACCATTAATTATATACACCAACTTAAAGGAATCATTTTTTATCTTGGTGGGTGATACCTTTGAATGGAAATCTACCCTTGAGAATCAAGAATACTCTGCTTTTCTATTTGAGTTGTGGCAGGGCCCCTAAAAATTCAACTTTATTACTCTAAGGAGGGTATCCATTTTTCCAATTTGGACTTCATTCCCTTATTATTGAACCCATTAATAGGTCCAACCACATATATTTTGATTTAATTATTTTTATATATTTTATATTACCATCCATAATAAATTCACAACATAATTAAAAAATAACTTAACTTTGCAATGAAATCATCCATGTTAAATATGGCAAGTGTCAGTCCTTGCAAGGAAGTCTTAAAAAGACTCAATCTTAAGAGAAAAACTTTTCTATAAATATTAATGAGGTATGTAACTCATCATGTTATATTATCATTTCATATAAAAACCAAAAACGCATGGCTAGCTTACACAAAGCCATGAATTAAAATAAGCTTTGAAGGAAAATTATTTGACTAAGAAGTGCATCTTATAACCTAGTGGTTGGTTCAAATAATACATATGAATAAAACTTAAGACTACTAAAAAACATAATTCTCAAAGTAGCCATAAATCTTGGGCTCCAAGACAGAATAATTGACACCACATGTCAAATCCAAATTAATATGGATAAGTGCTAGTTTTGTTTCACATGATTCTAAAATGCAAAATGCTCTGTCGTCATGATTCTTTCAACAACAAATTAACTTGTGAAATAATTTTATTTTTAAATTTTAATAAGTAAATACTAATATGTGCTAATCTAGATTGGGAATCCAACCAATTTAAAGAGTCTTTAAAAAATCATCCTTTATAAAATCCTTAATAGATCTCACCGAAAATATATACTGAAAAGAATGAAAATTTACATAGGCATGCTCATTGTTTTCAAGAGAACTAGGAACATAAATAGTACATCAAAACATGTAAAAAATAAAACTAAGAAATCAAAATACCGCAAAACACTCAAAATGTGCCTATAATAGTTTATACATTGCTAAATATCTAGGATAAACTTAATTTCTGGGACAAACTTATATGGCTAGGAAAAAAATTATTCAAAACATGCATATGATTATGGACATCATTTCAATGCATATGTCTACTGATTATTTTTTATTTTTGCATATGTTTTCATATATTTATCATTGCCCCCTGTTTGTCAATGTTAATAATTTATCAATTTTATTTGTTTATCAATTCTAATTATTTATAAATACCCCTAGTTTATCCATGCCTATGTTTTCTAATTATTTTCTAATTTTTTCCTAAGATTATGGACAACATATATGTCTTGTGTATATATTTTTTCTATGATATAAGCAATGTGTGCTTAAAATATGCATATCCTACTTATGGTCCAAAGAAAGAAGTGATAATCTTTAATTCTTCTCTAATTTTTTATGGTATCAAATTGAACGGTTCATATTATGTATCTCTTATTCATGGTCTTATCACTCTTTTTATCAGAATGTAGAGAATTTGGTTGTTTAAAGTAATTTAAAAATAATGTGTGACCAAATGTATAGTAAGATTTGTGTAAGAGATAAGAAGCTAATCACACTTCATAGACAAGCAGTGTCACATGTGTGGTTGTTTATCGATGTGAAGATAATTTATTTAAAGTATGTTGGGGATGTAAAAGTAATGGTGAATTGTGGAAAACCAAGTAGTGGTTGTGCTTATTCCAATGTTACTAGCATGGTTTTTCCACTTACGCAGTCTGAACACACTATTACTGAGCCTCTTTTACCACTTGTTGAGTAAGATTCAAATATAAATCATGAACAATATACACTAGCATTGGTACTAGGACCATGACATGTTAGTAATGATGATCGATCAAATATTTTGATATGCCCAAGATGCAACTCTATTTTAGAGTTTAGGGGGACTCATGATGTTACATCCTAATTCCTCCTAAGAAAACTATTGACTATTCATAGATATTTATAGTTGACACATTTGATATTGGTTATATTTATGACTAAATTTGAGATATATGTTATTATGGGATAATAGGATATTGCTTAGATACATGATGGTACATGATTTCTTTACTATGAGTTAGCTATAGTGTATGCATTTACATTTCGATCATATTGATGTGTTGTTTCAATTATATTTTATGCTATATGTTTATCATGTTGATATGAACTAACTATTTGTATGTTGTGAGTTTGACATAGGAAAACTCATCCCTCAGAGCGTGTTAAGGGAGAGCATCATCGAAGAGGGTGATGTAGATAGAGCATCATAAGATAATACTTAAAATATTTTTTGATTGGAGTCACCATACACACATTCCAAGCAATATAATATATAACTATCAAATGTATAATTTTCAAATGCATGATATAATTGAATCATAGATTATTATTTAGGATGCTAAAATACTAATGATCCAGCTATATGTAAATTGGCATCACCACAACCTTTTAAACTGAATGTTATTATTATATAGATTTGAAATATGAATGTTTTCAATCATGTGTTTTTGGCGTAGACATGTTTTGGTGTAAGGGAGCAATATTGTTATGTTAGTAATATAAACAGGTAATTAATCAATAAATTTAAAGGGCCACAATTGATGTATATTAGATTTCAAGGGTATATAAAATGTAACAATAATAATAGTGTATATTGTTTTAGTTATATATTGGGCTATATATATTGGTCATAGTGTAGATTATTAAAGGTAACTATGACCTAGAATTAGATATATATATATATATATATTGTTTTATAGGGACCTGAAATTGACTAAACATGAATGTTAGTTTTTAAAACATAGTCAACTTTATTGTTATTTTAAATGGTGGAATAATCTCATAAATTCTCATTTGAAAATATATATAACCGTAAGTGTTATGCAAGGTTAGTATTTTGAGCATCTTTATCGATTTTAATGAGACATGGGAAGGATAATAAATCTAATAAAATCTTCACTATGATGGGTACAGGTTACTTATTATATATTAATTGTGAAATAGAACACGGTATGTAAACATAACATTAAAATAAGTTACGATATGCTTAATGATAAATATAGGTGTATGTACATATATATTCATAGAGGTGTATTCTCATGGTTATATATTTCCACAGGTGGATTACAAACTATGTTAAAGAATAAAGATTGATAAAACTTAGCGAATGCGTGTATTCAAACTTCTAAATAACAAATGCTAGCTTAGATTACTCTACATTTCATAAAAATGGAGTTTTGTTTAGTTTAATTGTTGACTATGAATGTATGTTTCCATGTATTTATGACTACTTTATGATCTTTATTGTGGTACTTAGTAGTTATGTTTGTAAACATTGGATTGTAGTAGTTTGGGTTATCATAGGGTGTAGTTTGGTTGGAAATAAATTATTGTATTTAAATCTACAGTTATTTGTGTATTTTACATGAATGGTATTAAATATAGTCATTATTCATAGTATGGGATAGATAAGAATGTAAGATTTATTCAATCATTTGACAGAATAAATGTATGATTTGGTTACTCCTATGTTTAGCATGTTACATGATGTGTTTGCTAGAAGGATGTAAGTTCTATGAATCTTGTGTTTATATTATATTTGATAAATTTGAATTGTTGATACTGAGTAAGGAGTGAGATGGACTTCACTAGCTTACTAGTATCATGATATCAGATAAAGATAGTCTGATCAAATGGTGTGCATGAATTTGATTGATCTATAGATCTCTTTTATATTATTATTCTTAAAACTTTGGCCAAAGTATGTTTAGTGAGACATTATCATTTCATGAGTATGATTTACATATTTTTGTGATATCTTGTAATAGATTAAGTTTTACGTGATATATTGTATGTTTAGTTTAGAAATCATATAGCACACGGGTACTTGTTTGTCTCTCTAGATTCCTACACCATCACTATCTACCCATCTATAAAGGGAGGGCCATTTCATGATGGGATTAGTGTGGGGAATCATTGGTCCATGGTTGGTGTGGAAAAGCACTTGGATGATGCTCTCCCTCCCCACAATAATACTAATTGATGAGACAACACTTGAGACTACCATGGATACTTTGAGTTTGGGAACTAAGCTCTGAAAGAGCCATGTATCTTATATGTACATTGTATTGTATTGTACTTATTATTGAATAATGTCATGAAGAGTTGTAATTAATTTTTAATGTATATTGACATTGGTGGTTGTAGACTTGTATCAGTTATGGTTGAGTTAATATGGTTACTTTCTATTTTACACTATGATGTGCTCTCATGATGTTAGAGATCCATAATATATGATGTAATATACTTTGTTTATTATTATCACGCTTTAAGTACTTCATATGATCTATGTTATATTATCATGATGTAATCATTTTTCGGTATATGTGTTTATTTATTTTTTAAAAATCACATATTTCTAGGTAGATACCAGTGGGGATGTTACACATGACGGCATACATGTTAGTCTATGGAAACTATTTGTCTTTATTTGTGGTATTTCCATTATATGTGTTTTATGTATAATATTGGGGTATTTCATAGGGGCTAGGAAGGATCAAAACAATGTATGTAAAAGAAATGAATTGAGGGTTCTCTTTTGGTAAAGAGTATTTACCATGTCAAGTTGTCTCTTAAAAAAAATTGAATGAAACTACTTGGCTTGATTAATTTACATAGATAAAAATAGATACTTATAAAATTAGATAAAGATGATTATCTAAAAAAATAATATGAATACAAACCACATAACAGACTATGGTATATGACACAAGCAAATAAGTTACCACAAATTATAAAAACCAACTTAAAGGAATCATTTTCAGCTTGGTGGATTGTGCATTTGAATGGAAAGCTACCCTTCAGAATAAATAATACTTTACTTTAATTTAGATTCACTACTCTAGAGAATATATCCATTTTGAAAATTTGGGATACATTCTCTTATTATTGAACCCATTAAGAGGGCCAACAAGCTATATTTTGATTGAATATTTTTTATAAATTTTATACTACCATCCAAAATAAATTCACAACATTATTAAAACATAACTTAACTTTGAAAGGAAATCATCCATGCTAAATATGACATATGTCAGTCTCTGGAAGGAAGTTGTTAAACGGCCCTTATGCATTTATAAGTTGTTAAATTATATGAATTGAAGAGAACATATCAATGCATATATTTATTAATTATTTTTCTATTTTTTCATATGTTTTCATATGTTTATTAGTTCCCCTTTTTTGTCAATGCTAATGTTTATGAATAATAATTGTTTATCAATGTTAATTATCTATCATTGCCCCATTTTAAGTCTAAACTAATAAGTCTAAATTTTTTTTACCTATTCGATTCATATATGACATCAAAATGAACATATTGTTATCCTTTTTAGTGTAAAATCAACTTCCTATGGTGTTTTATTCTAAGAAATCAGAGTGGAGTGAGATGCAACACAATTTGGGCAATGACAAAGATATTGTCACATGGATATGAAGAGGTTCTATAGAATAATTATTAAGTGGTGAATGTAAGATATCAGGGTATCCCACCACCTTATGTATTGATGATAGTACATTCAATCATGTGCCATTTTATGGCTAAAAATTTATGATTGACAGATCTCTCCAATACATCCTGTGAATATGGTGTTTTTCAATATTTTTTTAAATACAATTTTTTAATATATATTCTAGTTTATGTATGTTTTATATAGCTATTACTATACATATGGCCCCAAGGATTATAGGGCCTTTAAGATGAAATGCATTATGACACTTAAGATGTTGTGAGGGTTGGTTTTGGTAGCCAACCTAGCTATAAACATCTATGTCATGGATGCCAATGTCATTCTTCTATTTATATGTTGATGAAGATGCAAGAACAGGCTTTGTTTACATATACCAACATGGGCCATATGGACCATTGATGGGAATGGTTTTATATAGATAAGAGATTGATTAATTTATGGGTAGTCATTATATTTTGGCTCCATACATTAGTGGTGTATTGAAAGATTGGATGGAGAGATTGTCTTTGTTGGGCTGACCCCTGAACTCATTCACAAAAATCATCATGACATGATCCATGAGAATCTTACGTTGTTCAATGGTTAGATAGAGAGGGATGATTTCATGACCAAAAATGATATCTAAAATATTTAGGGAAGCATGAAATCAATAGAATACATATTCAATCCTAATGCTATAGTTAATGTTATAACATTTATCACCAAAAATTCTAAAAAATTAATTGTGTATGAATAATTTGAAAAATTAGGAATAGAGGAGAAACACTTTGTCTTCGGCCTCCAAATTTCTCAACAATGTGAGTGGATTTTTGTAAATGCCCACAACAATCTAATTTCAATAGAATCCACATATGGTACAAATGCACATAAGGTACTTATGGATGAAACTTCACACTTGTTATTGTATAGAACTTATGTTTGTGTTTTACGATGCAATTCATGTTGTATACATTTATTGTTTTTTATAGTATGCATAATGGATTTCTTATTATAAAGGTGTTGAAGTCAAGGGTTATTGTTATGGACTTGACAATGTGGATGAAAAATATAGTGATTATTTTACATTGGCACATGTTGGAATGGATACCAAATACATTCATGGTGGATAAAGCTCATGATGAAATTGTTGTTATCAAGGAAGTTGAGCCCATGTATATTATAAATATTTTTTATTGTCACTAAAAACAATGTATTATTTACTATTTTTATTACATTTAGATTGTCATTTCAAGTCTAGGAAAGTCTTTTAATTTGAGGTATACCTCTGCAATTGGCATGTGAGGAGAGCATTGATAAAAAAATTAATTGTAAAGATGAAGGATGTTGAAACAAGGCATGAAATGTTTAGAAGCCTAGGTGAAATAATACAAATGCCTCATATTTAGAAGGAAACAATTCATGACATGAACTTGTTTAGGTAATAAGATATGGCTCAAGAATTATTCATCAACTATTGTAAATATCAATGGTTCTACTGGATTGACATGTTGGAAACATGTTTACAAACAATTCCACATGTGGGTCAGGAGACAAATGTTGCCATATAAGTACATATCACTCTCATGTGAAGCACATGTTTCTAAATGAAATAAGATTTTGTTCACATTGAAGAGTGCATTGGTTGGTATATTTTGTATTCATGTATTATTGGTGGAGCCAAATGTGAAAGGAAAATGAGTTTTATAGGAATTTCAAGGTAGATCTATTAGATAACATGTCATTGATGAAATCACGATGCATCCCTCATGGTGATGTGATGTTTAGTGAGATTCACCTCGATGTGGCATGAGTGAGAAGCCAAAGCACAAAAGACAAATTTTACAAAGTTAGAATGGCAAGCTAGTCTTTTTCAATGTGTGAATGCATGTGGTTAACCCAAGGCCATGTGTGTAAGCACGTGTTGAAATTTGGTAATTTGAGAATGAAATTGGGAAAGGAATTTTCTTCAAGAAACAATGTTCCATTTTCTTCAACTAGTAATGTTTCTACCCATATAATTATTTTTTGTGTGTTAATTGTTACAGATCCTTATTTTATTGATTTTGTAAATGATTTTCAAAGGGTAATTAACAAGCTTCCATTTATGGCTTGTTTAGAATTATGTCAATAACAATTTTTATAACCTCACCCATGACAATGTTACTAAATTTATTGTAAATGAAAATGTTGTTGGTGATGTGGATGACCCCAATAATCCTAAAATTCTCACTATCCATAGTTTTTTAGACAAATCACTTCTCACTCTTATAATTAATAAGAGAAGTCTTAATTTCTTTGAGAAGATTGTCGAAGGTGGTTGGAACAAGTATTTAGCAAGGTCAATCTTTAATAATGTTGATGCCAATCATCCCCATGCATAACCTTTAAAACATATATAAGATGGCTGTGGGACCAATATATGACATTCAAGAGATTTTGTGGAGAACATGAAAATCCATAGGTGTGCACCATTGGCAAATAAACATGTCCAATTCCCTTATAGAAACGCGAAATGTGAACAAAGTGTGTTAATTTTCAAGATGATTTGGATAGAGCAACTATAAAATATGTAGACCAACAACATTTTTTGTCAATAATGATCTATAGATCTTGAACTAAAGTTGCTTGGGTGTCCATAAGTTGATTGGCTGTCATGAATTTGCTTGGGTGTCCTTTTTTGTAATGGAATGTTATCTATGATGTTTTTGGGTGTCATATGAGACCAACACACAAATTATGTACCATTTAATACCATGTGTATTAATTTAATAATGTATCAAAAATAATAAAAATAATTCACATTTTAATGGATTGACCTACAAAGTTTAAACTGTGTATTTAGTTGATTTACAGGAAATTAACTTTGTGCATATTCTACAATCAGATTATTTCATTGGATCACAAAGCTTATAGTTTAAAACAACAAAATCCTCTTCATATGAAATTATTTAATGAAAATAAACTATTTTGAGATATATATGTAAATAATTCAATGTACACACACATATGCATATGGATTTGCATATATATATATGTATATGTATGTATAAATATGGACACACACACATATAAAGTGTGTGTGTGTGTGTGTTGGGGGGGAGAGGCAGGGGGTGGGGGGGCGGGTGGGGTGTATACTAATACATACAGGTGTGTGTGTGTGTGTGTGTGTGTGAGAGAGAGAGAGAGAGAGAGAGAGAGAGAGAGAGAGAGAGAGAGAGAGAGAGAGAGAGAGAGAGAGAGAGAGAGAGAGAGAGAGAGATCCTCTCCATAGTAAATATTAAATAAACATACCACTCAAAGTATTGTAAGGTATTATATTGAAGGAAATAAAGTATTCTAAATTAATTTACATGAAATGATGCATTTTGAGTATTCAAAATTAATGTGCATGACTATATTAGTATATTTATTCACACCAATTTAAAGTAAACATAACTCTTAGTATCAATGGCACTCATTTTTTGTGTCAGACCCAATTCTCTTAGCATAAAAGTGTGTCATTCGAAAATACAAAAGTCAAAAACAAGAGAAAAAATGTGAAATATGAACATAAATAATGAGATATCTTTATTTAATGATTGTATTAAACAAGTGTGATCTCATTGAGGATCCCAAATTTAGTTGGGGTTAGGAACATGTATAAAACAACAATAAAAGTACACAATTTATTCAATGACTATATGAAACATATTTGATATCATTGAATACCCTATATTTAGTTGGGATTAAGAATAAGTATAAAACAACAATAAAAATACATAATTGATTTAATGATTTTAAGAAACATGTTTGATCTCATTGATGATCCCATATTTAGTTGAGATCACGAAGAAGTGTAAAATGATAACAAAAGTACATAGTTGAAAATAATATATCATAAAAGTTGACATATGTTGATAATCTTCATTATGTATCAAATCTTAGCACACAAACATTAATATCCTCAACATCCACAAGCATATTTTCAACAAAAAAAATCCCTAAAAATGACAAGAACGTGAACATCTTCATGCCTGCAACATAAATTATTCACTTTCAACATTAAGCATTTATTCTCCCCTTTCCTTCTTTGTTTTTGTGAAACCATCATTATCCTAGTATTACACAAACTAAATACAATTAATTTAAAAAATAAAAAAATAAAAACCACACTACATTGATTCAATAGAAAGAGTGATTGAAAATCTAGGACAAATAAATATACTCACATTGAACTATCATCTTCTCCCCTTCACATTCTTTTTTGTAGCCAAGGCCTTTTCTTCTTCATAATAAATTTTGTAACTTGTGTGTATGAAAAAAATGTGAATTTTTTGGTAAACATAATAATATAATGGAAAACACATAATATATCACTTACATTCACAAATTCCTTTCACCTTAGAATATTTTTCTTCCTTTTCTCTTTATTTTTTTTGGAATTATAAATATTGAGTTCCTCTTCTATAGTTACCAATTTGAGGATCAAATCATTAGATTCATAATCAAGTTCTTTTTTTATAAATAAAATTTCTTACATTTGCACATCTCTTATAGTTGTTGATCAAATTTTCAATCCACATACCTCTATTTTTCTTGTCTTGATTGGATGCCTTGTTACTTGATGGTCTGTAATGGGAGGTAACATGTGCATTTCAGCATGGTGTGAATTGAACAATGGATTTGGACATAATTTATTCCCATATTTATACAATGTAATGCATTATAGCATAATATAAAAAAATTGGTCCCTATTTCCAAACTCCTGAATAATCTTATAACAATGCTCCTCATACTCAAAGATAGTTTGCACACATCAAAATGTTAAACTCTTTTTTTTTTTGAAAATTAAAGCATGTAATATGATATACATATGAATTGAAAATATAAAAAATGGGAGGATTTCCCTGGTACAATGCATAGGTCATGAGATGTCACTATAGAAATCCCATGGTAGCTCAAATTCCACATTGTTCTCATGCTCACATGAAACATGTGAGTCTATTTCTTGCTCAACGATGGTAACAAGTTCCTATACAAGTAAAATCACAAAAAAAAATCACAATCATGTTTCATACCACTTTAAAAAACTCACAAATATCCACATATTACCATCTCTTTCTGAGTATGCTTGTGTACACTTAAAGAGGCTTCAAAGGTCATTCATTCCATTATTATGCTCTTCATATGAGGGAGGGTAATGGGTGCATATGCAGGTAAAATCCTTAAAATAATATCATAATCATGTTTCATAAAAAGTAAAAATAAACTCACAAATCCCAACATATTACCTTCTCCTTTTGAATATGATCGTGTGCACGTGAAGAGGTTTTATAATTTATTTATTCCATTATTTTATTATTCCTACGAGGGAGAGTAGCAGGTTCCTATGTAGGTAAAAGTAAAAAAATAAGATCAAAATCATGTTTCATATAACTTAAAAAATCACAAATCCCCACATAAACTTCTCCTTCTAACTATGTCTATGTGTACACGAAGATGTTACATAGGTCATTCGTTCTATTATTTTGTTAATCCTATAGGGAGGTTGAGGGCTTCCTATGTAAGTAAAATTAAAAAAGGATCAAAATCATGTTTCATACTACTTTAAAAACATTCATAAATCCCAATATATTACCTTGTCATTTTGACTATGTCCATCATGTGAAGAGGTTGCATATGAATCCTTTGGTAGCTCATAATCTACATCATCCTCATCCTCTCATGAAATAGGTATGCACCCATCCTTACCAGTATTTTTTACCTAACAACTAATTACAACATATATAAATCTCATATAAGTATGTAATAAGATATAGATGTCAATTGAAAATGCATGAACGTCAAATAATTACCCCTGTACACTATGGTGATTAGGGCATGCCATTACAGGAATACTTTATAAGGTCATAGTTTGGATCATCCTCATTATCTAATGAAATAGGTGTGAACCCATACTCACTAGCATTTTTTACCTGACAAAGAAGTGCAATAGTTACAATTCTCAAATAAGTATGTAATGATATATACATGTGAATGTCAACATGTTATAATTTTCAAATAAGTATGTAATAAGAACATAAAACAATTATGAATTCCAAATTATGTATGTAATATGATATAGATGTGAATTGAAATCAAATTAACAATAAAATAATTACCCTTATACACTATGGTGATTGGGGCACATCATTATAGGAATCCTTTACTACCTCAAAATCTACATCCTTCTCATCCTCAAACAAAACATGCGACTTTATTTCTTCCTCGGAGATAATAATAGGTTCATTTTATAGGTAAAATAAAAAAGCAATGATCAAAATCATGTTTCATACCAATTTCAAAAACTCGCAGACCCCACATATTACCTTCTCCATCAGAGGACTATGTCCATGTGCACGCAAGGAAGTTGCAGAGCACAGTTGTATATGTTTAATTATTTTGCTCTTCTTACAAATAAGAATAATGCAGCCATCCTCACCATCATTATTATGGTATAAAATAAATTCAATAGTTATAATTCAAAATTATAATTAAATAAAATAATATTAACAATTAAATATAATAAATTAATAAAAATGAACCACCTTTTTGAATATATTTCTTGTTTGTTCACTTTTTCCCTGAAGTTGTCAGATGGACTTAGGGAAGTTTCTCTTGGGTTTGACATGGTTATCACACTCCAAATTGTCATTCGAAGGCTGAAAATTTTTAACTAGTTAAAATTTGTTATCATAATTAATTAGGAGAATATAAAATATGAATCCCAATAATTCACGTTATTAAAATTTTCAGTTGGGGTAGGCTAAGGTCCAGGTTCAAAAACATTAACATCTTGCATTGTCTAAAGACCATCGAGGGTTGTCAATATCCAAGTTCAAATCATAAATGGGAAATGGTTAGAGTTATGTATAACTTAGAATCTCTTACAAAATTAAACAAACCAACCTAAAACCAAACAACGTTATGATTTTACCAAATCAATGGCATTTAGTTCAGCCAACATGTCTTTAACTATTTATGTTGGCATCTCTTCTACTTCATCAGATGATTTTCCAAATCTAAACAAATTCTCTGTTACTCATTCACCAGAGCCATGCAACTTTATTAGAGATTATTCAACTGTTAATGAGTGAAGACTTTCAAAAGGATTATAACTTGTTTTTGTTCATGAAAAATTATTGAATCAAATGATAACATACATGAAATATAATAAACATTATAGTAGACCATTAAATAATAATTAAAATATAATTATAATAATAACATAGCCATACAATCATGTTTATGAAAGGGTCAACATGTAGAGAGAAAAAAAATAACAATAATTGTTTATATGCATTGTTTATTTATCAAAGGGATTAAAATGCAATACATTGTCTATATGCATTGAATGCATATAAAACAATACATTTAATCCTACACTAATTGAATGCAGTATCTATACATTCAATGGATTAAATGCAATGTCTTTTTTGTATGCATTTTTTTAGGATTAAATGCAATGCACTATATGTGCAATAAAAAAATTGATTAATTGTTCAAGTACATGGAAAGGATTGAATGCAATGTGTTAGTAGTATGCATTGTCTAGGATCAAATATAGTGCATTATATATGGAATTTATATATGTAAAGAATTATAATCATGTTATATGAACATTGTATATGTGAAATAAAATATCTGATAAAATTAAACATACTTACTTGGAGTTGAAGAGTTCCTCTTCAATTCTTCTACCCTGGGTAGAGAATCAGTGCTTAAAAATTTAGCCAAGAGGGAGTGTATGCAAAGTTGGGACATTATTAGCTATTGATTGACAGAGCTATTTACTCTTACTTGCAAAAATTGGAGAATAAGGAGGTAAGTAATCATAAGTTATAACGAGCATGCTAATAGAAGATGTAGCCAATTTGATTTAAACCTTCAACAAAAAATATACCTTCTCTAAATATAACTGAAAGGGGCTAAGACTATTTAATAATTAGTTTTTTTTTCTAAACTTGCATTTATTAAAGCACTGTTTTTATTATAGGATACAACTATTAATAATCACCATAAATAGAAGAATGTGATTACAATATGCAAATGCACACCATGAATAATGAATCCATTAGCTTATCCATGAATATCCCACTTACTCATGACAAATGGTTGCAATCTAGGTACACAATTGCATTGGGGTTGAAAAAATATTTTTGGAGAAAAAGGGGCTCCAAACTCCACCACTATATGCTCATGTTGTCATAATTTTTCAATCATTTTTTCCAAAAAAGAAGATTTTTTTGGTATGATGGTCAAATGGATGTCAAATTGAGGGTTAAAACTACCTTATACCTATAAAATGGAAAAAAAATAATCAAATCTCACACTACTACCTCCACCACCACCATGGATGCCATTATAGGTTGTATTGAACCATCCTAAAACATGACATCAGTACATGACATAATATATTTAATTATGAAAATAAAAAATATTTATTTCAATTAAGATAGTCTATTAATTTTAGTGCAAAAAATCATGATGTTGTACACTATAATTTATAAAATTTTGAATAATGATTTAATTATTATCCATCCTCTTTAATAAAGCTTAAATAAAATTTGAAGGAGACAAAGAAAGACAAAATAAGGAATTAGAGATAACTATACATTTCACAGTAAAGACTCTAAGAACAAGGGAGCTAATGAGTTTACTTATTATATCATGAACTTCATATCATAGAGACCATACTTCATTATAGTAATAGTATATATACTCTTGGTAAAAAATTAAACATAGTAATCATTTTAAATGTGTTATTGTAATAGAACATCTCCTATATATAAAGCTATCAATCAGGACATTGACTTCCTATATAGATGTGTTAACGGGTATGAACCATGTGTTAATAGGTGTGAACCATGTTTCATTTTTATATGGTGCTATAGTATACAGAGTAATCGATGGGGATGTAGAGGTCAACTACTATCGTAACAATCCATGTTGAACGTATTGTCTTGGTTACACTCCTAATCAAGGATAAAAACCTTATCTAAGGTGATTTATTTACAAAATAAGGCTTTAAAACTATTATGGGGCCCATCAATGGAGGGCTAATGGGCTAACACAATGCACGTAATGCTAGTAGATAGAGTAACCAATGGGGACGTGGAGGTCAACTACTAGTGTGACAATTCCCATTAAACATATGGACTAGTTATGCTCAAAATCAAGAATCTAATAATTAATCCAACCCAAATAATTTATGAGCATTGAGTGTAACCAATCGATACATTCAGTGTGGAATTCTTAACTGATACTTCCACATAACTGTGAGTTACTATGTCTACTGACACTCCATCTATTCCATTAGATTTTTAGCCATCTATTGATGGGCCCCACTTCTTACATCCTTGATTCTGAGTGTAACAATATATTATGTTTAGCATGGACCATCTTGCTAATAATTGACCTCCATATTCATGTTGGTTACTGCATCTATCGAATGTGCTCCATCTATAGAGGAATGATATAACAAACATGGATTTAACAAATTGAATGATTTCTTTACAATAACAAAGAAATCCTTATCTAAGGTGTTTTCTTTACAAGATAAGGATTTCAAACTCAACTCCATTTCTATTAGTCCATTAAACCCAACCGGTTCATCATCCATGGGCCCCACAACACTCTTGTTGATGACATTCAATTTTAATAATGTGGATACTCGATTGGTAATATTAAATCATCATTTTCAAATCTCTTGCCTAGTAACCTCCACTATGTCCACTCCCTTGTTACACGAGGGGGCCAACAATAGAGGGATAATGGACTAATAAAATAGACAAAACATTAGTAGACAGAGAAACTAGTGGGGATGTGGCGGTTAACTACTAATGTGATAGTTCACACTGAATGTACTAGTTGGTTATGCTCAAAATCAAAGATCCAAGAAATGATCCAACATAAATAATTTATAAGTGTTTAGTGTAACCAACTGATACATTCAATGTTGACTTCCATGCTTGAAGTTGACATCTATGTACCTGCTAGTTACTCCATATACATAGGAAGTGATATAACAAATAAGGATTTAACAAATTACCTATATTCTTTACAATAAAAATAATAACAAAGAAAGCCTTATCTAGGGTGCCTTCTTTACAAGATAAGTCTTTCTCTATCATTGTTGTTATTGTAAATAAAGATGGTAATTTTTAATGTTTTTTGTAATGCTCCTACAAACATCGAAATGGAATAGGGGAATTGCATGTGAATACTCAAAACTTTAAATTTTCCCAGTCAAAGAGCACAATATGCTCAACTGACATTAACTTTTAATTTTCCCAACCAACAACATTACACACCATTATTAAATACACATTAACGAAACAAAAAAGGAATGACAAACAAGGAGAGTTGGCTAGTTTTGAGGGACTAACAGACATGTCATCTGGAATTGGAATGCATAATGAGTGTAACCAATGGGGACATGGAGGTCAACTACAAATTGGCAGTACACACTGAACATATTAACTAGTTATGCTATACACTCATAAAAGATCCTTGATTATGAGCATAACCAATCGATACGGCTAGGGTGGACTACAACATTGGTTATTGACTTCCACGTCTCCACTGGTTACTTTGTCTACCAATGGAGGTTGTTATTGTAAATAAAGTAAGTAATTTTTTAAATCCTTATTTGTTATATAGATCTAGATTAAGCAATAGGGACTTAGAGGTCAATTGTCAGCGTGGCAGTCCACGATGAACATATCAGCTAACTATGTTTAGTACTCATGCATTCATACAAGATCCTTGATTATGAATGTAACCTATTGGTATGTTCAACATGGACTGCCACACTGGTAGTTGACTTCCACGTTCCTGCTGGTTACTCTGTCTACTAACGAAAGTTGTTATTGTAAAGAAAACATGTAATTAGTTAAAGGCTTATTTATTATGTTAATTCCTATGTAGATGGAGTGACTAGTAGGGGCATGGATGTCAACTTCAAATGTGGTAGTCAATGCTGAATGTGGTTGTCCATGTTGAACATATTGATTATGTATGTTCAACATTCATGCACTCATAAAATATCCTCGATTTTGAGCGTAACCAACTAATACATTCAGTTGGACAGCCACGCTAGCAATTGACCTCCACATCCCCACTGGTTATTCCATCTAGTTGCACTTCATCCATTATGTTAGTCTATTAGCATTTTGTTAATACTAACATTGAATGTTATTGGTTGGGAAAATTAAAAGTTAACTTTAGTTGAACACATTATGTCACTAAACAGAAAATTAAAAGTTACACTTGTTCTTTCTATGAAATGCTAATAGAACATGATGGGTTATATACCTCATTAACCTTTTTAGAGAATTTTGTTTTTCTCAGATTGAGTCTTTCTAAGACTTTCTTATAGGGACTAGCACATGCCATATTTAGCATGAATGATTTCCTTGTATATTTATGGTATCTTTTAATAATGTTGTAAATTTATTGTGGATGGTAATATCAAATTTATAAAAAAACATTCAATCGAAATATAGCTAGTTGGCCCACTTAATGGGTTCAATAATAAGAGAATGAAGCCCAAATTGGCAAAATGGATACCCTCCTTGGAGTAATAAAACTAAGTTTTCAAGGGCCCTAGCACAACTCAAACATAAAAGTAGAGTATTCTTGATTCTCAAGGGTAGCTTCCCATTCAAATGTAAGACCCACCAAGATGAAAAATTATTTCTTTAAATTGGTTTTGATAATTAATGGTAATTAGTTTTTACTTGTGTCATATACCAAAGTCCATTATGTAGTTTTTAGTATATTATTTTTTTAAGAAGTCATATTTATTTAAATTTATAAGTAGCCTTGATTATTTATGTAAATTAAGCAAGCCAAGTACTTATTATAGGTACATGCCCTGAGAAATTTAGATTTTTTTCTTGGTCAATTTGTTTTTATTTGTGGATATTTCTGCAATGATTCATAAACGTAATTACATAATTGATTAGGTGGGTGTCCCTGAAAGTTGGATTGAAAGGGCCAATGAGAAGTGTAATGAGTAGTATAGTCTTGTACAAATCTTCAACCACACAATGCTCATTTTTTGATATTTTTCCTACTCATAAAATTAATTCGAGTTGCCTTTAGGTGCAAGGTTGGGAGGATGAAACAAGTTGAAGTTAATTCAAAAAGGGGTTCAACAATTCATAGTAGCATTAGAAACTCTACATTAGAAGAACTTAATTCAATTTTTCCAAGTAGTTATTGTAGGTACATGCCTTGAGAAATTTAGATTTTCTCAACCATTTAAAAGGAGTTACTATTGTTTGCACTAAAGGTATCTATTGCTCCTTATAAGAAAGGCAATATGGTTTTAGAATTGCTTTCTATTTCGATTATAATTTATTAATCTTTTGTGATTACTTGACATAAATTTTAAATTTAAATATAATCTTTAATATGTTCCCTTTTTTTGTTATTGAAAAATAATAAACAAGAATGTGGCATAGGTGAGTGTTAATGTTCCTTACCTCTCTAATGTTTATGTCCTTTTGTCATGTACAGTGGGTCTTGCATATTTATGTAGGAATGATAAAATTTCAAAATTACTAGTAACTAGTAATGTTATTGCCTAGAGTTCATTTAGGGATTTTGTCAAATAGTTTGCATGCATCCTATAATATCCTATTGTTGGTAGATCCTTTGGAAAAAATATGACAACAAAAGAATAACTTCATACCATACCATTCACGGAAACACCATCCTGCCTCTCCTCTAATGCATTGTACTCGGCTTTTATTGTGCATCATCTACTGTGGATAATTATATAAAACAATATTCTAGAAAGCATGACTGTATGTTTTTGTTAGAGATTTACCATGAGTTGCCCTCTAAAAATTCACTTGGGCAAATATTTTAGTCTTATTTATATCAACCATGTGAGAAATTTTGATATTTTGAAGGATTTATGAGAGAAATCAACCATGCTTAGTGGTCTATATGTATGGAAATCTAAAACAACAAACGGGGAGGGTTGGATGAGATAAGGGTGTATATACATTTACACTCACATGGGTGATAAATTTATCTCATGCCTATTACTCTGTGATGAATAAACCCTAAAGACATTAATTTGCCTTCACATCTTTATGTATGATAGTTGGCTTGGCATCCTCGTGCAAGTAGTCTAACCCTCTCGTGATATCGGCTGCTATCTTTTGTCGCTTGGTCCGTCGTCAAACCCAAAGAGGAGATAAATGCTAACAAATGGTTCCCAACAAAAATGGTAATGGTGACCAAATAAAATATAACAAAAAAAATGAAGGGATGCGAGATTTGAAAATAATGATTTAATATTGTCACAATAATAAAAATGATATTGTTGAAAGAAGTGTTGTGGGGCTATGAATGACGGACATACTAGATTTAATAGAATAATGGAAATGGTGTTGAGGGTACGTAAACGAGGACAACATCTAACATAGCAAGGTCTCGAAGTTTTTTTTTTTCCAAATTTAAAAAATATATAATAAAAACTCATAAACGACAATGAAGATGTACCTATAGAAGGGCAAATCTTTGTATGTCAGTTCAGTGGCAGCCTACAAAATATACATCCCAAACTACGTTCTTTGTTATTGGGTCACTATGGCGTACGAGGTGGCAGAGAAAAGAAACAAACATCCCCCAATTCAGCCTGAAATCCAAATGAGATATTTTTTCTAATTATTAAATAAAATGTTAGCCATTTGCGTCAAACGAGCCACAAGGTTGCACGTGGAGGCAACAGTGAAGAGAGCATTAAAATTTCGTGCCGGGCACTGCCATGCATTGCGTGTAAAACCGAAAGAATTTTTCCTTTCCACAAAACCGTTGAACATTCAGCTATATATATATAGCGGAAGTTGCTTCAGTTGGGGATGAATTGGAGATCGCTGAGTAATTTAGTAGCAATGAGGATCGAGAAGCAAATGAAGGCAGGAGAGGAATGGATTCAAGGTGGGATTATAGGAGGCGGGGCTTTTGGTACAGTCAGCCTTGGCATAATCAAATCCAATGCCCACCTCTTTTCTGTCGAGTCCACCACCACTTGTATTTCTTCTCTGGAGAATGAATATAACATTCTCAAGTCTTTGGACTCTCCATACATCGTGCAGTGCCTGGGGAAGGAATACACCCTTCAGAACGGTGCAGGTGTTCACAACTTGTTCATGGAGTACATGCCAGGCGGCAGTATAGGGGACCTCCTGACTAAATTTGGTGGGCAGTTGGACGAGTCAGTGATCGGATCCTACACCCGTGACATCCTATGCGGGATCCAATACCTCCACAGACGGGATTGTGCACTGTGATAACAAGGGGAAGAAAATTCTTGTGAGTTCCAAGGGTGTCGAGCTTCCTGACCTTGGGTCTGCTAAGAGGATTGGAAGTGATGATGACAAAGAGGAAGGTTGGCAACTAAAGGGCACCCAGCTGTGGATGGCTCCTGAGGTGGTGAACCAGGTGGAGCAGGGGCCTGCTTCTGATATTTGGTCTCTCGGTTGCACTGTGCTGGAGATGGCCACTGGGAAACCTCCCTGGGGCAGCAATTTGCATCCCCTGACTGCAATGTATAGGATTGGTTTCACACCGGAGCTGCCTGAGATCCCTCAGTCTCTATCAATTCAAGGGCAGGATTTTGTGGAG
Source organism: Torreya grandis (assembly GCA_037957365.1). Classification (NCBI taxonomy): domain Eukaryota; kingdom Viridiplantae; phylum Streptophyta; class Pinopsida; order Cupressales; family Taxaceae; genus Torreya; species Torreya grandis. The sequence goes on along the minus strand of JARHVA010001045.1, from coordinate 1,600,756 downwards.
AAATGCTTGAGAAGGGATCCTAGGCACAGGTGGACCAGTGAGCAGTTGTTGGGCCATCCTTTTCTCAGTAAGGAAGGCTCCATCCCTCAGTCTCTATCAATTCAAGGGCAGGATTTTGTGGAGAAATGCTTGAGAAGGGATACTAGGCAGAGGTGGACCAGTGAACAGTTGTTGGGCCATCCTTTTCTCAGTAAGGAAGGCTCCCCTGTCCTAAAGGAAGACCTTCTCAAGGGAGCTCAACCCCCGATTAGACCTTTGGATTTGGGCAAGTGGAATTCCTACTCTTGTACTGATTTCTCCGGTGTTCCCATATTGGTATTGCCCAGGAATGTGTCAACTACCAGGCAGACACAGGCAGAACCATGTGACGGAGAAGAAAAGAAAGGCTATCAGAAAAGCCCTTCTCCCAGAGACCGGATTCTTCATTTGGCAAGAGGTGAATTTGAGGGAATTGTAGAGAGGGGGGACAATTGGTGTGTAAATCCCCCTGGTCAGTGGATTGTTGTGAGGTCCCCCAAACACGAGCCCTTAAACTCATTCGACCCTTTTCCAGAGTTCACTAATGGATTATTTTCCAAGGAGGTTCTTTCTGTGCAGACTGAATAGGTGGATTACAACGCAATTACGGATTGTAATGATTGTGCCAAAAAAGTGAGCTCCGAATCACAGGGCGATGGATTTTCTTGTACCATAGTGGCTGAACAAATTGAATTGATAGTTTATAAAGTTGAGCATTCCAGTCAATTGCTTAAAGATTTCTCCAAGAGCATGGATATTAGTAACTTTTGTTCTTGGAGAATAGGGATTGACATGTATGAGAGCGGGCCTTCGTCCGAAAAAGTGCTTATTGACACTCCGATCATAGCAAAATACTGCCCTAGTCGTCTAGTCTTCACTCAAAATTGTTCTACTAAGGGGTTTTTAAGTTGTAGTGGCAGAATGTATTCATCTGAATGTAATTTTTCTTCAAAAATAATTACACTTCATCTTGCCTTAACAATGAGATTTCATAGCTCTTCAAAACAAAACAAAGAAACTCTTCCCAAACATTTGTTTGATTTGTGTCATACAAGTAACATAATAGAATTAGAATATTATTATTCTTATAATATAAATGAGGGAAAAGATCGCTGCTCAAAATCTGCACACCTGAAGTCTTTCATTTCTATTAAAATTTATGTTGAAGAATGTGGGTTATAATAGAAACTTTTATCAGTAACAAAATCTGCTAAATAAAATATGAACTTTCTCCAAATAAATTTTTTAAATTTAATAGAAATAACAAAGTATTATAGTTGATTTTTCATATTACTTTGTCAAATAAATACATTTAAAATAAGAAAAGGATAGAATTAATTAATATAAAAAAAAGCAACAAAAAATTAACAAACAATAAATTAAATTAATCAATTCATCCTCACACACTAAATCTATAAACAAGTTTTCGAAATAAATAATATAAACAAAATAAGTTGAATAAAGAAAAAACTACCTACAATTAACATCTAGAAAAAGAAAAACAGAGAAGAAAAGGAGTATCACACCAATGCATAAGCCATGATAAAGCTCTAAAACCCTGTTTCATCAAACTATGAAACTGCCGCCAGTAAATATTTTATCATTTTTCAATCTAGAAAATACAAACATAGCACCCTGGTAACATCTTCAAGTACAAACATCTTGAAGACTGCCCAGTTGAAAAGAGGAAGTTGTTAAAACACAGTATTGTCAATAAATCTATTTAATGAAGTAGTGTTTACAAGAAATTTCGGTTTTTCCCTCTTAAAAAATCTAAATTATTAGCAAAAACAATCGATCGTCACATAAATTCAAATTATTATTATTTTTAAATTAAAAATTAGTATATTGATAATAAAAAGGTGTTAAATTTTTTGCTTATATATTTAGTAATGTGTTTTTAATTGTGAAAAGTAATTAAAAAAATTAAAATGTATTAAGAACACAAAATATTCTCATTTCTTTGACTTCAATTAACTTCAATTGTTTAGTGACAACAAAAATATAAAAAAATTATGTTAATAACCTATTTTTAATTGCAAAAAGTAATTAAAAAATTAATATGTATTAAGAACACAAAATATTCTCATTTTTATGACTTCAATTAACTTCAATTATTTAGTAACAACAAAAATATAAAAAAATTATGATAATTTTTTCAAAATAAATCTATACGAATATAGTGAGTGCGTTGAGCTACAAATAACCAAAACATATATGAAATCATATAAATACTTTAAATACCAGATAGGGACCAAACTACAAACCTTAAACTGATATTTGCAAATCTTTTTTTCAATATTTCTCAACCACATTTAGAATATTTGGATATTGATATATAGAAGCGATGGCAAAATTTATAAAATATCATGAAAATCGTCCCGGCCGCTCGCCGCCAGCTTCTGTCCAATGCATCTGACTGTCCCGTTATATCTTTGTTCCGCCGTTCAAAAAATAAGTAAAAATTATTATGTTAATATTTATGCGGATAAGGGTAATATAAATATTGGTAATTTTTGAGTTGCAATAATAATGTGAGATGTTAATAAAAAAGTTGATTTAAATTTTGATATTTATTTAAGTGTTATATATATATATATATATTAAAAATTTAATTAAAAAATAAGGATATATTAGATATACAATAAAATTTGAAGTCGTTTATTTTAATTTTTGGGTAGATTTTTTTAAGTTTGATATAATGGTGCATTTAGATTGCGATTATCTATCACCATTTAGTACAAAATTTGTAAAGAAGTTAATGAAATCATTAATCAATGTGACAGGTGATAAATTTAAAATATGCATTTCAAAATTGATATCTCTTAACATTTTTCAATTATTTTTTATTATGATTTTTTATGTAAATCTTTTAAATTATATAGATATCGATATATTTATGCTTAAATAACTGATTATAACAATTTGAATAAACATACACCTAAATCAAATTTTGTTTAAATTACACTGTCATAACTATTGATTTTATTCTAAAAAACATCTAAAAATATAAATATAAATTTCTTTATATTAAATATTTATGAAGATTTCTATCTCAATAAATAATATTACAAAAAATCATTTTCATTAATTACATTACAACCATTTCAATTATACATTATATAAATATATTTATAATTTTCAATATAATTTATTGAACAAATTATTCATTAACATATCATTGTTGTTGTGAAAAACACCTAACATGCACATACACCATTTAATCATCCAAACAATAAATTTTCAATATCGAAATATTCATTGACATGCATAAATTGGTTGCTTGAATGAAATGCATTTTTCTGAACTTTCTTTGGACTCCAGCTTGGGTGGCCATCAATTCAACTAAGGTCCGTGAGGCCATATTGAGGCTTGCACCCTATTTATTCCCTTATTTCAAATCCATACGAAGATTTAAACCCTCATCATCGTCTTATCAATGGGACTTTGTCTCTTTGTCATAATTTAAATATTAAATCATGACTTGTGTGAATGTAAGAAGTTGGAGGATCCATTCAAAAAAAATATATTTAATAAAAGATGTTCATGACTTAAAAAGGTAAGAACTCTTTTAAAAAGGGTCTACCTTATTTGAAGGATATTTGTCGAGGTTAAATTTGAATTGGTTTAGTTTAACAAGCTTAATAGATGTGTGTTTATATAATACGAAGAAATGAGAAATTTTAGAAAAAGAAAGGCAAAAAGATGTGTCTTATACAATATAAATATTTTGTCATATTAAGGCCAAAAGATGTGTGTTCTATACAATATAAATATTTTGTCATATTTAATATTTTGTCGTATGCAATGTAAAAAGAGTATATTTTTTATATTATATTTTTAAATTATTTTTTATGTTTAAATATATTTTATCTTTAATAAAACAAACATTTCAAGTAGATGTATAAGTTTTCATTTACTTTATATTATATTTTATATTTTTATATTTTAAATTTATTTTACTAAATATAAGAAACTAGGGCTGTTATAGGTATTTTAAAACCAATTCATGTATTGGAAGGTTTTAATATTAATTAATGTGCTAAAATATGACATTTTAAGAACCTCAATCATAATTGATATGATTATCAAAATTATTTATCATATTTAGACAAAATAATGTAATATAATTATGAATATGTAATAAAAAGTAGATAAGTTTTTATAAATTTTCATGAAAATGGAAGTCTTAACTTTTTAACTAATGTGTTAATTCAATTTTTTAAATGTAATCTGATTTGGTTTCAATCATTGAAAATAAAATAAATAATATCATTTTTATTATAAAAATGATGTTATACAATTTTAGTAGAATTATTAAAGACATGGTTAAAAACATGCAACTGATAGATAAGATCATACATCTTTATCTCCACTCACAATAATCAATTATGGATGATATCATACACTTTTTTATTCACTTACAATCATCAATTTGGGATGAGATGATACACCAAAGAATACAAAAAAATTATTACTAAAAAAGAGTTGTCTTTGTATTAGTCTTCTTATGTCGTGTTAATGACCAAAAGAAAAACATTTTCCAATCTAATTGATAATTGTATGGTTGGTTCTAATGCAAATAATTATGTAAGCGCGTCAATGTTTGCATCTTAATTTAAGTGATTGTTACATGTTAGAGACAAATTCAAATTTTTGTGTTGAGAATAACATTAGACACTAATGTGTGTCAGAGGAAAAAATACACAAAATTAAGGTATTTTTTGGAAATTTTCACTATTAAGTGAAGCCTATATTAGTTGTCACACCCTCCCATGCTATTCCAAAACTAGTCATTTTTTTATTAACTTAATTTCTCCTTTGCAAAGAATATGAGTCCAGTGCTCAACAAACACATCCACTTGTGGTTCACATCACTATGAAACAACAACATTGTACTTTCATCCATAAATAATCCTATTAGATTAATATAGATGGGATTATCAAGTTAGTCTTGGTTCATCTTGAACACATGCCAAGTTATGATCCCAAGAAATGTGAGTTATGGGCCTTCAAGAGACAATTCCTCTTAATCCGCTCAAAAACTAAAACAACCCATACCGATTGATATCGTAATAGGATAAATGTTGGTATTTAATGCACTCGCATTCAATTCTTAGTTGCCTATATGTCAACGCATGTCTACTTCATAAGTAAAATCATGGCTATTGTAGTTCTTTGAAAACATAGAGAGTGATATTAGGTATAAATCCTCCCTAAACTTGAGACCAGATTATATCAACTTGTAATCTTAATTAATTTTCATCCACACTTAATTATCATCAATAATTTAAATGTATATAAATTATATTCATGCAGTTCCATTATGAAGCCACCACAATTCACTAAGATCTTATACCACCTCATTGTACATAAAAGAGTGGTTGTAGTCATATTTTAAATAAAAGTGACCATAACACATTTAGGTGGTTATCTCCACCAACTATTTCATAGACACACCCCGATTTAAGTTTTGATCAATAATATAACACATTCATGGACTTTTGAAGTTCATGAGGTTCACAGTGAAATGAGTGTCACGTTTGAAAGTAAATATATCGAGGTCCACTAATTACATGAACATCAATTGTTGTCGATCAAAATATTGACGTAGAGTACCCATTTAGAGCTTATTGCATATACACATGACCATAATCGATAATTCACTATAAGTCTCAAATAGAATAGGCCACATTTTATATCTCAATGGTTGTATGCTATCAAACACAAAAGGCTTACCTCCAATCTACTGCATGAATGTAACACTCTAAAATCATGACACATGCCATGATCATAGATGGTCTCGATTTCAACCAATCACCACAGTAATCTTCCCTTATAATGCCAAAGACCTTTATCATCATGTTTGAGATAAAAACACAATAGTCAACTCTGTCTGCTTGGTTGCCTAACTGACTATAGTGTAAATGGCATCCTATGTGGCATATGACATGAGTGAAGGATTTGAATCATCATCTTATTCTTTACACCTTTAATGATAATCACATTTGCATGGCCATAATACCATTAAAGCATTAATATAACCTTTAATACTTAATTGTGTACATGGTCTAACTCTATGATGGGTTCCATAAAATCACTCATTCAAGGTTTCAATTAAAAAAATGGAGTTATTCAATGAACACAACATCAGATTCGAGACGATACACATAACCACCAAACAATCAAGATTGTGTACTCATCAAACAATACCAAAGACTTCCTCATCTATTTTGATAGAGCCACCGTTTATACACTAGCGGTTTCCCCCATGGTGTAAAAAAAGATGGAGGTTAGATAAAAGTAGTTCATACTTGATTTACTCTAATGATAAATTACTTTAATTGTTTTTTGCTAAGTATTTATATTTGTTCTTCTAGTGGTGAGTAATATCTCACATGATTTCGGGCTCATAGTTCGGTGGAACATAAAATCATAAGATTGTGTGGCCCATCATAGACATCGACCTTTGATGTTTTGTGTTTGAAGCCACTATAGCAATCCTGTGTAATAAATCCATTCGACTAGTACATCTTCACTACTTTTTTATTCTTTTTGGTTTTAAGTCGCATAATTCAATTATCAATTTCATTGATTTCATTTTTAGAAATATTATATAATTTATATTATAATTTTTATATACATTAAAAATTTATTATTATATATATTATAGAATTTATATAAATATTAGATTTTATAATTTATGTTTTAATATTATATTAATATTTATAATATATACTAATGATGAAATTATTGAAGCTTTAAAATTCATTGTATGTAACAATAGTTACAAATATATATATATATATATATATATATATATATATATATATATATTGAATGTATATAACATTAATTACAAAGCTAGAGTTCTTATGAATGGTGTGGTAGAGGTAATTCTATTAATCTATTTTCCTTTGATTTTCAAATATTTACATATTTACTTTCTTTCATTCTTACAAAACATTCAAATGTAAATACAGGAGATATATACATGCCATTGATTGAACATATTCTTGATACAAGAGTAAATGTTAATCCTTGGTGATCAATATCTTCAATACCAATTGTTTCTTTATTTAGTATCATTCCTTGTGCTTTGTGTATGGTTAGAGCCCATGCCATTTTTATAGGCATCTGTTGATGATTACCTCATGTAATAGGAGCAATCGGTACATGTGTACGATTCTTTGCATCCCATGGGGTGCCAAAGTTATTTTTGAATGCAAGAATTGCATATATGGCTAGGAAAGGTGGCTTTGAATCTGAGTTGTAGATGATGTCAAAAATTTCTCCAATAGCTCCATTAACTAATCCTACTTTCACCTATGGATTGGAAGTTAACATAATTTTTTATTTCTTACATAGATGTACAGCTAGGTTAAGTTGGGTGTCATTGTGGTTAGATGTATTTGTTTGTTTGTTTTGTTTGGTTTTACATAAAGCAATTGGCATATTTAGTGATTTTAGCATTTGCTTATTATGCATTATTGCCAATACATTTGTTGCATATAAATGTGTATAGGTTTTATAATCTTATTTTTCTTTTAGAGGTATGAATGTTGTTCTTGACATGAGCATATTCCAATCTTCTTTAGTTGTATTTGCATATCTAATGTTAGTTAACAAATTTTTGAATAGTATTTATTTTTTTGTGCATCCCTGTTGGCAAAAATTTGTTTCTAATGTAACAATTATATCAAATGTTTGGCATAGTGTGTGCTCAAAATATCTACCTGCATACATTGGAATGTCATTTATAGGTGAGAGTTGTCCTAGGTCTCGATTGAGTATAATTGATTAACCACCAAAGTCTTTGTTATTTTGCTACGAAAATGCTTCACGCAATCGATTATTTATCTCACTGAGCATCTTTGGCCCTATAAAAATCATTTCATCTATGAGCACATATTGAATGTATCTCATTTCTTTTTGGAAATTTGTTAATGTTTGTCCATCCAACAGTTTCATTTCTTGGATAGGGATATGAAGTGTTGAATGTATTGTCAATACATTTATGTTAAATGTTGTAATCCCAATTGGAGCAAGAAGAAGTAGGGGAGAATTGATTTTTCCTAGAATCTTATCTAGGGTGTGTTTGATTATGCTTATCAAGTAAGATTTACCTGTCCTTGTTGTTCCTTATATAATAATTCAAAGCGGTGTACTTTGTGGACTTTTTTGAGCATGTTGGTGAACTATGTTAAAGGCTATCTAGTTAGTACCTAACAAATCATATGATATTGGTTTGTTGTTGCACTCAATGTTTATTTATTTTGAAAATGCACATTGGGAATCTATGAATTTTTATGCAGTTATGTGCAAGTTGAGAAGGATATCTGAATGATTCTAGTTGTGTCTATTATCAAAGTCACGGAGGCCAAGCATGTTAAGGTCATCTAGCTCAGCATTTCTAGATGGGTGTGTACGAGATAATATTTTCCACTCATGTATTTCCATGTCCTATTGTAGATGTTCTTCATTATCACTTTCATCACTACTTGTGTCGACATTGTTATTTTCCCCTGTAGGTATTCGCTAAGTATGTCATGGGTTAGTTAAGAGTGCCTATCCTTCAAATTGACAAAGTTTTTTCTAAATTATCAATAAATGCCAACAAATGCTTCCGAAAGTGTAGAACCTATTAATATAGTAGTGTGAATAATTACATAAAGTCTAAAATATCCTTTGATCAACCATATGTTTGTGTTTGTTAGACCTTGGTCCAATTACCAAGTGAATAGTATATTTTTTGAAACTTTGGGTGAGAAACATACTAAATTGCATTTTTAATAAAATCCTTTCTATTTTATTTTTAAAAAATCATTTAGTTGTCTATATGATATACTTATTAAATAACTAAGTGAAGGTGAACAAACAAGGACCCCTCCCCCTACATAGTTCAATAAATGAATAAACAAACACTCAGAAGGTGGTTAAATGCATACATGAACCTTAAGGGAGTTGTGAACAACTATAAAAATACAATAATATATGATAAAAAAATATTACATATTTATAATATTTTAATAATATTATAGATATAAAGTAATAAAATTATATTATAATGTTCAATATTTATATCCTTATTACATTATTATTTTTTATAAGTATTTATCTATTTTTATCTAATATATACAATGAACATATTATATAATATTTATATATATCATATAATTACTATAATATTAAATCTTACTATACTATTTTATGTAATTTTCATTTATAAATATATATCTATATTTATATAGTATACATAGTAAATATAATATATAATATATAATATTATTTTATTATTTAACGATCATATATTCTCCCTCTTCTAATAATAATAAATAATTATTGGACAATTTTATTAAGATATACTTGTCTTCAAATAAATGGCATTACAAATTTTTTTATTTAAAAAAAATTATTAATATAAAAATATTTCAAATATTTCAAATATATATATATATATATATATATATATATATATATATATATATATATATATATTGTTAACCTCAATTGTTTTTTGTATTGAAAAAAATGCAAATTACATAAGGAATTCAGTGCTCATAAGAGTCCCTAAAAGAGAGCAAAACCTGGCAGCATTACCAAATTAGTGTTGGCAGTAAATTGTGTCAACATAGACAGTCAAGAACATAATACATAAAAATATCAATAGAGAAGTTGTCAACCATCAGACAATAGATTCTTTTTCCCCTGAGTAACATTGATCTTCTTGTTGCATAACAGTTGGTTAACTTGATATTAAATCTGTTGGATCTAGAAAGCCACCACTGAGTTCTTTAATTTTGCCTGAAAATGAGGAAGACAAGAAGCAAGACAAAAGAATATATCAAAGTAAAGCCAAAGAAACTGCTTTGCATCTGTTCCTCTAGAGGTGCATGAAAGAATTTGATGGTGACCTCATAAAAATAATTACATATTTAATAATTATTTTTGAAATGATAACAAAAAATATGGTGGAGTCCATTTTCAATGGCAAAAGTTCTTTAAACACTAGGATGACATGCTAGAAAATAGGTGTCAACAAATTAAAATCAAACTTTAGCAAGACATATATGTGATATACTCTATCAGATCTCCACGCCAATGTTTTTCTCTACCTAATAGATAACTGAAAGAATTAGATGAGCTTTAGTCTCTTTAGTTATTTTAGCTACAGAAGATTTCCTTTACAATGAAGGCTGAATCAATGTTTGCATGTAGAGGGTCAATCAAAATGAAGACACATTTTTAACTGCAGTCTTGTATTTTGAGGATTCTTTTTTTAAATAATATTGTATTATTATTACATTATTTATCTCTCTCTCTCTCTCTCTCTCTCTCTCTCTCTATATATATATATATATATATATATATATATATATATATATATATATATATATATATATATATATGTATGTATATATATATATGTATGTATATATATATATATGTATATATATATATATATATATATATATATATGTATATGTATATGTATATGTATATATATTCCATAGAGTAATGAAGAACTGGAGGAATCCTTTCAAACACTTTGTTGAGCTTCCAACATTCTTCAATTGATTTGCCCACTACCACAGATCTTCAATTTTTGTTTTGCATCAATTAACATATGTTTTTTTATATGGAAGTAGATGGGTAATGTGATGATGATCTCAACTTGAAGAATATGATGATTTGGGTTTGTACATATGGCTAGAAAATGAATTGGGTGCGTTGATTTTTCTTAGTTAGCCAATCTATCAATTTGCTTAAAAAGTCTTGTTTTCGTTAACTTTCATTAAATTAAAATTTAAGAGATGTGACTCATAGATTTGTGATTTTTCAATTAGTATTTTTACTAATGGATAATAATTAGTCCATGTCAACATATTTAAACTTCTTTAGAGAGAGCCTATGGAATGATGTCAAAGGATATGGTAGTGTGCAGATATTGGCAATTATCATGCTTCTACTTTTGGCTGGGGTTTTGGACCTTCTTCTCCTTATGTTGCATCATAGGTCAATGGTCATGTAGATAAATTTTTGTACAAGAACGTATTTGAGATGATCATGCTTTGCAATGGACCATGATTCAAATGTTTTTGAATAATATGAAGATGGGTAAATTGGAAGGGAAGGGTTGCCCTTATTTTACACCATACTACGCTGCATTAAAGATTATTTTAAATGCATATGCTCCCCTGATCTCTCAAAAAATATCATACTATGAACATGGTAGAAGGATCTACATAAATAATGTGCATCTAGGACTTAACTACCTCGTAAGGAGCAAAAAATTGTGTAAGGGTAGCTCACCTAGACAACTCATCATGCCCACTGCAACTACCTAGCATCCACGTGTCAAACTTTTAATAGTTTAAACAAAATATACCATAATTTGTCTCTTATGAGATGAATCTTGGAGATTCACCCATCCGTAATAAGCCTCCAACTTAACGAGACACAAGATTTTCAAGTGACTACTGTATATAGATGTGGCCACATTATATTATAAACAAGCATCCACATGACTCATAATAATATAATTATATTCACCCCTTATTTTATTCATTTTGATAGGGTATCTAAACCCATGTGCCCTTGACATATTAAGTGTTTATTGATTAAACATGCGGCCAAGCTTGATGGTCAATACAAACCTCAAAATAAATAGGCCATGGTCTAAAAATCATCAGGTGTATGAAATTATACAATAATTCATGGAGTCTATGGGCCAAATCCATTTTTGTGTTTGGGTAAAAAGGCACTTAATACAAAAATATCATATTTCCAATAACATTAAATCATTTGATTTTCGGTATGTGGAATGTGATTTATCCTCCTTTGGTTTTACATGCATATTTAAATTATATTCACATATTTAGTGGAGGGAAGTCTCTCAAATAATAGAAATTGTATATCATTAAATTGTGAATCTCCACTCTTTATTAGATTTCTTTTCAATATTGTGAATTCTAAGTAAAATGATGAAATACACATAAAATATTTACCTTTATTCATTAACAGATTCATACATATAGGCATGGGACCTCTTATGAATAAGGAGTTTATCCTTATCATATTTAATTAATATAATTCTTATTTTATAAGTATAAGTTGTTATTACAACTTATCATGTATATATAGACTTAATATATACTAAAATATCCAACAATTATTATGAGTAAAAACATCACTCAAGAATTGAAATGGACATATACTTGACATGGGATGATGAATAGGAACTCGTCGACCATAAACATCGACCCATCAACCAATCCATGGGAACTCATCACTGAACCAATAAAATTAATAGGAAAGGCCTGACTACAAATCTAATCAAGAACACATTCTATTATATTACATGTGGTACGAACTATTAGTGTAGGTTTTTATTCCACTTAATGTTTTTTCCTACATATGTTTATTTAGCTTGCTTAGGTGTTAATTAGGTCATTGAGGAAGATGATCCTATATTCAAGAGGATGTGTGATCATGTCTATCTTCCACCTATATATGTACCTTTCCTAAAAAAATTATAGCTAATGAAGAATAATGATGCCAATACTAATATTTCAATCTTTTGGTTGTTAAGTAAACAATTTCTTTTGGCTTATGTTTTATTTAGTTTCTACAATAGTTAATTTCTCCATATATTCAATGCTTATCCAGTCATAATCCTCGATTGTGGCCCAATTCAACATGATATAAGAGAATTTATAGAAGCTAAATGCCATTGTTCATGTTTTGAAATCTTGAGTTTATGCTTATATGTCATATATCTACCATTTTTTGACCTAACACATTGAACATTATCCCCTTCTCAGATTTTGTTTTTCTTCAGGGGTGATTTACTAATCCAAATTTAGAAAAAAATAAGGGAAACGTGTCTCTTGTTGGTCATTTATCATTTGGTAGGTTTTCATACAAAACATTTTGTGCAATTAGATTCAGAAGGTGTCAAAATGTTAGGATCAGTTGTAAACACAACCTAGTTGTGTGACAATTGATTTCAGTGATGTTTGGAGGGTTTGAAGGCATTGTCATTGAATTTATGCAAATTTGTATTGTTTGGGTCTTTAATTAAAAATTAATCTCTAGGTTTCTAAAGATACTTAGTGCATATTTAGTGGTTTTTATATACTTTTACCAGATCTAGGGATTATGGGCTTGGAAAAAAAAGTGTACATGCATGCACAAATTAGAGTTATAGCCTTTGCTTGCACCTATTATAACTTCAAACATCTCCAACACCTACAGGTACCATTCTTATGTCTGGTGTTAGAACTTTGAACTATGTCAAGAGTCTTAAACCTTAACACCAGAACTTTTGATAGCTCTGACAACCCATAACTCTGATGTTGGAACTTCTAACTACTCAATGCCTCAAACTCTGACACTAGAACTATTGATTGATTTTATAACCTACAACTCCAATGCTAAAACTATCGACTGCTTTGGTATTCCACACTCATCTTAAGACTTACCCCCTAGTCATATGGGAGTTTATCCCTTGGTCACAACTAACCCAAGGGGGACTAACTTTTCCATTAAAATTCAAGTCAAACTTTTTGCATACCTAAAATTTATTCAAAGTGGAGATTTATTTTGCAAGTAAGATCATTAAACATCAAAAACTTTCAGCTGACAAATCCTTTTCAGGTACCTTTTTTTTAAAGTGCAATTTTTTTTAGCTTTATGCATTGGTTCTATTCTCGTGCCTTATAAAATTGGTTCTTTGCAGTTTTGATACGTTATACATCCTTATCTTTTTAGCATAATCAATTCAACACATACCTACTTATTGTAATTGATTTGAATCAAGTTATGTTTCTTACTCCATTCAACTATCATGAGTGGAAAGTCAAAATATAAATCCTTTTGAAGAGTAAAGGCTTACACCATATTAAACTGGGTGCAAAAATAAACTGACACCAAATGCATAGAAGGTAAAGTGGTACAACAGAAGTGATGAAGCCTATAGTATATTTTGTCTTTCTATGTCTCCTAACTTGCTCTTTCATATTGAATATGTAACTATTTTTAATGAAGTGTGGACACATTGAAAACATTCTTTGAGAAGCATGACATAATGAGGGGTCATGAGTTGGAGAATGGGCTCATCAGTTTGAGTCTAGGCAACTTTGACACTACACAAAAATTCTTCACAAAATTCAAATCACTTAGGCTATAGTTCAAATTATGTGGTATAGACACAAAGGATGATCAATTGATTCTTTCCATCTTTACCAAATTGGGTTTAGACTATTATGTATTCATTTCTACCTTCCTTATTATCCTTTTATGATTTTGTAGCTGACTTAATTTGGGAACAAGACATGAATATTCAAATGGGTACATTAAATTTCTCAAAATCACATGTATTAATTGTGAGTTATAACAAATAGAAGGCTTCCATTAGCAAGGATAAGAAACATAACAAGAAGGACCCAGAGCAAAGAAAGGGTCAAAAATCTAATGTTAAATCTAAAACATCAAAAGAGTCCTCTTTAGATGGAAAACTCAAGAAAGAACAACTCACATGTGCCTATTATAATAAAATTGGGAATGATGAAATCTAGTATATGAAGAAGTTGGTTGAAAATTTTAAAAATATGCTCAAGAAGCAAAATATCAGTATCACTAATTCATCTAATCAGATTTCATCAGCATAAGTGTCTTCTAAGGCCAAAGATAGTAGAAAGGGTAAAGTACTTGTTATAGTTGTGTTGCAGCCTTCCACATAGGTAATTAATTTTTGGTGCCTCACACCACATGGCTTCATCACATGATATTTTCTCATCCTTGGAGCCTTGCTCTCTACCTTCCATATTTTTGGGTGACGACGCTTTGACATAAGTTAGTGGGAGAGGATATGTTGATGTAAATGATGATAAATTTTAATATATTATACATGTTCCCTCATTATCCACCAATCTCTTATCTATTTATCAAATCACTCACATTGGTTCAGGCAAGAGATTTGAGTTCACACTTAATTTAGTGGTTATTAGGGAAGTAGATAGTGACTCTATAATTATATTTGGGTAGATCACTAGTCATGATTATATACTTTTTCACATTTTATTCCTAATCAACCCTTTACTATACTTCTCACTCATTCAAATGGGGTGAGTAAATTATGGTATGAGTGATTTATCCATCTCAACTATCACTACCTAATGTAAATCAATTGCAATGATAGGGTTTCAAGGTTGCCACATTTTCATTTTTCTAACAACATTTTCTAGGGTTGCATATTTGGTAAGTATCCTAAAGAGTAGTATGACAAAGGCAAATCATGGAGAGATACACAAATATTGGATCTAGTTTATAGTGACATTACTGGACCATTTCCATCTCCTTCATTCAACAAGACTAAATACATGCTTACTTTCATGGATGAATTCTCAAGACATACTTGGGTGTACTTTATTAAGCATCAATCTAAAGCCTTTAATAATTTTTAAGACTTCAAGGCATTTGTATAAAAATAGTTAGGTAAAACCATCAAGATTTTGTATATTGTTAATGGTGGTGAGTATGTTAGTAATCATTTTGAGTAGTTCTGCACTTCAGAGGAGATTAAACTACAACATATAGTTTCATATAGTCCTCAACATAATGGTGTTGCAGAGCACAAGAATAGGTACTTGAAGGAAATGGCCAACGATATGTTATACTTCAAGTGTCTTTCACCTTAATATTTGGCCATGGCCATCAACTATTCTTGTTATACCCAGAACTGAGTTCCTCATAAAGCATTGAAGGAAGTCACTCCTTTTGAAGCATAGAGAAATCAGATACACATAGTTAAGAACTTTTGAGTGTTTAGATATCCTATTATGGCCTGCATTTCTAAGAAGAAATGTAAGGCAATAGATCCTCAAATTCAACCTTTTATCTTCATTGGATATCCCAAGGGTGTTAATGGATATAAGTATCCCCATTGTAACACTCATGAGTTATTCATTAAGAGGATTGTTCATTTTCAATATGGTCCTTCAGATTCCACAGTTAACATTTCTCCATCTTCCTTGGATGCACTAAGATTTGATGATAATTCTATTAATTTAGATTTACCTAAGAAGCTTATTGATGACCCAGATTATTAATTCAGATTTACCTCCTCTTTATCCCATATTATCTTTAGAGGATGAGAAATAGGACTTGGATTTACCACAAGCTGAGTTTAACTATAATAGTTCTAAGAAAAAACCAATAAGAAAATCACCATTTCTGATTATTTATGGTATAAATCCTATGGGTATTTTAGATTTGGTATGGTTATCAATTATAGAATGAGTTAGTGATGAGGAAAAAGCATTTGTAGATCACATACATCATTTGTAAGAATAAATCTACATGAAAGTAATAAAAATTATAAAGAAGTAGTAGATGTAATAAGAAGGTCAAAGGTATTTGAAGAAGTAGATTTGGTGATGGTGTATTTTAGAAAATAAATATTTCCCAAAAGAACATATAACAAGTTGAAGTACAAGAAAATTGGTTTGAGCAAAACTATGAAGAAAATCAATAACAATGCTTATGAGGTGAGTTTACCACATAATATTGATATCTATCTAGTATTTAATGTTTTAGATTTATATGATTTTCATACAGAATATGGTGAAGGGGAATAAGATGCATAATTAGATTGTAAGCAACATGTACCAAGGAAGAAGAAAGAAAAGATAGTACAAGTTTTGGATAAGAAGATAGTGAGTACAAGACCAAAAAGCTATAATAGGTATTTGGTATAGTGAGAAGGACTACAATAGGAATATAACACTTGTATTTTAGAATGGGAGCTAAAAATAATGGTAAGAATTAATGATATGAATATAGTCATGACACTCTCAAGACCTGAGTTGTTTTCAACCAGATGATAATGATGCAGAGACCTATCTTCCAGAGGCCATCACTTTTGACTCATTAACTAGATCAAATTCTCATTCATGAAAAAATGAAGATAAATAAAATAAGCATGTAACCATAACCTATTTCACCAGTTAGGAGAAATTCTAAGATGTTTTGAGATCCATATGAGATCATCTAAAGGTCTGAAATTGTATTCTAGTATTTTTAGTAATGCCAAAAATAACATAAATTGGATAAATTTGGAACCAAATGTGAACTTGTGTTAAAATTTGTCCAACATCATGACTTTAATATTTAGAGGATAAGTTTAAAATTTTAGGCCCATCTAAACTTGTGTGCAAAATAAATTATGAAAAAATAAGTTGTTATGAAAAATAGGTGCAGTTAACTCTAGATAGTGTTTTTTAATTTTACATGTCAACTCCAATTTCAAGTTAAGGTTTATTTATATAATTTTATGTAATAAATTTATTAATTCAAGTTAAATCAATAAATATTATTTTTTCACAAAATTCTACGTATTATGTCTATTGATATATTTTTGCTTTGTTAGTCTTTGGTTTCATCACGGGACCTAGATGAGCTCACAAGTCTGTGCCTTCACTATGTTATCCCTGATGTTGGTGATCTTTGTGATGCTATTTCCTCACCACATGTTCTTATAACATTTGATTGATTATGGGAACACAAAATAATTTCTTAATGTCATTGGTCTTCTTATTATGTTGACAAAATAAGTTAATCAAAGAGACAATACAAACATCCATGTTGTTCCCTTTCAAAACTTGAGATTGATGAAAACTACCCTTTTCTTACACAATAATATCTTGAGATATAGTGTGATTAGATACATAATTGATCTTTTTGTGGTGGATGATACAAGGGTGGGCTCAATAATAGCTAAATTGGCATGTTCTGGGTCCTAAATTAATTATCCAAATTATTCCAAAATAAATAATCACGACAATAGCTGAAGATGAGGAAACAAAGACACCCTTGAAATCTCACATTTACATTTATAGCTTTGAAGTGTTTTGACCACCTCTTATGCTGCATGAAATATGATGTTTGACTGCCATGCAATATGAGCTATCATCCATGGACTCCACATCAACCCTAGCATAAGAATTCTCTCATACACATATCTTTCACATATGTCATGCACATACATGTGAATAGATAAAAACATGGACATTTTAGCATTTTCTAAGAGCTACACCATACAAAATGTAGCCTAAAATTTGAGCTATTTGATTAAATTACCATAAACCATGAAAATTAAGCTCAAAACATCAAACTACCTACTAGGAAGGATTATGAAACAAATCAGAATCATAAGATAAACCTTCCCAAGTCCCTTGTTTTAGTTAGCCTCCTTTCAAGATGTTTAAATGGATGGCTGATTATTATAGACTCAGAATTTTGACATTATAATGGCATAATCGATAATGTTGATGATGGATTCAAAGACTAGATTGGCATGGACTTAGTAGATTGTTGATAGATCATATGGACATGAAGACTTTATGGATTCATGAGTTTGTTTATATGGAGGAGTGGAGTCATTTATATATAATATAGAGGGAAGAATCAATGGTTGGAATTAAAAGTTAGATTATGGAGATCTATGGTGGATAATTATCCAAAGAATTTAAAATTCCTTGGAAGCCTATAGATTTAGAGGCTTCTAGAGAGGAAGGGTGAGAATAGAGAGGATTCTAGAATTGGATAATTCTAGAATCCATTAGAAGGGGTTAATAAGGATTAGGTAGGGGATTAGATAGGGATTAAGTAGGTGATTATAGAATAGGGGTGTAGGAGAGCCTAGGGATAGGCTAGTTGTTGGGCCATGGGAATTTAAAATTCTAAAATAATAGATAAGTGGGGATTAGGATGGGAGAATGGGGATTTAGGATATTTAATGAAGAATTGAGATAGGACTATGGTTAGTAGATGAAGAGTGATAAAAAGGGATATTAGATAAATGATTAAAAAAGGGGATATTGGGATGTAATTATAGGGGATAAATTAGATAAGCATAATTAGTGTCAACTAATAGTAATATTAGTGATGTTAAATGAAGCGAGTGGATTTAGATGCATATTTTTTCCCCCTTTTTGAAAAGGTATTATAAGTGGAGTGAAGTGAAAAGAGTAATGGTCTTTCAAAGAAAAACCATTTCATGGATAACATTAGTAAATTATGTTAGTGTATATGATGCCCTGTCGAGGGGACATGCAGAGAGGAATGAGATGGATGGCCACTCAAAAGAAGAAATGATGGGTGGGATGAGATTGAGAGACAAGGGGATGGGATGTCAAATGTGAAATAGAAGATGAAGAATATGAATTAAACTTTGAGAAATGAGTTATATATTGATGATGTCCCTGATAAATACACATACATAGGGAGTAGAAATGACTTTGCCACAGTTGTCGACACATCCCAAGGGGGAATCGATAGTAACATGATGATGATAAGATTAAAAGGCCATAATTTTTAAATGTATCCCAAGTAAAGATTAATGCAAGGGAGAGTTATAGGTTAGGGTAGACAAGGATTAGATAATATTAATGATGGGTGTAGCTCAAATCTAAAGCCAATTGATATGATGAAGGTGATGATGGAGAATGATATGATTGAGTGACCAAAGGAGAAGAATTAGAGTGCATTACATTGAATCAATGAGCCACAATGTGATTAATAGCAACAATGCCCCTAGTAAAGACACATATAAGGGAGTAATAGAGGATAAATTGACCAATCAAGGATGATGGATGAAAGATGGAGAAAATATGAATGATGTGACTTGTCAGACCCAATCAATAGGTGCAAGCGATTTATGAAAATATTAAGGAGGTGATTACGAGGATGGTGATTGATTAATTGATTGATGAATGATTGATATTATAGCTCAAGGATTTGACTGATGTAGGACTTGAGGATGATGAAAGATGAGAGAGATGTGATGGTGGTGAAGCTATCCTTGGGCACTAAAAAATGGCTAAGTGTTGCCTACATAGTCTGAAAATACCTCAGACTAATGTAGTTCTGACTAGAGGATAAATGACAATGATAGAGTAGAAGATGATGATGATGATGATTTAGAGGATGATGTTAATGATTATAATATGTGACTCAGATATTGAGAGGAGGATTAAAATATTGGAGGTTATTTGGATGGATTGAGAGGATTAGATTAGTGATAGGAATAAGGATGATTATATATATGTTGAGGGTGTAGATGATTAAGCTATCACAACTACGATAAGGTTCATCATAGTCTAAGCAATCTAATAAATAGGGCACTTGATAGTACGCCCCAATGATATAAGTATGACCAAGGGGATGTTTTGATAAAGTGTGTGGGAAAATAGCAAATTTTACATCATTGAGGGAACCTAAGGCATTATTGTATCCTTGGGTGACCTCATATCATCCCCATTAATTTCCTAATAGACAAAAGGACATGATTTAAGACTAAAATGAAACAAACAAAGCATAAGACAAATAAGATATATATACATGATGAAAACAAGTCAAACAACATACAGCATACAAGTAACACACACAAGTATCTACATGCAGTGTCACAATGTCTTTTCTAATGATGGGATGAGGGATTGGGTGATGGGTTGGATTAAGATGGTCATGATGTGATTGTGGACTGAGGATAGACATAGATTTGGATTAGAATTAGGACTTAGGTAAGGATGTGGATATAGAGTAGGAGTATACTAAGGGAATTGGATGAGGACTCAGGTATAGGGGACTTGAATTTGGATTGGGACAAGGATTTGGAGGTTTAGATGAGAGATATAAGACTGGTCAAGTAAAGGTGAGGCTAGGTCAATGCTAGTGTGATTTAGACTAGATTGCCTCTGGTTTAGAATAGGAGGATAGATAACATGATGGTGAGAGATAAAAGGCATGGATATGGATGCAACGAAGGGTTTAGGCATAAAAAAATACATGATGAACTATTTTTGGATTTTCCAAAGTTTATGCTTTTTAGGATTTTTGAAATATTTCAATTTTTTGGGATTTTTGGAATATGTATATACACTATTCAAATAGGGTTACTAGTAAAGGTAATACCAAGCCTAAAAACCAAGATAAGTATGGATGGAGGGAATGATGGATGGGATTATAAAAATATGAGGGTGATGCAAAAAAGGGGATGAGGGACAAGGAATAATAGACTAGGGATTGTCAATGACCACATCATGAAGAAACCAGATGTTTAATGGCCTGAGTGTCCATTAAAGGTTATGCCAAGATGATTTCAAAACATTTCTCAAGACACCTTCCACTTCCTTACAAAGGTCAAGACTAGAAAGGAATGATCAACACAATAGGATTCATGATATGGAAAAAGCAAGGATATAGATGGGATTGATAAGGAATGGGTGTGATGGGTAGAAAAGATGGATTTTGCCTCCAAATGTTGAGGTACAATATAGACAATTGATAATTCTACCCTGATGTCATAAATCAGTTTTCATCATGAAACTTGCCCCCAAGGCATAAGAAGACTAGTTTTCACCATTGGATGAATGATTTTTTTTAATTTATTGGGCATCTTGATTTATTAGATAAGGGTGAGATGCATGATTGTCGATATTATCTAGATTTTTAACCGACACTAGTTCTAGATATATGTGATGTTAGGATCATGTGATGGATGCTATATTCCTAGATGTCCTAGTGGCCTTTATTGACTCTTGATTTAATCTCCTCTAGACATCTCAACCAGGTGTCTTTTTAACCCCTATGAGGGACAATGTTGCCCAAGGGTTTGAGATATGGTATGGATGGGGTCATGTCATGAGTGTGATGATGGGATATAGGATGTGAATGAGGAATATGATGAGAATGGTTGATATGATAGGATGGGGAGTAGAAATGGGGTTCGACAGTTACATACACCATTGGATATGGTGGAGGGGATTCTTTATATTAGTGCCATGAGATTAAGGGATCCAAGACCTTTTGATTTGTTGATTCTTTAATCCAAACATTAAGAGGATGGTTGGCCATATGATTATTACTTTTGACATTCTTTTGATTTGTTGATTAGGTTTGACTTTGACTACCCCCTAGTGCCAAATTTTGGGCTTCACTAGAGGAAATTAATTTTTGACTCGATAGATGATGATTATTTTGACTTTGACATTCCCTTAGTGCCTAATTTTGGGCTTCAATAGGACAAGATATTTTTTGATTACGATGATTATTTGAATTTTATTGACTTTGAATTATGGGATCAAATATGATTTGATCATGATTTATAACTTTTGAAATATGGTCTTGGGCCTTTGTATTTATGGCACGCAATGTTGAATGCAGAGGGGAATCTAATGATGCATGTTCCTATTCATTCCCCATATGGAGTGGATTATAAAAATCATGGAGGTAAGGTGGATGATTAATGTTGTGTGATGGATTAAGTGGGTAATAGGCAGCATAATATTCATAAAGGTCACTAGGAGCTCAGGCCCAAACATCAGAGAAAATGTCCTCAAGAATATTAAAAGGATCACTAAGACTTGCTAAAAGGCATGCATCTGAGGTAGGATCAGATCCACTTTGAAAATATTTGATAGATAGAGCTTGTAAAAATTTAGTTATGACTTCATCATCCTGATTGGGATCAAAAGATATGTTTGGTGATTATTTATCATCCAAATTGTGAGTATGTTTAAATGAGAAAGCATTATCATCATCTGATGCTATATCTATGAGGGATGATGTTTTTGACAAGGAATCTGATTCAAATGTTGGTGTTGGACACGACCCTAATGTAGATAACATTTATATGGGTTCTGAGGTTGATTCTGATGTACAAGAAGTAATGTTGCTAGTAGAAAAGTGATTGTTTGTAAGTGGCCTCTCAATGTGGGGGTGAGGGAATGACGATGAGGGAACAATGGATTTAAAAAAGATAGGGCCATGGAAGGTCCCATGAGATATGGGAGGATTTGTTGTATGAGAAATAGATTCATTTTTATGGATGATTTGTCAAATATGGGAGGACCATGGAAAGGAGACAGGAAGTCTTGACCTTATTTTGGGGAGGGAGGACTTGATCATGAGTGGGAATGGAACCTTGGCATTCCTCCTCTTATTCATCTATGGCTATAGACTCATTTGGTTCATCCTTGATTTTTATGTCACCATTTTTAATGAAGGTCTTGGACATAGTCTTGGAAATTATGACATTGATTAAAGGTATGCCCCCAAGTATAGTGATATCCACATTATTGATTACCTTTATACCCAGATGGCTTAGGCTTGGTGGGATCAAGATGTCGTATGGGTGGATAGACATCATTTTAGCAGTAACAAGTTGTTTGAAAATGGATTCTAAGGACATAAAAAGGGGAGTATAAGGACCCACTTCACTTTGTGACTTAAATGTGGAAGTGTTGGACTTTAGATCAGATTGTTGTTGCCATGACTAGGTAGATGAGGTGGCCAAGATATGATTCCCTTTGTTGTTGTAAAAAGGGTTTTGTGATGGACTATTACTAGTGGAAGGAGGATGGGACTCACATGAATGGGTTGGGGTTAGGGTTAAGGTTAATTGAATGAGGTCAAGTCTTTTAGGAAATTGGACACCCATTTCAAGGAGCTACAAGAAGATTACCTATGGGTTTTCATCAAGATACTGATTAAACAAGGAAATTTTTGAATGGGAAAGGTCATGACTAGGATGAGGACTAGTGGATGGTGGAATGGAATAGGATATGGATGAAGATTAATGAGGGACTTACTTAGGAGGTGAATTTGGGATTTTGAGCTCAAAGTCATTGGGAAGTTGAGCACCCATCTCCAATATTTTTAAGATGAATTTGTCTTTATTATCTATGATATATCAATTGATTAGGGTGAATGCTTTAAGAAATGAGGGGATTAATTTAGATGAGCTAGGTGTTTGTGGATAGGAAAGGGTGCAGGATATTGGTTTGGGTTGAATGGGAACAAGGTCAAAAGGTAGGTGAGAACCCATTTCTAGAGCTTGTAAGAGGACTTCATCTTTATTGGCCAAGATGTATTGGTCTACAAGGACCGGGTCCAAATCCATGGGGATGGATGATAAATGGGGTCAATGGTGTAGACTAAGGATTAGAGATGCTCTCTTTAGAAAAATAGGTCTGAATGACCAAGCTAGTATGACAAATGATGATGAGGATGAGATGGATGAAACATGATTGATATGATGTATGACATATGATCATATTTTAGACCGATAGTGCAATAGGTGCTAATGACCTATCAACAATGTCTAGTTTTCAAGCTAGCAAAAGGATTGAGGATTGTATGAGTGCCTAGATTCAAACTATAAAGAAAATGATTGGATGGGTGCTAGTTATGAATAGGCAAGATGACTAGATGATAGAGACTGAATTGATGATGATTGAATGATAGATTAAAAATGACAAAGTGATAAGATGCTATCAAGATATCGACTAGGTATGAGATCTGACCAAATGATGAGTGATAGTGGACTAGAGTGGTAGGATTATATGTATGGATAAAAAGAGGACTATCTCAAGCTTTGGATTAATTTGATCAAGATGGGATGGGATCGGATTATGTGATGAAGGTGATAAATATAATGGGATTAAAACAAGAAAAAGAATATATAGGTGAAGATGGAATGACAAAGGGTAATGTAAATGAGATGGGGATGGTTTGGACATGTATGTGACCTAAAGATCCAACTGGGATAAAATATGATGAGGTTGGACTAGATAGGGGATGAGGTGACTAGGCAAAGGCAAGGTTAAGATGAATGATTGATTATGGATAGAGTGGAATTTAGATAAGATGTAAATGACAAGATGTGATTAGGATATGTGAGTGGTGGGGTATGATCAATGATTGGATAAGATAATGAAAATGATATAAAAAGATAATATGTACAACAAGATGATGAGATAAGGATGTAAAAAATGATAGAATAATGGAGCAAGGATATATATAATGATATGTGCAAAGAACCTAGATAAGCATGTATAGGTTTGGGTGAAAGGTTGAATTGGTTCATAAAAAACATGGATCTAATACAACACACACCCAAGCAAGCAGACCACAAACTTATGATTAGTAAACTCAAGGGTGTGTAACCTGACACTCACACTGTCTAACAGATTCCTAAGTGAGGCTATAAGTCGGTGACCCATTATGGAATCAACTGAACCCTCTTGACCCCATATGAACCTAGTGACATCTTAGCAATTGGTCTTGACTCTAATAGTGAAATTACTATTATGGCTGAAAGGTCCTAAGCTAGGTTTACACAAGGTGTCTAGGGGAGTCCTTGATATACATGAAGGTACAGTGGAGCCCAAGTCCATATAAGATGTTGTCTAATTGATTTATGTATTGAATTTTAAACACCCCTCACTCCACATAACCCTTTATGGGGATTTCCAATTTAACACCTAATGATAGCTCTCCTGATATTTATACTCCACTAGAACATGGAGTTTGGTCTAGTGCATGGTGATGAAATCCACATCACCGACCCCCAAAAAGAAAAAATTGGGAGAGTTTATTGGTGGTTTTTGATCCTCTACGATTCACCACAAAGATTCAAGGAGGAGATCATACACTACCATATCCATCAGGTGAAAAATAAGCAAAAAAAAAAGATTAATCAACTGATTAAGTGTGAGATATTTAAAAGAGGTAAGAATATACAAGACAAAACAGATATATACAAGATGTGAAACAAAATTATTAAGATGATTGAAATGATTCAAAAATTATTTTTAAAGTGCCAAAAGGAGTTTTTGATAGGGAACCTACAAGCATATGATTAGTAGTTTCAATTTGGCACTCAAAAAGAGGTAACCTGTAAGATAAGGGTTAGTCATTTTTAGACTTGTTGCAAAACTATTAATTGCTTGAAAAACTATAGATGCATAATTAGTGTAAATAAAAATAGCAATCAAAGAGAGAAAAATTGTAAATTAAAATCAAAATCATAAATTGTGAGTTGCAACCTTGTATCAAATAGTTTACTGTGATATGGACCTATAAAGCCACAATTAATAGTGAAAACCCATGGTTTGTAAGGCAAAATCATAACTAGTAAACATTCGATATTAGCAATTTTATGTTGAAGCATTAAATTTTTAAAACTTGACTTTTAACAAAAATAAATGCTTAAGTAGGTTGTAACAAGTTATTTAGATGCCTAGAAATGCTTATTTACAATTAACCATGGCAAATTTAAAATTTATCGCTATGTATCAAGGAAAAATATTTATAAAAAATGGACAAAATTTTAGAATAATAAAAAGAATATTTTCAATCAAATTTTTTCCTAAGTTTTCCCTACATAATTTAGAAATAATAACCAATAGACAAAATTCATTTAAAATGGAAAAATTGACAGAATTAGGTTCAAATTGCAAAATCACTTCTATAGATGCAATATTACTATTCACAAAGGAAAATCACAATTTCATGAGGAATGGTTTTGTAAAAGAGGGTAAGAAAATTAAGGATGGTATTTGTTTTGAACCTCAAATGTCCTCCTTTGCCTGGGCCTCTCTCCTGCTAACCCTATCAATCACACAAGTTTCATAGAGACAAACTCTTGTTACAAAAACTGAGATTAGCCAAAATATTTCCTTTTAAGACCCAAGTGACCTAAACAACATGTAAGGAGGGGGGTTTATGATGTTTAGATGATGGTTGGACCCTAAAATAATAGAAAATATCAAGACTAAATCTACAGGTAAGAAGACAAAAATAAAAAATCACAATATCACTACGTGCATTGCAAAATCATAATTCTCAGGTCAAAATCATGAGTCTAAGACTAGTAATATTGTGCCCTAGTGTTTTTGAATGGATTATTCCATGATGCTACTTTTCTACTTGAATCCTACACATAAAGAGAAAAATTAGGTTTTACAATACCAAAAATGTCTAATGCAGGCACAGAGAGGGTTAGTGAATGATATTTAACAAATGAAGTAAATGATTAATGTTCATCATTAGGGCCTACAAAACCATGGTTAGCAATACAAAACCATAATTACTAGGAAAAAATTATGACTTCAAGGATAATGATATTGTAACTTGAGGATTAGGCACTAGAATCTTGATTAGTCTTGTTTCCTATAGTCAAATGGTCAAAACCCTTGATTTTTAACATATGAACACACAAGATGAGCACATAGGTGTCAAAAAGTAATAGACAAAATATAAATGAAATAATTTTAATCCCAACACAAGATCCTTAAAAAATCATAACTTAGATTCAAAATATCATGATTCCCAATGTGATATCACAATTACCAAAATCATGGTATTGCACATACATGACAACCTACTAAGAAAAATGTTAGTGGTTAGACACAATATCATAACTAGGTATGTAAAATTGCTATTTGTGATGTAATTTCACTACTTTAAAAGTAGTGATATTGCATAATAAGGTCAACCTACCAAAAATGAGGAACTGATATCAGCTAAAAATGGTGATTATTGTAAAATCACAATTTTTGTGGTGAAACCATAACTACAAAGTCATGAATACCAATGCAAGGTCACAAATGTCGCCTATGTGTGCAAAATTTCAAAATTTGTCTCTTTTTTAATCCAATAAAACTTGAAACCTAACAAGAACACTTGTAACAAGAAAGGTTGTTAAATTGGGAGTGTTTTCATCCCACTATGGTTACCAAAATATAGCCTAAATTTTTAATTCACCTTATATTACTATTTTTAGCAATAAAAAAAAAATATAAACACATCAATAAGAGGGCATGAAAGAGATAATAAAATTATTATGATAAATCTTACCATAATTTTACCTCTTTATAGCTCCTCTCCAATATTTCCAAACAGATACTTGTTGCAAAATAGATGGATGTTGGATTGCTTGTTGATGTTTGATAATGGCTTCCAATAGACAATTGTATTTGATAGTGGTGCTTGATGGATGCAATAAAGATGGTTATGGATGCAATATAGCAAGGTAGCCTCCATAATTATCATCAATGGTCCAGCCTCTGCATCTCTCTTAAATTCTCAAACTCTTTTGCCATAATGAGAAGCTCAAGGAAGTCAGTCCATGGTTTTAGATCAGAGTCAATTTTTCACCCAAGTCAAAATTTCAAATGACTCTCTTTTTACTATTTTGTCCTATTTAAAGCCCCCCTTTTTTACCCCCTTCAACCCTAGCCACCCTTTTCTAATGACCTTGCCACCTCTAACTCCCATCCAACCTTGTTAAATTATTCCAATACCCCGATCGATCATTCACTATCATCCTTAAAATCATCTGGGACATGGATTTTCCATTTCCCCACTATGCAACCTAATCTTTATTCAAAACTACATCTTGAGGTCTCCTAAGACTATGTAGGTAGCACTTATCCATATTTATGTGCCCAAGGATAACTCAACCACTATTAACACCTCATCTTTGTCCCATCACCGAACTAGTCACTCGATAATCACACATCACTTTCAGCTATGAATCTTACTTAAAGTGGCTCCTTATCCTCAATCAATAAATTTTATCTCCATTATCGATATTCAATCCCTCCCTATGATGTGTCCTCTCTAGAGGACTTATCTCAGGTTTATATCCATTTCATCTCTCTTCTTTCTCAAGAAATATCTCTACCCCAAAAAATTAGTCTTATCAATCCTATTCCTTTTTTGACATTGGTCATTTGTCTAGAACCCATCACAACTGAGACCTTTATCCCATTGTCTCTAAACTCGGGGCATCTAAACTATAGTTACATCATTACTTAGAGAATCCTAACCCCATTTTATCATCCAAATTTTATCCCACCCTTAGGAATTCTCTTCAAGTGACCATTTGGGTTGGTTCTCACCTCATGTTCCCTCGAGGGGGAATCATACCCATCAACACCATCTAACATTACTTCCACATGATTCAGGTTCTTCTTTGAAAGACCATTACTCCCTCCCTCTTGTCCACTCTCAATACCCTTTAAAAAAGGAGAAAAATGTATGCACTAAAATCCACTCACCTCACTAATTACATTAATTTTGATAATTTAACATATAACTATAAGGTAAGTACATAAAATTGTGGGATAATTTTGTGGACATTTTGAGTAGTGCAATCACGTTATTTAAATTATGGATCAGTAATTACTAAGCCATGGCATGATCACATTATTTTAAACAATAATGTAATCACATTATTAATGTGATCACATTATTAACATGAATGAATTATTATTTTCAATAACACAATCAAATTCATAACATGATCACATTACTTGTGTTAAAAAAAATAAAAAATTGAAACCCAAATGCAAAATCATCATTTTTCATGCAAGTTTCCTTGCTTTCTTCTAGCTTTTGTGATTGTGTTTTGGGTGAGATAGACAAAAGAGTGATAATAATCTACCAAATTCATCTTAAGAAGTTGTTAATCAATGATGCCACCATATATAAGAGGTAAGTGATAGAAATCTACACTTATTAACCCTAATTTTTCATTATTTTCATTTTTTAACCCAAATTTTTATTTGTAATTTTTTTTTAATAGCCCATCCTCCTAACCCTCCTAACCCTCTTTTTCCTCCTCCTCCTAACCCTCCACAAAACCCTCTTGTTCTTCCTCCTATACCTCCACCTAACCTTATTATAGTGCCACAAAACCCCCTGGCAATCAGGAGATTCTAAATAATAACATTATGGGAAAAAATTTGAAATTAAGAAATTAATTGGGAGAATGAGGGATCCCACTTCCATCAACCCCCACTGCACCCAATTAGTCAATTCCCTAGAGACCTTATTTGGTCAAATTGACTCTATAACAAGTCAAATTAACAGATAAAATTCATATAGGGATAGTTTTAGGGCTTATTATGTTGACAAATTATTAGCACCTAAGGTTAAGAACAAAGAAATATCAAAATCCTCCATTTATGCCCTATTAATTGACCCAACCACCAATGACCCATTTCTCATAATTGCTAAATGTTATCCAATTTATCATTGTGTACATAACTTAATCACAACCAATTTTTGGTATCAATGGTGGATGGTATTTAATGATCCACCATGTAACAACCATGAGGTCATATTATATTTTTTAAGGAAAATCTACTGTGAGTTTATCCTCAATGAGATTCTAAACTATTTTGATTTTAGTGAGTTTTAAGGGTAAGGGAAAGTCTCTATGCAAGATTGATTAGGTACACATCGTGCACCTAATCAGCCTATGTGGATTCATATCCAAAAGCCACTTGAGCCCAAGATCCCCTTTGCAGTTCAATAGGTCATGGAGATCGACACTCTGCATTCTCTTAGTTTGCTTACTAATACCCTCATTTAGCATACGAGTAGGCTCTCACAGAGTTATGCTAGAGATATGCCACCTAGTATGCATACTCGACCCCACCCTTGTAGTTATTATGGAGTTATGTGCACTATACCTTTTGATGACAATGGAACTAGTGGTTTAGAAGGCTTGGATAATATTCTTATAAGTGATGAGTTTTTTACATGCACATTTGGTGTGCAAACATTAGCCACTACACAAATGTAGGTATATTTTATATAAATGTCATGTTAAATTTAAGTTACATTTACAAATTTAATTTAGCTAACAATTAATTTACATAGAAATTGAATAATATATATGTCATTTTATATGTTAAGGGGGTGATAGTGCCTTCATAATCACAGTCAACATTTACATCATTTAATTTATCATGGCCATCATTTACATATTTAGATCCAACTTTTGACCCATCCATTATTGCATTTGTCTCTGTTAGGATGACACCATTTAATTATATAGAGGTAAAATTTTGAGTTAATCTTATGCTCTATGTATATTTGCCTTGTAAGTTTAAATTAAATTTATTTATAAAGTATCTTGATGCATAGGTTCTAACAAGCTTCCTTGATATGGATGGAAACACACACTTACCTCTACCAAATACCCATCTCTAATCTTTTCTTTTGCTTATTTGTCTTCTATCTTCAACCTCTTTCTCTTTGATTACTTTGTATTTACTAGGTCTTTCTTGGTCACTCTTACCTACTCAATAGATCTTAAGCATCCTTGTATTCACTTAATCCTCCTTCTCTGCTTGAAGTCATTTCACTATTCAACTAGGTCTCTACAATATCTCCTTTTAACATCAACCTCCTTAGTTCATACTCTGTTTTCATGTTCTCTCTATTTATCCTTGCTCTATTCTTTACAATCTTCTTATGCATTTTCATAGGTCTACATGCTACTTTGATTTTTTCCTTCCACAATACTCATATGAGCATCTATCTACTCAATTACATCTCATTTCATGCATCTAACCATTCCACACAACCCCCAAGCTTCAACTCTTCACTTAACTCTCCTTTCCTCTTTGACACCTTCCTTCTACTAACCCTTTTTTGAGGCAAACCTCCTTGTTCTGAGTAAACTACAAATCTCCCAACCAAACCAAACCCACATTAAAATACCCCTTTACATTACATAGTTCATGTAGGGACTTTCATAATGTAACTCTCTTTGGAGAACACCTAACTCAACAGCCCTCAGGACTAATTAGGTCTCCTTGGCTTAATTAAAAGCTATTGACTATGAAACCATAACATACAAACTCAAATTGACTTTAAACTTTCAAAATATTTGTACATAACTTTTGGAGATGGGTTGATCATCTTGGGGGTACAATGAACCTTTGGAAGTTGTTATGAGGTATCACAAACCATTAAAGAGGAACCACAATAGTTGCAAGTAATGAGAATGTGCTCATGGTATTTATATAACTGATTTTGGAAAATCCCATAAATATCCCATGAATAATATCATTCAAGATTAGATAAAGATAGTTCACATGCCATGAGGATACTTATAAAGTGAATAACATATATCTAGGGGTCATTCTAGTTAACACTATCTTGAAAATGAAGTTTCTAAGCTCAATATAGTCATATTCTCATTTTGACTTATGTCACCATTACCATTATACATAAATCCACATGTTACCATTGACAATGAGTGATAATAGCAAGTGGATTTAAGGTAAAAGAGAAGAAATGCGCATGAAGGGTAAAAATACAAGGAATTATATTTAACATGATTAAGACCCATCATAGTGGGTAAAATTAAATATGACTCATAAATTTGACCCCTTTCTCCATTACATCCATATCAATTTATACAATGTAATTTTAGTTGATTGGTTGATGTAACCGCTAATTATATTGCATCGTATCCACCCAAATCAACTAACTTTCAACCTAATTAAACAATTTTGACTATTAACCTACCTACAACCAACTCATAAATAGGTTGTAAATTCAATTAATCAAACTTTAATTTTTTTTTAGGACTAAAGGCATACTCATAGCCACAATTAAAATAGTTGGATAAATTAATTATAATTACTTTTAAATAATATCAATGCAGACCCAATCGGAACCTTGAAATTGCTCATTGATTATTAAAACATCAATAATCATACTTAGTGGATTATTAACTTAACAATGCAACTCTAAGAGTCTTCTTAGACATAAAAGACAATGACTCATGCCCCAACATTTAATTGACTTATTTAACTAAAGTTAATGATATATTTATTTAAATAAATTTATATTTTATTAAGTGATTTCACTTAAGACATAGTGATAGTAGGACTAAATCCTTATTCATTTTATTACAAGATCTTATACATGTTTATATTATTTGATGACCAATTTAAGAGGTGTGGTTTGTAGGAAGGGGTGGAGTTAGGGAAAGGGGGACTAAAATTTTTGGTGTCGACCTTACCTTCTCATGTTTGAGCCGCAAACTTGTAATACATATGATAATTCAATTGTAATATCGCATTACACCTTTTTCTTTGGCCAAGATAAAGGTCCAGATTTCAATTGTAATGCCTCATTACACCTCTTGATTTGGCTATGACAAAGGTATAAAGGGTATACAAATTCTCTACTCAACATTCCTTATGCCAGAAAACATTGCATTGGGTATCAACAACTTGTATCCCCATTAACAAGTTTGAGGGGAGAGCCACCATTTGTGTTGGTACTAAAATATGTGCCAGCCTCAACAATTACACCTTGCAGTGTCTTCCAATTCAACATCCAGACTATTTTCCTATTTTTTCTCTTAAGCCAAAACAAGACAATATATTTAGATGGTTAAAACTTGATATATTGGACAAGGACCTCCCTTCCTTGACCTATTGGTAGAATTTTACTTACACACACCTTTGTCAAGAGGTGGATTCATTGTGGCTCACTCCTTTATATTGGTTGGGTGCTTTACCAAAAATCATTTATCATCCACCTATTATAATTGAATGTGATATCAATCCATGTATTATATATAGAGATACAGAAGATTGATATCACACATATAATATAAGGATAATGGCCATATATGTGTAGCTCAACCTTTCCCTAATAAATATATAATGGTATTTTAATTTATCCAAAGAAGCTTTACAAGTAAGGACAAAGTTATTGATATGTCTCTTATTCTTTTTCTCTCCCTAACTTTGCCTTGTTGAAGTGATACTATTATTTCCACCTCCTACTCTTCCACTCACACTTCCTACATGTATTACAATTTTTATATTACCTCCAACATGCAAACTACTCGCTATTCTTGGCCATTGAATTTTTTATGGCAATTACACTTCCATGATTCTTGGTTTACATTGTCTTTTCATGATATGCACATTATATGGTAGTTACACTTCCATGATTCTTGGTTTACATTATCTTTTCATGATATGCATGGTTTACATATATATAATATTTGATACTTTATATAAAAGTAAGTGAGACCTTGTTTACATAAATAGTTGATGGCTCAAGAAGACACTCCTCCCTCTCTGTGAGTTGAGATAGACATAGGCATTATTACTACAATGTCATCCACACAGGCACTAATAGAGGTATATATTAACTTGTAATTTTGAATTATAAAAATAGAATTGTTTTAATACATTTACTACATACTTGGGGTAATACAACTTATACAAATGTATTATATATGCAGGTTTTTCCCATGACATCTAATAGTCCTATTCAAATGATTATTATGGAAACTTCTCACGTTTCTCTCATATTTGAGATGCCTATTCAAATAGTTGAGCCTGCCATTGACTTGTTTAAACATGAAAATCAAATTGATTAGGATCATGATCTTGTACTAAGTGCATGTTTAAATTATTTTTTATTGTAGTTTAAAATTAATTTATTAACAATTGGTTGAATGTATTTTATGTTAATTTTGTAATAATTCTTGTATTTAAACAGGTTCAGCTCTAAGCAAGTTATGAGTGTAGGACCTGCAGTTAGACCTTGGATAAATTAAAGACATTAGAGGGGTCTTTATATACTATTAGGGCATCCCAAGGAGAGTCTTCTTCAATGAAGGAAAAGAGAGGGAGGCTATTTGATGAATAGGATATCTTACATGAGATGTACTTTTTTATATGCCTATATGACAATTTACACATTTTTGGCATTATATATGCATATATGACATTCACCTAACATTAGATACTCTATTGGTAGATGTAATTTTTTGTATGCCTATCATGGAAATCTATGTATTATTGACATTGCACACATGTGCCTATATTGTATGCCTATCATGGCAATCTATCTAATTTATATTTAGTTTTTATTTCATTGTGTGTTATTGTATAGTTTTTTTTATCTTCCAAAATATTATCTATCAAATATCTTATTTAATTTTATACACAAATGAGGATTAACAATTATTATTTTCAATGCTATAAATCTTGAATCTCACATATTTTTTTAAATTAAAGTTTTTATTTCATTGTGTGTAGTGGAAATGACTAATGACACTCTTATCACTTATGCTTAATAGAATTATTATTTGTGTACCTTATTCTTGTACACTTTGGAGACACATCTTGGTTTAATTATACCTCTTTCAAACCTCTCACATTCATTCTCTAAGTCATTTCATTCATTCCATTCAGAAACTTCCTCTCACTCTTTCACTATCTTCTCACTAGGCAATCCTCTTAGGTTTCAATCTTGATATAGGTTTCATGAGTATAATATATTATCATGGATAATCTTGTATGATCATATAATACTTTATTTAACCTAATTTAAACCTTAAATCACACTTCAATACTCATTTTCAGATACAAAGCTACTAATGACCCCACTAGGCTTATAGCCTTTTATTTTTACCTTTTCCCTTTATTTGTAAAATATATCAACTCCCATAAATATCCAAAAGAATTTGAGACCACCCTCTATCTTTATAAAGCTCTCCCTAAAGTTCAATTCTTCAATTCTCTCTCTAAGTACCTATTCCTTTATAAGCCCTTGTCTAATTAGGCCTTTCTAGCCCTCCTTTCATGACCTAGTCATCAAAACCATATAAATTCATATTTTATAGAGTCTAAACCACCTTAATCCTTATTTGGGAATAAAAATATGTTATAATACCAAATTTTAAGAATTTTACATAGTTGGAATGGGAGTTATAGGATTTTTGGGTTTGAAACCCTAGCTGCTTGTCTGCAAAGGCCAAAAAGCTTCATAATTCAATTTATTTAGTTTTGAGTCATTCGAAAGGAACCTAAGACCTTCTTCAAGTTTGTGTTATCAATATACACATCCATATTTAATATCATTTTATCAACCTTCACTCGCTTCAACCAACTCAAAACATAAAAATTTATCACTCTTTAGTGGACGGTCTGCACTTTAAAGGTTACTAAACCCCAAATGAACTATTGTCACAATGCATTTTCCTCCATGTTCTCAAAATTTTATCAATTTCACAATCATACACTTTCTTGACCATATAAATCCTTTCATTGGCACACTAACTGAATAGACATTGAGTAACTGAGCAAAACATGGGCCTGTTGTGTTAGGTATGTTTGCGTTCAATAATTCCAAACTCCCAAAATATATTTATAGTGATTTTTACTCTCCTCCATTACACTAAATTCTACCAATTCCATTGAAATTTACCTTATTTAGGCAACATCAACCTTTCTTGGAATTTGATTGCATAACAAATTATTGATTGTCTACCAAATAGAGTGTTAATTGTGTAAATAGGGAAACCTTTCAAATAAAAGGGTAATGAAAATTTGTTACTTGTTTTCAATCCAACCTAGACATACAACTACTCACCATGAATCCTGGATGAATTCATATGTGAATATACTCAAATAATACAATGACTTTCTTGACATGAAGTTTCAAATACATTAAGATAACATAATTTGGGAATTGTCATAGTCATAACAGAGTTTTCATCAAAGAATGTTCTCTTTTATTTTCTCTCCATTTTGGAGATCACACAAACTAAACCTTACAACCTGGCACATCTTTGATCTTACCTATAGAGGACTGAACATTCCTCCTTGCACCATACTTCACCAACATCATCATTTATTCTCTTCCTTGACTATAACCTACAGTCTTTTGTTTAAACCTGCCAATACACACACAAATGACTTGATCATGGCCTTTAGGGCCTTTCAAAGATAATATACAAATTTATAACAATCCAATACTATTCCATGAAATATAAATACATAGAAACATTCCATATGTATTCACTTTTATCAATCTTGATTAGAAAACATAACCCATGAAAAGGACTGGATCATCTTCCTTTGAGAGGTATGTTATCTTATCTTCATTGCCCCCTTTTTGTTATGTTATTAGAGCTCTCTGTCTCACCTCTCTCTCTTATCTCTAACCCTTATATGTCACACAACACCTATAACTTCCAATTGATCCTAATTCAACATTAGTTTGGGTGGTTACATAACTTATTCTCTTACATCTAATGCGAGGATAATTTTAACATGACTAAACATGATTCTTAAGGGTCATCACCTTTATAAATTTGACATGACATGTCTTTAACCCCATTTTACATGACTTATGTGACATTTTAATACAAATCATCTCACTAATAATTTAAAACTATGTTCCTACATCACCTTTTATCATCCCCTAATACCATCTAATAGGTCAATAGGTCAATTACTCATTAAGTTTATAGGTCTCTAGTTTAAGTTTTCACAGTTGTCAAAGTTTAAGTTATGGTTGTAAAACTCTATTTTTGATGTTTCTTGACTAAAACCTGAAAATACTAACATGTATAAGGAGGAAAATAATATCTAGTACCAAGTTATTGACCTCCCATCAGGCATGATCGATGAACCCACCACCCATTTCGGCCTCAAGAACACCTTTCCCAATACAAGAAAAATGTAATTTTTTAGCCTAAGTTCAAACACCCATAAAATAAAATCTCTAAGTTATTCCCATGAACCATTAGATCCTTCCCATAAATATTTAATCCTTCTAATCATATCCTATAACACTCATTTGGAATCTTCAAGAGTAATCCATTGGACAAGTTATAGTGAGGGGTCCAAAAATGCAACTTTTTAGTAGTGAACAAGTAACTTCTTGAGCTTCAACTAGAATTTATACCTCCGAGACCTCCACATGAGAATATATCACTTTGATAATGTATATATAGGTAAATTACATGTTATTTCATTACCACAACATTCAAATCGACCCATAAGTGCATTTTCACTACCATTCTGGAGCATAGAAACACTATAAACAAATGTTGTCAAAGTTTAAGTTATGGCTGCAAAACTCTAGTTGTGATGTTGCTAGACTAAAAAATAACATTTAAAAAACATTATGGGGGTAATATAACATATATTACTAGGTTATTGACCTCTCATCAGGCTGGATTGACAAACCCACCACCCATTCTGCCCTCAAGAACACCCTTCCCAATACAAGAAAAATGCAAATTTCTAGCCTAAGTTCAAACATGCATAAAACAAAAAAAGTAAGTCATTTATATGAATCATAAAATTCCTCCCCATCTTCTTTAATCTATCTAATCTCACCCTATATAACTTAGGTGGAATATTTGAGAGCAATCCATTGGACAAGTTGTAGTGAGGGGTCCAAAAATATAACTTTTTGGCAGTGAACAAACAATTTCTTGAGTTTCAACTGGCATTTCTATCTATGAGACCTCCACCTATGAATATATCACTTTGATCATGTATAGATAATAAAATTACATTTTATCACACCATCACAATGTTTAAATCCACTTAGAAGTGCATATTCACTACCATTCCAGAGTGTGGAAACACTGACAACAAATATTGTCAAAGTTTAAGTTGTGGTTGTATAACTCTAGTTTCGATGATTTCTAACTAAAAATTAACACTAAAAACACATATTGGGTGGAGTATGACATCTAGGACTAGGTATTTGGCCTTCTATCAGGCTTGATCAAGAAACCCACCACCTATTTTGGCCTCAAGAACACCCTTCCCAATAGAAGAAAAATGCAAATTTTAGCCTAAGTTCAAACATGCATAAGATGAAAAATATAAGTCATTTTTTTGAATATTTAGATCCCTCCCCTACCCATTTAAAACTTCTAATCACATGTTGGAGTACTCAGGTGGAAGCTTTGAGAGCAATCTATTGGACAAGTTGCAGTGAGGGGTTTAAAAATGCAACTTTTTGGTAGTGAACAAGCAACTTCTTGAGCTCCAACTAGCATTTCTACCCCTGAGACCTCCACCTATGAATATATCACTTTTAACACATCTATATAGTAAAATTACATGTTATCACACTGCCATGATTTTCAATTCCACCTAGAAGTGCATTTTCACTACCATTATAAAACCTAGGAACACTAACAACAAATGTTGTCAAAGTTTAAGTTGTGATTGCAGAACTCTAGTTCTGATTCTTCCTAACTAAAAAATTAACTCATAACACATTCAAGGGAGTGAATAATATCTAGGACCAGGTTCTTGGCCTCCCATCAAGTCTGATCGACAAACCCACCACCCATTCTAGCCTCAAGAACACCCTTCCCAATACAAGAAAAATGCATTTTTTTAGCCTAAGCTAAAACACCCATAAAACGAAACCTATAAATCACTTCATGATCTTTGATCACATCCAACTTGAGCTTATATTATATTCAAGAATATATATTTCTTCACTAAGAGCGCCAACCACATGAAGGTTGAAGCTTATCTGGCACCACTAACCTACAAAAATAATTAAAAATGAAATTTATATGTACTTATGGGTGAAATTTGAGATCTACAATTAAATTATGAAATTTAAATCACTCAAATATCTAGCCACTAAGTAAATTATAAATCCCTTAAGACCTAAATGAAATTACTATTCAAATCCTACACTTAAATCTTAAATCCTAAATACTTTAAACCATGATTGAATAGATTCAAAAACAAAGAGATTGGATTAAGATTACCTTGGCTCAAATTTTGACACTATGATGTTTCATGGATGTTGGATGATAGATTATTGATTGAAATATTATATTGGCATGATGATGTTATGGAAAATCTAGTTGGTTTCGCCATGGCCTTTTATAGAATAATGGAGGGAATTTCAAGAGAATTTAAAATTATTTAGAAGTCTTTAATTTAGAGACTTTTAGCATATTAGAGGATCTTCTCTACTTTTATAGAATTCTCAATTAGATTAGGGGATAATAAGGGGATTAGAGGAGAGTTAACGAGGTTTAGGATTCATAGGGATGTATGAAATGCTAGGGTGTAGGTTAGTAGGTGGGTAGGTGGGGTCATGGGAATTTAAAATTCCAAAATAATAGGTAAGTAGGATTAGATTAGGATAATGGGGATTAAAAATAATTAATGAAGGAGTGGGATGACTAAATTTAATAGATGAAGGAGAATAAAAGAGGGGGATATTAGATAAATGGCTAGGATTAGGATAAATTAGCAAGATAAAGGAGGATATTAAAATGGGATTAATTAGAATAAATGGGATTAACAAAATTAATTTTGACTAATAGTAATATTAGTGATAATAATGTAGGCAAGTGAATTTAGGTTCATACATATTTCCCCTCTTTAAAAGGGCATTCCAAGTGGACAAAGTGGCAGGAGTAATGGTCTTTCAAAGAAAAACCATTTCATAGATGAATGTTAGTAGATGATGATGTTAGGGGATATGATGCCCACTCGAGGGGACATGTAAGGAATAATAAAATGGATAGACACTCAACACATGCAAGGGCATAATAATCAATCAATGATTAATGGAAGAAAAGATGAATGTGGTGATTTGTCAATCCCAATTGACAGGTGCAGGCGATTGATGGAAAATATTAAGGAGATGATGATGGTGAGGATGGTGTTTCATCCAAGATTGATATTATATCTCAAAGATTTTAATGATGCAAAATTGAATATAAATGAGAAATATAGTGGTTTATATCTCCTTGGGCACCAAAAAGTGGCCAAGTACTACCTATATAGTCTGAAAAGACCTCAGGTTGATGTAGTTCTGACTAGGAGATGATGACGATGATGATTAGTGATTAGAAAGTGGTGATGATGAGGATGATTAGACTTGATAGTGATTAAAGGATATGATTCAAATGATGAGATGAAGATAAAATATTTGATGTTATTTAAATGAGCTAAGAGAATGAGCTTAGTGATGGGAAGAAGGATGATTAGATGATTAGATAAATAATGAGGGTGTAGATAATCAAGCCATCACACATGTCATAAATCTCATCATATTCTAAGTAATCCATTCAATATTTCACTTGGTATTATGATCCATGATATAAGCATGACTAAGGGGACATGGTCCTAAATTACATTGGGCAACTAGCAAACTCTGCAACAAGACACCTTCCACTTTCTTACGAGGTCAAGACAAGAAGGAATGAGAGATAGGATGCATGATATGGTGGTAGATGATGCAGATGGGATAGATAAGGGAAGAGATGGATAAGTATGTGTGATATAATCAAGGTGGATAAGGGATATGATAAGAAGGATATATTTTCCCCTGAGTGTTGAGGTACAATGTGGACAATTGATTATTTTACCATGATGCCAAAAATTGGCTTTCATCATGGTACTTGTCCAAGGCACCAGAAGACTAGTTTTCACCATTGGATGTATTTTTTTAATTTTTGACTTATTAATGGCATCTCAATTTATTAGGTATGGGGATGAGATGTAAGATTCTAAAATTGGATGTGATCTTAAACCAACCCTAGTTCTGGGGATGTGTGATGTTATGATCATGTTACTAGATGTATTAGGGTTTGTGTGACCTTTGTTGATGCTTAATGGAGACACCTCCATAAGTCTAGACCAGGAGTCTTTGTTACCCCTAAGAAAGATAATGTTGCCTAGGGAGGTGATGTGAGGTATAGATTCAATTAGATCTTGATTTTGATGGATGATAAGATCAAGATGATATGGTATGATGGGTAATGGAGGATTAGGATTAAAATTAATGATAGGATCATGATAGGATGGGGTAATGGGTGATGGAGGATTAGGACTAGAAGTCATATACATCATTGGAGATGTGGGACATGATTCATTTGATTGGTGGTAATTTATAAAAAACTATAGGAGATCTAATACACTTTAACTTTGGTGTTCTTTGACCTTAATATTTGAAGGATTATCATCTATGCTTTTGAAACTATTTGGATTTTGACTACCCCCTAGTTCTTGATTTTGTGCATCACCAAGGGAGATTGATTTTTGACTTGATATACAATGATTATTTTGACTTTGATGGTCCCCTAGTGCCTAATTTTGGGCTTCACTAATAGAGGACATTTTTTTATTAGGTCAATCATTTGAATCTTCTTGACTTTGACTTATGGAATCAAAAATGATTTGTTCATGATTAACGATTTTTGGAATATGGTCTTTGACCTTGGTATTTATGTCACATGATGTTTAATGTATAAGGGAATCTAATGATTTATGTTCATGTTCATACTTATGGAGGGAGGTGATTAAATGATCATTGATGGGAAGAAAGGGATCAATGATGGATGAAGGTGGCGTTGAGAGTGTGATGAGTTCAATGAATGCTAATGGGGTAGCATAGCCTTCATATGGGATCTTAGGAGACCCATTCTCAACATTAGATAAAATCTCCTCAATATTGGCAAAAGGATCACAAGGACTAGTTGTAGTATACACATCCAAAGGAAGGTTAGATTCACTTTGAAAATTTTCAATAGATAAATCTTGCAAAAACATGGTAATGACTTCATCATCCTGATTAGGATCTAAAGGTATGTTTGGTGATGTATTGGAGGTACCTAGATTAGAGGCATTTGCAACAAGATAGGCATTATCAGTATCTATTACGATATCAATGAGGGATGATATTTCAAATGAGGAATCTAATTTGGACACTAGTGTTGAACATGATCCTAATGTAGAAAATACTTTTGATGCTGACTTTGGTATAGACTCTGATGTACAAGATGTAATGCTACTAGTGTAATATTCATTTCCCGTAATTGACCTCTCAATAGGGGGTATTTGATGTGATGGGTGGCAGGGTTCATGAGAGATGGGAGGACTAGGCTCATATGGAATAGACTCGACTTTGATGAAGGATTTGTCAAGGAAGCGGGTATCATGTAGGATGGGTGTCGAGTCTTGACCTTGTCTTAGATAAGGAAGGGATTGATCATGATTGGGAAGGAAATCTTGGTATTCCTTTTCTTGTTCACCTAGGTATATTGATGCATCAGGTTCATCCTAAATTACAATGTCACCAAGGTTGATGAGACCTTAGACATAGTCTTGAAAGGGTCGAGATCAATTAATGGTATACCCCCAGGTTCGGTGATATGCACAATATTAGTTATATTTATACCAAGTGGGCTTAGGCTTAGTAGGATCAAGATGTTGGATAGGTGGATAGACCATGATGTTGATGGTGACTAATTATTTGAAAAGGGCTTCCAAGGATATATAAAGGGGAGTATAATGGCCCATTTCACTTTGTAATTTAGATGTGGAAGTATTTGACTTTTAATCAGATGGTTGTTGACGTGGTTGGGTGGATGGACTATTAGTGGCCAAGATTGGATTCCCTTTTGATAGTATATGAAAGAGTAGATGACTGGCTATGACTAATATATGAGGGGGTTTGTGCTAGAAGATATGAAAGGGTGGATGATTGGTTATGACTAGGAGATGGAGGATGGTATGGGACTCACATAAAGACATTTGGATAGGAGGTGTAATGAGTGAAATGGGATCAACACCTTTGGGAAGTGGTACACCCATCATAATGTACTTCAATATGATCTCATCCTTATGGGAAACTATGTATTGGTCTATGAAGGTGGATTATAGCTCCATGGTTATGGCTGATAAAGGATAGATGATGGAGGTAGGCTAAGGATGGGGTTCTTAAACAAAATATGTTGAAAGAGTAGAACAAGTATGATTAGGTGATGATGGATGAATGGATACTAGGATCAAAATTTATATCGATAGTGAAATAAGTGAACAACCTACCAACAATGTTTAGTTATCAATCTAGTAAAAGGATTAGACATTTGATGGGTTCCTAGATTCAAACTAGTAAGGTGATGAGTGATGGGTGCTAGTTATGAATAGGCAAGATGATTTGACTAGAGATGATTAGATTGATGATTGATGGGTTACTAGATTGAAATCAACAAAGTGATAAGATTCTAATAGAATATTGATTAGGTATGATATCTGATCATATGATAAGCAATATGATGATAGGATAATATGGATTATGGGACTTGCTCAAGAGCCTTAAAATGATTTGTTCCAGATGGGATGATGAAGGTGATGGGATAATGCAACTAGGACAAGTATGAGGATAGGTGATGATGATATGACTAGGGTTAGTATAAATGAGATGGGGATATATCAAACCCATATATAACTAAAAGAGCCAACTAGGATAGGATATGATGAGATTAGCCTAGATGGGTGAGGAGGACAAGGTCAAGATAAATGATTGATGATGGACTTAGGATAAGATGTGGATAAGAGATGATGTGATTAAGCTAGGTGGGGGGGATTTCAATGATGAGTGAGACTAGGATAGGATATGTCTAGGATGTACAAGAGAATAAGGATACGTACAAGATAAAGACAAGAATTCACAAACCAGAAGAATGATAGGATGGGTTTAATGATGAGTGGATATAATTGGACAAGAATATAAGATAAAGGATTGATGATGGATGTGAGGAAATGGGGGTTGATATATGGTTAATATATGTCGATGATGGGGGTTTGATGAATGATGAGTGGGTCTAGTGATAGGATGTGATTAGAAGGATCTACGAGACAATA
Source organism: Torreya grandis (assembly GCA_037957365.1). Classification (NCBI taxonomy): domain Eukaryota; kingdom Viridiplantae; phylum Streptophyta; class Pinopsida; order Cupressales; family Taxaceae; genus Torreya; species Torreya grandis. The sequence goes on along the minus strand of JARHVA010001045.1, from coordinate 1,556,621 downwards.
AGGATATGTACAATAGGGTAAGACAAGGATATACATGATGATGATTAGAAAGGATGCACAAGATGATGGGGTGATGACCAAGATTAGGGGGATATAGTAAGACTAGGAAGGGATGAGGGATATACAAAAGAACAAAATGTATGTACAAGTGATGGGGTAAGAATTTACAAGAAAAGATGTAGGTGATGGGGATGTGGATTAAGATGAGGGGGGTTAATGGGATGGTGAAAAAGATGACCAAATGATATAATGATGTGGAAAATATATACAAGACAAGAGGTGGTTTATATTAGGATATGTGGATGATGGGGTTTGACCAATGGGTGGAGGATGACTAGACTATGATGGGATAAAGACAAGATGAGATGGGGGGTCAAAGAAAACATATACAAATGGATGATGACAAGGACATACAAGGTAAGAATGGGGTATGACTTATGATGAGTGGGTATGACTAGATAAAATGGGATGAAGGCAAGATAGGAGATATGATAGGATACTGACAAGGATATATAAGGATAATATGTATAATGGGATGATGACAAAGTTGATATGTACAAAAGGATGATGATAAGGTAAGAATATATAAGTTGGGGTAAAAGGTTGACTTAGCTCACAAACAAAATGGGTCTAGCACAACACACACCCAATCAAGCAATCCAAAACCTATTATTACTAAACTCAAGGGTGTGTAACCTAATGCCCACACCATCTAATGGCTTTACAGGTGAGGCTATAGGTAGGTGACCTGTTACGATATTTACTAAACACTCTTAACCCCACTCACACTTGATGGATACTTTAGATCCGATACTAACCCCTATAGTGGTACACTTGTTATGGCCAAAGCCTTCTTTTCTAGGTTTGCATAAGGATCTCTAGGTGTGTCCCCCTATATACATGAAGGTCTATTGGGGCCCAAGTTTGTTTAGGGTGTGGTCTAATGTCTAGTTCAGAGAGTTAAAATTTTCCCTTTATGGATGGCCTATAAGGAATCAACCTCTTAGCCTAATGACAACTATCCCTAATTTTTATACTCTATCAAAATATGAAGTTTGGTTAGTGCATGATGGTGAAATCTATGACACTAACCCCTATAAACTAAGTGTGTACGTGGGGATGAATTCCAAGTCATGTGTTATCCTCGAGGGGGAGACAATAAATAAGCAAACACTAGATATGATTAATTAATTGATTTAATTACCTATGTGTGAGGGGCATGATACAATAATTATTTATAAGTTAACATGCACACACACACACACACACAAGAAATTATATACAAAGAATGATTTTTTAAAATAAATATATATACACACAACAAGATGATTAAAAATGACATATACAAGATGAAAAACAATTTTTTTTAGTGTCATGAGGAGTGTTTGATAGGTGGCCTGTAAGCACATGATTAGTAGTTTGACTTGGCACTATTGAAAGGGCAACCTACAAGACCAATGATTAGTAGTTTTGATAATTTGTCTTTGATGATCATACTACCTGTAGTTTGATATTAAATCCTAAATGATTTTATGATATGCTCTTTATTATTAGTGTGACAAAAATAAAAATTAATTGACATATTTACATACTATGATTGTCGTAAGCCCTAAAGAAAAATTATGACTTATGAGGTAAGACTAAGACTTTAAAAAAATTAATACTATAAGACTAATTGACAATTTATTTATTTATTTATTTATTTTTTTTACTTAAATTTGGATGATGTGATAAAATGTTTATTAAAAATGACACTGGACTAATATCTTAAAGTGACATGATTATTCCACATTTATTACTTACAAAAAACACTTTACTTAGGGGAGAATCTTAATCATTAACAACCCAAAATAAAACCTAAACCAATTTCAATGATTTGAAAATCTAGAAACCATGGCACCCTTGGAATTGAGTTTTTATGCAAAATGATGATGTGTTAAAATGGTGGTAGGCATTGGATAGTGAGAGGTTAGGATATGGTATGAATCCTAAGATTAGACACCTAGGACTTTCTAGGTAGAGATACCTTCACTTGGAGGAGATAATGTGGTATAACTACTGGAATAATTAGAGAAGCTTTAGATAGTGTGGTGTTTTTATCACAATGACTAGACAAGAGCTCAAAAGAGTTGGAGCAGGGCTCATACATTCAGTCGACACATAAAAGAGTTGAGGATGCAATTAGATGTCTAGGTAGAGACGTCGACTGTGTCAAAGAATGTGGATTGAATTATTTCATTGCTACGTAGATGTCAGTCACATTACAATGAGTTCAAAACCAACAAAGACACTATTTATGATAAACTTTGACTCAATCAATATCTGGGCCATACAGTAAGGTGCTTAGTGTAAGAGTTCATAGGAACTTTTCTTTTATTTAATATGAAACCCAAAGACAAGAAACAAAGGCTTTGAACTCTATTGAAGAGAGCCAAATATTAAATAAGATCAGAGTTGGGATTGCTAGGGATCGAGTGCCTTCTATGGGATCAAGAATTTGCTTGACAATAGTTTGTCAAAAAAATATAGCATTGTGGATTAGAATACACCTAAGGGTATTTTTGACAAGACTTAAATAGTATTGTGAATTATACACAGTACACTTTTAAGATAAGGCCTTGGATATTGTGAGCAGCTTAAAAATATTTCTAGGCCTACACACATTTTGCAACCTTTATTTATCTAACATGACAAAAAATAGACTAACAGAACATAACACACACACACACACACACACACACACACACACACACACACACACATAATTAAACTGTATTGAAATACAAATACCTAGTATAATCAAAAACATAATTACAAGTGTCTGAAATGATGTATGAACAAAGCTTGTCATATATAAAGATCTCAAATTATTACCCAATTGTAATTTAAGAATTTTTGACACCAAAAAAGATTGTATAAAATTCATAACCACCAATTTTTTCTTCAATCTATTCCAGTAGTCACAAGTAAACACACTCAAACCAAAAGATCATTAGTTCCAAAGGAGGCTGTCCTACTATGGTCACCAAAATGTGGGTGAAGTTTGAGCTCTACAATTAAATTATGAAATTTAAACCATTGAAATATCTAGCCACTAAGTAAATTATAAATCCATTAAGACCTAAATGCAATTAGATGAAATTACTATTTAAATCCTACACTTAAATCTTAAATCTTAAATGCTTTAAACCATGATTGAACATATTAAAAAACAAAGAGATTGGATTAAAATTACATTGACTCAGATTTTGACACTATGATGTTACTTGGATGTTGGATGATAGATGCTTGATTGAAATATTAGATTGGCATGATGATGTTATGGAGATTCTATTTGGTTTTGCCATGACCCAAGCATGGCCTTTTATAGAATAATGGAGGGAATTTTAAGAGAATTTAAAATTATTTAGAAGTCTCTAGTTTAGATACTTGTAGAGTCTTATAGGAGCTTATCTATTTCTAGAGGCTTCTCAATTAGTTTAGTGGATAATAAGGGGATTAGAGGAGAGTTAATGAGGTTTAGGATTCATAAGGATGTAGGAAAGGTTAGGGTGTAGGCTAGTAGGTGGGTAGGTGGGGTCATAGGAGTATAAAATTCCCAAATAATAGGTAAGTGGGATTAGATTAGGATAATAGGGATTAAGAAAAATTAATGGAGTGGGATGAATAAGGTTAATAGATGAAGGAGAATAAAAGAGGGGGATATTAGATAAATGGCTAGGATTAGGATAAAGGAGGATATTAGAACATGATTAATTAGAATAAATGGGATTAACATAATTAGTTTTGATTAATAGTAATATTAGTGATAATAATGTAGGTGAGTGAATTTAGGTGCAACATTTTTTTCCTCTTTGAAAGGGTATTATGAGTGGAAAAAGTGGTAAGAGTAATGGTCATTCAAAGAAAAACTGTTTCATAGATGAATGTTAGTAGATGATGATGTTAGGGGATATGATGCCCCCCTCGAGGGGACATGTGAGAAAGAATGAAATGGATGGCCACTTTAAAGAGGAGATGAAGGGTGGGAGGTGATGAATAGATAAGGGGATTGGGTGCAAGATGTTGAGATATAGATGATAAGTAAGATGAATTTAACTTGAGCAATGAGCTACAAATTGATGATGCCCCTATCAAAGACACATACAAAGGGAATAAATATGATGGGTGTCATGATTGTCAACACATCCCAAGGGGGAATCAATTGTAACATGATTACAATAGGATTAAAAAGGTTGTAAGCTTTAGACATATCCCAAGCAAGGATGCATGCAAGGGAGAGATCTAAGCCAAGATAAGATGATGATTTGATAATATTAATGATGGGTGTAACTCATAGCTAAATCAATCAATATAACATAGGTGATGATAAAGAAGAATGATAGAGTCGAGTGACAAAAATAATTCATTGCATCAAATCAATGAGTCATAATGTGATGATGCCCCTAGCAAGGACACATGCAAGGGAGTAATAATCAACTAGTGATTTATGGAAGAAAAGATGGATGTGGTGATTTGTTAGTCATACTTGATAGGTGGAGGTGATTGACAAAAAATATTAAGGAGATGATGATGGTGAGGATGGTGTTTGATCAAAGTTTGATATTATAGCTCAAGGGTTGACTAATGTAGGACTTGAGGATAAATGACAGAGATAGTGGCTAATTTCTCCTTAGGTACCAAAAAGTGGCCAAGTACTACCTACATAGTATGAAAAGACCTCAAGTTGATGTAGTTCTAACTAGGAGACGATGATGATGATGATGATGATGATGATGATGATTATACTTGTTAGTGATTGAAGGATATGATTCAGATGATGAGAAGAAGATAAAATATTATATGTTAGTTGGATGAGCTAAGAGAATGACCTTAGCGATAGGAAGAAGGATGGTTAGATGATTAGATAAATAATGAGGGTGTAGATGATCAAGCTATTAGAAATGTCATAAATCTAATCATATTCTAAGTAATCCATTAAATATAGAACTTATTAGTATGCCCCTTGATATAAGTATGACCAAAGGGACATGGTGCCAAAGTGCATTGGGCAAATAGCAAACTTTGCATCCTTGAGGGCACTTTTGGTGTCCTTATAGCATCCTTATTCCTTGCCTAATAAATAAAAAGATGTGATGTAAAAAAAACATAATAAAAATAAGATATATACATGATAAAAGACATGCAAACAAGATAAATAGAAAAAATAAGTAACACACATGAGTATCCACATGCAATGTCCCAATGCCTTGTCTAATGATGAGATGAGTGACTACATGATGGGTTGGATGATCGTGATGTGATTGGGAACTTAGGATAGACTTGGATTTGGATGGGATGATCATGATTAGGATTAGGATGAGGTTTTTCCCCTAGTTTAGGATATAAATATGAGGTTTTTGAATACTAATTTGGTCTTGAAATCAAATCAAAAAAGTGACCAAGAAGGTGATTTAGCAAAGTGATGAACAAGGATTACCAACAGATAAGGCCCTGCAAGAGTCCAATCTATCAAGGAGACTAGAAGATGATGGGATCAAATACCTTTCATACTACCAAAGTATTGATTTGATGGGAGCAAGGTATGAAGAGGTAATGATAAATATAGTTATGGGATGAAGTACCTTCCACACTAGTAAAGAGGTGATGTGATGGGTGTTACGTGTGGAGAGGCATTGATAGGGAAACGATGGGTGCCAGATTAAATTCTTTGATAAGGTTATGTGTGTGAATAATACCTAGGGCCAAGGATGAGAATGAAGATATGAAAGGATGCGTGACCACTTTGATTTCATTCCAAGATGGATTGTGGTATCCAAAAGTGGGAGAATATGATACGGATGGAGATGGATGGGAGTAGGGGATTAGGCATAAGACAAGACACAATGGACTCTTTTTGTCTTTTTCAGCTTTTATGATTTTTAGGGTTTTTGAAAATTTTCAATTTTTAGGTTTTTATTGGAATATGTATATACACTAGACAAATGGGGTTACTAGCAAAGAGAATACCAAGCCTTAGCAACTAGGATAAGGATGGATAGAATGATGGATAGGATGATAAAAGGATGAGGGTGATGGGGACCAAGGAAGAATGGACTAAGGTTTCTCAATGACTACATTGCGAATGAGCCAGATATTCAGTTACCTTAGTGTTCACTGGAGGATATGCCAAGAGGGCTCAGAACAGTTTTCAAGACACCTTTCACTTCCTTAAGAAGGTCAAGATAGGAAGAAATGAGAGATAGGATGCATGATATGATGGTAGATGATGTGGATGGGATTGATAAGGGATGAGATGGATAAGGATGGGTGATATAAGCAAGGTGGACAATGGATGTGATGATTAGGATAGATTTTCCCCCAAGTTTTGAGGTAAAATTTGGATAATTGATTATTTTACCATCACACCAAAAATTTGTTTTCATCATGGTACTTTCTCAAGGCACCAAAAGACTGGTTTTCACTATTGGATGGATTTTTTTCCTTTTTTTGACTTATTAATTACATCTTGATTTATTAGGTATGGGGACAAGATGCAAGATACTGAAATTGGATGTGTTCTCTAACCAACCTTAGTTTTTGGGATGTGTGATGTTGTGATCATGTTACTAGATGTATTAGGGTCTGTGTGACCTTCATTGATGCTTAATAGAGACACCTCCATATATCTAGATTAGGTGTCTTCATTTCCCCTAGGAAAGACAATGTTGCCTAGGGAGGTGATGTGAAGTATAGATTCAATTTGATTTTTTGGTGGATGATAAGATCAAGATAATATGGTATGATGGGTGATGGAGGATTAAGACTAAACTAAATGATAGGATAGTGATAGGATGGGGTGATGGGTGATGGAGGATTAGGACTAGAAGTCATATACATCATTGGATATGTGGGACATGATTCATTTGATTGGTGCTAATTGATATAAGATTGTAGGAGGTCGAAGACACTTTGACTTTGATGTTCTTTGAACCTATTATTTGAAGGATTATTAGTTGTGCTTTTGACACTATTTGTATTTTGACTACCCCCTAGTACCTGATTTTGGGCTTCACCAGGGGAGATTGATTTTTGACTTGATATACAATGATTATTTTGACTCTGATGGTCCCCTAATGCCTAATTTTGGGCTTCACTAGGAGAGGACATTTTTTTATTAGGTTGATGATTTAACTCTTATTGACTTTGACTTATGGGATCAAAAATTATTTTTTCATGATTATTGACTTTTGGAATATGGTTTTGGACCTTGGTATTTGTGGCACATGATGTTGAATGTAGAAAGGAATCCAACGATGCACGTTCATGTTTGTCCCTATGGAGGGAGGTGATTAAATGATCATTTATGGGAAGAAGGGATCCATGATCGATGAAGGTGGTGGTGAGGGTATGAGGAGTTCAATGACTGGTAATGGGGTAGCATAGTCTTCATAGGGGTTCTTAAGAGATCCAATCTTGACATCAAATAAAATATCTTCAAGATTAGTAAAAGGATCGTGAGGACTAGTTGTAGTATATGCATCCAAAGGAGGATCAGATTCACTCTAAAATATTTTGATAGCTAAATCTTGAAATAAATTTCTAATGACTTCATCATCCTGATTAGGATCTAAAGGTATGCCTGGTGATGGATTGGAGGTACCCAAATTAGAGGCATTTTCAAGAAGATAGGTATTATTAGTAAGTAATGTGATATCAATGAGGGATGATGTTTCAGATGAGGAATTTGATTGAGATACTAGTGTTGAACATGATCTTGATGGAGATAATAATTCTAATGTTGACTTTGGTGCAGACTCTGATGTATAAGATGCAATGATGCTATTGTAAGATTCATTTCCCATAACTAACCTCTCAACATGGGGTATTTGATGTGATGGGTGATAGGGTTCATGAGAGATGGGAGGAATAGACTCATAGAAAATAGATTCGACATTGATGAATGATTTGTTAATGATGGGGGGATCATGTAGGATGGGTGTCAAGTCTTGACCTTGGCTTGGACAAGGAATGGATTGATCATGATTCGGAAGGAAATCTTAACATTCCTTTTCTTATTCACCCAGGTATATTGATGCATCATGTTCATCCTTAATTACAATGTCACCATAGTTTATGAGGTCTTAGACATAGTATTGAAAGTGTCAACATCAATTAATGGTATGCCCCTAGGTTGGGTGATATGCACAATATTGGTTATCTTTATACCAAGTGGGCTTAGGCTTAGTAGGATCAAGATGTCAGATAGGTGGATAGACCATCATGTTGGTGGTGACTAATTGTTTGAAAAGGGTTTCTAAGGATATAGGAAGGGGATTATAATGACCCATTTCACTTTGTGATTTACATGTGGAATTATTGGACTTATGATCATATGGTTGTTAACGTGGCTAGGTGGATGGACTATTAGTGGCCAAAATTGGATTCCCTTTGCTAGTATATGAAAGAGTAGATGATTGGTTAGGATTAATGGATGAGGGGGTTTGTGATGGAAGATATGAAAGGGTGGGTGATTGGTTATGACTAAGAGATGGAGGATTGGTATGGGACTCACATAAAGAGGTTTCAACAAGAGGTGAAATGAGTGAAATGGGATCAAAACCTTTGAGAAGTGGTACACCCATCATAATGAACTTCAATAGGATTTCATCCTTATGGGAAATTATGTATTGGTCTATGAAGATAGGTTCTATCTCCATGGTGATGGTTGATAAAGGATAAATAATGGAGGTAGGCTAAGGATGGGGTTCTTGAACAAATTAGGTAGTATTATTAGGTGGTGATGGATGAATGGAAACTAGGATCATATTTCAGACTGATAGTGAAATAAGTGTTAACAACCTGCCAACAATGTCTAGTTGTCAAGCTAGTAAAAGGATCAGATATTTGATGGGTGCCTAGATTCAAACTAGTAAGGTGATGTGTGATGGGTGCTAATTATGAATAAGCAAGATGATTTGACTAAAGATGACTAGAATGATGATTGATGGGTTTTTAGATTGAAATCAACAAAGTGATAAGATGCTAACACGATATTGATTAGGTATGATATTTGATCAGATGATAAGCGATAGGATGATAGGATAATGTGGATGATGGGACAAACTAAGAGCCTTAAACTAATTTGTTCTAGATGGAATGATTAAGGTGATGGGATAATACAACTAGGATAAGTATTAGGATAGGTGATGATGATATGACTAGGGTTAGTGTAAATGAGATGGAGATAGATCGAACCCATACATAACTAAAAGAGCAAACTAAGATAGGATAGGATGAAATTAGATTAGATGGGTGATGAGGACAAGGATAAGACAAATGATTAATTATGGACTTAAGATAAAATATGGATAAGAGATGATGTGATTGAGATAGGTGGGGGGTGTCTAATGATGAGTGAGACTAGGATAGGATATGTCTAGTATGTACAAGAGAATAAGGATACATACAAGGGTAAGACAAGGATGTACAAACCAAAAGGATGATAGGATGCGTTTAATGATGAGTGGATATAACTAGATAAGAATATAATATAAAGGATTGATGATGGATGTGAGCAAATGGGGTTTGATAGATGGTTAAGATATGTAGATGATGGGGGTTTGTCCAATGATGAGTGGGTTTAGTGATAGGATGTGACTAGAAGGATGTACAAGAGAACAAGGATATGTATAATAGGGTAAGAGAAGGATATACATGATGATGATTAGGAAAGGATGCACAAGATGATGGGCTGATGACCAAGAATAAGGGGATATATTAGGACTAATAAGGGAAGAGGGATGTACAAAAGAACAAAATGTATGTACAAGTGATGGGGTAATAATTTACAAGACAAGATCTAGATGATGGGGTTGTAGATTAAAATGAGATGGGGATAATGGGATGGTGACAAAAATGACCAAATGATAGAATGATGCGGTAATGATATACAAGATAATAGGTGATTTAGATTATGATATGTGGATGATGAGGTTTGACCAATGGGTGGAGATGACTAGACTATGATGTGATAAAGACAAGATGAGATGGGGGGGCAAAGACAACATATACAAATGGATGATGACAAGGATGTACAAGGTAAGATGGGGGTATGATTTATGATGAGTGGGTATGACTAGATAAAATGGAATGAAGGCAAGATGAGAGATATGATAGGATAATGACAAGGATATGCAAGGATAATATATATAATATGATGATGACAAAGTCGATATGTACATAAGGATGATGATGAGGTAAGAATATATAGGATGGATTATGAAAATACATCAATAGGTATATAGGTTTTGGGTAAAAAATTGACTCGGCTCACAAATAATATAGGTGTAGGACAACACACACCCAAGCAAGCAATCCACAACCTATGATTAGTAAACTCAAGGGTGTGTAACCCAATTCCCGCACCATCCAATGGCTTCATGAGTAAGGCTGTAGGTCAATGCCCTATTACAGTATTGACTAAACGCTCTTAATCCCTCTCACACTTGATGGTTACTTTAGAGCTAATATTGACTCCTGCAATGGTACACTTGTTATGGCTAAAGGCACTAATGCTAGGTTTTCATAAGGCTCTCTAGGTGTGTCTCTTATATACATGAAGGTAAGTTGGGGCCCAAGTTTATTTAGGGTACATTCTAATACCTAGTTAAGAGAGATAACTTTTCCCCTTCATGGATGGCCTGTATGGCATCAACCTCTTAGTCTAATGACAACTATCCTTACTTTTTATACCCTATCAAAACATGAAGTTTGGTTAGTACACGGTGTTGAAATCTATGACACTAACAACTATAAACTAAGCATGTGTGTGGGGATAAATTCTAAGTCACATATTATCCTTGACGAGGGATAATAAATAAGCAAACACATGATATGATTAACTAACTGATTTAATTACCTATGTGTGAGGGGCATGATATAATGATTATTTATAAGTTAACATGCACACACACACGTAAGCAATTATATACAAGGAATTATTTTTTATAACAAAGATATATACACATAATAAGATGATTAAAAATGATATATATAAGATGAAAAACAATTTTTTTTAACTCCCACGAGGAGCCTTTGATAGGTGGCCTACAAACACATGATTAGTAGTTTGACTTGGCACTAGTGAAAGGGCAACCTATAAGACCAATGATTATTAGTTTTGATAAGTTTGTCTTTGATCATCGTATTACCCGTAGGTTGATATTAAATCCTTTATGCTTGTATGATATGCTCTTTATTATTAGTGGGATGAAAATAAAATTAATTGACGTATTTACATACTATACTTGTCGTAAGCCCTAAAGAAAAATTATGACTTATGAAGTAAGACATAGAATTTTGAAAAATAAATACTATAAGACTAATTGACAATTTTTGTTTTGTTTTTTGTTTTACTTAAATTTGGAGGATGTGATAAAATGTTTATTAAAAATGACACTGGACTAATACCTTAAAGTGACATGATTATTCCACATTTATTACTTACAAAAAAACACTTTAATTAGGGGAGAATATTAATCATTAACAACTCAAAATAAAACCTAAACCAATTTCAATGATTTGAAAAATTGGAAATTATGGCACCCCTAGAAATGGTGGCAGGCATTGGATAGTGAGAGGTCAGGGCATGGCATGAAGCCCAATATTGTATACCTAAGACTTCCTAGGTAGAGATACCTTCGCTTGGAGGAGATAATGAAGTAGACCTATTAGAATAATTAGAGAAGCTCTAGATAGTGCGGTGTTTTTATCACAATGACTAGATGAGAGCTTGAAGGAGTTGGAGTAGGGCTCATAAATTCGGTCAGAAGATAAAAGAGCTAAGGACATAATCAGAGGTCTAGGTAGAGATGTCAGTTGTGTCAAAGAATGCAGACTAAAGTATTTCACTATTACGTAGATATCAGTCAAACTACAATGAGTTTAAAACCAATAAATACATTATTTATGATCAACTTTGACTCAGTTAATATCTAGTCCATATGGTAAGGTGATCAATGTAAGGGTTCATAGGAACTTTGATTTTATTTAATATGAAACCCAATGAGAATCAACAAATGCTTTGAATTCTATTGATGAGAGCCAAATATTAGATAAGATTGGGCTTGGGATTACCAGTGATCGAGTGCCTTCTATGGGATCAAGAATTTGCTTGACAAAATTTTATTAGAAAAATATAGCCTTGTGGATTAGAATACACAAAAGGGTATTTTTTACAAGACTTAGTACTGTCAATTATACACAGTGTGCTTTTAAAAAAAGGCCTTGGATACTGTGAGTAGTTTAAAAATATTTTTAGGCCTATGCACATTCCACAACCTTTATTTATCTAACATGACACAGAATAGACTAATAGAACATTATATATATATATAGAACTAAAATGAAGTACAAATACCGAGTATAATCAAAAATAGAATTAAAAGTGTCTGAAATGATATATGAACAAAGCTTGTCATAAATCAAGATCTCAAATTATTACTCAATTATAATTTTAAATTTTCAGACACCGAAGAGGATTGTATAAAATTTAGAGCCACCAAATTTTTCTTCGATCTATTCCATTAGTCTCAAGAAAACCCACTCAAGGCAAAAGATCGTTAGTTCCAAAGGAGGTTGTCCTACTGTGGTCACCAAAAATGTGGGTGAAATTTGAGCTCTATGATTAAATTATTCAATTTAAATCACTCAAATATCCAGCCACTAAGTAAAGTCTATAGCCATTAAAACCTAAATGCAATTAGATGATATTACTATTTCAATCCTACACTTAAATCTTAAATCCTAAATGCTTTAAACCATGATTGCATGGATTAAAAAACAAAGAGATTGGATTAAAATTACCTTGACTCAGATTTTTAAATTATGATGTTACTTGGATGTTATATGATATATGATTGATTGAAATATTATATTGGCATGATGATGTTGTGTAAAATCTAGTTGGTTTGGCCATTGCCCAAGCATGGCCTTTTATAGAATAATGCAGGGAATTTTAGGAGAATTTAAAATTAGTTAGAAGTCTCTAGTTTAGAGACTTCTAAAGTCTTAGAGGAGCTTCTCTAGTTTTAGAGGATTCTCAATTAGTTTAGGGGATAATAGGAGGATTAGAGGAGAGTTAATGAGATCTAGGATTCATAGGGATGTAGGAAAGGTTAGGGTGTAGGCTAGTAGGTGGGTAGGTGGGGTTATGGGAATTTAAAATTCCCAAATAATAGGTAAGTAGGATTAGATTAGAATAATAGGTACTAATAAGAATTAATGGAGTGGGATGACTAAGGGTAATAGATGAAGGAGAATGAAAAAGGGGGATATTAGATGAATGGCTAGGATTAAGTTAAATTAGCAGGATAAAGGAAGATATTAGAATAGGCTTAATTATAATAAATGGGATTAGCAAAATTAGTTTTGACTAATAGTAATATTATTGATAATAATGTAGGTGAGAGAATTTAGGTGCATACATTTTGCCTCTCTTTGAAATGGCAATGCAAGCAGACAAAGTGGCATGAGGAATGGTCTTTCAAAGAAAAACCATTTCATAGATGAATGTTAGTAGATGATGATGTTAGGGGATATGATGCCCCCTCGAGGGGACATGCAAGGAAGAATGAAATAGATGGCCACTCAAAATAAGAGATGAGGGGTGGGAGGTGATGAATAGATAAGGGGATGGGATGCAAGATGTTGAGATATAGATGATAAAGAAGATGAATTTGACTTGAGCAATGAGCTGCAGATTAATGATGCCCCAAGTAGAGATACATACACAAGGAATAAAGATGATGGGTGTCATGATTGAAAACACATCCCAAGGGGGAATCAATCATAACATGATTTTGATAGGATTAAAAAGGTCACAATATTTAGACATATCCCAAGCAAGGATACATGTAAGCAAGAGATCTAGGCTAGGACAAGATGATGATTTGATAATATTGATGATGGGTGTAATTCAAAGCTAAATCAATCAATATAACATAGGTGATGATGGAGAATAATCATAGAGTTGAGTGACCAAAAGACTTCATTACATAAAATAAATGATTCATAATGTGATGATGCCCCTAGCAAGGACACATGCAAAGGAGTAATAATCAATTAGTGATTGATGGAAGAAAATATGGATGTGTTGATTTGTCGGTCTCAATTGACAGGTGTGAGTGATTGATAGAAAATATTAAGGAGATGACGATAGTGAGGATGGTGCTTGATTAAATATTAATATTATAGCTCAAGTATTTGACTAATGTAGGACTTGAGGATAAATGAGAGAGATAGTGGTTGAGCTCTCCTTGGGTACCAAAAAGTGGCTAAGTACTGCCTACATAGTCTAAAAAGACCTCAAGTTGATGTAGTTCTAACTAGGAGATGATGGTGATGATGATGATGATGATGATGATGATGAAGATGATGATGATGATGATGATAATGATGATGATGATTAATGATTAATGATTAAATAATGGTGATGATGAGGATTATTAGACTTGTTAATGATTTAATGATATGATTCAGATGATGAGAAGAAGATAAAAGATTGGATGTTAGTTGGATGAGCTAAGAGAATGAGCTTAGTGATGAGAAGAATAATGGTTAGATGATTAGATAAATAATGAGGGTGTAGATAATCAAGCTATAATATTTTTTATAAATGTAATCATATTATAAGTAATCCATTAAATATGGCACTTGGTAATATTCCCCATGATATAAGCATGACCAAGGGGACATGGTGCCAAAGTGCATTGGGAAAATAGTGAATTCTACATCCTTGAGGGCACTTTTGGTGTCCTCACAGCATCTTTATTCATTGTCAAATAAATAAAAATATGCAATGCAAAAAAAACATAAGACAAATAAGATATATACATGATAAAAGATGTGCAAACAAGAAAAATAAAACAAATAAGTAACACACACGAGTATCCACATGAAATGTCCCAATGTCTTGTCTAATGATGAGATAAGTGACTAGGTGATGGGTTGGATGATCATGATGTGATTGGGGATTTAGGATAGACTTGGATTTGGATGGGATGATCATGATTAGGATGAGTATGAGGTTTTGCCCCTAGTTTAGGATAGAAATATGAGGTTTTTGAATACTAATTTGGTCTCTAAATTAAATAAAAAAAGTGAGATAGATGGTGATTTAACAAAGTGATGACCAAGGATTACCAATAGACAAGGCCCTACAAGAGTCTAATCTAGTAAAGAGACTAGAAGATGATGGGATCAAATAACTTTCATACTAGCAAAGTAGTGATTAGATGGGTGTTAGGTATGAAGAGGAAATGATAAAGATAGTGATGGGATCAAGTACCTTCCACACTAGTAAAGAGGTGATGTGATGTGTGCTAGGTGTGAAGAGGCATTGATAGGGAAATGATGGGTGTCAGAATAAATTATTTGATGAGGTTATGTGTGCCAATAATACCTAGGCTAAGGATGAGATTGAAGATATGAAAGGATGTGTGACCACTTCAATTTGGTTCCAAAATGGATTTTGGTATCCAAAGATGGGAAAATATGAGACAGATGGGACTAGGGGATTAGGCATAAGACAATACACAATGGACTCTTTTTGGCTTTTTTAGATTTATGATTTTTAGGGTTTTTAACATTTTTCAAATTTTAGAGATTTTTTAGAATATGTATATACACTATACAAATGGGGTTACTATGAGAGGGAATACCAAGCCTTAGCAACTAGAATAAGGATGGATAGAATGATGGATAGGATGAGAAAGGATGAGGGTGATGGGGACCAAGGAAGAATGGACCAGGGATTTTCATTGACCACATTGTGAATGAACTCAATATTTAGTTACCTAAGTATTCATTGGAGGATATGTCAAGAGGGCTCGAGAATAATTCTCAAGACACCTTCTACTTCATTACAAAGGTCAAGATAGGAAGGAATGAGAGATGGGATGCATGATATGATGGTAGATGATGTGGATGGGATTGATAAGGGATGAGATGGATAAGGATGGGTGATATAAGCAAGGTGGATAAGTGATGTGACAAGTAAGATATATTTTCCCCCAAGTATTAAGGTACAATGTGGACAATTGATTATTTTACAATGATGCCAAAAATTGGTTTTCATCATGATACTTACCCAAGGCACCAGAAGACTATTTTTCACCATTGGATGGATTTTTTTTTCTTTTTTGACTTATTAATGGCATATTGATTATTAGGTATGGTGACAAGATGGAAGATGTTAAAATTGGATGTGATCTCTAACCAATCCTAGTTTTGGGGATGTGTGATGTTTTGATTATGTTAATGGATGTATTAGGGTCTGTGTGACCCTCATTGATGCTTAATGGAGACATATTTGTATATCTAGACCAAATGTCTTCATTGCCCCTAGGAAACACAATGTTGCCTAGGGAGGCGATGTGATGTATAGATTCAATTAGATATTGATTTTGATGGATTATAGGATTAAGATAATATGGTATGATGGGTGATGGAGGATTAGGACTAAAATGAATGATAGGATCATGATAAGATGGGGTGATGGGTGATGGACGATTAGGACTAGAAGTCATATACATCATTGGAGATGTGGGACATGATTCATTTGATTTGTGTTAATTGATAAAAGACTGTAGGAGATCCAATATACTTTGACTTTGGTGTTCTTTGACCATATTATTTGAAAGATTATCAACTGTTCTTTTGACACTATTTATATTTTGACTGCCCCCTAGTGCCTGATTTTGGGCTTCACTAGGGGAGATTGATTTTTGACTTGATATACAATTATTATTTTTATTTTGATGGTTCCCTAGTGCCTAATTTTGGGCTTCGTTAGGAGAGGACATTTTTTGATTAGGCCAAAGATTTAACTCTTCTCAAATTTGACTTATGGGATCAAAAATGATATTTTCATGATTAATGACTTTTGGAATATGGTCTTGGACCTTGGTATTTATGGCACACGATATTGAATGTAGAAGGGAATCCAACGATGTATGTTCATGTTCATCTTTATGGAGGGAGGTGATTAAATGATCATTGATGGGAAGAAAGGGATCCATTATGGATGAAGGTGGTGGTGAGGGTATGATGAGTTCAATGAGTGGTAATGGGGAAACATAGTCTTTATAGGGGTTCTTAGGTGACCTATTCTCAACATCAGATAAAATTTCCTCAAGATCAACAAAAGCATCATGAGGACTAGTTTTAGTAAATGCATCCAAAGGAGGATCAGATTCACTCTAACAATTTTTGATAGATAAATCTTGAAATAACTCAGTAATGACTTCATCATCCTGATTAGGATCCAAAGGTATGCCTGGTGATGGATTGGAGGTACCTGGATTAGGGGAATTTTTAAGAAGATAGGAATTATTAGTATCTATTATGATGTCAATGAGGGATGATGTTTCAAATGAGGAATCTAATTTGAATACTAGTGTTAAACATGATCCTGATGTAGATAATACTTTTGATGTTGACTTTGGTGTAGACTCCAATGTACAAGATGTAATGTTGTTAGTGTAAGATGCATTGCCTGCAAGTGACTTCTCAGCATGGGGTATTTGATGTGATGGGTGAGAGGGTTCATGAGAGATGGGAGGAATAGGCACATAGGGAATAGACTTGACTTTGATGGAGGATTTGTCAAGGATAGGGGGATCATGTAGGATGGGTGTCGAGTGTTGACCTTGGCTTGGTCAAGAAAGGGATTGATCATGATTGGGAAGGAAATCTTGGCATTCTTTTTCTTGTTCACCCAGGTATATTGATGCATCAGGTTCATCCTCAATTACAATGTCACCATGATTGATGAAGTATTAGACATAGTCTTGAAAGGGTCGACATCAATTAATGGTATACACCTAGGTTCGATGATATGCACAATATTGGTTATATTTATATCAAGTGGGCTTAGGCTTAGTAGGATCAAGATGTTAGATAGGTGGATAGACCATCATGTTTGTGGGAACTAATTATTTGAAAAGGGCTTCCAAGGATATAGGAAGGGGAGTATAATGACCCGTTTCACTTTGTGACTTAGATGTGGAAGTATTGGACTTATGATCAGATGGTTGTTGACATGGTTGGGTGGATGGACTATTAGTGCGCAAGATTGGATTCCCTTTACTAGTATATGAAAAATTAGATGACTGGCTAGGACTAATGGATGAGGGGGTTTGTGCTAGGAGATATGAAAGGGTGGATGATTAGTTATGACTAGGAGATGGAGGATTGGTATGGGACTCACATTAAGAGGCTTGGATAGGAGGTGTAATGAGTGAAATGGGATCAACACCTTCGAGAAGTGTTACACCCATCATAATGAACTTTAAGAAGATCTCATTCTTAAGGGAAACTATGTATTGGTCTATGAAGGCGGGTTCTAGCTCTGTGGTGATGGTTGATAAAGGATAGATGATAGAAGAAGGCTAAGGATGGGTTTATTGAACAAAATAGGTTGAAATAATAGAATTAGTATGATTAGGTAATGATGGATGAATGGATACTAGGATCATATTTTATACTGATAGTGCAATAAGTGTTAACAACCTACCTATAATGTATTTTTGTCAAGCTAGTAAAAGGATTAGATATTTGATGGGTGCCTAGATTCAAACTAGCAAGGTGATGAGTGATGGGTGCTAGTTATGAATAGGCAAGATGATTTGACTAAAGATGATTAGATTGATGATTGATGGGTTTCTAGATTGAAAATGACAAAGTGATAAGATGTTAATAGGGTATTGATTAGGTATGATATCTAATCAGATGATAAGCAATAGGATGATAGGACAATGTGGATGATGGGACTAGCTCAAGAGCCTTAAACTGATTTTTTCTAGATGGGATGATGAAGGTGGTTGGATAATATGACTAGGACAAGTATGAGGATAGGTGATGATAATATGACTAGGGTTAGTGTGAATGAGATGGGAATAGATCAAACCCCTATATAACTAAAAGAGCTAACTAGGATAGGATAGGATGAGATTAGACTAGATGGGTGCACTAGTAGAATTTGGCAAATAAATGACTACATGACTAAAACTTTTATTCATGACAAATAAAAATGACTAAATTCTACTATTTTTTTGTAAAACAACTATAAATGACTAAATTAATGACTAATTTGATCATCGGGTAAAAAATACAACTAAATAATTAGTCACACAAATAAAAATGACTAAATAATTAGTCACATAAATAAAAATTAGACAATATGATATTAAAGTGCTTAATTAAAAAGGTGTTTAGAGATGTAGATACTCAATTATTTTTACTATTAAGACTATATTAGACACACAACTAGACTAAGTTCATATGCCACTACATTAAACTGGTTATGCTTTGTTACTAAAATTTTGCAAACTAAACAAATAAATTAATTGGACATTGAAAACCCTGTTTCATAAATGATACGCTAAAGAATTAATAATCGTTATTTCCAAATACTTCAATATTATTTACATTACTTTAAAAATATTAATAATAATTACTTTATGATACGAATTTGACTATTAAGGTGTTGTTAAGTGTGTTAAAATATTTAATTAGTCTTTAATAATTGTCATTTCTAACTAAATAATTAAAAGACACTTTATAAAAATTAACAAAGACAGTTAATTATTTGAATTTAAGAAAAATTATCCATCCAAATAAAATAAATAATTCCAAATAATTAAATCTAAAAATAAATTTAATGAACTAATTAATAATAATTAATTTCAAATTTAACATAAAAATCAAAATATATATATATAGTTAATAATTAAATATTATTTACCACTAAGAATTAAATAAAACAATGCTAAATTATTAGTGTAGGTTTCCGTCTTATTTGTAAGTGGTTCCACTTGCATAGAAAAATAAGTGAGAGCCATCGGATTGAATTAATTTAAACCCTAGAATCTAAGTATTCTTAGAAAACCCTAAATTTCCTTATGACCTAAATAAAAATTATTTTTTTCAAACCCATTTTTCATTTTTTTACTTTGTTTTCTCTTAGTTCAAACTATGAAGAAAGCTCAAAATAATTAACTTCATTATGAAATTTATATTGCTTGCATGTGTAAACTCAATGTAAATATATTTTCTTACTTTCTTTAAATTTTCTTTTTAATACTTTTATTTATTTTTTAATAAATTCATATTATTTATATATATTTGATTATCAAAATCAAATATTTATATATATGTAAAATCCTATATATATATAATATATATAACAAAATAAATTATATATATAACATAATGTTCATAATAAATTATCTATATAATCTAAAATAAAAATACTTGAGTTCATAATAAATTATACATATACATATACATATACATATACATATACATATATATACATATATATATATATAATTATAATTTTCTATTTTTTTAAACTTATTGTTTTATTTTATTTTTGTTTAATTAAAAAATGCATTTGAAGATTTTTTATTTTATTTTTTATTTTTTTTATTAAAAAAAAGTGCAGGGTTCATGAGCCGACCCAGACCTGCAACCTTGGCATCGGCCACGACCCTTTATTGAATCTGCTGGGGGTGGGGTGGCCGACTAGCCGAGCTCCCTTTCCCCATTTTATTTTTTTTATTATTGCTTTTGTTTTATTTTATTTTATTATATATATTTTTAATTAATTTATTATTATTTTTTATTAGTCTAAATAATTAATTAATTTATTTATTATTATATGTGTTTATTTATTATTATATGTATTTATTAATTATATGTATTCAGGTTTCAAATGATAATATATATTTTTTGTAAAATTTATTATTATTATTATTATTATTATTATTATTATTATTATTATTATTATTGTTATTATTATTATTATTAATTTATTTATTAGTATATGTATTTATTTATTATTATTATTATTTTATTAGTCTTAATAATTAATTTTTATATATTGAAAGTATATATATATATATATATATATATATATATATATATATATATATATATAATTTTTAGAATAAAATTTTATGGTTTCAAATGGTAATATATATATATATATATATATATATATATATATATATATATATATATATATATATATTACCATTTGAAACCATAAAATTTTATTCTAAAAATAATAAAATATATTTATATTTATATATATCCCAAAAATATATATTACCATTTGAAAACATAAAATTTTATTCTAAAAATAATATATATATATATATATATATATATATATATATATATATATATATATAATAATATTGGTCAAAATATATAAAAAGATGGAAATGGATTTTATTTTACAGGTGAGTTATTATGGGCCATAACATTGTTGTACAAAGCAACTGATCAAGTATCATACATTAACTACATTTTAACAAACGCTAAGTCATTTAAAGTGAGCATTAACATAAATAAATTTGGATGGGACAACCAACATGCAAGAGTGAATGATAAAATAATGATTAAAATGACTAAATATACTACCAATGGACAGAAATTAGTTAATACAAATGACTAAATATACTATCAATGGATGGAAATCAGTGAATAAAAATGATTAAATATACTAGCAATTGACAGAAATTGATGATTACAATGATTAAATAAATGACTGCCATGACTAAATAAATAACTAATTAACAATAATCAAAGACTAAATTAATAACTAAATGTACTATCAAATTGATCAATCAAAACAACTAATAAATGACTAAAAATGGTTTAGTCATCAATTTAGTTGCATTATAAATGACTAGTAATAAACTACTAATGGTCACATGATCATGTTTGGTTATTTGTATGTAACTTTTAGTAGTTTTTTAAATCATATATTGTTATTTATGTACTAGTGGTGATGAGGACAAGGTCAAGATAAATGATTGATGATGGACTTAGGATAAGATGTGGATAAGAGATGATTTGATTAAAATAGGTGGGGGTGTCCAATGATGAGTAAGACTAGGTTAGGATATGTCTAGGATGTACAAGAGAATAAGGATACGTACAAGGTCAAGACAAGGATGCACAAACCAAAAGGATGATAGGATGGGTTTATTGATGAGTGGATACAATTGGACAAGGATATAAGATAAAGGATTGATGATGGATGTGAGGAAAGTGGCGTTGATATATGGTTAAGATATGTAGATGATAGGGGTTTGACCAATGATGAGTGGATCTAGTGATAGGATGTGACTAGAAGGATGTACAAGAGAATAAGGATTATGTATAATAAGGTAAGACAATGATATACAAGATGATGATTAGGAAATGATGCACAAGATGATGGGGTGATGACCAAGAATAGGGGGATATAATAAGACTAGGAAGGGATGAGGGATGTATAAAATAACAAAATGTATGTACAAGTGACAGGGTAAGAATTTACAAGACAAGATGTAGGTGATGGGGATATGGATTAAGATGGGGGGATAATGAGATGATGACAAAAATGACCAAATCATAGAAGGATGTGGCAAAGATAAACAAGACAAGAGGTGGTTTAGATTAGGATATATGGATAATGGGGTTTGACCAATGGGTGGAGATGACTAGACTAGGATGGGATAAAGACAAGATGAGATGGGGTATCAAAAATAACATATACAAATAGATGATGGCAAGGACATACAAGGTAAGATTGGGGTATGACTTATGATGAGTGGGTATGACTAGATACAATGGGATGAAGGCAAAATGGGAGATATGATAGGATAATGACAAGGATATACAAAGATAATATGTATAATGGGATGATGATAAATTTGATATGTACAAAAAGATGATGATGAAGTAAGAATATATAGGATGGGTTACACAAATACCTCAATAGATATATAAGTTTGGGGTAAAAGACTGACTCAGCTCACAAACAATACGGGTCTAACACAACACACACCTAATCAAGTAATCTACAACCTATGATTAGTAAAATCAAGGGCGTGTAATCCAATGCCCACACCATCTAATGGTTTCACAAGTGAGGCTATAGGTTGGTGATCTATTACAGTATTGACCAAACACTCTTAATCTCACTCACACTTGATAGCTACTTCAGAGCTAATACTGACTCCTACAGTGGTACACCTATTATGGTTGAAGGCTTCTATGTTAGATTTGCATAAGGCTCTCTAGGTGTGTCCCCTATATACATGAAGGTACGTTGGGTCCCAAGTTTATTTAGGGTGTGGTCTAATGCGTAGTTTATAAAGTTAACTTTTCCCCTTCATGGATGACCTATATGGGATCAACCTCCTAGCCTAATGACAACTATCCCTAATTTTTATACTCTGTCAAAACATGAAGTTTGGTTAGTGAACGGTGGTAAAATATTTGACACTAACCCCTATAAACTAAGCATGTGCATGGGGATGAATTCTAAGTCACATGATATCTTAGAGGGGGGCTAATAAATAAGTAAACGCACGATATGATTAATTAACTAATTTAATTACTTATGTGTGAGGGTCACGATACAATGATTATTTACAAGTTAACATGCACACACACATGCAAGCAATTATATACAAAGAATAATTTTTTACAATAAAGATATATACACATAACAAGATTAAAAATTATATATATAAGATGGAAAACAATTTTTTTAAGTGCCACGAGAAGTCTTTGATAGGTGGCCTGCAAGCACACAATTTGTACTTTGACTTAGCACTAGTGAAAGGGCAACCTCTAAGATCAATGATTAGTAGTTTTCATAAGTTTGTCTTTGATGATCATATTTTCTGCAAGTTGATATTAAATCCTTTATGCTTGTATGATATGCTCTTTATTATTAGTGTGATGAAAATAAAAATTAATTGACATATTTACATACTATGATTGTTGTAAGCCCTAAAGAAAAATTATGACATATGAAGTAAGATTAAGACTTTAAAAAAATTAATACCATAAAACAAATTGAAAATTTATTTATTTATTTATTTTTCTTTATTTTCTTTTTTTTTTTTTTTTTTTTTTTTTTACTTAAATTTAGAGGATGTGATAAAATGTTTATTAAAAATGACACTCGACTAATATCTTAAAGTGACATGATTATTCCACATTTATTACTTTTTAAAAACACTTTACTTAGGGGAGAATCTTAATCATTAACAACTCAAAATAAAACCTAAACCAATTTCAACTATTTAAAAATTGTGGCACCCCAGGGAATGGGTTTTTAATGCAAAACAATGATGTGTTAAAACGATGGTAGGCATTGCACAGTGAGAGGTTAGGGACCTAAGTATTTCATTGCTATGTAGATGTCAGCCAAACTGTAATGAGTTTAAAACCAGTAAAGACATTATTAAACTTTAATTTGGTTAATATATGGGCCATACGATAAGGTGTTCTATGTAAGGGTTCATAGGAACTTTACGTTTATTTAATATGAAACTCAAAGAGAAGAAATAAAGGCTTTAAACTCTATTGACAAGAGCCAAATATCGGGCTTGGGATTAAAATATAGCCTTGTGGATTAGAATACACAAAAGCGTATTTTTGAGAAGACTTAATTGTGAATTATACACAGTACGCTTTTAAGAGAAGGCCTTGGATATTGTGAGCAGCCTAAAAATATTTTTAGACTTGCATACATTCCACAACCTTTATTTATCTAACATGACACATAATAGACTAACACTATATCTATATATATATAGTGTTAGTCTATTACGTGTCATGTTAGATAAATAAAGGTTGTGGAATGTATGCAAGTCTAAAAATAGAATTAAAAGTGTCTGAAATGATGTATGAACAAAGCTTTTCATAAATCAAGATCTCAAATTATTATTTAATTATAGTTTTAGAATTTTTGACACCAAAGAAGATAGTATAAAATTTAGAGCTACCAAGTTTTTCTTCGATCTATTTCATTAGTCTGAAGCAAACACACTCAAGGAAAAATATCATTACTTTTAAAGGAGGTTGTCCTATCATGGTCATCAAAATGTGGGTGAAATTTGAGCTCTATGATTAAATTATGCAATTTAAATCACTCAAATAGCCAACCACTAAGTAAAGTCTAAAGCCATTAAGACCTAAATGCAATTAGATGAAATTACTATTTAAATCCTACACTTAAATCTTCAATCCTAAATGCTTTGAACCATGATTGAACGGATTCAAAAACAAAGAGATTGGTGTTAGAATTAGCTACAGGATCTAATGAATCTAATAGAAAGCATAAATAAAAGATAAAACAGTGATAGTAATAAACAATAACTGTATATCTAAAATAATAAAAAAATGAATAACTCAAATATGATGAATTACTCTAATAATTCAATATTAATCTAATATGAAATACATAAATAACCATTTCTTATATAGAGCAAGACTTGCATGATAAAGATCAGAGAACTCACACAACACGTGTAGTTCAACTGATATCTGTCTACAGGAATAGCAGAGTGCAACTCCACACTAACAAGATAGGTTTTCAGCTTGTGTAAATGATCAACACAAGTTGACTATTAGTTAAACAATCTTATCCTATCTAGAGTGCAACTCTATTGTAACAAGATAAGTGTCTAAGTTAACTACTATCTAAGTAAGCTTATCCTATCTAGTGCAAATTATTAATAAACATAATAAACTAATTATAATAATTAATTAGTGCACCAAAATATAAATAATAAATACAAGTAAATGTAATCAATCAAATAAATGCACCAACACCCACTCCCCGCGCCCCCCTTGCGCCCCCCTCCGCCCCCCCATAAGTGAAGCTTAGATAGGGCTATGCAGATAAGAGTCCTAACAATGTGTAGCCATATTAGGTACTTTATACAAATAGATGAGGAAAGGAGAAAACCCAAAGGAAAAAACTCCTCAAAATTAAGGTCTAGGAGACCTCCATGAAGAACTAATGTTCCTTAAAGAACTGATGTCCCGTACCCCCAAAAGAGATTGCAAGTGAAGATACTTACTCTCAGTGAAAGGTTTGTTGAAAATATCTACAATTTGTTCCTTTATAGAATAATATTGAAGATCAATTATCTCTACCTGAATTAGATCCCTGATAAAGTGCATATGGATCTCTATGTGTTTGATTCTCTGATGATGAACTGGATTCTTTGAGATATGGATAGTGCTCTGGTTATTGCAGTAGATGATTGATGGCTTTCAAAATGGAACACCAAGCTCATTGAGAATATTTTGAAGCCAAATAGCCTTAATAATGACATTAACAGTGCCACGACACTCAACCTCTGTAGATCAAAGAGTAATAGCATTTTGTTTCTTACTCTACCAACAAATGGGGCTAGATTCAAAGTGAAAGATGTAAATAGAAGTGGACTTATAATCATCATAATCACTAGCCCAATCAAAATCTATGTATCCCACCAAGTCTAAACCTGTACCTATTGTATAGTGAATCCTATATCTGATAGTGATTTAAATGTAGCTCAAATACACTTGAAAGCTCTCCAATGAAGCTCATGTGGTGTCTACATATGAAATGTCAGGTCGTGTATGAGTCAGATAGATAAACAATGTGGCATCAAGCAAGGGAGTGGAAAAATGAACCTCAAGTCTAACTCTAGATAAGAAAGGAGTCGGTGGAGGCCTACAATAAGCCATTTAAAATCGAGCTAACAAGTCTATGGCATAGTTGGGCTATGAAAGTGTAATTAAAGAAGAAGATTGTGTAATCTGAATCCCAAAAAATAATGCAATAATCTCATGCCTATCATAAAAAACCTGTCATGAAGTGCAGTCTTTACACTATTGATGATGGATGTTGTGCTCCCTGTAAGAATGAGATCATCAACATAGAGCACCAATTACAATAGTGAATCCTCCTATCATAGAATGCAGACATTCAAATCCAAGTGACATTTCAAGAACCCAATTGAGAGAATAAATGTGTCCATCTTAGAATACTAAGCCCTAGGGGCTTATTTTAGACCATAGAGAGACTTCTTCAAGCAATATACTAGTGAAGAATCTTAAATAAACCACGGTGCCTACTCCATATAAATCTCCTCATGAAGATCCTCGTGAAGAAATGTGCTCTTCACATCCATCTGATGTACAACCCAACCATGAGCTGCACCAATAGCTAGTATCAAGTGAATATAATTCATCTTAGCAACAGGTGCAAAGGTTTCTATATATTCAATGCCTTTTACTTGGGAAAAACCTTTGGCCATTAAGCATGCTTTATACTTATCAATATTTCCATCCGCTGTAAACTTAGTATGATATATCCACCTATATCATACTATTTTTTTCCCTTAGGAAGAGGAACAAGATCCCAAGTGTTGTTTTTAATCAATGATTCATACTATTTTTCCATCACTAAATCCCACTCAACTGTCTTTGTGGCTTCTTGAAAAGAATGTGGATCAAAATTTGTGGCAATGTAGGAATGTAGAAGATCATGTTGTGACCGTGTTCTCCTTCTAGCTAACAGATCCCTAACAAGAGGGTCTACATCTACCAAAGTTTTTCTATCCCACAAAGGCATCAATGGGCAAGGATCTAGAGGAAGAGAAGGAGGGGGAACATATCCTACTAAACCTTGTTGGGGAGGTAATACCTCATCATCCCTATGAGTAGATAAACTATGAGTATCATCGTCACTGCTATCTGACTCTTCTAAGGAAGAATAATGAGAAATGTTAGAAGACAAGTCTAAAGGACTTTCTTCAAAGTAAACACTTCTCTCTATAATAAGCTCATGTGAATCTAGATCAATGAGCCAATATCTCTTAACACCATTAGGATATCCCATAAATATGCAAGTTTGAATTTGTTGTTCTAAAGCATGACATTTGTCTGAAGGTATGTGAGCCCATGTTAGACTCTCAAAGACTCTAAAATGATGCACATCTAGGTTCCTATTACACCAAGCTTTAAGAGGTGTTATCCCATTTAAAGCTTTGTGAGGAACTCTATTCGTATATATGTAACACAATTAATCACTTCTGCCTAGTACTCAGGTACTAATGATTATGCATGAATCATACAACTTTCCATCTCTTTTAAGAATTTGTTCTTCCTCTCTATTACCCCATTCTACTGAGGTGTATAAGCAACTGAATGCTAAAGATCAATTCCTTCAAGAGCACAAAATTGTTCAAACTTGTTCACATATTCCCTCCCATTATCTGTGTTGAGAATCTTGGCATACTTCCTAGATTGTTTCTCTACCAGAGATTTTAACTCTAAAATTTTATCAAATACTTCACTCTTGAGTTTCAGAAAATAAACCCAAGTATATCTGGAATAGTCATCAATAAATGTGAGAACATAGCAGGTTTTACTAAAAGACAAAGTAGGTAATAGACCCACTAAATCACTATGAACAAGTTTGAGGACTTGTGTAGCCCTCCAAGCCTTCCCTTTATCAAATTTATCCTCTGGATGTTTTCCTAAGGCAAAACCATGACATACAACCCCTAAAAAATGAATCTTTGGAAGTCCTGTAACCATCTCCTACTGACTAAGCTGTTGTAAATAGCGGTAGTTCAAATGACCAAACTGCTCATGCCATAACTTGCTCACTGAATCAGTGTGAGAGTAAATCTATAGAGGAAGACTGAGGCATAAAGTGGGAGAATGAATAAAGTTGAGTATTATTGTCAACTTTTTCCACTGCACTAAGGCATTATCCTTCAATTTTTTGATTGATACAGAATCGGGTGTGAACTCAACTTTCCTACCAGTATCAAAGTGAGTGATTTGGTAGCCAGAAAGAAGGTTAGTTGATAACTCTAGTACATAGAGGACATCCTCAAATACACCACTATCAACATCAATGATACCTTTTCATATAATATATACCTTAGAATCATCACCTATGAGAATATGAGGTAAGAAACTTGGTTCTAATCTAGAAAATTATTCTTGATCAGAACCCATATGGTGTGAAGCACCTAAGTCAATGACCCATAACTTGGGAGAATTTACCAGTGCAACTAGTGCCATAGCTTTTCCTTTCCCTGAATTTGAAAGAGTGAAATAATCATTTGAAGAGGATTGATTGATGTTATTCTTTTTGAGAAAACTTTAAAGTTCATCAATAGCTTTCTTCCAACAATCTTGTTCACTATGAAACCCCTTTTTGCAATAAGGGCAAGGAGTGCCAGTCCTTTTTTGTGAATCCCCTTTTTTATTAGTGGATTTATAATCTTCTTGTGAGGAAGATTGTTGCCTTTTATTCTTATCTTTCTGTGACTTATTCTACTTTTTACTTGAACCTGTATTTGATGCTGATGTTAAAACTTGATTATGCTGAGGTTGTCTTGCAATTAGAGCTTGAGATTTGGATGACTTGATTAGACCCATAGCTATTAATTATTCTTCTTAAGCCATTAGAATCTCAGAGAATACCTCAAAGGTAGGCATTTGATAAGATGTGCCCAATATGAGTCGATGAGTCTGAAAGCTAGAGACAAAGGATGAATATTTAGGACCTAATTTGTGTAAGGCACTAAAAATCAATTGAATATCTTTTTTATCAATTTTAAATTCAAAAAGTTGTGCTCTAAGATCTATGACTTTAGTGATGTAGTCTTGTATTGTAGTATAATTTTTAGGATCCAAACTAATGAGTTCGTTGTCAATTTGGTAATCATGAACCTCATCTATTTTTCCAAATAGTGATGCTAATTTATTTCAATCCTCTTTTAGAGTTGTATGTTTATCAAGATGGAAATTCAAATCTAAAGACATGTAAGACCAAATGCATCCAATTACTTTAGTAGTTTCAAAGAGAAAGTGTTGTAACTCTTTTACATCAGTAGGTAGAGTAAGAAGATTTATTATATAAAGCATATATCCGAGCATCATTAATGCATTATAAGCATTCTTTTTTCATGTATTATAGTTGTATGTTGTTAATAGTAAGAACCTAGGATTCTCCATGATGTAATAAAAAATAAACTATCACAAAGCAAAAATTAAAGTACAGAACACACCCTAAAATTTTTGTAAATTACCTAGTTTTGTCCCACCCATCAATTATTTTTTGCACTTTATAATTGAGTGCAATTACAAGGCTAGATTATAATGTTTCTAGTTTACAAAAAGCTCATTTAGGCCCTCTAGTTTAAAAGTATAAAAAAATATGCACTTTATTACAATTTTTTTTATATCAATGTGTTGTGATCGAAAAAATATTAACTTTAAAAAAAAATGGGACCTCAATTTGAGGTTGTATGTGAAAGTTATGAGCCTCTAAAGTTGTAAAAATGAGGATGGGTAAGAGCTGTGTATAAAAATTTGAATTCTAGAAAACTTTGGAAAAAAATGGAAAAAAATAAAATTACAGCGGTGAAGAGAATGAAATTTTAATCTATTTAAAAAAAAATTCACTCAAAAATACCGTATGGTGTTCAAATGGTGGGCTTTCAAAGTTTCCCTTTCAAATCTACCTGTTGATCCATGAGACCTGCCAAATTTTTTTTGGTCTGCACAATCTGTATGGCCATACCTGAGAGCAAAATAAAATTTGTCTTTCAGAGTGACTGTGTCTAAATTGAATAAATTTTATATGGATCTGTAGGTTTTGACATATTCTAAATGCAACTGTGAGGTCCGTTTTGCTTAGAAATGCTTTTATTTTCAAGTACCCACCGGATTTGGGTGTGGTGCTTCTGGATCAAACCCTTGCCAATTTTGCCTCTTGTACCCAATTTAGATAAAATTTTAGATGATTTTGACTATCTTGGGCACTTTGAACTCAATGGTGAGCTCAAATTTTTTTCACAAAGCTCTAATTTGTATCTATATACAAAATCAAAAAATTGATCTTATATCTAGATATTTTTCTTTTGAATATTTAGCAATCTATAGATTCAAGATAGCTCTAGTACCATGTTAGAATTAACTACATGATCTAATGAATCTAATAAAAAGCATAAATAAGAGATAAAATAGTAATAATAATAAACAATAAATATATATCTGAGATAATAACAGAAATGAATAAATAACTCAAATATAATGAATTACTCTAATAATTCAATATTAATCTAATATGAAATACATAAATAGACATTACTTATATAGAGCAAGGTGTGCATGATAAAGATTAGAAAACTCACACAACACATGTAGTTCAACTGATATCTATCTACATGAATAGTAGAGCGCAACTCCACATTAAAAAAATAGGTGTCCAACTTGTATAAATGATCAACACAAGTTGACTATTAGTTAAATAATCTTATCCTATCTTACTCTGAATAGTGGAGTGAAACGCCACTATAACAAGATAAGTGTCTAAGTTAACTACTAGCTAAGCAAGCTTAGCCTATCTGGTGTAAATTATTAATAAACTAATTATAATAAGTAATTAGTGCACCAATAAAAATAATAATAAATATAAGTAAATGCAATAAAACAAATAAATGCATCAACAATTAGATTAAGATTATCTTGACTCGGATTTTGACACTATGGTGTTACTTGGATGTTGGATGATAGATACTTGATTGAAATATTAGATTAGCATGATGATGTTATGAAAAATCTAGTTGGTTTGGCCATGGCCCAGGCATGGCCTTTTATAGAATAATGGAGGGAATTTTAAGAGAATTTAAAATTATTTAGAAGTCTCTAGTTTAGAGATTTCTAGAGTCTTAGAGGAGCTTCTCTAGTTCTAGAGGCTTTTCAATTATTTTAGGGGATAATATGGGGATTAGAGGAGAGTTAATGAGATTTAGAATTCATAGGGATGTAGGAAAGGCTAGGGTGTAGGCAGAGTAGGTGGGTAGGTGGAGTCATGGGAATTTAAAATTCCCAAATAATGGGTAAGTGGGATTAGATTAGGATAATAGGGATTAATAAGAATTAAGGACTATTTCAAATAATCTAGACTTATATCTTCAAATTGGATAGGAGATAATCTTTGAAAATGAACAGTTTTTGGATTTTATGCAAGTTTCATGTAGAGAGTATGGTAATAATTTTGATATATACCTGATTTATTAGATTGGAGATAATTCAAAATTATAAAATTTTGAATAATGTAGGCATATTATTGATATTTATTTTTAGTTAGACTATAAATAAGTACAAATTATCTAAAATAATCCCTAATTAATGGAGTGAGATGACTAAGGTTAATATATGGAGAATAAAGGAGGGGGATATTAGATAAATGACTAGGATTAGTATAAACTAGCAAGATAAAGGAGGATATTCGAACGAGATTAATTAGAATAAATAGTATTAATAAAATTAGTGTCAACTAATAGTAATATTAGTGACAATAATATAGGCGAGAGAATTTAGGTGCATACAATACTACCTAGAAAATAAAAAACATTTGGTAAAATTGATTACATATAAATTTGAAAAGTCAACATACCTACATATTTCAATTCAATGAACCACTGGGATCTATTCTAACCTTGATAGTATCAAGAATAACTTCATGATCTGACTCTTAAACTTTTCATAGTTTCTTGTTTAATGGCCTCCCATGATATTTTTATAATTCAATATTCATTGAAAGAATCAAATTTAAATAGTTTAGTATCTTCATGTGCATTTCAAACTCTTCAAACAACTATCAATTTTAATATTTTATAAGATATTGTCGAAACTAAGTTCTAGTGACTACCACTGACCTAGTGGGAGAGTCAATGTTTTCTCCATCTATAACTGGGGAAGTCAATTTTTTATTTCTCTCTACACACTAACACAAGTAGTAATCAGTACCCTCTTCATTATCCCCATCTACAATAACTACATAAACATGCCCCATATCATAAAAACCCATTTTTAGCGATAATATGAAGATATATAATGAGAATAAATTATACATAATGAAAAATATTCTAGCTAGATGCTCTAGATTAGATACATGGTCAAAGTCATCTGATTATGTCATATTTGTAAGTTGTATTACTATTGTAACTTGATATGTTTTTATTGAAATTAGAGTTTTGGAACTCCAATCAGCCACCCACTCTTGTGACTCACACTTATTCCAAATAGATTCCATGCATGCAAAATAAAAAAATGTCAAATGTCTCATATAAACAATCTAAGAACTTGCATTTGAGATATGAAATGAGTGGAGGTCATTTGAAACCGTTAGAGTCATACAATCCTCATACCATTCCAAGTGTTCTTCCTAAATTAACCTAAAATGTTTATGAATAGTATAATTTGGTTGAGCACCATGACACACATTCTCATTACACCATTTAACCACAATTTTTGTATTTATCAAATGAACGCCCTCTTCAAATTTTAACTCCTCCCTTGTAATATCTCTTTTTACACATGCTCCAGCATCATCATGCTCCCCTTTTCTATGGCTAGCCTTGGTGAAATTTCAAATGTGTTATATACCAGTCGTAACATGCATCTTGCTCAATCATTAAAAAATCTATGCATTTTTGAATTGTGATGTGCAATTGTCTAACCAAATGTAATATTGATTGAAAATAATGTTCCTCTAACTCAACTGTTCATAGACCTTATGAAAATAATCTTACACATACTTTGAACAATGTGATCAGTTATCGCTGATATAGAAATGGTACTCCCTTAATATTTTTTGTTTTTTCTCTATATTATTAGGTACATGCATGAATGCTATATGCACAAATATGGTAACTTGTGATGAGTTATAATACTGTGATTGAACTTCCATTCGGTGTTTGAATGTGTAATTTTTAGTAAAATTAACTACTAAAATAATAAAATCAAGTGGGAATGTATCCTTGCTTATCTTGAAATGTTCATCCAACCATCTAGCCCTGTGTGTGTGCCTTGTATACTCAAACAATCTTCTCCCTAAATTTAACCAAAATTTGGAAATATGTATCTTTTTAGTAACAAGCTCATACCTTTTAGATTCTTCACCATATTTTACTTGATAAGTCACTGATTTATATTTAATTAAACCAACTAATTCCTATCCAATTTCACTTGTAATCTCCTCATGGATACATTTTTTTAAATTTTGGTAATCCACCATAAATGCTACAAGTTCCATTTAAACATGATTTGTTGTAAAATAATTGCCAATCCAATCTTTTGCAAAATATAGTTAGAATAAATTTTCTAGATAATTTTGTTAAGAATTAAATGAATTAAAATCAAATTTAATTTACCATAAAATTAGAATTTAAAACACATAAACCATATTTTAAATGTGTAAAATCAAATTTCTCTATGCACTACTTGCATCACAGAATCAATTCCTCAAATCATAGTAAATGTTATTTTAATGGAGAAAATAAAAAACCAACAATATAGACCAGCAATAATATATAAGACAAATATACTCAGGTTCACCTAATATGGGCTACATCCACCAAGAAATTCCTCAATAAAATAACAACAAATCAAGATTACAAACTCTCCAGAGAGAAGCTCTCACAGAGATTGAATATCTTCTCAAGAATTTACAAAAGAATTTTCTAAATTACTTATTCAAATATGATATCTGTCAATAATCTTCCATAGATGCTATGTCACATCTGTATTTTTATAAAAACACAACATAAGCTACTATACCATACCCTATAAAAAATAAACATCAATCTCTAAAGTCACACCACCACCTGTATAAATATAAATATGGAAGAAATCAACCCAAAAAGAATAAACTCACCAAGATTATCCAAGATATCCTTATCCTCAAGGAAATACACCATCCTCCACCTATTCAAGATTATTCTAAAGCCTACCAAATAAGGAACATGCCATCCTCATCTCTCCTAAAAAAAAGGCTTACAAAAAACAATGAGATAACAACTAACTCCCTAAAAACAAGGAAGTCAATCTCACTTCCATAAAACATGGAAGGATAACAACTAACTCCGTAAAAACAAGGGATTCAATCCCACTTTCACAAAACATAGAAGTTAACATAGAAATTAAAAAAAACATATAAGAAATATTCCACTCACATGGAAGCACAGTTCCATAAAAGGTGGAGTGGGGAATGGACACAATAAAATGCACTCCCCC
This sequence comes from Torreya grandis, assembly GCA_037957365.1. Taxonomy (NCBI): domain Eukaryota; kingdom Viridiplantae; phylum Streptophyta; class Pinopsida; order Cupressales; family Taxaceae; genus Torreya; species Torreya grandis. Next base: position 1,521,686 of record JARHVA010001045.1, on the reverse strand, counting down.
ACATCTGTGGATTTCTCTAAGCCCCAAAATTCTCCACCAAGGTCAAGTGATAGCTAGAAAGGGATACAAACTCAACAATCTCCCACTTGGAGGTCATTTCTTCTGAATAAAATCTATCACTGGTCCATGACCACTAAGACCAACTAAATCTGAACATATTCTCAACTTGTCCAATGTGACCACATTCATCATCATATCCAAAAGATTCTAGCTATTATGAATCTTCTTTAGTTTCACCAATTTCTCCTCCAAAATTTTCATGATGAAGTGATAACATAACTGAATGTGTTTTGTCTTTGAGTGAAAATTAGAGTTCTAACTCTCAAAACAATTACTATAACCAAATCATATACTTACTAGCCTCTATGGCAACAAAATACCAACATTGGCAATCTAAATTGGATTGCCAAAGGATTACCAACATGTTAAACCTTTCCAAGACTTTCTTCACATATTCTGATTGAGATAAAATCAACTTCCTCTCCTTTTTATCATGAGTAATCCTCATACCAAGGATTTGCTTCATTGTGCCCAAATCCTTCATAGAAAAGGAGTCACTAAGATATTTCTTAAGTATATGAATATATTGTATGTTATTTCTTGTAACTAACATGTCATCCATATACAAATATAATATAATAAAATAACCATCATCAAAATGTTTGTTGTGCATGCAATGGTCAGAATTACACCATTGATAACCTTGTTCCAACATAAAAAAATCAATTTTATTATACCATTGCCATGGATCTTGTTTAAGTAAATACAATCTCGTATTTAGTTTGGACACATAGTTCTCCTTCCCTTTGACCTCATATCCCTGTGGCTACTCCATATACAACTCTTCACCCAAATCACCATGAAGAAAAGCAGTTTTCACATCTAATTATTCTAAGTGCAAATACTCAACTACAACTAAACTAAGAACAGTCCTAATAGAAGTCATTTTTACAACAGGAGAAAAAATCTCATTAAAATCAATACCTAATTTTTTGTGACAACCCCTTGACCACCATTCTATCCTTATACATTTTTCTCTCTGCATCTTCTTATTTTATTTTGTACATCCACTTGTTTGTAAATGCACTCTTGGCCTTGGGTAGCCTTACCAAATCCCACATTTGGTTCTCTATGAGAGATCTATGTTCCTTATCCATGGCTTGCTCTCACTTCTTCCTGGCATCTACCTATATTGCTTCCTCATAACACACTATTTTTCCATTGTCATTGAATAATAAATAATTCAAAGAAAGAGAAAAATGTTCAAGTGCTCTTCTTACCCTAAAAGAGCTTCTTACCATAGAATTTTAGGGTCCTTGTGTATAAGGTTCCTAAACTGATTCATCAGATACTTTGTCATCCGTAATGTCATCCAATATGGTGTACTCTTTTTGTTCTTGTTCCTGCAACTATTTTTTATATATTATATTTTCATTAAAGATTACATCTCTAGAGTGAAATATTTTCTTATCTTTAATGATCTAAGATGGAAACCAAAGTTATCCTCACCATAACCAACAAATGTGCATTTTCTGATTTTTTCTCTAACTTGGTCCTATCCTCTTTCTTTACAAAATCAAAAGCCTCACATCCAAAGACTCTAAGAAAAGAATAATCAACATTCTTACCAGACCAAGCTTGTTCAAGAATGCCTCCATCCAAAGTCATTAAAGGTCCTATGTTAATCAAATAAAGTATCATGCTAACTGCTTCTACCCAAAAATATAAAGACAACCATGAATGTAACCCCATACATCTAACACGTTCCATTATTAATCTGTTCATCCTTTCAGATACCGCATTTTATTGTGGAGTTATTAGAACCATCCTTTGCCTATGGATTCTATTGTTAGAAAAATAATTAATGGAATCATTACTACAATACTCATCTCCATTATCTGATCTAAGACATTTCAACTTGAGACTTGTTTCATTCTCAACCAAGGCTTTTCACTTCTTAAAAGTGTCAAATACATCAGATTTCCTTTTAATACAATAAACCCAAACTTTCTTAGTTGCATCATCAATAAAAGTGACATAATAATTAGAACCACCAATATAAGATCCCTGAGCTGGTCCCCATACATGTAAATGTACCAACTCTAAACTATGTATCCTAAAATATCTAATTTGAGAGCCATGCCTAGTAATTACAAATAATAATTAATTGAAAACTATTAACTCTACTGAGTTAATTTTAACTCACCTAGTTTGAACTCATTCCAAACCTAAACTCAGCCTTGACTCACCTTGGGTGAGAGTTAATTCCTAAGGATATAAATACAAGGCCTTGTCATATTGAATTTAGAATCTATTTTAGTGCAAAGATATTATGCACAAATATATTCAACAAGCTCTTGGATATTGTAGTTTTATAATGATCTCAAATGCATAGAAAGTAAGGTCACCATGCCTAAATCTTAAGCCAAACAACATCAAATCTAAGGTGCCAAGGAGAGAAGGAGCCAAACAACCTCCATTGTCAAAGACTTATTGATGCACAAGTCGAGCAAGCCATTCAACAAAGCCATTTGGAGATCCCAAGGAAGGTAAAAGAGTTGTATCTTTTATGTTTTTATTGTGCTTTCATTTAGTTTGCATTACCTAAGCTCTCCCTAGTGTCTAGATTAGAGGTGTTAGGAACTTAGTGTGTTCATTCTATTTATTTTATGAGACTAACACAAAACAAACCTCCCCTCTATGTCAAATTCCTAGTTCACACTATGCTTTTGCCTTTTTATACCTATGAAGAAATGAAAAAAAAACATACATAAACATGGTCATTTGATATATAGTATAATTGTAGAAACATCAAAGATGTAATCACAATGAAAGATTTGAATGGGTATATTATAATAAAGGTATAATTTTAATTAATGTCAACATATACATTAGTCCTTAATAAAAGGTAAAAATTGGAACCATGTACCATGTATGTATGTATATACACATACACACCCCTTCTGGATGGTACAAACATAATTTTTTTATATTAATTAACTCTTTATGGGTGGTGCATACATATATCAAAAACTATTGTGCATAAAATTAAATTCTTTAAACTTTAAAAATATGAATCATAACCATATAATAATATTTTTTTACTTCTGATGCACAAACATAAAATTGGAAAAACCTCAAAAGGAAATAGTCCCATTCTCATCAACATTGTTGTTAGTGAAAATTAATTTGTTGCAGTAATTTCTTGATAAAGGTGATAAGAATGACAAGTTCCCAAAAGACATCCCACACTTGCATGATAATGAATAAAGAACCCTTTCATGTTGTTCCCCACCACAGTCACAATGCTAGTAAACTCATCCTTGCATTCACCTGAGGGTAATTTAAAAAACATTCAATATTCAAGTGAACTCTATAGCTATTTATTACAATGAATCTTACCCCATTATTTCAAAAAAAAAAAAGTCACGAGTGTATTGAATTTTAGTAACTTAGATGAATACTGTAAAAAGACATCTAAATATTATTATGCCCATGTCTACTAAGATTATCAACAAGCACATTTTTTTTCAAAATGCACAACATAGACCATTCAAGTTGGGTTTACTAGTCACTTCCTAGGCCAATGAAAACTCGCCAAGACAACAGAAAGTAAAGGAAAAAAAAATTAACAAGAAGGATAATGAAAAGAATATTATAATGTCTCAAATGTGCCTCTCACTACTTAGAAAAAATATAATCAGTCATTACTCATTAATATCTTTGAAACATGAATCCTCCATAATAAAAATAAAGACAAAAACTAAGAAAAACAATGACAAAAATTGGATGACAGATTATAACTTGAAGACAAAAATGGTAGATAATGTCTTAGAATTAGCGTATCATGTATGTAAAGTTGTGTTTTATTTTCTTGAGGATATAATTTTTAACCTGCCGACATTGGTCATTGTCCTCTCCACCAACACCATTCACTCAAAAAATTACTATCTAGGTGCATGGCAATTTCTCTGCAATATAAAAAAATTATTTTGTATTTATTACCTATTATATCATCAACAAGAATTGATTTTGCATGTGGTTCAAACCGATTACTAGACATAAATAGTAATGTGATTTGATTTTGTTGTAGATTTTCTTGATAAAAAGAAAGGCCATTAAGTGGGATTTGTTAAGATTCATGATTTTTAATGCGTTTAAAATATGATATAAGTATAGTGTTTAAAATATGATTTTTAATATGCATTGATTAACTTGCAAGCTGTGACATGATAGTATTGACAGGTATTTTTTAGAAGAACCCTTCTTTTGTCATTTTCATAATGTATTTATACTTTTATATTAGCAAACAATTTATAAATTCAAATTTTTTTTACAAACTATTTTTACATTACACTTCTTTGATAGGTTAGAAGCCCTTAATCAGACTAGAATAAGTTCAATTTTGATCACTCCTTGAAATAAAATTTCAAATTTCAAATTAATATAATATAACCTACCATGCAATTGAATTCCAAATATTATTTATTTATATTTTTTAAACGTCCATTCAAAACAAAATATGTGCAGTTGGTACTTCCCTCTATTTTCTAATGTAGGCTCAAGTTTTAAAAATAAAAATAGAATGAATATATTTCAATCTTCCCTATCTTTTTTATCACCCTATACACATGCCTAAGGTCTAAAGGGTATTTATGGGACCCAAGTTTTATATCTTTTAGTATCTTCAAAGTTTCTACTTCATAACATTTTTCCTCGTACTAAAATTAAACTTTGTATGTTATGACATGTAATTCTCTTCACAAAAATTGATTCACAACTCTTTTTTTAATAATGGTCAATGATACTTACCACCTTATCTATAAATTATATTACTATCATTCACCCCAATGCTGTAACTAATGTTAAAAGAGATGTCTTTATATTTTCAATTTTATTTATTAAATGCTTATTAGTGTGAAGTGGGCAAGGAGTAGCAATAGGAATTTTGATAGCAATTTGGCAAATATTTCCCCATGTAATAGGAGGAATTAGAAGATAAATTGGATTAAAAATATCCCATGGGGACCAAAATATTTCTTGAAGGCAATAACCACATACATAGGTAAGGAAGGTGGATTTGAATCTGGGTTGTAGACAATGTGAACAATTTCTCCAATGGGTTACACCACTAGTTGTTTTCCACATATAAGGTGGTCTCTACCTTATGAATTCCATGTCTGATCCATATGTTCTTTCACACTACATTTTCCTCTAAATGTAGCTATAGTGGAGACATATATGAGAAAATGACAGGGTTAATTTTCTCCTTGACTACATATATATATGTATATATATGTACATATATATATATATATATATATATATATACATACATATATGTATATATATATATATTTATATATACATACATATATGTATATATATATATACATATACATATATATACATATATATATATATATATATATATATGTATATATATATATGTATGTATATATATATATATATATATACACATATATATATATACACACACACATATATATATATACACACATATATATATACATACATATATACATATATATACATACATATATACATATACATATATATACATATACATATACATATATATACATATACATATATATATATATATACATATACATATATACATATACATATATATATACATATATATACATATATATACATATATATACATATATATATATATATATATATATATATATATATATAATTGCATCAAAATGCTTACATGTGTGTAACTATTATAAAATCCAAGAAGGATCTATTGGATTTGTGTTTAGCTTGGGATGGTATGAAAACTTGGAAGATACCACTAATGACAAATTAGATGTTAGAAGATGCTATATGTGTTGGTTTAATTTGATGGAAAATTTCTTGTGTATATGAACATCAAAGAGTAGTTTTTGATGTTTTCATATACTTATGATACCTTATGTAATATACATACGTATGTTTTTTAATTGTACCATCAATCTTACACTTGTGTAAATATCATAAAATTACAAGGAGGATCTATTAGAGTTGTGTTTAACTTGCCATGGTATGAACCCTTGGGAGATACCCTTGATGATAGAGCAGTTGTTGGAACATGCTACATCTATTGGTTTAAATTGATGGAAAAATTTATGTGTATGAAAATAAAAGAGTAGTTATTGATGTTGTGTAAGAATTCATTTGGACAACATATAATGTCTAAGAAAAAATAATTGGTAATCAATTTGATTTTGTGACTTGTTTTTCTTCATTATTTTTTATGTAGGCTAGAACCATGGAAGGCAAGGAAATAAATATGGTCACAAACATTGTCCTCAAGGTTGGTTTGTTTTGTAAGAAAAATATTCAAATGTCTTATTCTTGAGAGAAAGTTCTATTGAATCTAAGCAAATATTGGAATGAGAATCTAGACAAAAGCAAGAGTGGGAACTTTGAGGATCTACTCATGTTAGTTAGATCACATAGAACAATATTAAAATTTATTTATACCTAAGAGATGAGTTCAATTTGATATAAAGTGGAGATGGCCCACACAAAACATACACCAAGGAATCCCATAGGTGGATCCCTTTGTTTTTTTTTTATGTTTTGATATAGAAATTTAAGCTTAATGAATAATAGAAAGCAGGAGATAGGTAGGTGACTATCAATAAGAACAATATTTTCATGTAATGACCCCATTCTCCCTATAAAATTCAATTATAAAAAGTGTGGTGATCAAATACTTGAGGTATGCAATAGAGGTAGTGATAGTTAGTTGAAATTGATAATAGACAGATGGGTTTGAAAAAGAAAATAATATTTTGAAAGAAACTTTATCTTTCTTTGAATGGGTTCTCATATCAATTTATTATTAATTTTAACTATCTCATTTTATGTGAAGCACCTATACAGAGAATAGGTTCAATGAATGTGTCATTACACAAAAAATGGATCATTGAAATGGAGCAACCCAATAATAGGGTAAGTTATGATTCAATATTTCTCAAAGGACTTTGTGTTATAAAACTTATTTGTTTTATGATAAGAGGCATTTTTTATTTAAGAATTTTGTTTTCTTAATAATTAATTTTGGAGTTGTATAATTGGGGTGTATATACTTAACATAGTTAAAAAATTTTATATATTTAGTTTTAAACTTGTTTAAATTAACACATGGTGCATTATCTATGATTTTAAAGGAGTCATTAAATATATGACTCTTATTTTTAAAGGAGTTGTAAGATCTATGACCATTATTTTTAATTAAGCCATTAGGTATATGATGTATCCTTGCCACACAATGTATTATCACACTGTATGAAGGAACACACAAACTCATGCTCTCCTTTGACTTCCATAAAAAATATTAAACTATTGTTACTTGGAACTTTGTGAACAAAATGGGAGATGGGGTCAAAAATTATGGGTTTAGGGTATGATATAACTACATCCTAGACTACCATAGTGCCTGAAAAAAGCATGTCAAAATTGGCAATGATTTGAATCTTGGTCCAAAAAACTACCCAAAATTTGTAACACTTATGGTCATGGGTGCATTTTAAGTTTTATTCCATTAAAAAATAAAGAGAAATGAGTGTTATTATTATGCATATAATGTTGTCGTTAGTGTTATTGAGAATGAGAATGGAAAAAGTTTTGGAAATATTTGTATCCATATCTATTAGAATATAGTATCGTACATCAATTATAATCTTCAAAATATTGGTAGCATGGATGAATGGAAGTTAAAAGATAGACTCACGTACCTTATTGTCGTGTCCTTATGTCAATGACAGTGTAATGCTAATTTGAGTTGTGCATCAGATTGGGATTCATGTGATAATCAAATAAGCTCTCATAATGTCTTTGTCTACCATTGATAATAGAAAATGGCCAATCAAATATGCCACCATCCTATAAGTTATAGACCCATTTGCTATGGGAGCATGTAATGTAAATATGAATAGTGCACATTAAATGAAGCTTTAGTGTACAATATGGTCCCTCTACTATATTATATTGAATATAGTATAATATAGGGTACCTTATATTATTAATTTTAATCTTGTGTATATTGACACTTGGTGCTTTAGTGGGAGCTATAGATTGAATTAACAGATATGACATGCCACTAAAATTTGCATGCATATTTCCCCTAAATTCTTTGAGTCCATCCCCTAAAATATCCTATCAATGCCCCTCACTGTCACCATGTAGCCAACCTAGATTTTGTTTCTCAATTTTATATTTTGTAAAGCCTTGCCCTTCCCCACCACTTTGTCATTACTTAAGTTCACCATGAAATAAATCATGTCCTCCTCACACAGCACATTGTTATGCCATTTGAAGGAACAAACCTCATTTCTAGCATCATCTCCATGGTAAATATAAGATTACACATGTTTCAATCATGTATTGGGTCATATTTAACAATATAAAATATTACTATATTATATTTAATATATTATAATATTGTAATCTATAATAGATTATAAAATATTATATTAAAAACTTTATTTTTAAATAATATTTAATATATTAATAAATTATTATTGTCAGCATTTTATGAGAGATGTTATAATTAACAATTAGTTGCCCAACAAGTGTGTGTCATAATTTTTTCTCAAGTGTTAATATAGGCAACATGGACAAATGGAAAAATAACATAGACTTTGAGGTCTTAATTTATTGTCCCCACATTAGTGGCATTGCATTGTTTATCTAAGATGCACATCAAACATGGAATCCTATTTCAATGAAATCAAAGATGTTGCCACCCTACAAACTATGAACCCCTTTGCAATGGGTGATTAAAGTCATATAAATCTAACCAATGCCATGAATCAAGATTTGTTGTATAATATGACCCCCTAGTATATTGTATCACTTGAAATACCCTATTATCATCATTCACCATCACTTCCCAATGCACGTTGAAATATTTTACCAATTGCATGTTCTTTGTTGCCTCTCCCTTTCTTCCATGGGTCTGAGTTTGGTGTTTCTAGATGTTGTTAAGCATGATATAATTGTTCTAGATGTTAATATATTAACAACATGGATAAACATAAGTTACAATATAGACCCTCGTACCAAAATTTAAATAGCTAACATAAGCTACAAGATAGAATTTGGTGTTCAATTCTTCAAATAGTTCTCTTTGGGCTAATATCTTTAATTTTTGGTTTTTTGTTTGGGTAAGTGCTTATGAGTATAAAGTGGTGGAGCATTGGTAATGACTAAAATGATTTTTTGAAATGTATTTTTTTATATTTATTTAGAAAATTTATGTTTGTTATAAATTTTGTGGAAGAGGTATTAACATTAAGTCTTGTTTCATCTGATTTTCTTAGATTTGCATATTTACTATCCTTCATTCTTGAATAGCAGTCAAATGTATAAGCAAGGGAGATATGCCTATCACACATTAAGTTTACTCTTGATACACTAGTGAAGGTCCACCCATTTTTTTTTTTTTAACACAACAATGACATATTGGGTAAGGAAGGTGGTATTGAATATAGAATGTAGACAATATAAATAATTTTTCTAATGGCTCCATTAACTAACCCTACTTTCACCCATAGAGTGGATGTCAACATAATCTTATGTCCTTTACATATAAGCACAGTTGGATTGAGTTGATTTTCATTGTGGTTATATGTGTCCTATTGTTTGATTTGTTCTGATTTACATATTAAAATGATATTTTTTAATGATTTTAACATTTTCTTCTTGTGAATTGTTGCCAATTTTTTGGTTGCATACAAATGTGTAAACATTTTAAAATATTCTTATTATTTTAGAGGCATGAATTCCATTATTATTCATATAATAATACTATATTTTTATCTTATTGGGCCTACATTTATGATGTTGGTTAATGATTTTTAGAATAATAATTGATTTGTTGTGCATCCTTATTGACAAAAAAATATGTGAAATCTTACAACTATGTCAAACGTTTGATAAAGTGTGTGACCAAATGACTTCCCCATATATATTAAGGTATGTCATTTATGATAGATTTAAGAAAAATATTCAATCAAGATCTCTCCATGAATCCATTATCATAACTATTAAGATATTGCATTACACACAAAGAATAAACTATCGATTATGCACTATGTGTCAACTCATTTATAATAGAGATGTAAAAATAGGTAAAAGATAGTATAATCCTGACCATCTCATGCATGTGGGACTAACTTCCTCAATATATGTGGAATTAAGGCATAAACCCATCATCCTGATGAAGGTGGGATAAACATCTCAAAAGTAAATAACACATAAGTAAGCTAAAGAGTAGGAAAGTAATATCTTACACCAACACCCCCATTATAAAGGATGCAATGTGAATTCATGTGTCCCTATGGATGCCAATCCATCTTGCCAAAATACATGGATGTTGATTTCTTGTAACTGTCAAATGAAAGTAGGAATGGTGTTGAATATGAGGATCACTGAATATTAACACTACATTATATAATATTAGGTAGAATGATGAACCTGAGGAAGCATTATTTGAACACACTCCAATAAGATGGTGAGAAGTGAGCACAAAGACTGGTGGGGCTACAACACTAGTGTCGTTGGTGGAGATACCACATTGATGTCACTATAAGAATCACCAGCAAGGCCATTGAGTCAAGTAAAAAAATTCTCATATAGGTTCTGGCATACAAAGTGCCTAAATAAGATATCCATGTACAAAGGAGGAAACCATAAAAATACTCAAAAAAGTGCAAAACATACATATAACTCTCATAAAATGGATAAAAATGAGAAAACTTATAGGAAACCCCCCACCCCCTAAAATATATAAATGAAGAAGAGAGAACTAAAAAGCCCCCCAAAGATGATGCTGAAGTAGTCCACACTCCAAGTACTCACAAGTCACAAAGGAACTCAATCTGCACGAGTGGTCTGAATCCATTAGTCGATTACAAAAATAATTGACACTAGGATTAATCATAATAGATTCAATCAAGAAGACTATAAATGATGTTGAAAGTATAAAATATTCTTTCATGTGTAAAGAACACTCAACATCTAAGAAGAAAAATGTACATCACACCCACCATACTACTAACTGGGTGGACTGATAATAAAAAAGATATACAAACACCCCCCATAATGATAAATGGGTGGAGTGGATGAAAAAGGTCTGCATGAATGGTCCAAATCCACTACTTAAACACCAAAAAATATGATATTGTATGCACCATAATAGCTCTATATCACACTGAAATAGATTGGTGAACTGTCAAAGAAGACAAGATGACACTAGGATTCACCAGAATAGATAAACTTCAAGCTATGGGAGAATGTCAACTATCAAAAATTGGTGTCAAAAATATAGATAAGGTCTCTCAAAGAGGATGGCTCTGGCAGTGATGGAAGAAACAAGCAATTGAAGAAGTGAAAAGGTGCCCAAAATAGAGAACATAAACACACGAAGGTAGATAAGGCTGAATCAACAAACCCTCCATGGCACTTTATAAATTAGTAAAAATACAATACATTTCATACACAAAAAAATACCAAATGGACACAAGAAAGACACTGGGCTTCACTAGAATAGCTCCAAATAAGGAGACTGTTGACTTGTTTAAAAATCCTTTAAGTATCAGGAGAGATGATTCAAAAAATAAGGGAGTGAAAAAGTGTCTCCATAAAAGAAGGCAAGGCACTTAGAAATGGGCCTACACAAATTACAAGTGTGTCAAAATGATAATGCACAAACTAGAATAGAGCATGTTGTGGGCTGATGAAAGAGTGTGACAAATGGTGAGAAAATCCACCATGTATGCAAAAACACATCTAAAATGATCAACTAACAAACATGACAATCTATAAATCACATGAAAAGAATAATGAATTTATTTGAAAATGCATCTGAGATAATGCAAAGTGTAATAGTGGATGAACAAGCAAATCCCCATAGACACATGAAGGTAGATGAGGTTGAAATAATAAACCCCCCATAGTTATTGTATAGCCCTCCCTCAAATTTGGCACTTTATATTTTATTGCATTTTTAATAAATAAATGATACCAATAGATTGGACATAAAAAATATACACTTTTGAAAAAATTACCACTCGATTTATAGTTACAAATCAAAAGATATAGCTTTTACAAGGTTATCCCATCATAAATGGGTCAAAAATACAAGATGAACCAAAAAATATTAAAGGCTTGAAGAAAATTAAATTATTTATACCAGATCTAGAAAAATTGCATTTGAAGGAAATTTGCAGCAAAGGAAAAGAACAATCTTCCACATAGATCAATCTTCCATGCCGAATTTTCACTTTAACTACAAGATCTAATTTTTTCCTTGATCGCATATAAAAAATCATAGAAAAATAGAATCATATGGTAAACTTCATAGCCTCATATATCCTTTGATACTTCTCTAAATCCTTATTATGACCATGTTCTGGAAACTTCTTAAAGTCCTCTTTCCAACAGTGAAATAATTTTTTGAATCAGACACCTATGTGAAGAGAAAATGGATCTGTAAGATAGTTGTAATTTTTTGAAAAAAAATCTATAATTTCTCCAAAAAAAAATGCATGGCCAGCACAACAAATCTAATCAACTCAAATACAAATCATTATGACTGATTATATCTTAACACAATATATCTAAACATACTCAAAAATAGAAACTCTCCATAATAGAGGTGTTTTTTATATGAATTAAAAACTTAGATTTGAAAAGGAACCATATAACTTATCTGAGTAGACAAACAATGTGAATAATGTCAATTGGAGACTGCTTTGATACCATGATAGAGTTAAGAAGGCTCTTCAACCAAGATCTCTCCATGAATTCATTATCACAATTATGAAGCTAATGCATTGCACATAAATAATAAACTATTAATTATCCATTTATATTAAATAGTTTACAATAGAGATATGTAAATATATATAATATAGGATAATGTTAATCATCCCTTGCATGTGGGACTAACTTTACCAATATAGGTGGAAGTAGGGCATAAACCCATCATCCTTGTGAATGTGGGATAAACATCTCAAAAGGAAATAACACCTAAGTAATCTAAAGAGTAGGAAAGTAATATCCTACACCCACAACTTATAGGGGGAAGTTATCCTAGATACCCAAAAAGTATAATTGAGAAACCACCAAAATATTTGTTGTTATGTTGGGGGAAAGCCTCATGAAATCGGGTATTTATATTGATGAGCATCTTTTGGCCTATGAAGCTCATTTCATCAATGGGAACATGATCAATGTGTCTCATTTTCTCTTGTAAAATTTTTAGTGTTTGTCCTTGAAGTTGTTGAAACCATAAGAATAAGGGGACCATTTAAGGTCTACCTTATCTCTCATGTTTTAGGGGTTTCAACATCCATGGCCACACATGCACATTACATCAAATAATTGACTATCACACAACAAAGATTATATTAATGCATTTCAAATAATAGAATAAAAATAATACTCATAAATACACACTTATATTCACATATGCCTCTACAATATTATTTCAATACATTAAAAAATTATAAAGTCTTATACAGTCCTTTCTAAACTGATACAACTCTTTGTTTTGCTCCTAGAGAGTAATGCTCCTTCACTAGTTTGTCCTCTCTCCCCAAAACTCTCTAAAAAAACTCTTTTTATTTCTATTATATATTTAAATTAGCATCCAATGCTTCGTGGGGTGTCTCTTCAACTTATCTATCCTATACATAACTTACAATAGTCAAGAAACCTTCAGTTTGTAAACTCTGCACTTAATTGTCAAAAATTGTTAGGTGACGTTTTTTGTTGAATGATAATTAGAAAAACTACCATAACTTCCACGTAGTTAATAAAATGATATAAAATTTTAACCATATATCATATAATAAATTTTCTATAATCCCTCAAAATTTAATTATATAACTTTTTAACACATGTTACCATAGGTTACCACAGGTAAATAAAATCCTTGTTAATTGACACAAATTACATAGATGACAATTTTAGGTAGAATGACCTAGTTACTAAAACTTCCTAAACTTTTAATATGTATATCTAAATGATCTAAAATTTTAAATATAGTAATATGACTAAAATCTATAGATAACCACTAAATTTGGTATTTTAATTCTTAATAAAACTCTATCTCAAGGTAATGAACTGTCAAACTACACGGATGCATTTTCTAGTTGAGTAACAATAAAAAAAACTATCATAACTTTGTCACTACTTATCTAATTGAGCTTAAATTTAGAAAAAATCTTATAGACTACATTTTATATCACCTCTAAAAATTTTGTAACATAAATCCTAGCACATATATTTTGAAAGGTCATGAACCTTATGTATACTAGGCAAATGCATTTTCTTACTGATTGACAGTTACAAAAAACTATCATAAATTTCATGCCACATATATAATTTAGCTAAAATTTGTAACATAAATTTTAGACTATAAATTATATCACTAATCTAAATTTGGTGATATAACCTTTACCATAGTTATATTTTAAGGTCATGAACCGTATGTCATGTGATGCAGGCATAGCCTAAAAGAAATAAATACAAATTTTCATTGGTAAATCCAAATGATGTGAAATTTAGTACAAAAATTATAGATTTCATATTGCATAAACCCAAAAAAATCATCATCTAATTTATTTTACAACATTACCATAATTAAGTATATGTCCTATCAATGTAACAATTGGTACACCTTTGTACTGACGCCAAATGATCTAATTTATTATTTAGAGGTTGTAAATGTTAGGTTATATGATCCCACCAAGTTTCAGTATCCAATTCTTTCTATAACATTACCACAAGGAAAATTCATACTAGTGTAATAATTGGTAAGTTTCCATGGTATCTCAGAATGGTTTAAAATTTGGTACATATATTTTAGGTGTCATATACTATGACCTTACAAAATTTCATCTACTAATTCATAGCATAGTTGAAGAACCATTTCCAACACATTTTTATGACTTAATAGTCCCTATAGACTAACAAAAACAGTCAAAATGTCTCCTCATTTATGAAGTAAAGTAATAGTTTTGCAATAACATTACAAGAGGTAAACAAGCTCACAAACAAATTCACAACCCAAAAATAAAATAAAATACATGACACTCTATTTTTGGTTGATGCAAGATTGCACAAACCCTGGGATGCTCCTATATCATAAGTACATTCATTTCTTGGATATTAATGTGAGTCCTTAAATGTATTTTTTAATGCATTTATGTTAAATTTTGTGACATTATTTGGAGAGAGGAGTAGGGGAGAATTGCTCCAGCCTGTAATTCCATTTAAACCACATTTTATGTTATTACTCAAGTATGATTTCCTTGTACCTATTGTTCCTTGAATAATTATCATTAGTGGTAGAGCTTGTGCTAATTTTAAGGCATGGTGTATAACAATTATTATCATCGTTTGTTGATTAACTGATAATTTATTTGGTAGTGGCTCACTTGAGAACACAACATCTATAATTTAGTTGATTATGTATTTAGAATATATAAATTATGTTATTATTGTGTGTAGGTTGATTAATACCTATGAATAGTTCTAATTGTGGTTTTTGTATACACAATATTTTCAAAATTTTATCAATTAATAACACTTTGTATCTTTCATTAACCCATCGAGTCTCAATCTCTCTGGGTGCATGCCTTAAGGGGTACATCAGGAAAGGGGTGGGTAGACCATTGGTGCTTCATAGGATTGTTGTCCCTTTTGCCACTTGTTATCTACACACTTGTCTCCTAAAACCATTTACCCTGAGCTTGCTCTTATAAATTGAACCCATTCCATAATTTTGATACATTTTATCCTCTTTTTACTTACCTTGATCCATGTTGTTAGTTATATGTACGGGGTCGACTAGGTCGACCCTGTATAGTTTCGGGTTATCTTCACTTAGGATCTATTTTGACCTTTGGCAGACCTAGCTCGAGACCTAGTCAATTATTGACCAAAATAGTACAAGGTTGACTATGTTGACCTTGTCAACTAACATATTCAGAAGGATTTAGGGTAAGACATAACTATATATACAAGTTCATTTCTTACCATTTGATAAGAAATAAGTAAATAAGAATAAAGTACGAATGAACATCTACGTATTGACCATTATACTTGAGAAGTAAAGATTAGGGTTCCATACTTTATTTGGAGATACAGATCTTGTCTTATGGAGAAGTATTTTGGATGCATTGATAGTTTGTTCACCTAGAGTTGATTTATATTTATCATCCTTACATACCATGACAATTTCTTGTGAAACACCTTGGCCAGGGAAGAGATTGAGGCTCAACGGGTTTATCTTCAAGGTAATTATTCCTAACTTTATTTCTCCTTTGTAAGTGTAGATAGATAATGCAGTTGTGCTTCTCTTCCATGTATTATAATTATGTATACATTAACATGAGTATCTGTCTTCTATGCACGTTTAGTTTTTATTTTGTTTCTAACCCCCACTTTGTGCCACAAGCTTTGGTGAGCACTAGATTAGATTTAATTTCTTATTATTAGCATAGGTGAAATATTAAAACCTAGGACCCCCTTAGGGTTATTATGTGATTGTGTTAGACTGTAGGCTTTGGAACCTTCTTTAGCATTGTTTATTATGATAAGTGTTCCCCTAATCGGGTCTAGTGGATCCTTATATTGGCCATGCTCTAATTTTTTAGGGAAGACCATTTATCCAGTGGGACTTGGACTTCATTGGTATTATTAACCCAAAATCTTCATTAGGTCATGATTTTGTACTCATTACCATAGATTATTGCACCTAATGGACTGAGGCAATGGCCACCAAGAATTCCATAGTATAAGATGTGATTCACTTCTTAGAAGAACACATCAAAATTAGATTAAACACTCCCATATCTTTAGTTTATGATAATGGACTAGCATTTATATCAAATGAATTCATTGAATGGGCTGATGACAATCAAATCACCATCAGGTCATCTTCTAACCACTATCCTCAGGGAAATGGATTGGTTGAAGCAATGAATAAGAAGTTGATAGACTTGATTAGTAAATTGGTTGGAGATAATCCTAGGGACTGACATAATATACTTAAGTATGCCCTATGGGTAGACCAAGCAAGATATAAATAGGACCTCAAAGTGTCACCCTATCTGTTGGTGTATGGATGATGACCCATATTCCCAATCATGCTAAAGTTGATGACCTATTAATTTATGTAGGAATATATGGAACCAAATGACAAAGCAGAGTCTTGATTACTAGATATAATATAAATGGAAGACTTAAGGATTAAGGCCCTACAAATTTCCAGTAAACATCAAGATGTAGTCAAAAGATGGTTCCACAAAAGGGAAAAATTCAAAGCATTTAGGATCTCCAATCTAGTGATTTTGTGGGATAAATCCCATGAAAAGAAAGGGCAGCATGATAAATTTACCCTACTATGGATTGGACCATGCTATATTTCATAGATCTTGGGCAACAATGTGTTTTATTTAATGGACCTTCAAGGTGATGAACTTACTTATCTAGTCAATAAACAATTTTTAAAATATTACTTTATGGTTTTACCATCTAAAGTTGCATTTGAGTGATGAAGAAAATTTGATAGAGGTAGTAGTTTAGTTTCCTTCTTTCTAGTGTAGTGTTACTAATTTCTAGTTTAGTTTTCTTGTTTTCTAGTGTAGTTTTCCTGATTTCTAGTTTAGTTTTATTGATTTCTAGTTTAGTTTTTTTGCTTTTTGGGTTAGATATTTTTTTATTTCCAATGATGATCTAATTAGTTCATCCTGACATGACTAAACTAAGCATCCTATCATTTAGGCCCCTATTCATTCTTAAATTGTTATATGGAAAGGGAAATTACAAAGGGACTCACAATTTGGGGTCTGCCCACAAGCATGTTACACTTTTATGTCTGAGATCTTCAAGATTTGGGTATGTAAAGACAATAATTTAGGGTTGTGTCACAATTGAATATTTCTACTAGGTATGTGAAAGTTTCTCTTGAATACTTCATATAAATTTAGAAAGTTTTCTCACTCCATTAAACCAAGCTCACTCTTCATACTAATACTTGTTTGGAGGTAATAATCATTGGTACAGATGTAGATGGTAGGGATGTTTTGGTAAATATTTGTTTTACAACTACACCAACTCATGTTGGTTTTAGATCTCCTTCTTTCATCCACATACACACACAAGAACCAATGTGTTCAAAAAGAGCGATCAATAAAGTCCAAAGAAAAATCAAAATGGGATCAAAGGATCACATGATGAAATAAGGTCAATGTGACATGCATTATACTCAAAAATAGAGGAAGAGGAGAGAAGGAACCCAAAGGTATCTCTATCGGGGCTATAGATGCCTGGCTGGTAGTAGAGGAATGCCTGAGCTCTCCTAATTTAATGATCTTTAAAATAACTAGACCGAAACCTACAACTATTCCAATTCTTTGTAAATATCCTCATAAAAAGGGTTCAATAATATCACTTTAGCACAAACAGATCCATGGATGAGAAGGCAAGTATGTTGTATGATGTATTTGGGAGTCTCTTTTATATCTCTAATTCAAGTATTTTTATGTGGCATGATTCATGTCTGATTCGAAATTGCTAACCAAAGTTCTGAGTTCTTGAATACTCATAAGTATTCCTTCTATAAATCTTCATTTGTTGTACCCAACATTCCCCTGTTATTTAAAAATAATGGTGACCCACTTTTATTTTGATTTGGCCCATGTTTTTTAAGTTTCCTTCTTTAATATCAACATTTAGAAGTACAAATAATGGTGTTTTACATTTCATACTAACTTATTAATATTTTTTGGAAGATTTGTACTTATGCAAGTTTTGGAGTCATGTGCACCTTCTAAATTTGTTTATCACAAGTTCAATTTTTTATAAAATTTACACTTAAAATTTTCTTTTGTTCATAGATTCTATTTGGATAATTTGTTTAGGATTTTTTTGTCAGAGAAATTGTTTGGAACTTATTCATCAGATAATTTGTTTAGAATAGTTTTCATCAACATTTTTGTGTTTTGAGATTTTGTTTAAGATTTTTATTCGGAGGTTTTGATTCAACATATAGTTTGGACATTTTGTTTGGATGTTGTTTCAAAGGATTTGGTCTTCAAAAAATTTATTTTGGGTTTGTGTTTGGAGACTTTGATTCATGAGATTTTTTGGCTCAGTCCCAACATGAAACCTGACTCCCAACTGCTAAAATCCCACTAGATATAGACAACAAAGCAAAACTACTTCATGACACTTGTAAAAGAATGAAAAGACATGGCTTCCCCACCAAATAAAATAATAAAGTTTGAATTGTCCAGGTAAAATAAGTTTATGAATGTCGGGTATTAAAAGTGCATGAATTGGAATCGAATGCAAAAATCTATATCAATGACTTGCAAATATCAACATGTTCATCGATCATAAGTAAATTTTGAGCTTAATTGTTACTTTACGAATAAATCCCTAGCTACTTGTGAATCAACTACAAAGATGAGAGAAATAAAAAGAAGTTTCAAAATCTAAGAAACTAAATTTGAGCAAAAAAAATAGTAGGTAATGGCTTCATCATCCCAGATGTTTAGAGGAGTGATTTCACCATCTCAATTTTCCATTAAAGATTCTATAGAGTATACAAAAACAATGTTTGATTCTAAAATTTTAAATGATATGTATGTCAACTATTCAAACCTATGGGATGCCATTGATGATGTCAACACCTTTTCCCATGAAGATCTATCACCAACACAGAGATAATTGGTGATAGGCCTACCCTCTCTCAAGAGATAAGGATTGCACTTTGTGATAGCCAAGCCTGAGGTCATGCCATGTATCAACCTACTATAAGACTTGTTTTTATGCTAACAAGTTGATAAATGACATCTTCTTACATCACGTGGATCACAAGACAATCATGGATTGCATTTTAGGTGATGATTTCTATAGGTATTTATCTTTACCAATTCTAGATGCCATATTTAACATTCATAGAGTGGTAACATGGAATAAGAAGAATTTAATTGACAAAATTATGATCAGATGGATTCCTACTAAGGAGTCTATTATCTTGAAGGGAAAATACCTCATGCCTATTATCAAATTCAAATAGGGGGTCTGTGTTGTGATGGCCCTTTTGAACATACTATCCACCCTCCCAAGCATCCATTCTCTACTTGGATTAGGTGTCACTTCTAGACATGTTGATGACCTTTGACATGACTTTTTCCCTGGGAGAGACTATCAGTGTTAAGTTAAGGGAGCAAATTCTACACAAAGGAAAATGGTTTAGTTCAGTAGGCCATTTATATATGATGTTATACCTCCTCGATGTGGTAATGAGAACTGTATATAGGGACTATGGGTCACTTTAGAGCCCAGCTATGGATTACATAAATAATCACATCTATAATTATTATCAATTCATTCACATATATGCATACACCAAGTATATCACCCAGATTGTAAAAGATGTATATCCTTAGGTATGGAAAGTTATCTATGAGGCCCCACTACCCAAGATATCTAAGAGTATAGCAGAAACATTAGCACCTTAGGGTGACTATTGGATATACCTAGATTATACAGTAATCATGGTCATTGAAAATAAGGTCAACCCTTATGCCTCCCTAAGTACGTGCCTAATAAGCTCACAGAGCAAGAAAATTCATTCTAGATTCAGTGGAGTGTAGAATAAGATTTTATAAATAAGAAGAAAAACATGTTCTATGAATCCCATATGATAATAGGTTGAATGTACTATATAATGCAAAAACAATTCAGGGATGTAGGCAATAAAAGGAAATATTATCAATTGGCCACCTTGCCTCATAGATATTGGGAACCTCATGGTTGAATTTAGAAGCATTTCCAAGGCTTCGGTATTTCATACTAGCAAGTTCCCTATGACCATGATTTATTGTTCCTGAATGTAAAAGATGATGCCCAAGTCATGGAAAGGGCACAAATTGTGAGGCTTATAGAAGAACATTTGAATATAATTTAAGGAGAACCTTCAATTTTAGTTCAATAGATGCATACAATGCTTCCAACCCCTAAAGGATGGACTGCTTCAGACTTCTAGATCAATAGACCCCCATAACAAATAGAAGAACAAGGAGAGACTTCTTAACAAGCTCCCCAAGTATTGAAGGTTGTTAAGATAGATCTTGGTGTGAATGAAACTAATCATAGAGGACCTCAAGAGGATCTAATTTTCTTAGACTCCTCCAATTCACAAATCCAAGATCACCCAACTACATTTCTTGTGTAGGGATCTACATGTAAAGAGGTTTTCACTACCTCAACTCAAGAAGGTTCCTCCTCAATTAAGAAAGCTATAATTTTCTACAAGATGAATTTGAGAGCTCCTCCCCTCTCAAATAACCCAATTGTTGATAAAGCATAAATAGGCACATCTTTAGTTCCTTAACAAACTCCAGTAGAACAATAAATGGATGAAGAGGAGTAATTATAAAGAACAAAGGCATTAAGCCTCACAGATGACAAAGGGAAATCACCAATGAAAGATGACCAATCAGTTAAGAAGGCTTAGCCATCATTTCCTTCTACTTTTATTCCCCTTTCTTTAGTATGTTCATTTGATTTAGTTCCTCTTAGTGTTTTCATACAAACACCTTAAGTCACTCTAAAGATAGGATATTACCTTTACCCCTGTTGTTTCTATTTCCCCAATAATGTCAACCACATCTATTATTGTCACCACTGCATAAATTCCCTTCGAGACTACCTCATTGCAACCTAAGACTAAAAGGAGGGCTTTGAATAAGGTTAAAACAACATTAGCAAGCTCCCAACTTCATGTATCATCTACCTAAATAAACTTGCCAATCCCTTCCAACAAATCCTCCCAAGATACTACTGTAACATCCTCAAGGTAGGATAAAAGGAGGAAATAGGTATATTCAATCCACCCATTACCCCAATATGGAGGTGTGGATTAGTCTAAAATCGTATGGCCCTCCCTTCCTAACTCAATACTTAAAGGATATTTAGATCAATAATTAGAGAATCAATCAATTGAGACTACACATGAAGACACACAGCCAATAAACCCAGTGTAGCTAGTCATCCCTCCATGGGTGGTTGATCTCAAATCAAAGGCTTCTCAAAATCCATATTTCAAAATCACAAAGTTACCATCAATAAGCTCCATATTTGATAAACCCTTGGGAATTGTCTAAAGGGTGAGGAAGAGAAAAGTGGAAGATTAAGTAGGAAGGGAAATCATTTTTGAATAAAGATAAGAAGTCTTTACATTTGATAAAAGGAAGAATAAGAAGTTGGAGCAGTCCCCATATATAGAATACTTTAAGTCTCTTGATGAAACTCATAAGAATGTTTTTATAGGATTACATGATGGGATTGAAATGGCCAAGAAGGAGCTTGAGCAATAGCTAGAACAAATAAAAGGGCAACAATAAACGGTCTAAATTTCTCAAGGAATTGAGATTGAGGTTCAATAGGCTACATCAAAGTTGTACAAATTCTCTAGAAGAGATTAATGAAATGAGATCAGAATTGGCTCCCCATATAACTCAAACTGATAATTATTTAATTTTTT
The DNA here is from genome assembly GCA_037957365.1 of Torreya grandis. Lineage (NCBI taxonomy): Eukaryota > Viridiplantae > Streptophyta > Pinopsida > Cupressales > Taxaceae > Torreya > Torreya grandis. The sequence goes on along the minus strand of JARHVA010001045.1, from coordinate 1,499,089 downwards.
GAAGCAATATGAGAATACATTAAAGCTATTGATTGTTTATACTACCAATAAGGTGTATAGCCATCTTGATTTAATGACATCGTTGGAGGCTTCAAACGTCCTCAACTTGGTCATAATTAGAACTAAGGAGGCTAGAGAGTGAATCACAATAGTTGGGGCAATAATGCCCAAGTATCAAGAACATGAAGTTCTCATTTTACAAATCCTATAAGAATTGAAGCTATCAACGAAAAGGGACACTACTAGTAAACTTATTAGTAGGATCAATTTTGATCAACTCCTTAAGCAAGCATCCAAGAACTTCAAACATAGCCTTCAAATATTAAAACTAAAATAAGTTGAGGTCGAGCTGAGTTTTGCTAGGAAAAATGTGATAGAATTAGAAATTTTCAAGATCAACTTCTAGAACACAAAGGCAAAGCATATCAAGCTCCTCAGGTAGGTAAATAGGGTACATAGACCCTCATTACTCAATATGTACATTATCATACATTAACATGATGTAGGACACAAGTGTTATCTTGAGTTGGAAGCAAAGAAGAAGACTAGCCCTACAACTTCCAGTTCAACACCAATATCTACTATAACATCTCTAATAATCGATGCATCCATGAAAATGTTCATCCAGCCTTAGTTCAAAAGCATTAATTTTTTACTCATAGTCTACTTATGTTAGAATTTGAATAATAAATTTGCCTGAATTATTTGTAAGCATGCACATGTTGCATCACATTGTAAAGGCTAACTTTATTTTTTGACAATTGTAAGTTAACTATGAATATGTATACATTCAATTTTGAAACTAGAATTAGAATTGAGGTTATAAGTATGTCATGTAATTAAAAAATTTCATACACTTGGAGGATAAGGCGACCTCTCCCCAAGTCTATATATACATCTAGAACCCTTATTTTCAAGGGTCAAAAAAATCAATATAGGAAGAAATCAAATTTTGATTGTCATGCAATGGTGTTGGTTCATTTTCTTCTAAATTTTGTGTAATCAAGTTTTATCTTTATGGTTGTTTGATTTATTAATTATAAGTGTGTAATAACTACAAAGAATTCCTTGTGTTATAATTAATATGATGATTTTATATTATAATGACTATTGAAGAGTTAGTAATTATTATTGATTATATGCAACTAGGTTGATCATCTCATGATTCTAAGTATGTAGAGGTGTTTTATTTGATATATTCTTCTATGTGTGTGTTGTAGCTACCTTAGATACCTCCCTGATTCGAGTTATAATATTCTGATTATGGGTGTGCAAAAGCTACCCCAAAAGGAGCAACCTTTGACTGAGATCTTCGAGTTCCCTATATCAAACTATCCCAGACTACTTGATTGTGTTTGTATGTGTGTGTAGTAGCTGCTAGCAGTAGACATCAATTTTTAAAACACTTTTCTATGAAGAATCCAGCCTAAATGTAATTATTGAAGTCATAAATCTCTCTTTTTTGCTTTAACCTTCCCTCTTTTGGATTTTATTTATGAAATCTTCCCATTTTAAATTATTACCCACCCATCTACCAATTCATTTAGTTTTAACTTTCTTTTAGATATCATTCATCCATATATAGTCTTGGTTAACAACCTGCATGCTCTACTTGTTATTCCATCACTTGGTTGTTCAATTACATACCTACAACTCATGCTCTGGAGTGGATTTTACCTCCTTTATGATCCTAAAATGTTAGAGGCTACCTCATTATGATTTAGCATGCATAAAAACTACATCAATTGTCATGAAGTAAATTATATTGGAGATAGCAAATTTATTGTTTATTTATATGTAGTAATTAATATATTATATTATAGTATTGTAATTTACTAATATATTGTTATATAAAGTATATTAATTATTTTATATATTTATTATAATAAATTATAAAACATAATATTAAATATTATTTATCTATATAGAAAATTTAATATAGTATATAATAATAAATTAATAATATTATATATATTAACATTATAAATATTATAAATTATATATTAGTATCCTTGGAGGCCATTACAATTGACAATTGTGTGTGTGTGTGTGTGTGTGTGTGTGTGTGTGTGTCTGTGTGTCTGTGTGTGTGTGTGTGTAATTTAATTTAATTTAATATAATAACATATATTATGATTATATTATTTGTATATAATAATTTGATAATATTATGAAAATAAAATATTCTTATATTTTAACAGGTACTATACACAATCAAAGTTAATAATTAATTAATAAATATAAAATATATATTATTAATAATATAATATTTTATATTATATTATATTACACACACAATTTGACTATTTAAGTGAATTCATAAGGCATTGAAAGCATTTAGATTTAAATTATGTACTAACTTGACATGTAAAATTGCAAAGAGAATCCTAACCAATTGAAGTCATGTAATCGTATAAGAGTTTCAAAGTAAATAAGTGAAGTCATAATGGTAGGGAATAGCACATTATTTACATGAAATAAATGGAGTCTATTGGTGTTCATTTCCATATAAATATTTCCTTCAAATATATTTGATAGTCATGATTGATTTCAGGCAAAGCGACATATTTGGTATAACTAATAGGTCTACCATGATAGACCCCACACAAAATTATTTATTGATGGTTTGAGAGTCTTACACATATCTATTAGAAATTGGAAATGTATAGGTGCATTGTGCAAACCACTAGGATAGACTTAGGATAAAAATGGCATAAAAATATCTAGAGATGAATATTTAGTACTATTTTACCATTAAAAACACTTTTGACATAATAACTATTTAACCCTAATTTGGATATGTATCCTATTTTAGTGGTTAGGGTTAAGGATATATAAATGATAGGTCACAAGGGTGAATATCAACTCGACAAAAATCCAATTAATGTGTTAAAATCATATGTACCATATGCTAAATTTATAAAATTGAGATAGGCTATTAATGAAAAGTATATATATGCTAGATATTAAATGACATAAAATAAAGTAATTAATTGTTTTTTATGTTAATACAGTGGTAGATATGGTATAGATATGAAGAAGGTATGAAGATAGTTATGGAATAATTATTAGATTCTAGATTTGATACCTCTAGATCTCTAGACATTTACATCAGCCTAATAAAATTACATCGACGCTAGTGTCTAATATCGATGCTAGTGTCCTATATGTTGGGGGATCAAACCAACAATAGATTACAATTGTGACATCAATAAACGTGGAATTAAATCAGATTGACAAGTAATTAGAATGATAATAGCAAGAACAAGAGATACAAGAAAACACCCTAAAAACTTGTATTAACAAACTCTTTACAAAAGGAATACAATTGAAGAAAGCTTCTTTCTTCCACACCTCTCCTAGATGTATAGATCTCTCAATAGATATCTATTCCTCAAGAGCTATCTCTCTCAAGAACAATCAACTCCAACAAGCCTGGATTGATTCAATTATGTACTGTTCTTCACACACCAATTCTTCTACAATAAAACAATAAGCTAGGAAGATCTAATTCTTCATATAGAATTAGGAGACTTGAGCATGTACTTCCAACAAATAGTTAAACCACTTAAACAAGGGCTCTAAAAATAGTAATGCTAATAATAGAGACGTGAGCTTGAGTCCACAACTCAAACTTATCATGCAAACACTCACTTCTGTCCACGGAAATAGCTTTCTGGACACACAGGTAACCGACGTCGGTTCCTGCTGCTTGTCTGTGACCGCCCTCGGCCGACCTTCTGCCGACATCGGCGTCTCTGCAACTGCCTGTGATCGACGTCGGTTGCTCCTGACAGACGCCGGTGTCTATGTAGACCCGAACCTGATAATGAATGCTCCTTGGTGAAGTTTTTAGCTTCACACCCTAACAATCTCCCACTTGGAGATAAACAGCTGCACCAGTACCTGTACAGCAACATCTTCTAGCTCCTCCATCTTCAACTCAATCATGAAGACCAACAGAAGTTGAATGAAGATTCAACTTCTCCTTTGTAACTGGCTTGGTTAACATATCAGCAGGATTCCTATCTGTATGGATCTTCTCCAGCTTCAACTCACCATCTTCCAATACCTGTCGTATGAAGTGATACCTTAGCTGTATGTGCTTTGTTCTTGAATGAAAGGCTGAATTCTTAGCCAAATGGATTGCACTCTGACTGTCACTATACAATCTGCAACTCTCATGCTCCCTACCAAGCTCATCCATGAACCGTGTCATCCATATCATTTCCTTGCTAGCTTCTGTGGCTGCAATATACTCTACTTCTGTAGTTGACAAGGCAACAACCTTCTGCAACTTAGATATCCAGCTAACCGCCGTTCCACCTACAGTAAAAACATAACCTGTAGTGCTCCTCCTGCCATCCAAATCACCTACCATATCTAAATCTACATAGCCATGTAGAGAAGTATCTGAACCTCCATAGCACAAGTGCTTACTGCTGGTTCCTTTCAGATATCTAAGGATGCACTGAACTGCTTTCCAATGTTCCTTACCTGGATTGGCCATATACTTACTTACCACTCCCACTGCTTGGGCAATATCCAGTCTAGTACACACCATTTCATACATCAAACTCCCTACTGCGAAAGAATATGGAACCTTACTCATGTACTCTACCTCACCATATGAATTAGGACATTGTTCTTTACTCAACTTAAAGTGTCCAGCCAAAGGTGTGCTTACCAGTTTAGCATCCTGCATATTGAACCGTTTCAACACCTTGTCCACATAATCTTCTTGAGACAATATCAACCTGTGATTTTTCCTGTCTCTCTTAATGCTCATGCCAAGGATTTTCTTTGTTGCTCCCAAATCCTTCATAGCAAACGTTTGAGCTAATTTTACCTTAAGCTCTGAGATATCCTGCATGTGAGACCCTGCAACCAGCATGTCATCTACATACAACAATAGAATAATATATCTACCATTATCAAATCTCTTGAAATACACACAATGGTCTGATTGACACCTACTGTAGCCATGCTCAGTCATAAACCTGTCAAATTTTAAGTACCATTGCCTAGGAGCTTGCTTGAGGCCATACAAGCTTTTCTTCAACCTGCACACAAACTTCTCCTTACCCTTGACCTCGAATCCTTCTGGCTGTTCCATATATATTTCCTCATCCAAATCTCCATGAAGAAACGATGTCTTAACATCTAGCTGCTCAAGATGCAAATCCTCAAAAGCAACCAAAGACAATACAACCCTTATTGAAGTCATTTTAACAACAGGATAAAAAATCTCACCAAAGTCAATACCTGGCTTTTGTGCAAATCCTTTTACCACTAATCTGGCCTTGTATCTCATCTGTCCATTCTCACCTTCCTTCAACCTGTAGGTCCATCTGTTCTTAAGTGTTCTCTTACCAGCTGGCAATTCAACCAAATCCCATGTTTGGTTTTCTCTTAAGGACTGCAACTCCTCAACCATGCCACGCTACCACTCACTCTTGGACTCCACCTGTATTGCTTCTTCAAAACTTTCTGGTTCTCCACCATCAGTTAGCAATAAATAAAATAAAGAAGGAGAATATCTAATTGGAGGCTTACTCACCCTTTCTGACCTCCTGATGGGTGTCAGACTCGTCCACAACACGCTGTCCACCCAAATTCTCTGACAGTGACCGACCTCGGTCACCTCCAGACCTGTTACTGGCCGACGTCGATTCTGCCTGACCGACCTCGGTACCTGTACGACCGACGTCGGTCTCTGTATGGCCGATGCCGATTTCTGTCCTGCCGACGCCAGTTCCTAACCTGTCGACGTCGGTCTCTGTGTTTTCCTGTAAGTGATTATTTCTTTTTCCCGCGAGCTCATCTTGGACTTTCACCTCATCCAATTCACCATTGCTCTGCTCAGATTGATTCAACTTCCTTAGCTGATCACAATACATCACTCTTTCATTGAAAACAACATCACGACTCTTGATTACCTTGTTAGTTTCTAGATTCCACAATCTGTAACCAAAATCATCTGAGCCATAGCCAATAAACGTGCATCTCATAGACTTAGCATCAAGCTTCTTTCTATTTTCCTTATCTATATGCACAAAGGCTTCACAACCAAAAACTTTGAGATATGAGAGATCAACCTTTTTACCTGTCCATGCCTCTTCTGGAATACCACCATCCAGAGCTGTAGAGGGTCCTCTGTTAATCAGGTACACTGCAGTGTCAACAGCTTGTGCCCAAAATTGTAAGGACAAACTGGCATGCAATCTCATACATCTTGCACGCTCCATTATTGTCCTGTTCATCCTTTCAGCAATACCATTCTGCTGAGGTGTCCTTGGAACTGTCTTTTGCCTACGGATTCCATGCATGTAACAATAATCTCTGAACTTATGACTGCAGAACTCACCGCCATTGTCTGATCTCAGGCACTTTAATCTTTTACCTGTTTCATTCTCAACCATAGCTTTCCAAACTTTAAAAGTATCAAATACATCATATTTCTTTCTAATACAATAGATCCATACCTTCCTTGTGGCATCATCTATGAAAGATACATAGTACTGTGATCCTCCAATGGAAGCAACCTGAGCCGGTCCCCACACGTCTGTGTGAACAAGCTCCAACTTGTGCCTCTTCTTAGTAGACCCAGTTTTGAGAAAACTAACCCTTTTCTGTTTTCCAAATACATAGTGCTCACAAAACTCTAGATCTATGCCTTTTAAATCTGAAAGCATACCTATAGACTTAAGAATTGACATCCCCTTCTCACTCATGTGGCCAAGCCTTGAGTGCCACAATTTAGCATCCACATCTGAAGTAGATAATACAGAAGGAGATTTGTTAGTAACACAATTACACAAATAGAGAGTACCTTCTCTCTTACCTCTGGCCATAACAAGTGCACCCTTGGTCACCTGCCAAGATTCTGCTGTGAGAGTTACTGTACAACCCTCATCCCCTAACTTTCCTATAGAAATCAAATTTCTCTTCAAGCTAGGAACATGCATCACATCTCTCAACACCCATGTGTTGTTATTCTGCATCTTCAGCTACACTTTACCTTTGCCAATTATTTTACAGGGCTCATCATCCCCTAGATACACTATTCCAAAATCTCCATGGATATAGTCACTGAAATATTCCCTGTTAGGAGTAGCATGAAAAGATGCACCAGAATCTAATACCCAAGATTCTATATTATTATGCAGAGAGAAAATTAAAGCATCCTGTGCAATACCTGCAATCTTGGCTTCTTCCTTTCCTTCATGCTGGTTGTCCTCCTTAGGCTTTGACCAACAATCTCTGCTTATGTGCCCCATCTTTCCACAATTCCAGCATTGTGGCCTTCTGCCGTTTCTGGATTTAGATCTGCCTTTCCCCTTTGATTTGGATCTTGCTCTGCCTTTCTTGCTCTTCTCTTTCTGCCTTCCCCTGCTCTCAAAACTTAAAGCATTCCCAGATGCCTCTTCTATGCTTTTCCTGTGTATTTTCTCATTCAAAATAACACTAACAACATCCTCTACTTTTAAAATATTTGATGCAGATGCAGTGTTACTTACTGCTATTACTAAGCCATGCCAGCTTTCAGGCAAAGAACATAATATCAAAAGAGCTTTTATCTCATCATCAAACACTATATTCACTGAACTTAATTGATTCACAATACCATTGAAATCATTCAGATGAGTAGAAACAGATCCACCTTCATTCATATGCAAATTAAATAACTGCTTCATAAGATATACCTTATTGGAAGCTGAGGGTTTTTCATACAAATTTGCTAACGTAGTCATCAACTCTACCATAGACTTTGCCTGTGATAAATTGGATATCACAGTGGATGCTAGACTTAGTCGTATAGAACCCAGAGCCTTTCTGTCAAAAAATTCCCATTCTTCATCCTCCATGTCTTTGGGCTTCTTTGCAATACCTCCTAACGGTAAGTAGAGATCTTTCTGATACAGATAGTCCTCTATCTGCATTCTCCAGTGTTGGTAATTTTTGCCATTGAACTTTTCCATTCTCAATTTACTTTCATCTGCCATTGCTTCTCCCACTCAAACAGAAATTCCTATAGAAACTCCTGTGAGAACCTGTAATCAATACACACTACACAGATCTGAACTACCTGTTAGTGAACCTGAACTTTGATACCAATTATCAAGCTCTGAACCTGTAACCAAGGCTCTGATACCACTTGTTGGGGGATCAAACCAACAATAGATTACAATTGTGACAGTAATAAATGTAGAATTAAATTAGATTGACAAGTAATTAGAATGATAATAGCAAGAACAAGAGATACAAGAAAACACCCTAAAAACTTGTATTAACAAACTCTTTACAAAAGGAATACAATTGAAGAAAGCTTCTTTCTTCCACACCTCTCCTAGATGTATAGATCTCTCAATAGATCTCTATTCCTCAAGAGCTATCTCTCTCAAGAACAATCAACTCCAACAAGCCTGGATTGATTCAATTCTATACTGTTCTTCACACACCAATTCTTCTACAATAAAATAATAAGCTAGGAATATCTAATTCTTCATATAGAATTAGGAGACTTGAGCATGTACTTCCAACAAATAGTTAAACCACTTAAACAAGGGCTCTAAAAATAGTAATGCTAATAATAGAGACGCGAGCTTGAGTCCACAACTCAAACTTATCATGCAAACACTCGCTTCTGTCCACAGAAATAGCTTTCTGGACACGCAAGTAATCGACATCGATTCCTGCTGCTTGTCTGTGACCGCCGTCGGCCGACCTTCTACCAACATCGGCGTCTCTGCAACTGCCTGTGACCGACGTCGGTTGCTCCTGACCGACGCCAGTGTCTGTGTAGACCCGAACCTGATAATGAATGCTCCTTGGTGAAGTTTTTAGCTCCACACCCTAACACTATACAGAATACATGCTCAAACATGATATGACCACCTAGATGATTTTGGATTTGGATTCACCTTTTCTCTAGTCATTCATATCTAGGTCATGGATTGTTACTCTTAGTGAAATGCCAAAACCCTAGCTTTGTATCTTTAATGTGAACTTGGGAAAAATGGGTTAGTAGTAAAATGGTGTCAAGCTGACCTATAATGATCCCATTCTCAAAGGGCACTACCTATATATCCAATACTCTAGAAGAAGGCCATAGACTCATGTAGTTATCCCTTACGTGTTAGCTTGAGTGTGAATAATGTAATGTGTAAAATAAGTACAATAGTGACCTGTCTTATAACTTGGAAAATATGACCTTATGATAGATCCTTTATTACTTCAACCCTATAAATAGGCTATTGCTTTGACTAATATTAGAGTATGACATAATAGGAAAGTTTTTGGTAACTTGAGTGTTCTTTTGGTTTGATTACTAGGTGAGAAATGAATGAGGGTTGATACTAAATTTATACTGATCCTATCATGAGATAAATTTCATTAAAGCACTTGGTTTGACCATTATGATATGTTCAATTTGTAAATTGGATGAATTTTAGGTCACTGGACACTTGCATCAGGCCAGGACAATAACATCGGCACTACTGTTTAACTAAACATTAGTGTCCAAGTAGAAAGAGAGTAGGCTTATACTCAAAACTTGCAAAGGTGTAAGATAAATACATTTTAAGAATTATATGTAAGATGGGATGTCTATGTCATCAATATAAGGCTATTCTGATAAAGAGATAGACCAAGGGGCACAAGATAAATTAGATATGATGCTTGCAGAATCATGTCATGTATATAACTAAGAGGAACAAATAGGGTCATGAGTTTGCCAAATATACAAGACTGAGGTGATACATAATCACATAATATCATCTACATCCTCCCCCCACTTTTATTTAGTAATGAAACTATTAGTTTAGAGAAAAGGAATAAGTACCTAAGTGTGTATACACACATTATCTTTACTTAAGTTGAATTTGAGTACTTTGTTAGAGTTGGGTTTGAGTGCTTTTCTAGAGACTGGCCTATAACCAAGAGCATGTTATAGTGTATATAATCTTGGTCAAAAGTAATTGAAATAGATTGAAATTGAAAGATCAAGGTTTAGGAATACACCTATGTGTTGATGTAATCATCTTGCCTATTAGCAAGTCATTTTTGTAAAATATGTATCATTGTAAATCTCTAAAACTAAGATTAAGATAAATATAAATAATTATTTTAAAGTGCATATATCCAAAGAGATAGAGAGAGAGATTGGAAGGCACATGCCCCCAACTTTAAATAAAAAGTGAGTTACCATCTGACAGTTAAGATTAAATCAACCTATAACCTAATGATACTTATGACTTTATGAGTTTGGATGGTCAATTTCAAGCTTAAAACTTGGAAATATTGAGAGATTTATTCACCCCAACCATACCAAAAGGTGAACTAACTATTACAATATATTGCCTCATTAAAGTCCATAAAATTTCACTAGGTATTAGTACATGTAATAGTTTCAAAATATAAACTTGATTTAGATTTTGAAATATTAGGCACACATTGTATAACATATGCACCTTATATTTGTCTCATGTTTAAACCATGTTTAACAATGGTACCATCTATATAATTATGAACAAATGTTTATCAAAATAATATAACTATGTGCTTTGTCTAATTCAAAAAACTATGTGTGGAGAACATGATTCCAAAGAATGTCCCCAATATATATGGATAAATCTAAAATTGGTATAAGTACCAATGTGGAGAACATGTTTCCAAAACATGCCCCCACTATAAACTGGAGATACTGAAAACTAAGTAGGTGTGGAGAACATGCTTCTAAAGCATGCACCCAATAAATATATGAATTATAAGTACCATACTAAGTGAATGTGGAGAACATGCTTCCAAATCATGCCCCCACTATAATATATAATTGTGAATGCGTGGAATCCATGATGTCATCATTTGGCATGCCCCCACTGAGTCTGTAAACTGGTGTAAGTACCCTACACTGTGTGAGTTTAGAGAACATGCTTCCAAAGCATGCCCCCACTAAAATTTGGAAACTTTTAAAAATATGGAATCCATGTCACCATGACATGCCCCCACTAAATTTGTAAACTAATGTAAGTACAATATACTATGTGAGTGTGGAGAACATGTTTCCAAATTATGCCCCCATTGCAATCTAGAAACTGTGAAAAATATGGAAGCCATGTCACCATGCACGCCCCCACTAATATTCTACCCTTTTGAGGTGAGGGAAATATAGTATATGGTAGTTAGCTCACCTAGAAATGGTAAGACAACTATAAATCTATGAATTTAAATAACCATGTACCATATAGAAGTAAATATGTCTAGGTAGATGTAACATTGAAGCACATAGAACCAATGTGATTACATGTAGGCCTAAGATGCATAATAAATATCATGGAAACATATAGATAGTAATATTAAAATCTCAATAACAAAACAAACACACACACACAAGAGCACTCAAAAGCAATTCAAAAGATAATGGTCCAAGGAGACTGTAAATAGGGGAAATGTTCAAATGCCATGAAATCGAATGGACATGACTTAGTCAACTATCCATAAAATTAGAGAATGGCATGTTAAAATGTTCAAGAGTTCAATGACATATTCAAATGTATAAAAATACAATGACATATTCAAATATCCAAGAAATAAAACATAGGCACCGGGGCTACATACAATGGAGCATATTCAAATGCTCAAAAAATCAAAGCAATAACAAAATGAAACACTCAAGGAATTATGTAAAAGCATAATCAACCAACATAAACATGTCATAGTGACCCATGGATAGAATGTATTAATAAAATACATCAAGTACATAGCATATCAAGTACCTTATGCATTGTATAATCATGGATAATAGGCATATGTAAGTATATATGTACGCTCAAACATGATAGTGTAGAGTTATTATTGAATCATTTAATATTTTTTTATTAATATTTGAGAAGATGGATGCCACCAACATCTTGATGATGTGAGTAGATGGAATGCCCTACATGCATAAGTGTATCATGTTGTTATGTATGTCTGTGTATGTGTATGTAGGTGTAAAATGATATGCTAATCCTCAACATGGAACTAACACATATATACCAAGGATCCGAAAGAACATATAAGTGCAATAGTGTTTTTGGATTTTTGAATTTTTTTTTTTTTTTTTGGTATTTTTGATGTTGAGGAAATATCATTATATGATGCCATCCAATGGATGATCATAGATTTCTCCCCCATTGTGAACCTTAAAACCTCAAGTTGGATATTTTCCATTATTTGAATCATGATTGGCTAGGTTAGAAATGGGCATAGCATGTTCCTCCTCATGTTTATCATGTTTCATATAAAATGTAATGCTATCATTGGAAATACATATTAATTTGCCTTCATGAGGAAAATAAATGCCTTGTTGATTTTGGTCAATTTTTCCTTCCATTTAGTATATACAAAGGGTTCCAAGTGTAAATGCATACGTAAATATGGTAAGCATGACCCAAACTCATGTTTGAATTACTTTAGGACCCCAAAAAATTGGTATTGTTATGTTGCCCAAGTAATCTTTCCAACCTCCTTTGTTTTATAAGTTTTTTAAATTAAATCTCATTTGTTGGAAACATCTTAAATTATAAGTAGTTTTTGCTTGTGTAGGATCAACATGGTTATGCCAAAAATAAGATCCACCTATGTATAATTTAATTTTTAAATCCTATTAGCATGGATGTTTGTTGTTTTGTTCATTTTTAGATTCTTGTATGGGACTTAGACTTTGGATCAGTCCCATGTTAAGTAACATTTTTAAATTGGTCATATAGAGGTTAAGGACACCACATTTTTTTCGTGGTATTATTTAGGCAATTGGTTTCCTTCCTTTATTTAAGGGATTAAATTTTGGTACTCGGAATGAGAAATGTTAAGCTTCGTTGGATGAGTAAGTATGAATGCAGCATATCTATGTGCATCCACATGTAAATGAGTGAAGAACTCATATTTTTTATGCAATACTCTTTTATTGAAGGGTTAAAGAAGGCCTCTACTAAATATAAATTACAATTCCAAATCTGAGGGTCTAAATGCTAACTCATATGATGTACTTTGGAATCAAATAGTATAATATTGAAGGGACTCATCATCACATTGTTTGAAATTTTTAAAATGTTATAATGTAAGTTTTGGCACCTTGATAATATTGAAATCCATGAAGAAATCATCTTCCAAGTTTGAAAAAGTGGTTAGGAACCTTTAGGTAATCTATAGAACCATTTGTAGGCCTCATTGTAAATGCTCATATGGAATACTTTTAATAATAGTTTGTCATCATTTTCCCATTAACCAAGAAAATTCACATAATTTAGCATGTGATCAAGTGGATCCTTATGGTTACCAAAGATAGGTAAACATGGTAATTCAAAACTAAGTGGATAAGTATATTCAAGTATACGTTGTGAAAGATGTTGATTATTGAATATGATAACATGTGCAATTGCATCATAGAAAGCCACTTGCATTTGAAGTATATAAACCTATTTTTGAGGGTTCTTGATAGTTCTAGTCATAAATATAAGAGAACCCATGGGAATGGTGGTGTTTTATATAGGTGTTATAATTGGTTCTAAACCACCACCTCTTTTGAACCTAGGCATATGAGTATCATCATCATCATCATCATCATCATCATGTAAAATAAGTGCAAGTTCATAATCCTTGAATTTTGGATATGTTGGTAATGATAATGGATCTTTGAATTTTGTTACCCTTGTTGTTTTATTTGAAGATATTGGAATGGCTTTAGAACTTGATTGATGCACCTTTTATAAATATAGGAAGTGGAGCTTGAGGAAGCATTGGTAAATGTACCTCTTTTGGTGTGGTAGGAATCTTGTTTTGTTGAGACATATTATGTAACATTGGTACGTCTTTTATTTGGAACATTAATATTATTTTGATCTATAGATATAGGATGTTTCTTTTTTCTTGATGGCCTAATCTAACTTGGTAAACATGCCATAAATTCTTGGTTAACCTTTCAAAAGAATTCAATATCAAATGAAGGCCAAGAAGCATTATCACCATGAATAAGGGGAATATGGTTTTAAAATGTAGAAATAAGAGGGGTTTTAATCAATGAACTTAAAGGAATATCCCCTTTACTAATGATTTACAAATCCTCCACAATTTCCTTATGAAATTAACAAAAATTGTCACGATCAAATAAAAGTACCTTATCCTCATGGGGGATCAATTTTGGTATAGAAGGCAAGGGAATATGCTTTGGATCCTCCTTAGTATGGATCACATAATGTCTTAAAAGGATGGGATCATGGACCTAATTAGATTGATAGTTACATCTACCACCATTCAAGGATTTTATATTTTTTGCCTTAGCACTTGGAGGAATGCAAGAGTAATGGATTTTAATCCTTTCTTGGAGAGATTATTGAAGGGTTTCACAGTCATAATCATCAAAACAATCAATGTCATCCATGATAAAATAGAGAAATAACACGAAGGTTAGGATAAGGTGGGAGATAAGCATTTCTAAGAGAATGATTATGAAAAAATGATGTTCAAAGATCGGGTTCACTTAATGCTTAACCCTAATTTGGATATGCATCCAATTTTAGTGCTTCAGGTTAAGGATATAGAAATTATAGGGCATAAAGGTCAATATCAGATCTATACTAGGCTAATTAATGTGCTAAACTTAGATGTACCATATATTGAATTTATAAAATTAAGATAGGATATTAATGGAAAGTATAGTTATGCTAGATATATAAATGACATAAAATAAAGTATTGAGTTATTTTTTATGCTAATACAATGTTAGATCTGGTATAGGTAGGAAGTAGGCAAGACGATAGTTCTAGAATAGTTTTCAAATTTTGGATCTAGTGCCTATATCTCTCTTGACACTTGTATCAACCCAGGACATTTATGTCAACACAAGTGTCTAATCTCAATACTAGTGTTCTATATTGAATATGTGCTCAAATAATATGTGACCTCTTAGATGCTTTTGGGTTTGGTTTTGCCTTTTTTATGGTATATTCAAATCTAGGTCATGGACTCTCACTCCTAGTGAAATGGAAAAAACCCTAGCTTTTCATCTTTAATGTGACCTTAGGAAAAATGGGTTAGTGGACATATGGTGTCATGTTGACCCAAAATGATGTTTTTTTCAAATGGCACTGGTTATATAACCAATACTCTAGAAGAGGTCCTCACACTCATGTAGTTATCCCATACATTTTGGCTTATGTGTGAATCATGCAATGTGTAAAGCAAGTGCAATAGTGAGCTAGATTGTAACCTGGAAAAAAGACCTTATGAATATTCCTTTAGTACTTCAAACATGTATCTATTTTGTTCCTTTAATTGATATCAAAATAGGATAGAATAGGAAATCTTTTCATAACTTGAGTGCTCTTTTGGTTTGATTGTTAGGTGAAGAATAAGTGAGGGTTGACATTGTATTTATACTAATCATATCAGGAGATAACTCTCATTTAATCACTTACCCAACCATTTTGATACATTTTATTTTCAAATTTGATGACATTTAGGACACTTTCATTGATGCAAGTGTCTAGGATAGTAACATCGATGCCACTATCTGACCTAAACTTTAGTGTCTAGCAAGAAGGAGAATAGGCTCAGGATCGAAACTCGTAGAGGTGTAAGATAAGTATATTTAAGCATTTTGGGAAAGATGGGATATCTATGTCATCAATATAAGGTTGATTATACTAAGATATATGCCAAGCGTCACAAGATAAAGTAGATATGAGGCTTGCAAAAGCAAGGCATGTGTATAACTAAGAGGAATATCTAAGGTCATGATTTTACCAAGTGTACAAGACTAAGGTGATACATAATCACATAATATCATCTAAAATAACTAATAAATTATGAAACCATCCCAAATTCAAAGGATTCCATCCATATTAATTTTATAGAGGACTATATACCCTATATTTATTATGAACATATGACCTCCCTTCTAAAGACACAAGTTATCCCATAATTTTTTTTCATATGTTAAAGAGTAATAGTAAACAACCATAAAAGAAAATTAATATGTACCTAGAGAAGGGTGAATCTTTGTATGTCAATTCAGTGGCATCATATAAAATATACAATCCCAAACTATGTCTTTTATTATTCGACCTCAATCCAAATGAGATATTTTTACTAATTATTAAATAGCCAAATATTTTTACATTGTCCTTTTTTATATACATGCATGCATACATACATACATATGGTTCCTTAAATTTTTTGTACAAATTGAATACTTAGTTTATATTTGGATGGGTCTGTTAGCATCAAATTGTGCACCCTAAGACTTTTTACTCAGCTCCTACAATTTGATCCAAAATGGAGTCATCTCTCAAGTTTGTGGGAACTTGTAAAAAAGATGAATCTTTAGTATTATGAGGGCTAGCTCCCTAGATCTTCTTTGAAATGATTATCAACTAATATAATGCTTTTTTATATGGAAAGAGTTATAATTTTGCATGAATTAAAACTACACTAAAGTGGTAATTCACCAAAAGATATCCCACAAACTATCATACTTTTATTAAATAACAAAGCTTTCTAAGAACAACTCTAAGATTTAAAGGATCCTAACATAAGTGATTCAATGTAAAGGTAACATACATGAGACAATCAATAAGATAACTAGTCTAGGGGTAGATTGCACACCATAGAGACAATAACTTGCTTGAAGAGGAGCCTAGTAGCCTAACTACACTTCACATGACCTATTAGATCAGAACTCATGCTTAAGCATGAAGGATAGAGGAAGAAAGGATGGTATTATCACTTAACTTCACTATTCATCTCTCTCACACTTAGACAAATATGTTCACAACTCAGAATTAGATTTGCATTCAATGTTCAAAAGCAAAGTATAATGTTATTCCAGTATGGCTTCACCATACTAGATGTGGTATTAGTTTACAATGGCCAAAATGGCTCATATTTATAACAATTGGAAAGAGAGAGAGGAAAAATAAGTCCAAGAGATACAAGGACATGTGTCCAAAGGTATAAACCAATTACATTGCATGTAGGTGAAGTGTAAGAGGAGTTATAAATTGATTTGCATATGTGTCCATTTCAAACAATCATCCTTTCCCAAAATTGGTGTAACATCTCTTTAAGCACCTTCCATGAAACTAACTTCATTATTGGCCTTCATTGGGCATTCAAAAGTTGATTAGGGGAAAATTTCTCTTTTACACTGATAAGATAAATCTACAATGAATCCTCTACCTACATTGGAAGCTTTCCAAATCATTTGTATTTTCTTGCACAAGAAGAATCATCATCTATCACTATGATCACTCCTTTTTAGACCTTTCTTGACACTTGGCCTTAGAATATACATATTATCCATAACTGATACATATGAGGGGTCTTAGGACACATGTTAGGACACCTCATATGCTCAGCTCCATCTAAAACACCTTAAAATATCTTAAAATTTGAGTTTCCACTCTTTCTACTATGTGATCCCTTTTCTCATTCTAGACTGATTGAAGTGAGAAACCTAGTAGAGACAGGATAATTTCTAAGCTTTATAAATGACATGGGGAGTTTATTCAAGTCCCAATATATCCTCTCAAGTGATTAGCATCCTTTGATCATCTCCAAAACCTACAAAACATAAGAAATTCTCAAAGGAACTATCCCCTACTCCATTTGTATGGATTTCATATAATATGACTCCATGGATTTGATCCTCGTGGAGTTTCCAATAAATTTGTTTCAAGTTCTAAGGTTAAATTCTTCCATTTTCTAGCACTCCAAATGGTTTTGAGCTCCCTTGTGCATTCTGTGAGGCATATGAAAGTAACGAAGCTCTGCTAATGGAGTTCATAATTATACTGATGGAGTCTATAGTTCTATTATAAGAGTTTGTAACTTGACTGATGGAGTCTATAGTTTTATTTTAGGAGTCTAAAGCTGGATTGATGGAGTCTATAGTTTTTTTGATGGCTTCAACATCTCTCCACTAGGCCTAGTGGCTTTGGATCCTCTTTCATGGATTTATAACATCTAGGCTTGCTCCAATAGCTTAGGATCCTTCTTTCATGTTTTTCCATTCTTATCCAAGATTTACCCAACTTGTGTTTGTAGCCACTTCAACCCTAACCTTTAATTTCTGCCATTTTCTCTCTCTTTTACAAGTTTCAAGCCTTGAAAGTGGCCTATCTCTGAGAAAAAATAGAGAGTATTGGCCCTTCCTTTTTATCACTTTTGAATACATAGGAGGATTCCTTAGGTCATGAGCACTCCTTGTACCAAATTTAAGCTCTTAACTCTTCCATTTACCCCTCCAACTAGCATGAAACTCAAAACTAACTTTTTAAGGTGACTGCCTATAAGTTGAGGGTGAAAACGGCCTTTTTGACCTCATAAGTGGAGAAATTTGATATATTTGACTTTTTTTATCTATCTCCTCATGTTATTTAAGGTTCTTATCATTATATTCAAGCTCTGAAGATTCTCACTTGGCCTTGTGGAGGTACCTGACCCTTCAATTATCTTCATCCCACTTGTGTGTGTTCTTGACACTTTGAAGGTTGGTTGTAGTTATTTTTACATGTAGGAGTCATGTTAGCGCCTTTAAATGACCTATCATATCCAAATAACACTTTTTCCCCTTTATAATCCATCCTTGTCTCCAAGGAATTCATTACCCTCATCAAAGGGTGACCTTCTTTGCCAATTATAACTTTTTTACACTCCTCCGTACACCTGGGATGTACTTTCAACTAAAATGAGATGTACCATATAAAATGGAGTTCTCTTTAGTGCATATATAACCTCAGTTTGGGTAGAGAACATTGTTTAGGTACCATTCAAGTCACCACTCCCTTCTTCATGTCTTTTGTTCACTTCTTCATTGTTATAGGCTTGCTACAACACTTGTACGGAATGGTGATTTGCACAAGGTAGCTGAGGGTTGTAATCTTGGGAAATCCATATGTATGTGTTCATTGAACACTTCCAAACATCCAAACTTACTCCAATTTTTACACATACATAACTTTAGTGAGCAAGAAAAAGGTGGGTAGAGGCTATAGTACTAAAAGAGGCAACTAAATATGCCATCTTGGAGTTCTATGAGAGCATCATCACAAGGTTTGGAGTTCCCTACACTATCATTTCTAATAATGCACTAGCTTTCATGAGTGCCAAAACTTTTGATAAAATTATGAGTGCCAAAACTTACATAATTTTTACCCATACATAATCTTTATAGCTATAGTTTTTGGGGAGAAATGACCTCCATCTACACCATTGTGAAACTTTTCTAGCAAGGTGCCAAACTGATCATTGTCAAAACACCTTAGTATCACACCATTCACATCCTTCCAAAAGAGAATACCATCTACAAGACAATAAGGAATGATTTGTAATCTAAAATACCTTCTTTTCAACTTGTTCAAACCATTAGGACACTCACTATTTTGGAGGAAACCAATGATGTCTTGTGTCTAACTTTGAATTGGTATGTGACCAACCGGTTAGGGATGAGCTTGATTGACCAAGACTTCTTCCCTTAGACCTTGAAGATCTGAAGCTAGATGTTCATACATACCCTTTCCTCTTACCAAATTTTTTACCTTGATATCAACATCATACTCCATTACCTTTGTGATCCACCCAACTCTCTTCTCATTGAGGTATTTACTTAGGAGGAACTCTTTGGTGCTAGGATGAGAGACCATGACATTTATCTTATTATTTGAAACCATGTGCCTGAAATTTTTCAAAACTCTTATCATATCTAGATCATGCTTCTCAATAAATGTGTACTTGACCTCATAGTCTTCCAATCCTTGACTAAAGAATGTAATGGGTTGTTCAATTTCCTTGGAAAATTTTGGGTTAAAGAGAGTAGGAGATTGGGCAATTGCTTGCTTGATTGCCTCAAAACTATTCTTACCTTCCTTTATCTAAGGAAAAGCTTGGTTCTTCTTGAGCATGGCTATGATAGGCTTCACCAAAGTAGTAAATCCAAGAATAAACCTTCTTACAAAGTTGATCTTTCCTAAGAAACTTTACAAACCTTTCTTATGTAGAGGCTAAGACAAGCCTAGAATGGCTTCAATCCTTTCAGGGTCAATAGACAAGCCTTGTTTTGACGCAATGTGACCCAATAACTTACCTTCATGAACAACAAAGATACCTTTTTTGAGATTAAGAGAAACTCCAAACTCTCTACACTTCTCAAATAATTTCCTTAGATGTTTCATGTGGTCATTAGCATCCTTGGAAAAAATAATTATATCATCAAGGTATACAAGCAAAAACTCATTAATCAAACCTTTAAAGGCCATGTCCATTGCTATTTGGAAGGTAGCACCAGAATTAGACAAAACAAAAGGCATATTTATATATGCAAATGTCCCCCATTTTGTGGTTAATGCTATCTTGAACTGATCCTCCTCATTCACTAATATTTGGTTATAACCTGAATAGCCATCAAGTAGTGAAAAGCATTGAGAACCTAAAACCACTTGCAAAATTTGCTCCATGGAAGGTAGTGGATAATGGTCTTTGAGTGAAACTCTTTTGAGATCCCTAAATTCCACACAAATTATGATCTCTCCAATCTTATTTTTAATAGGTACAAGGTTAGCTAACCAAGTTGAGTGTTTGATTGGAAAAATAATCCTAGACTCAATCAATTTGGTGAGCTCCATTTTCATTAGTTACTCTATCTTGGGATTGATAGGCCTTTGATTTTGCCTAACTAGTTTAGCTCAATTTTATAACTCAATGGTGTGATGAGCTAGACTTGGATCAAACCCTTTTAAATCCTTGTATTCCCAAGCAAATATATCATGAAATTCATTACATAATTTAATGAAGGCTTGCCTTTCGAAAAGAAAACATATCTTACCAATTTTCAAAAGTTTGTCCTTGAATATCAAGATTATTTAATAGTTCTCTTCCTTTGTAGGCATGCTTACCCTTTCCTTCCTTCTTTGATCATCTTCATTAAACACACTCTCCAAACTAACCATCCCATTTGGTATATTGTTTGTCTTCAGCTGAATAACCTATTCTTCATATTGATTGTGAAGTTTCTTTTGGTTCTTTGAAGAAAACTCTACTTCATTTTTTATGAAGTGTGCAATGTTTTTATCACTCTCAAACACTTTCCAAGAAAATTAATTATTTAGAATATAAAGTCTCACAATAACAATCGATGTGAGATTGGTCCTTCTCTTTACTTACATCAACAACTATATCAAAGTGTGCTCCTATCACATCCAACCTATCAGCATGTTTATTTGAATCTCTTGGTGTAATTTGGCTATTGAAAGCATCAAAGTCTTTAATTATATCCCACACCCTATGCTTATAAGACTTGATTAAAGGGTTCTTGGCTGTAGCTTGGTTTCTCACTTGATGTATAATCAATTCACTATCTCCATAGACCTTCAAATTCTTGATTCCCTTTCTCTTTGCCCATTGAAGGCCATAAACCAAGGCTTCATATTATACTACATTGTAATTAAAAATAAAATGGAATCTATATGAAGATTAATATTGGTTATTTGAGGGAGAAACCAACATGACACTAGCTCCTACCCCCACCTTGCTTCTAAAGCCATCAAAAAACATTTCCACATCCCTTCAAGTTCATGATCCTCATTAGTGAGTGATGGTATAGGAATGTTCTTCTCATGCATTTAATACACCCCAATTAAGTTTATTCTATGAATGCATATGGATTATAATCATAAGTTTTAGTACCATACTCATCAAGAATGATGTCAAAAATACCTTCAAGGGGAAATGATGTTTCACAACCAATGACACCTTTTTCTTGCTCACTAATTGTACAATTATGCTATGAATTTTTTCTCCATGTATGGTTCAATGTGGAACCTTGTCAAGGGTTATGTTATTATAGTTACTTTGGCTCCATATATTGTTTTAAAAGCTAGAAAAGACCAATCAGTTACAAGGTACCCTCCAATCTTAGCCGTGAAGTCTCTTGACAAACAAATAGCAAAATGAGTTGGAAGATCAACCACCAAAATGTCTTGTATAATGGGGAAACTTGGACAATCATGCAAGAAAACTTTCAAACATTTAACCAACCCCACCATATTGGCTGAACTTCCATAAAGCTATAGCATACCCTTACTATGAGGCTCATACTTCAATCCCAACTTGTCAGCAACCACCTTAGGCATAACCATGGTACTAACTCCGCTATCCACAATGTAATTGTGAACCAATTTGTCTCCCATAATGAGTGTGAGGTAGAAAGGTGGAGTATTTTCAGATTTGGTGGATGGTTCTAGGACATAATTAGGTGTGTTGGTAAGGGCTACACCATTGTGTCTTGGAACTTGAGGGGCTACATGAATGTTTGAGAGTTGTCCTTGTAGAAGTTCCTTTTGGCTACGCATATGCAAGACTTCCCAAAGAGAAATGCTTGTCTTGTTATTATTAAAAGAATAAATAATTTTTAGAGAGGAATTATTCACCTTGTCTTGCATTCTTGAAGGCAATGAGGGAGCTTGAACTTGTTGTGTTTTAGGTTTGGCAGCCTTGCTCACATTCTGACTTTGAGGAGTAGTGTGACTAGTAGGATCTATTAAATTGGTACTTTCACTTTGTGGCCTTAGAGAGGCACTAATTGGAGTCACTTGTGTTGTTGGAGTATCTCATAAATCCCTTTTTTTAGCTCTTGTATTGGCTACAACTAATGTATTTTTATTCAACACATAATTAACTTCTACTTGAAAGTTCATAAAACTAGTACTTTAGTTGTTACCTTCTCCTTGAACATCCCTTTGCATAAGAGTTTCTTATTCTACTGTAACATAATGAGTAGATACTTCTTTGGCTACCAAAGCTTGATTACCTTCTCCACCATTATGCATAAACTGACCTTGAAATATACCCCCAATGATCCAAATATTCCTCTCCTTGAACTAGATTGGTGTGGACTGGAACAACAACCTTTGTGAAAGGAGTAGAAGTAGGATTATAGGAATTATATGGCATATTGAAACCTTATTAACCTTGGCCTCTTCCTTGGTTATTATATTGGGTTGGAGGTCTATAGCCTTGTTGAGGATAGTATTGAGGATTAGGTGGAACACTTGCATACATTTGTGCTTGTTTGAGCTAGGCTTGTAAAGACTTAATCATCACATTATCCACCTTCTTCAGATCTATTCTAGGCTTGACATTATCATTGGGAACTTGTGCTACACTTAGAGTTTCAACTAAATTATGATACAATAAAGGCATAGAGACTCTTAGGGGTAATTTCCTAGCTTGTATCAGACTATTCTCAGCTTCAATAGCTACCTTATATGCATTCAATAGAGTAAATACTCCCATTGACTACAAAATTACTACTATATTAGTACTAATAGCCTTGAGATAAGTGGGGAATACAAAGCTTGGAGGAGGGATCATGATTGGTGGCAATCTATGCCATGTAATTTTAAATCTTTTATCGAAATCTCTCATAGACTCATTAGGACCTCTTCTTATAACATTCAGCTAATGGATTAGTGAGGTGTGGTCACTCTTGTTATCAAATATATTCACCAACAACTCCCCAAAGTCATCCCAATTGGTAATGCAACCACCTCCCAATGTCATATACCAATTAAGTGCCTTACCCTTTAGATACATGGCAAGTAGTCTAATAGCTATGTTATCTTGGGTGATATTATGGAAATTATAAAAATCTGAAATGTCCCTAATGTTCTCAATTGGGGTAATAGGGCCCTCTCCATTAAATCTAGGAAGATTTTTGGTAGCATTGGGAGGAATAGGGTCATATGCAGGAAGGTTAATTGGATTTTGGGTGTTGAAGACAAGGAAAGCATATTGCCTAGCCATCTCTTCTTCCTCTTCTTCTTCCTCTTTAAAACCTTCTTGCTATGGATCTCTAAATGCTAAGAATGGTTCAGGATGTTGTACTTCAAGAGGGGTTTCAGGTAGAGGGACTTGATTGAAGGCTCTACTACAAGATGATCTAGTGAAGACCATGAAGTATAATGTGAAGAACTTGATCTAAAACCAAAAATTCTCACCTTTTAGAGTCACTAAATGCTTGATTAGGAACACTTATACAACCTTGGACTTGTCAAGGCCAGCATTCACCTTAACATGGAAACAATTAGGACCAACGGTCCCACCAAGCATGCTAGAACTATTAGCATCAAATTATGTACCCTAGGACTCTTTACTCAGCTCCTAAAATTTGATGCAACATGGAGTCATCTCTCAAGTTTGTATTAACTTTTAAAAGAGATGAATCTCTAGTATTATGAGGGTTAGCTCCCTAGATCTTCTTTGAAATGCTTGTAAACTAATCTAATGCTTACTTAAAGGGAAAGAGTAGGAAGTTTGCATGAAGTAAAACTAAACTAAAGTGGTGATTCACCATGAGATATCCCATAAAATATCATACTTCTATTATATAAAAAAGCTTTCTAAGACCAACTCTAAGCCTTCAAGGATCCTAACATAGTAATTCAATGTGAAGGTAACATACATGAGACAATCAACAAGACAACTAGTCCAGGGGTAGATTGCACACCATAGAGACAATAACTTGCTTGAAGAGGAGCCTAGTATCCTAACTACACTTAACATGACCTAGTATCTTAGCAATTGGAAAGAGATAGAGGAAAAATCATTCCAAGGGACATAAGGACATGTGTCCAAAGGTGGAAACCAATCACAATGCATGTAGGTGAAGTGTAAGAGGAGTTAGAAACTGATTTTCATATGTGTCCATTCCAAACAATCATCCTCTTCCAAAATTGGTGTAACATCTCTTCAAACACCTTCCATGAAACTACCTTCATCATTGGCCTTCATTGGGCATTCTAAATCTGATTAGGGTAAAATGTCTTTTTTTCACTAATAAGAAAAAGTTACAAAGAATCCTCTACCTACATTGGAAGCTTTCCAAATCAATTGTATTCTCTTACACAAGAAGAATCATCATCTATCACTATCATCACTCATTTTTATACTTTTCTTGACACTTAGCCTTGGCATCTTCTTATTATCCATAACTGATACGTATTAGGGGTCTTAGAACACATGTTAGGACACCTCATATGCTCAGCTCCATCTAAAACACCTTAAAATATCTCTAAATTTGAGTTGCCACTCTTTCCACTATGTGATCACTTTTCTCATTCTAGACTAGCTAAAGTGAGAAACCTATTAGAGACACTTAGGAAAAATTTTGATATTTTTAAATGACATGGGGAGTTGATTCGAGTCCCAATATATCCTCTCAAGTGATTAGCATCCTTTGATCATCTCCAAAACCTATAAAACACAAGAAATTATCAAAATAACTGGTCACCTACTCCATCCATATGGATTATGTATAATATGACTCCATGGATTTGATCCTGATGGAGTTTCCAACAACTTTATTTTAGGTCTTAGGGTCAAAGTCTTCCATTTTATATCACTCCAAATGGTTTTGAGCTCCCTTGTGCATTTTATGAGGCCTGTGAAAGTAACAAAGCTCTGTTGATGGAGTCCATAGTTATACTGATAGATTCCATAGCTGTACTATAGGATTCTATAGCTAGACTAATGGATTCCATAGTTTTTCTATAGGAGTCTAAATTTGGACTGATGGAGTTCATAGTTTTTCTGATGGCTTCAACATCTCTCCACTAGGCCTTGTGGCTTTGGATCCTCTTTCATGGATTTATCACACCCAAGATTATTTCAACACCTTAAGAGATTTAATTCATGTTTTTCCATGCTTATCCAAGCTTTTCCCAACTTGTGTTCGTATCCACTTCAACCCTAACCTTCAATTTCCACCATTTTCTCTCTCTTCTACAAGTTTTAAGCCCTAAAAGTGGCCTATCTCTGAGATAAAATAGAGAGTATTAGACCTTATTATTTATCAATTTTTAATACATGGGAGTATTCTTTAGGTCATTAATACCCCTTTTACCAAATTTTAGCTCTTAATTCCTCCATTTACCCCTCCAACTAGCATGAAACTCAAAATTAACTTCTGAAGGTGAATGCATGTAAGTTAAGGGTGAAATCGGTGCTTTTGACCTCATAAGTGGAGAAATTTGATATATTTGCCTTTTTTTTTCTCTATCTCCTCATGTTTTTTGAATTTCTTAGCATTATATTCAAGCCTTGAAGATTCTCACTTGGATTTGTGGAGGCACTTGACCCTCCAATTGTCTTCATCCCACTTGCAGTTATGTGTGTTCTTGACACTTTGAAGGTTGGTTGTAGGTTATTTTTGCATGTAGGATTAATGTTAGTGCCTTTCAAGGACCTATGATATACAAAAAACACTCTCTTTCCCTTTATAATCCATCCTTGTCTCATAGGAGTTCATTACCCTCATCAAAGTGTGACCTTCTTTTCCAATTGCAACTTTTCTACACTCTTGCATACACCTGGGATGTACTTTTAGCTGAGATAAGATGTACCATCTAGACTAGAGTTTTATTCAATGCATATATAACCTCATTTTGGGTAGAGAACACAGTTTAAGTACCATTCAAGTCATGACTCCCTTTTTCATGTCTTTTGTTAACTTCTTCATTATTATAGGCTAGCTACAACACTTGTATAAAATGGTGATTTACACAAGGTAGTTGAAGGTTGTAATCTTGGGAAATCCATGTATATGTGTTCGTTCAACACTTCCAAACATCTAAACTTATTCCACTTTTTACCCCCATGTATCTACACATGCCTCACAAGGACTGATCCACATTGCCAATTTATCCTCCTTGTAGGCCACTTGTAGATGTAATGACTCTATCTGAGCTTTGAGCTTGTTGTAGCTTCTGATGTGAAATTACCTTCTAAATGCCACCTTGATAATACACTTATATTCATTGGAGATCCTTATTAAACTTGATAAAATGAAAGCATCACCCTTTTACAATGAAACACAAGCTTTGGAAGGCAACTGGGACCTCTAAATGGATCAATTCACAAGGTTTTGAATGAGGTGAAATCCTACTTTAGAGAAACTAAGGTTACTTTTCCCCAAAATAGAAACATAACCATTCTTATTTATATTTCTTTGAGACTTGCATGAGCAATGGTGATCCTTCTTATCAGACCATTGAGAGAATCTTTATATGGCTATGGTGAATAAAAGCCTTAACCATTTGGCTCTACTATGGCTGAGTATTTCATTACCTCATATCTGCTACTACAGTAACATGGAAACCAAAACTTGGGAAACAAACAACATTGCTTTCAAAGCAACAAAGGTCTCCATGCATTTTGTTATACCAATATGGTTTTCATGTTTATCTCAACAATTCAAAAGCTCTATTAGGATATGAAACATCAACACAAGGGTGTATGAGCTCTTGAAACCATGGAAACATCACCTTCATCCACAAAACTAGAAAACACTCCTTTGAAGATCCAAAAGGAAACATCAAAGTGCCATAGTGATCCACACATGCCAATTGGTTGGGGGCAAGGTTGGATGTGGTGATGAAGATATTTTAAGCCTCATGAAGTGATTCCACCAATTAGACCATAATAACCACCTCAATAGAAGAGGAAACATATAGGGTATGAGAAATGACAAGCAGAATGGAGTGGCTAACTTCTGAGAGATGGTTCATAAAGCTCAGCCCATCAATATCTAAACTCCTACTATGAAAATGAAGGTTAACTCATGTACTATCCTCCCCCAGAATCACTGGACTTGAAACTCTTCCAGCTGACCATACCAAGTACAAATTTGTGAACTTCAAAATGCTTTCCAAGAGAGTGATGGAGATATTGGAAGGTTTTGAGCCATTTTTGGTGTTTACAGAGTTGGATAAACATAGGTATGGGTTAGAGAAGCTTAAGGGTCACACTCCAACATTCCCACACTTACCACTCTTCCTCATAGGCTGTACAAGTGTTTGAAACCTCTTATTTCTTCAAAAAAACTATTTATTTTTTGAATATTCTACCAATTTATCAGTTGAAACAATTAATAAAATTTAGAATTGACACATATGATGTGACATCATCTTTTGAAGCTTGCACAATTCCCAAGAAATTTGTATAAGATATTAAATACACTATGTTAGCTTTTGAAAAGACCTTAGAAAGACTTGAAATGACTTATGGGGCCAAATTGACCATGGTTAGACTATTACAAGCATGTATTAACACTAGATGACCTATGACAGACCCCCTAATAGAAATTCTTGTTATATAGGTTGACCCAAATTGACTAGATAGTCAATTTGGTTAATAGGGTCATTTTTTCATTGGTTCTTCAGGTGGAAGATGTTGTTGAGAAGGTAGATAGTGATGTACCTCTAACACTCAAGGAAAAAACTTTTAAAATGTATGAGACTGCAAAGAAGACACCTGAAGGTTCCATTTGTATTTTTTGTGGTATCTTCATACATATAATGGTTGTAGCTTATCTTTATATTTTTTCAATATCTTTTATAACAAAAAATATAATAATGAACACCTTTAATACAATTTTGCTTAGGATTAATTCTTTTGTTATGGTAACCCATAGCTTAATTTGATTTGGTTTTTGTGCCCATTTCTTAGGTATGTTAGATTATTTCAATTATATACTTATTTAGGGCCATAACAATCAACATGTTATGGACAACCTCTGTTTCTTAGTTAAATATTTTACATTGGTTTTGTTATAATACTAAAAAAAATTAAAAACCCCTGGATTCATGTAATATTTGATCTCTTCAAGAAAGGCTTTATTTTCAAACTATAAATCAGGGGAACATGGAATTGGCAAGACATACACAAAGACAGAGTTGCTAAAAAAATTGAATGCAATCCCTGAGATCTACATTGAATGTTCCACTACTTCAAACTTAAACATTCATAAGCATGATGATGTTAATTACTAAAGCCTATCATTCCAAATCATTTAAAAGTTCTTCAATTAAGGAATTTATGAATTTAACAAGTTTCAAATTTGATACAAAGCTCCTTAGCAGGCATTTTCAGTTTAAGACAAAAATGACATGCAAATGTTTTCATCCCATACCATATCAAATGGGGTAGAGCCTCTTGCATAGTATGCAAAGGTGACAATATTCAAGTTGGTGTATTTCATCAATAATCCCAATGAGCAACCCGATGATAGGTACTCAAACCACCACATAACTCTTGCTATGACATGTAATTCTCATCAAAAAACTAATTCATAAATCTTTTTAAAAAAAGGGTCAACGATACTTACCACCCTATCTATTCTATAAAGTAATTATAACTTATAAGATATGAAACCTATCCAAAACTTAAGGGAAAACATCCAAATTTGAGGGATACCATTTATATTAATTTATTTTATTATTATTGGTAAACACTTTTGAACTAGAGCTATGAAATGGAAAGGTTTTTTTTTTAAAGGGACCTGACCCTTTTACAAACTGAAGACTTGACCTCATAACCCAAAAAAACAAAAACTTTGTAGACAGAAACCAAAAACAACCAAAGATCACCAACTAAAAATAAACAATAGTGATATTAGAAAGAACACAACAAACCAGTAGTAGAGAAACCAAAATGCATGAAAAATAATAACAACTAAATGACATTAACCAAAATCCCTTTCCTAAGGAAAGGAGAGACTAGATAGACAAAAAACTTAGTGCTACATCTAAAAAATATCTCTAACAATTTAGGGACAAGCATTACAAAGATCCTACACTTTTAAAGGAGGGGGAATAACCACAGGTTGCAACCATTCTTCTTCCTCGATGAGAAAGAAGGTCATCCAAAGTCTATTGAATGCCATAAAAAACCAAAGATTCTAGTTTCGCTCTTAGCAATTCAACTTCACATTTTTGGCTTTTCTTTTGGAAGGTAGGACCCACATTAGCAACATGCTTAGTAACAAGAGGTCAAGAAGAGCCTGTTAGAATCTCCACCTAAGAAGGGATTGGCTCCAAATCGGGTAATGGAATTTCCTTGGACAACTGCTTCATAGGGATGAAAGAGAAAGGGGGATGAAATAACTTGTCATGATTGTGCCAAAAAAACACCTGATCAAGTCTCCCCCTTTTTTTCTTCTAAAAACATTGAGGGATGGGTGAAGAAAACTCACTATCCCTAGAGAGGCATTAAGCAATCTGATGTAAAATGAGATTACAATGGAAAAAATTGAAGGAAAGTCCCTCAAATTTGAGAAATTAAATGTAAGAGCCATAACCTGAACACAACTTGACCCAATGAGGGATATGATTAGAGAGATCCATAATTTCATAGTCTCTTGGGAATCTTTTAACCATCAAAAATTCATCTAAATTTATGAAGGATCCCACCTAGGTGACCACCTATTTGATATGTTCTTCATTCCTCAAGAAGGGAGGAAAATTATAAAGCCTGATCCAAAGGGACAAAACTATAATCTTAACCAAGGGTGGGTCAAAAAAGGGGGACCATGGGAAAAGGAAAACCCCATACTTTCCAAAAAAACCAAGAGCTCAAAGACCAGAGTAAATCCCTATCAGTAGCAGACTTGAAAACAACTTGGAAGAATCCATGATTGAGCCAAGAAAACATCAGGGTGACTGATAAACTCTATGATAAAGCAACCCAATGCATAAGACCATAAATGGAAATAGGGGCCACGTTTAAAAAATAAGGTTTTATAACCAATAGTTGATTCCACCTCATTCATCTCTTGATCAGAAAATTGAATCTCAAGAATAATCTTCAATAAGGAGACTGGGATGTCTCCAAGTGGAAGGAGGGACGGGAATTCATGGGAGGATCCAAATGAGCCGAATAACCCATTGTCACTCCTACTAAGGAGTTAAAGGATCTGTTTGAAGCAAAATCAATTAGAGTTTTGATAAACTGTTACATGAATGATATAAATTTCCAACATTTTTGTAGTCAAAATTATCCACCTTTTAACAGCATCTTCTAGTGTAGAATCAGTAAGAGGAAAATGGGAAGATGAAAACCTCGATGCTTCATGAACATATGACCTCCTTCCAAAGATACAAGTTCTCCCATATTTTTTTTCATAATTTTAAAGGGAAATATTAAACAACCATAAAAAATAATGGAGATGTACCTATTAAAGGGCGAATATATGTATGTCAATTTAGTGGCATCCTGAAAAATCTACATCCCAAAGTATGTCCTTTGTTAGTCGACCACTATGGCATACAAGGTCATGACAGTGAGCAAAGACATAAATATTCCCAATTCATCCTAAATCCAAATGAAATAATTTTATTATTAAACTAAAATGTTATCCATTTGCATCTAACAAGCCACAAGATTGCACATGGAGGAAAGTAAGAGATTTTGTCATGAATAGAGCATTAAAATTTTATGCCAGACACTTCCATGGAATGCATGTAAATCTAAAAGAATTTTGCCTTTCCACAAAAACATTAAACATGCACACACACACACACACACACACACACACACACACACACACACACACACACACACACACACACACACACACACACACACACACACACACACACACACACACACACACACACACACACACACACACACACACACATGCGCGCGCGCGCGTGTGTGTGTGTGTGTGTGTGTGTGTGTGTGTGTGCGTGCATGCATGCATGTAAGTATGTATGTATGTATGTATGTATGTATGTATGCATGCTGCATGCATGTATGTATGTATGTATGTATATACATGATGTTGTTTCAGTTGGGAATGAATTAGAGATCGATAAGTAATTTAGTTGTAATGAGGATCGAGAAACAAATAAAGGTAGGAGAGGAATGGATTCAAGGTGGGATTATAGGAGGCAAGGCTTTTGGCACAGTCAGCCTTGGCATAAGCAAATACAATGCACACCGTTTTGCTATGAAGTTCACCACAAATTGTATTTATTCTCTAGAGAATGAATATAAAATTCTCAAGTCTTTTGACTTCCATACATTGTGTAGTGCCTAGGGAAGGACTATACCCTTCAGAACGATATTGATGTTCACAACTTGTTCATGGAGTACATGTCAGGAGACAGTATAGGGGACCTCTTGACTAAATTTGGGGGGCAATTAGATGAGTTATTGATCATATCCTACACCAGTGACATCTTATGCAATATCTAATACCTCCATAAGTAGGGGATTGTGCATTGTTATATCAAGGGGAAGAACATTCTTGTGGGTTCCAAGGGTGTCAAACTTGCTGACCTTGGTTCTGCTAAGAGGATTGGTAGTGATGATGACAAAGAAGAGGGTTAAAAATTGAAGGTTACCCCATTATGGAAAGCTCCTTAGGTGGTGAACCAGGTGAATCATGGGCCTACTTTTGATATTTAGTCTACGGGTTGCATTGTGTTGAAGATGGACACAGGGAAATCTCCTTGGGGAAGCAATTTGCATCCCTTGACTACAATCTATAAGATGGGTTTCACACAAGAGCTACCTGAGATGCCTTAGTATCTACCAAATCAAGGGTAAGATTTTGTAGAGAAATGCTTTAGAAGGGATCTTAGGTAGAGATGGACCAGTGAACAGTTGTTGGGCCATCCTTTTCTTAGTAAGGAAGGATCCCTTGTCCTAAAAGAAGTCTTGCTTATGGGACCTCAACACCCGATTAGGCCTATGGATTTGGGCAAGAAAAGTTTTTATTCTTTTACTGATTCTTTTAGTGTTCCCATATTGTTATTGCCTAGGAATGTGTCAACTACTAGGTAGATAGAAGTAGGGGCATGTGATAGAAGAGAAAAGAAGGGCTACTAAAAAATCCCTTCTCCGAGAGACCAGATTCTACATTTGGTAGGAGGTGAATTTAAGGTAAATGTAGAGAGGGGGGATAATTTGTGTGAAAGTCTCCCTAGTTAGTGGATGGATTATTGTGATGTCCCCCAAAAATGAGCCCTTAAACTCATATGACCCTTTTCCAGAGTTCATTGATGGCTTATTTTCCAAGGAGGTTCTTTCCATCCAAACTCAATAAGTAGACTACAATGCAATTACAAACTCTAATGAGTATTCCAAAAGAGTGATGTCTGAATCACAAGGTGATGGGTTTTCTTGTAGAATAGTGGATGAATAAATTGAAATTATAGTTTATAAAGTTGAGCATGCCAGTCAATTTCTTAAAGATTTTTCCAAGAGTATAGATATTAGTAACTCTGGTTCTTGGAGAATAGGGATTCACATGTTTAAGAGTGGGCCTTCATCTGAAGAAGTGCTTATTGACACTCAAATCATAGCAAAAGATTTCCCCTATCATCTAATCTTCTCTCAAAATTATTATACCACATTGAAGATTAGGTGGTTTTTTAATTGTAATGGTAGATGACTGAGCTTAAGTAGCATGCACTAACTCCTAGTGTGTTGGTCATCACCGGCCATTAGGGGATTAGTCTTCATCAATCTTCACCAGGTTATGACTTACTATAGTTGAATTTTAACGATAAACTACCAAATTTACCACAATTAAGGTTAACATACCTCTACCCTTGTTCTAACCCCTGAACAATCATCTACACTGTGGTCACTGCCTCCATCATTGCCAATCACCAATCACCCATCACTGTCATGCCAACTATGAAACATGACTGTACAGGTGTCACTCATCTTGTTAAATGGCATGGAACTAGCATGGCATGTAAATCATTATATGGCAAACCCATATTATCATGCCCTAACATCCTGATAATCATGTCCTCTTAACATTAATCTCATGTGGCTAATTATTAACTGGGTAAAGCCTAAAGTCCAAATAGATGTAATTCACCATTTACTCACTGTTGGATCTAAGGTGGAGGGAGATAGCTCGAGTAGAGGTGGTCAGAACAAGGGCAAAAGAGTTGGTGTTTAATCTCAAGTTTTGCACTCATCCAATCTTCTAGGTTTACAAATTTCATAAACCAATCAAACATCGAGGTCTATTATAGAAGGTTTTATCATTTTCATAGAGTCATTCATATTTGTAGGTTGTTTATATTTAGGGATGGATAAAACATGCATATGACCGTGCATAAAACTAAATCCCTAACTTATTTATGATAGAGTCATGCATATTTGTGATCATAGAAGGGTAAGTGGACATTGAATAAGCTAAACAAAGAAATAAATCCTAAAGTTTTTTATAAATGTGAAAATTTTGAATCTATAATTTATTAACATAGACAAAATCCAAAACATACAAAGCAAGAATAAGTATGGGAGAAAAAAGAAAATGCTTCAGATAATAATATTCATAGTGTCTCTATAATCCTCCATTGCATAAATTATTTAGATGAAAATGCAAAGAAAAGCAGTGAAGATTGTAATAAATCCTTTAAAAGGACATATGTCTTCAATTTACCTATACCTACTATTTCTCGAGCCTTATTTATCTTTGCCAAAGGCCCACTATACATAAGATTATGCTCACCCAGGATTTTTTCTATGTTAATAAGCTATTTTTATACATAATGACAAGCTCTCATATGCAAGGTCATATGCACTATGAATTTAGAGTAAGAGAGTTGTTTAATACGGTAGAACAAGGTGTATAAGAGCCTCAATAGTATTTTCCAAGTTTTAATATCTTGAGTTCTATTTTTAATTCACATGTTTTTATTCACCATTTCATGTGTGTTTATGGTTTTAAGTGCATAAATGTTCTCTATTCTTTGTGATGGGATCATCATGTATGTGTGTTTTTTAGTACATTGAAAGTCTTACTCTTATCATATTTCATGTGTTTGTGCAGACTTCCACAAAGTAAGAGTGTGTAAATCCATGTTTGTTGTACTCCCATTGTATGGTGTATAAGAGCCTCTATAGTATTTTCCAAGCTTTAATATCTTGA
Source organism: Torreya grandis (assembly GCA_037957365.1). Classification (NCBI taxonomy): domain Eukaryota; kingdom Viridiplantae; phylum Streptophyta; class Pinopsida; order Cupressales; family Taxaceae; genus Torreya; species Torreya grandis. Next base: position 1,464,315 of record JARHVA010001045.1, on the reverse strand, counting down.
GCTCTATTTTTAATTCATTTGTTTTTATTCACCATTTCATGTGTATTTATGCTTGAAAGTGCCTAAATGTACTCTATTATTTTTGATGGGTTCATCATGTGTGTGTGATTTTAAGTACATTGAAAGTGTTACTCTTATCATATTTCATGTGTTTATGCAGACTTCCACAAATTAAGAGTGTGTGAATCCATGTTTGTTGCACTCCAATTATACTAAGTAAGAGTGTGTGAATCCATGTTTGTTGTACTCCCATTGTACTATGTAGTGTATAATTATTATTGTTGACTTCTTCATTCAGAATGTTTAGTGAGCTTGTTAAATATTGCCGTCAACCTCTTTCATAGAAGGCGCAACTAAAATTAAATTTTTTGCATACAATCTCCATAGACTTGATATTTCAGGCTTCAAAAATATTATTGCTAACCTTTGAAATTCAAAATAGGAATGTTTTGGTTCTAATAAAGTTTTCAAAATGTAATTTATCCATTACATTTTATCTGTCTCATCTACTACATACAAAGGTTCATTTAGCTTGTCTTTGAATCACCACATGAGGCATTTCCATATTATATAGATTATTTTCGAATGAATTAGTATGTTATGTTTCTATAATGTGAAAAGACAATCTCTGCTTTAGAATGTTACACTATCTACAAAAAAAGTAATGCCTTCTCATATGTACATTTCCTTGTTGAAGACTCATAATATATACTTTCAATATAGGGTGTTTATTTCTTAAACAATGGTTACCATAATTATTTTGTGGCTGTTATATTACGTTGCTAAGTACTTGGATTACGTTGCCCATCAACACACCATTGTACACTTGTGGTGACCTTTATGATGATTTTTATAAGCATTTTATTGGTAAGGGTTAGTTTTGTAAAGCATATTATTAACTTATTTTAATGAAAGTTGTTGTTTGTTGGAAACTACTACTATGAATGTTAACTAGTCCATATTTAAGATGGATGAGTATGAATTAGACAAATACCTCAAAGAAATTTATGTTGAGACCGAGTAAATGGTATGCATTTTCAGCTACTATACTCAAATGTGAATTCGAGTTGTATCATTTTTTTGTTGATGTGAATCTGTTGTGACATGCATTATGTTAGGATAAAATATTCAATCAAAAGTCCTCATTTTGTGCAAGTGCTCACTTTAGATGTTCTTCTCACCCCCTCAGAGATCAAGCAAAGAAGCTATATGGAGCATCAATAATTGGGGAAAGTATTCCCACTGTTATGAGATAGCCATCCCCTACCCGTGAACAACCAGGGGTGTACTCCCAGTGTGAGATCAAATGTTTACCAAATAAAGATGTAAACAAGGGGATAACACAAGTAATTTTATTGATGGTCAGTGCATTTTCAATCTCTGATTTAATATTCTCGCCGCATATGTAAAATGATCAATATTTGTGAACTATGCATCCCTATTTTGATTTTTTACATCTTCTTTAATACTGTAGAAGGAGAGGGTGGAGCAAACCGAAGGTGAAGAGGGTGTCCCCAAAGCCCCCAATGATTTTTTGTAAGAGATGTATGGGAACCTTTGGCTGCCCTTAATGTTTGATTGCTCATCATGTTAAATAATGTTTCTTTCTTCCCTCTTACAACAATCAAAATTAGAATACTTTTGACACACCATGCATTTTTTTATGTTGTTTTTATTTTGTGTTTTAGTTGGAAGGGGTGGAGCGGAGCCATGTAGACATGGTTGATAGTCACCTGCATAATGACTTCATCCTTACAAATGTGCATATTTGTTTTACTCTCTCTTTCATTTGTCATGCTCAATAATTGTGAACCGTGCATCCCTATTTTGATATGTTACATATTTTTTAATACTGTAGGAAGAGGGGGTAGAGCAGACCGAAGGTGAAGAGGGTGTCCCTAAAGTTCCCAATGATTGTTTCTCAAGAGATGTATGGGAACCTTTGGCTGCCCTTAGTTTGAATGCTCCTCATGTTAAATAATTTTTCTTTCTTCCCTCTTACAAAAATCAAAATTAGAATACTTTTGACACACTATGGTTTTTCTATGTTGTTTTTGTTTTGTGTTTTAGTTAGAAGGGGTAGAGTAGAGCCACGTGGATGTGGCTGATAATCACCTATATAATGACTTTATCACTATAAATGTGTGTATTTATTATAATCTCTCTTTCATTTTCCATGATCATAGCCCTTTGTTTGTTGTTCCATAAATGTTTGGAGTTGGACTCACATATATATGTCCACCTCTGTGGCAAGAAGAGGTGGAGTTATATGACGTTGATGACAATGATGATGAGTATGTTGTTGATGATGATGACTGGCTTTTGGATGCTTCAAAATCTAAAATAAAGGAGTAATTGAATGTTGTATGAAAATTTGATTATCTTTGATGATGTTACCTTATGTTTATTATTGTATGCTTTTAATATTTTATTGTGTTTGATGATGTTATATTTTATTTAATGATTTATTCTTTTAACTTCACATCTCTTCCTTTGTTAAATGATAGTATGTAGGGGAGTACAAAATCAAGGATTGGGGTATTATGAAGTGGAATTAGCACCTTTGCTTGTTAAGGCCATACAACACATGTAGAGCTGATGGTGGCCATCTATTTTGGTCATAAGATAGACTTATCACTCATTGTCATAAGATTCATGGTTAGCAACCCATTTCAAGGAGGACCCCTGGGCATGATGAAAGTGGGAAATGTAAGCCTAAGGGAATAAAAATCAATAAAAGACAAATAAAAAAGAGTCCAATAGACCAAATCTTCAAAAAATAGAGTATCAACAAGAGAGATAGGATAGAAAAATCATGGCTGGCTAGGGAGGATGTGTCTGAGTTATGTTATCTCAATGAGATAGCCTTGAAGTATATCAATGACGATATGGGTGCATATGCTTTGAGTGAAAATTTGGCATGAATAAGGGAAGCTTGCATTCATTGAAGAGAATATCATCAACAAATGGAGTGAGAAAGAGAATGGGTGGAGCAATAAAAAGGTACATGCAACAATGGACCTCAGATTAAATACATTCTATTCATTGGTTTTCATGAAGTTAATGTTAAACTCAATTAAGCTTACTCAATATTAACAGTGATATTTCCGCAACAATCACCATTCTAGTTATAGAGGGATGACCCTCAAGCCCATTCTAGTGATGATGATCACATTCCTTTGAGATAAATGCATTTTCAGAATGGTAGATATGTTTATCAAGGGGGGAGGGGGAGGGGGGCATAACAAATGAAAGTACACATGATAGGTTTCCTCACAAATTGATATTTTAATTCTTACAATGACTATGTATTATATGCACTCTTCTTTATTCCCCCTACCTTTCTTTCAACCCTACCATTATATATTTTGATAGTGTTATATATTGTTATTGCATATAGGCTTTTGGTAGAGATGCGTTGGCGTAGTCATAGGCATGGATGGACCATTTTTAGGAGGTATGATAGTTACTTCTTATTTACTAAAATTGATAAGTTTATTCTTCATGTTGGTGTCTTATTATTGCATTTTGTCAAGATTTCTAAACTGCATATTTTCAAATGCAGGTGTCCAAGGTGACATGCATATACGTGCATTCATGTGGTTGATCGCTTCCACTTGTTTGTCCATTTCCAAAGGCCTAATGGCCATGACATGAACATTGATATTGCATTGTGGCTACTACCTTGGACACTATTATTTATATACATACATTTTGGCATAATATGTAGGACATGTATGATGTGTGGTCATACATATTATCTAGACATGAGATTTAAATACAAGTCTTTCATTTGTAGTTTGTGTTGGATATGTAGTTTTTTATTTATGTAAAATTTAAGCAATGGTTTGGTGGTTAATTTGCATTTGCCAATGTATTTCAAAATCATGTATGGTTCAATGATGCAATATTTTCCCATGTACTCATCATATATTTTTTATGTGTATGGTATGTGATGTTTTTGACAGGTGATCTATCAAATTCACATGTATACCGTATTCTCCTTTCACTCTGTCACATGTTGGTGACAAAGTACACATGTTTTCATGTCTCTATGTCTTTATAAAAATAATCATGGTGGGAAGGAGTGCAATATAAGATTTGTATGCATGGCTTGTCTCTCTAGCATTCCTTTATCTCATATCATGTGTTTGTATGTTTAGGCAATCAACACAACAAATATTAATGTTTATGGCCTACAGTTTGAGGCAAGGGTAGAGGGGCAAGAAGGAATGGGGCAACACTCCTATGCATTAGAATGACCATGCCATACGTAAAGATTTTATACTCCAATATAATGATTTCATTGTTTTCATTTAAGTAAGAAAACTTTGTGTGTGTAAAGAAATTATTTGTAATATAAAAAAATTAGATGTTCTTAGCTTTATAATATTCTCATGGACCCTCATTTATGTCTAGCTTTTTTAAGCTCTTCAATGCTAAAAATATTTAATGCTATAATTGAGTTTCATATGTATTTTTTTCAGACAAAGTCCCAAATATAGAAGAGAATGTGGCTTCTCAATTGCCCAAGGACATGGATGAACTTCATGCAAGGATGAGATCCCATAATGAAATGGGTGAAGAAAAACATCTCAATTTGAAATTAACACTAGCAGCTGTAAAAAAACAATCACTCAAGAGGGAAAACCAATTTTTGTTTGAGCTTCTTGACGGTGCAAGGGCAAAGGTTATCAAGTTGGAAACTATGTTGGCTGATAATATTGGAGAGGTTGAGAAGTTCTATCATGCACTTATCACATTGAGGGATGAGAAGATGGACACGGAAATAAAGTTTGTCAATCTATAAGCCTCCCATGCCTACACAAAAGCACTATATGATGTAAGGGTGGAGACTGTGCAGGCCATGTAATCGAATCATGAAGGAATAGTTTCCATATATGAGTACCAGCTATAGATTTTGAAGGTGAAGTTTGATATCTTGTTTGTACAAGCCAATGGGATGTCTCCCAATAGACATGGTATTCCATACATGAATAATAATAATTAGTTGTGTGTAATGACTTATGTGTCTGACATTCCATGATGTATGCTTATGACTTTATATGGAAATCAATTGAAACACATGCTTATTCACATTTTAATCTACAAAATCAATGTTCATTTTCTACCAGTTGCTTACTTCATCTTATGTATTTAAGTTGTTTATGAATGAATGAATGACTGTGTTCAAAATTTTCGTAGGTGAATGTTAAGAGTCCTAGAAAAGTATGGCAAATGGTTATTTACCAATATATTTTAACTCTAATTCATGTATAAATGTGTTTTCATGCTATTTGATCACCATACAATGGTTTCATAATGAGTTCTAAGTGATTATAGGTTTTATAATGTCGATGAAGTTCATTTACAAGTTGATTGTGTATAATGATCTCAATAAGTGCTTCACCTTATTCACAAACATCTTTAGATAGCAATAGTCTTTGATCTTTGTTTGCCTTGGTAACTTTCTCTTAGTATCTCTGTATTGGCCATATTTAAGCCTTGAGCTAAATGGTTTGTTTTAATATTTCTCATAGTGAGGGTGAGGGGTTGAATATTGGATGGAGTCCACCATTTAAGGCAATCTACTAGTGGCTTCATATCAAGGGGACCCATATAGCACAAAACCATGTCATTCATGTAAGACAAGTTTATATTCAAATAACAAAGGTGCACCTTGGCATCACCCCAAAGGGACTTTTGGACAAACTTTCCCCCTAATGAATATCCTATTTAAATCTCAATTCAATGAGAATTCTAAGACTACCATGAATAATACTAAGAATTGTTCTCATAAAACATAAAAAAAGAGCATACCATAATAATCATGGTTCTAAATGCCTCAGTTCTAAAAACATAAGTATTGATATAATGCAGGTTGACAACACCTAAATAAAAAAGTTGCTTGAATGTGCATGAGTTCAAATTTAACCATTTCCATCATAAGTAGGGTTAAAAACTAGCAAAATACTCAATAAAATTATTATTATTGCAGTCAATTACAAATGGAAAAGATAAAATGAATTACTTAATCTTCTTGATTTCCACAAGTATTAGCCAAAATCATATAATGCACTACATTGAAAGACTTCTATTTTGCTAGAATGGAAATTGAGCTTTTTCATTGAAATAAATAATCATATGTTGTATAAATGTGAGATGGGAATACTTCCATTTCTTAAACATTATACACTATATACAAAATTTAGGAATGACATCCTATAATTATGTGAATAAGGCCTCTCTTCCAGGAAAATAAAATACTACTCATGAAAAAATGGTTGTTGCAATAAATAAGGCCTGTCTTGCTCCTCCAACAAGTTCCAGTTCCGTTCACATTAAAATAAATTTGTTAGAAAATATGACCAACTCCACTATTGAAATATTGTGCAACAGAACAATTCTTTAGGTGAACAATATCTAGAGTAGTGTCATTTCTAATCAAAATCCTGAACTTAGAACATCCAATACTATATGGTTAAAGCAAATCATTCATTTATTCTTGTAAAGAAATATCTAAATTCAAATAAAATGTGCTTATACAGTATATGCAATTAACTTGTTGTTAGACACATGATAATTAGACAAGGTAGTGAATTGTTAAAACATGTTTATTGCATCAAATAAAAATCAATAAGTTAATAAAATATGTTATGAGAGGACGAGGAATTATGGAGAGACAAGTTTAAGGATCCACAACTTCAAGTACAATAGTTATAACATATCTATGTCCTATGATGAATAGGAATGCATATAGAAATTGAGGTCCTACATGCCCTGATAGATTATTTTTCTTGATTGTTTGTTGAACAACATTTTAAGAATAGGGGAGGTAAGAGCTACCCTGGCTAGAGCCTATAGTCGCCACTCGACATCCCCATTTGGCTCAAGGCTTAAAGATGGCTTATAGAGAGTGGAAAAAGGATTTAAAGACCTTCAAACTCCCAAAGGTTCTTGGACTCTCCTCTATTCTCTCAAACACAATCTCTTGTAACTCCCTGAGCAATCTCGTTTAGTGTTATTTGCTACATCCAAATTTATATCACAATCTCCACTATATAGTGTTTCAACCTGCATATAGGCTTGAGAGGTTATTAAAGGGCCTATTTTGAATTGTTTTGCCTCTTTGGACTTATTAATACCTCTAAAGGTTCAGCACCATCATAACATGACTCGTTACAAGTGTTGGATGCTTCATCTAAACCTTAAAGCTAATAACCTCATTCATCTACCTTGACTATGTCAAACACATAGGGTACACAGCCTGTGTAATGTTTAAAACCTATTTGTCTTCACAAAGTTATATCTCTCCTTCAATACCATATCATCTCCTTTCACTGTTTGCACCAAGCACTCATTAGTCCAATGACCATTTCTTTATCCAAACATGTGTCCTTCCATAATATTCTAAAATAGGGTTTTGAGTCTATGCATTTAGGTTTTTATTTTTGTTTGCTTGTGTATGGATTGTTCACTAACTGTTATTCTTACTTATATATTCATACCAAATGATATGTCTTCTTATCAATTATTTCTTCCCACATACCATCTCTTGTCAAAGATCATAGCTTATCTTTCAATAAACATCATTCATTCAACTCTGTACCTTACTGTTCAAATAATACACAAACAAATATTTAAGTCAGAAGCAGAACTTTAAGTAATACACAAACAAATATGTACTTTCTTTAGCAATAAATTAAACATGTTAAAATAAAAATGATTACAAGACTAAACATTGTTTATCAATATTAAAAGATATTTTTATATAATTATTCTATTCACTTTTGAACCATCATTTTCATCCAATGGATTGTAGTCACCATCGCTTTCATCCTCTACAACATGTGTGTAAAAAAGTAGTGGTTATATTATTGAAATACTTTAGCCTAGTTAGATGAGAGGAAAATCTGTGTTGTGGTATATTATGTACCTCTTCCATAATGTTGCATATGATTGCATTGGACAAATACTAGAGGCATGAAAGAGGTTATTTCAAATGTTGTATAGTTTAAAACACATTCAAAATGGTAGTTTCGCACCAATGAATATATTTCATACTTTATATGGATGCACATAGACATCTGAATCATTACACACCTTTCTTGGAAACAAATTTTCCAAGAAGGGCCTTAGATAGGTTGGAATGGCACTAGGAGTACCCCACACATCAGTGAAAACAACATCATCCTATGGCCATTCATATGACCATTGTATATAGAAATCAGTATTGGGCTTGTCTATGAATGTCATGTACTCATAGCTCACCATTGGAATGTAGTATGAATGATATACCATTGTGTAATTCAGGAGAACATTCACCCATCGCAATCCATTCTAGCTAGATGAAATTTGTTGTGCTTCCAAGCCCCCTCCAATTGATGGACCGACCACCACACACGAGATTTGGTGTAATGTTTGGCATTCCATATTTAGCTCCTCCAGTATATTTGTTTTTTTCATATGAATTTATGGAATTAATCTCATGTTTTGACAACACTCACCATGTTTTGTAGTATTAATGCCACCTGCCACACAATTACAAAAATTAATTAGTGATAATTTCCAAAAATAATTCACAAACTATAGTTAATTATGGTGCATGTAGTTAATCAACATAATAAGATGTTTTGTGTAGTTTGGTAAAAACTAATGTGTTTAGTAGGTTATTTAGGTCCTAAGGCATCTTAATAAAGAGTGGAAGGTGGTCAAATTCATAAAAGAATGTAAATGAAATGTAATTTCATGCATCAAGCAGTTTGCAACTACCTACATACATGTAACTAACAAGTAAATAGAAGAGAAAGTGAGAAAAATAGAGATGGCATGGATCTGAGGGGTAGAAAAGTCAACTCCAAAGACTGTAAACTGCCATTTTATGTCTGCCTATATTTATCCTCTATAATTCCATATTCTATGTTCAACTTTAAAGACTGTGTATATGACATTTACAAAGGGAGAATCTGTGGAAAGAGTTTGGATTACTTATATATGTTGATATAAAGTTTTTTTTTATGCATTTATGGTTCAACACATTATCTCGTGTTATTCTGATAAAGACTTTTTGGGGATATCAAAAAGAGAACACATGTTTCCTGCATTCCTGGTTCTAAAAATAGATTGTGTATGCATATTTGAAAGGGATGATCCTGTGAAAGGTAGTTGTAACTTTTTATACATTGGTAAGGTTTTGTTTATGTGATCTTAGTGTTCTTAGTGGAATTTTGTAGGTGATTTGATACTTCCTTATGAACAAGTCTAACACAGGCCTGAATATGTTAAGAATGATTACACAATCAGTATCAAAAATGGTTTACATTCTCTACAGAGGTGTGAATGAGTGATAAAATAATTTAAGAAAGTATCTCAAGATTAGGCAGACCCTAAGAAATAAATAAAAAGCATGAGCAAGGAATTATGTTCAAATTATATCAAATAGTGGTATTTCAAGCCTGTAAGAAGGGTTAAAACCTTAAGAAAAGACAAAGAAGGATATCTTTGCTCATACACATTCAAATCCTTAATAAATAGTTAAGAAAGTTATCATAAATGGTGTATGGGCAATTGAAGGAGGTTTCAAGATGTTAGTGGTGTGAGGAGAAAGATAACTCAGATGTATTTTATTAGTGTGTTAGGAGCATTTTTGTTTAGAGTCAAAAAATTTCATGTTAGTAGATGTTAGTAAAGGTTATGTATGGGTCTTTGATAGGGTGGGTGGGTGAAATAACAACATAAAAATATAATGCACTACCATGTCAAGGTAGTTGGTGTAAAAAGTAGTTTTCAAAAGGTGCATGTAAAAAATGTTGGCTTGATTTAGATGTTAGTCTCATAAGAGGAGGTCAGTTAAGAGGTTTTGAAGAGGCAAAGGTATAAAATACTGATAATGGAGTAAAAACCACAAGCATTTTATCCTCTGTCTAGAGTTGATAGTAATGAAAATGTAATAGAAGGAAATAATGAAATGTGATATGTTTGGATGTTCATTGCTATGCTTTTATATGGTTGTAATTGTTTGAAAATAATATCATGTGTTAAGGATATTCAAGTCTGTGATTCAGTTTTTGTATTGAAATTTTAAAGGAAACTGTTGATAGAATTGTGTCTCTATTTCCTGTATATGATCATTAAAGACTACAGGAAAAAGAAGAATGAACTATCTATTAATAAATTGACTTGTTAAGAGGTCCTCAGAGGTAATCTCTTTGAATAAGTTGTTTTACATGCACATAGGTTTGTTTTGAATCTAACAAGGAAATAGGGAACAAGACCAACCTATGTATAATACCCTCTTTGTAAGGCATAACCAAGTTAAGGAAAATGGTGTTTTATATATTTTGAAGTTAAATGAATTGCTCATTTCTTGAGACAAGTTATGGTATAGTATGATAGAATTTTTAGAGGTCTCATCAAATGTAGAAAGTTTGACAAACTCAAATGATATCATTGTAATCATTTAGGGCCTGTGTGTGCTCTGGTTGAGAAACACAGTCAAAGACATTGTTTGGATAATGAAATGACCTACTATTGAGAGTTAGTTATAATGTGAAGACAAAGTAGAATGAATATGTGCTAGTTAATAATGTTGGAGGAGAGTTCCAAGCATTTTTTTAATTCAAATGCACATTAAACCATGTTCTGGTTTACTCAAACAAATTATGTTGATAAATTTCCTACAAAACTATTGGTCCACATGTAAAGAGACGTTGTCAAGAGAATCTTAGGTTTGGGAAAGTTGTGTTAAGGTTAGGAAAACCTTATCATTTCCATTTGTACTTTTGAAAAAAAGTTAAAATCAATGAAACCCTAAATAAACCTTCTCAGATCTGAATAATTGCATGAAACCCTAGTTTTAAGGTAAAACACAAAAAATTGAATATCTAGAAAAGTAACTAGTGAATCTTATTAAAATTTTGTAATCTAATGGAATGTAGTATGAATAAAGATATTTTTAGGGTTGTCAACTTGTACAACCTCTGTCTACACTCATATAAGAGACTATGTGTAAGTAGGGCTTAAAAGGCCTAATTAAACCTATTTATTTACACTAGTTTATTAGAAGAACATGTAACTCTATTATAATAGTGTAAACATAGATAGTCCAAGATTTACAATGGCTAGTTTTACCACATTCCTTAGATTAGCTTTAAATATCATTCAAAAAGTCCTTTAAGAGATAGTACATTTATGCATATGTTACCGCATGTGGTAGTCTAAGAAAACTATTCACCTTCAAAAAAAGGTATTTATATTTTGCTACATGTATATATTGTTGTTACATGCATTTATTGTTGTTGTGTTATCATTGAAACCTACAAAGGATTTCAATTAGGATACATTATCTCTATTATGTCGACCCCCATCTTGCTTCATTGCTCTATTATGATCATCTTCCCAGACTTGTCATTTTGGATTGTTACGAGGTGGGTTTGGAAAAAGTGTAGTCTCTTACAACATGCTCTAATGTCTACATCTATTTATATTTTCTATGAAGTTTTTTTTTTTATAGGTGGAAGTTCCATGCACATCTTATACTTTTTTGAATGGATGAGGTAATGGGTGTTGTGCATTCGATATCACCCTACTCTGCACCTTGTTGTAAACATGTGCCATACAGTTTTTGAAGAATGCCATAGTTTTTATGCTTATATCTACTACATAACATCTCTCAAATATCTCTCATGCTCCTCATATTAGGGCCTCAACATCATCAACTCTATCAGTATACGGGATATATTCATAAAATGAAAAGCATCTAGTTAGAAATGTCAAAAAATAAGAGCATATGACTGTGAGTAGTTACTAGACTTACACTATCAACCTCCCTCAATTGGTTTCAGTGTCATCCACCAGATTTGTTATAACACCTTCTAGTGTATGGCTTTATCCTTTCATATCCATATTTGATACACTGTGCATTTTGGTGTGAAAACCTCTGACATCCATGCCTTCTCCCTCATTTTCAATTCAAACTCCATTGTATTTGACGTGGGCAATGAAAATGTATTACACAAACTACACTCACCTTGAAGTTGTCAATGCATACGATATAGGGGGAACAAAACTTACATGGTACTCAACATCGATGTTATTGATGTTCTTGTTAACACCATGCATTGTGGTTGCATCCTATACAGTTACCTGAGTTATCATCTTTCTCATCATGTCCACCTTGACCACATGCTTGTAAGTATATCCTTGGAGTGAAAATGAGCAATTGCACATAGATATAGAAGGTGTTACATTAAAAATGTGATAATGTAACGTCTCATCTTGCATATTCTTTTTACCCATGTTGTACAAAGGTTGTTATTATCGAAGGTAACATGAGAATCTATGATCTTCAAAGCCCATACCCATGAACCATTTGTAATTCTTTCTAATTTGAAATTCCTATGGAAGTTGGTGTCCTTACATAGCTTTAGCCACTAATAATATATGTAAACCAATGTTGTTAGTTGGTGAACCAACCAATCCACCCTACAATGTGCATAAGTCCTTACTTTGCTTAGGAAATGACATTTCAAATGAGAATAGTAAGATTTTATAGATGCATTGGTGTCTTTCTGAGCATGCAGAAGTGTCTTACAACATCACAACCACATTCTAACCCTGTATGCCCAATATTATTCCCAGTATTCGATAAAAGTGGGATAAGAGGAGCCATATCTTTCTACAAATTTTCTAGACTCCCTTGTAATCATGTCCTCATCAGCATAAGTATACATTATGAACCCCAAGTACTTAAACATCACATGTCTTACATCATCATCTTTCACCTTTGTTATCAAATTCTTCAACCAAACATGATGAACATGCCAAATGCATAAGTAAACCTCAGTCGAATGTCTCACTACATAACACAATAGTTTTACATAAGTTAATGGAATAAGGTAGGTACGGTGTCTATGAACATCCAAATATGAAGTCCATGATGCATGTAGGAATAATGATGACGTACCTAATAGATTTTATCTCCACACTAGCATTGTCAACCATAAAGGTGATGATTGTACATTCAACATCTTTCAAAAGCACTCTTTGAAGAAGAATTTGCATCCATGTCTTATGTCGATAGTACATGACTGAGACATAATGACCCATGAAATGGGCACACCTTCGTGTTTGAAATCAAACACCAACAGTGTGTAAAATTGAAACTGTATAAGAAAAAAATAAAAACATTGAAACAACTACTATTATTACAAACATCAAAACAACTATTATTATCAACTACTCTTACAAACATTGGCACAACACCTTCATTGCATTCATCTCAAATGTTGCATCCATCAGTAATAATTTATGCTTTCCAAATCTCAATCACCATTCTAATTGTTGTGGGAGTTGGATGCTCAAGATGAAGGGGATTTCCCCATCCCCATCAGGCTCTCCCCCATTGTATCCCTAATAGAAAAACCACTTGTCAAAATTTTCTAGCACCCACTCCTGAACACTTGTTGCATTGTCAGCATTGTACATGTATTTTACCTCCTTGATCAATCACTCTCTATTGTATATGTCATCCTTTCTCAAGAAATCATCCCATTGTGTTTCACCATTAAACAATATAAGTTTCTCATGCACCATCTCCTAGTGTTTAAGGTGGATAACATTAGCAAAAATTCCTAACGATAGTAGCCTATGAACCCATTCATTAAGTTGGGAGTTAATATAAGGATTAAAAAAACATTTTTTGCCCTTGAACTGTTCATATTATTGGCTGTGGTAATAGTTGCGTTCATTGTCTATGTGTGATACATGATTATATGTGAGCAACACATGATCGAGTCTATAGACCATGCATCATGTGCTAAAATGACAATGACAACCATACCTTATATGCCTTCAACCTGACTATATACCCTTTTTGGACTTGAGAATTAAAGACTTGTCTTTTGGCATGGCAACAATTTCTCAAAATTCATCAGGGCCATATGAACAGCAGTAGCTACACAATTGTGGTGAACAAATAAACAATCATGCAAACTGAAAAAAATGTACATGAACGGGACAGAATAGCATCTGAATAGACACTAGCTTGAAATCTATAGTGTGAGGTGACTTACATGACATATTCAAAGGTGGTGGTGATCTTGGTATCTTTTTAGGTAAAATCTGAATTTCACTTGTGATGTGAAACACAAAAATTTGAAGGGAACAATGCCTTTTTTTACTCTTCTTTTACAAAGTCATCAACCCTATCCTGCTCAACCCAGGCAACCCATAAGTCTCCCTCATTAATGTTAAAAAAATTGTCCCACTTGATACAACTGCAATAAATTTGACCCTTGCCTAGATTTTGTAGTTCAAGGCACATTATTCTTCCCAAATTTTTACCATCTATTATATCCTACAAGTAGAATATTTCATGGAATAAATTAGAAATGGACTTTTGGTAATGAGTAAACACAAGTTTCCATGTATTGTAATGGATGGTTTTTTGATTGAATGTTATCTGTTATATACTATAATGTATAAAGGATAATGATTGAATAATGCATATAATATATGCATAATTTGGTCCAAACAACATTAAAACACGTACACATCATCTAAATGGGCAATCAAACTCGCATGCATTGACAAATAAGAAAATTCCCTTTTTGTCTACACTTATTGTACCTCTCATTGAAATACATTATTTTGCATACACTTACATTTAACCTGTATTAGGCCATTTAAGCTACAAATGTGTTTTACAGTGTGTCGTATGTAAAAACATTAGACAGTTCATGACACCATATAAAGATTCAAAATAAAGTTTGTATAAAGATATGTTCAAATTATCGAGAGAAGTGCAACAAATATATAAAAAATAGTTTTCATGACTTCCTTTGAACATTACATCAAGTAGGAGAAGAAAATGAATAATAGTATCGCAGCTATAAAAGTGAACATTAGACAACGAGTAAATGAGAATCGATGCATGTTGACATTGATAACTATGTCAACCAATGGAAAATCAGTCAAAGTATCAAAAAATTCATCCACAAGAATGTCTTCTAAATTAGGCATTGCAAATGCATCCATAGTGATTTATCATATTTCATTTTGTTTCTACCTTGATGATGCTTGTTGAAGTCATATGTTTGTGCAACAAATGTGAATATCTGGACACAACCCATACATCAAAGTCACATTATCATGTAACTCAATGAGAAGACCTCAAGGCACATCCCTATCCCATATAATTTCATGATAAATGTGTTTGAAATCGATGTCCATACACACACCTATTTGATCACACAAATATAAACATAAGCCTAGCCCGTTTATTAAAATAATGTAGGAGGCACGATGTAAAGACACTTCATCAAATATAAAAGTGCCATATTAATGTATGGTTTCGTATTGAGGAGAAAATAACATGCTTTTGATATAAATATGTCTTCTTTTCCACTCAGACATAACCAATAAATGCACGTGATGGTCAAACATACCACAAATAGAAGCCATGAACTACACATAAAAATATGAAAATTGAAACCACTTAATAAAAATGTGACAAAAACTATGAACAAAAGGGTTATAAGAATGTACAAAACCTCACTAAAATCAATATAAAACCCTTCATAAAACATATCAAAATAAATGCATCAAAACATACAAATGGATAAAATAGTGCATGAAATTAATGGATGTCTAAATGATAATAATGAATTTGTAACCATTTGAGAGAAGGAATGCATTTGATATTCGTGGAGTCATCAAAAAAAATCTTAGAAACTCATATAAACATCTTCAAAATTTTGAAGACTACCAGACTAATTGTGATGTGATGTGTGCTCAAGATATTATTCCAAGATGACATTGGATGAAATCAATTATTTTGATCAAACGAATGTATCAAGGGGAATTATTGATGACAAGTAAACCATGAAGATCCTATCTACAATTATGAGAATATCTTTATGAAACCCATCCCCAAGATTGATTGGTCTATAAGAGAGGATGCAACACTTAAATCGAATACCAAAGTTGTTGTAAACTGATTTATTTTGGTTAAAGGGGAGGATATCCAAGTTATAGCATAAGATCACCCATCTAGAGGCCAAGGGTGATATCAAGTCACTCCAATAGAGGAGGGCTCTAGTGTCGCATAGTCTTCCACTTTCACCAGAGGGTATTACTCACTAGTACTCTATATTGTAGATAGCACTAGTGTCTATGATGATCCAAATCAAAAGATTGCATTGAATACATTTCTATCTTGGAAACAATCACTATATCTTTGTGGGACTTTAGTATCTACATTATAACAATACAATAAAGAATAGTCAAATAGATCTGCCTGCCAAACCTAGTCGTGAGAAGAGAGAAGTTTAGGTTTCTAAATAGATTTATCACCACTTAGACGCAAAGAGCCAAATGATCCCTATATTGAGGAAGAGATCTATAGCCATTTTAAAGTGATTTGAAAAAAATATATTGAGGAAGAGAACAACCTTTCAAACAACTCATCAAATGTGAACATTTTACTAATAACACTCTTAGAATCTTGGTTTGAGTAGAAGTTATATATAAAAGTTTAATATTTTTCATCTAATTTGGACAAAACCTTATATATAAACTGCACATCTTATTTTTTCATATTAAAATCTTGAAGTTGTAGTCAAAATGAGTTAATTTTTGAATGTTATCAGAGTCAATTGGATTGAGAGTAATAAACTCTGAGTATAGTTGATGATCCTTAATTTTATCACTCTTCTAATACAATTTTTTTTTTAAATTTCATATTAAATTTATATTAGTAAGAGACCCAATGTAAAATTATAGCTAAGGTGATATAAAGAAACATATAAGACCAACAACACTGCCAAAAATAGATTAATATTTAAAAATTATTGACAAAAGAAAAGAAAATAGTTTTAATTTTTCTGCAACACAAATTTGAAGAATGAATAAATTAAAAGGGTTTAATGTATTGGTGAAAATTTAAATTTACACGTAAATTGATCCATAATCTTAAAAATAAAATATGAATTGAATGCACAAAAATAGAATATCAGATGGAGAAGAGCACATTTTAAATATATATCGTGGTTTACCAATCAACAAAACAAATTTACATTTAATATATAAATATTGTTTATATTATAATCTAGAAATATAAAACAAAACAATATACATGTTATCTACCCAAGTGCTCCAAATCTCCCAAAAATGCATGACTTTGATTACTATTTTATTCACATAAATAATTGATTGTGACAATAAGAGTATCACATAACCAGCTATAGATAGACTTCAATTTATATTTGAAATATAAAATAAAAACATACAACTATTTTTCAATATACAACTACATAATAGTTATATAGCCTACAAGTCATCATATTAAACTGGACTAACACTATCTTGTTAGTTAATATATTGTCCTTTTGACCAGCCAATTCAAGATCTATCTGTCAGGAATCTAGAACAACAAACATGCTCTGATGCCACTAGTTGGGATCTTGCTCCTCAGAAAGAGCACAGTATGATTACCAAATATAAGCAATTGAATATGCGGAAATAACCAGAAACACAAGTAACTAGAATTCACCAATAGCACAGAATATGAGAGACAATACACTATCTTGTATTAACACTAACAGAAAAGAATACAACAAAGAGCCGCCACACTCTTTCACCTTACAGAGATTCGCCACACCTCAAGTGTTCAGTAATTCTTCTCACACACACTCTCCTACACAAAAACGGTCCCAACAACCAACTCACACACAGAATTGGTGTTCACCTCACCAACCAGTCAGTAATAACCCGTCGGTACATCAAGCACTCTATAGCACTTCAAGCTGATCTCTCATGAACCTGCAACCTGTAATTCAAAGACCAAACTTACATGTAGATCCCCAATGAGCTTGCAACAACCTACAACTCACAGATCTTACAACTAGAAGGAACTCTTCCTTTCTATCTCATGCCTTATACAATACATGCCAATGGGTCTATAAATAGATCCCTAACTCAAACAATAACTTAGACTCTTAATTTAGACAATTGTCCTCGCAGCACAAGACTCTAACTGGTCTCAACATGCAAACTCTTCGTTCACTTAACTAACTGTCCGTGAAACGAGCAGTTTTGGAACACACAGGTGACCGACGTCGGTCCCTGCTTGTCTGGTTCTGCCGACGTCGGCCGACTTCCTGCCGTCGCCGGTGGCCTTCTGCGCTGGTCTCTGCCGTCGTCGGTCCTGCTGCCGACGCCGGTTCCTGTAGAACTCAGCAACCATCTGTTCCTCAGTTTGCAAAGGTTGAAGCTTTTAGCTCCACAACCTAACAATCTCCCACTTGGAGATAAACAGTTGCAACCTGTACCTGTACCTGTACACCGTCTAGTTTGTTACCTTGGCTATGTATCCATCTTCAAAATCACCCTTGAAGACCAACCACCACAAAATCCGTGGTGCAAAACCTGTCATCCAAATTACCTACCACATCCACATCTACAACCATGTAGAAATAAACCTGAACTTGCATAGCATGTGCACCTGCTACTAGTCCCTGTAAGAATCCACTGAACTGCCCTCCAATGGTCCTCTCCCGGATTGGCTCCTAACTTGTGACAACTCCCACTGCTTGGGAAAACTCAGGTTTAGTACATACCATGCACTCAACCTCATTATGTGAATCAAGACACCTGTTCATAGAACTGTCCAACCATCGGCGTGCTAACCGGTTTCACACAATCATCCTGAAACAAAGTCAACACATGACCTTCCATGTCTCTAGAACACACTCTTGCCAAAGAATCTTGCTGCTCCCAGATTCTCCATGACAAACACCTGAACTAGCTTTACCTTTAGTTCAGCAATACCTGTATATGTAACCCTGCAACAAGCACATCATACAGAAAATAGGATAGTGTAGCTAATACTATCCAACCTGGTAAAGAGAAACACAATGAACAAACCTCCATTGCCCTGCAGCTAATACAAGATCAAATACCCTGATCTTCCATCTCACGTATCCATTTCCGCTCTTCTTCATCCTTAACATCCATTCGTCTCTCAGTGCTTACTTCCAGCTGGCAACACTACCCAAAACACCTGTTTGGTTCTCCTCCAAGGAATCACATCCTCATTCATGCCTAGCTCCCACTGTTTCCTGGATCTACCTGTTCTGCTTCTTCAATAACTTCCTAGTCCTATGCCATAAGTGAGCAACAAGTAGTGTAAAGAAGGGAAATGACGAATTTAAGAACTTACTTACACCTTCAGTCCTCCATATGGGCGCTTGAGACTCCATGACAGCTTGCTGTCCACCCAAAATTCATCTCAGTGACCGATGCCGGTCACATCTCAGTCTACAGCTGAACGATGTTGGTTCCCTGCGACTGCCTCTCCATCGACGTCGGTTTCCCCTGGCCGACGCCGGTCTCTGTCTGCCCCGAGTCACCGACGTCGGGCTGCAAATAGCCGACGTCGGTCCCTGTCTGGACACTGACGCCAATTTTCCTGCCGACGTCGGTCTCTGTGTTTTTCTTGTGAGACCTGACTTTTTCCCGCAAGCTCCTTTTGGATCAAACCCTTGTCCAAATCACCCTTGCTCTGCTCAGAATTCATCTACATCTTGTGCTGAACTCTGTCCGTCACTTTCTCCTTGAAAACCAAGGCTTTCCTGTTCTTGTCACTAACATCGGATTCCTCAAGAAACCTCACCTTCTTCTTCTGCATACAGAAATCACGATCCATGCCTTCCAAATCTGAAAGCATACTCTTTGACTCAAGAACCAGCATCTCCTTCTTATCTATGTGACCAAGCCTATCAAGCCACATCTCTGAATCTACAGCTGAAGTAGATAATCCAGAAGAAGAATCAGTAAAACAAGTAGATAGATAAAGCGTACCTACTTTCTTACCTCTAGCTACAATAAGTGTACCCTTGGTAACCTTCCAAGAGTCCACTGTGAGAGTTACTGTGCAACCCTCTTCACCCAAGCTTCTAACAGAAATCAGATTTCGCTTCAGAACTGGGACGTGCATGACCTCCTTTAACACCCATGTGTTACCTGTCTGCAGTTTCAGCTTCACTTTGCCTTTGCCAACAATCTGACAAGGCTTACCATCCCCTACACAAATTTCTCCAAAATCTCCCTGGACATACTCATGAAAAAATTCTCTATGTGGGGATGCATGAAAAGAGGCACCAGAATCTAATACCCAAGATTCTACTTTATCCAAAGAACATACCAGAGCATCCTGTGCAATGTAACCCGCAACATCTGCTTCTTCTTCATGTTCTTCATGCTGATCTTTACCCGATCTGCAATCTCTCTTTAAGTGCCCTTGCTTTCCACATTTCCAGCAGGTTATTCTGCCATACCTAGACTTGGATCTCTTGCCCGTCTTCGACCTTGATCTCCCACGCTCTATCTTCTCTCTTGGCCTTCCTCTTCCTTCAACACTCAAAGCATCTCCAGATGATTCCCCTGTGCTTTTCCTGCGTATCTCTTCGTTCAAGATCACACTCACAATATCATCCACTTTTAAGACTTTTGAAGGAGACACAGTATTAGAAACTGCCATTACCAAACCTTCCCAACTTTCAGGTAATGAACACAAGATTAAGAGAGCTCTTATTTCATCATCAAATACAATATTGACTGAACTTAACTGGTTTACTAAACCATGGAAATCACTAAGATGGCTATGAACAGATCCACCTTCCAACATTTGCAAATTAAATAAACGCTTCATAAGAAATACCTTATTCGAAGCTGAGGGTTTTTCATATAAATTTGCCAAAGATTCCATCAACTCCACCGTTGTCTTACACTGTGATAAGCTGGAAATCACAGATGATTCAAGACTCAATCTAACAGATCCCAGAGCCTTCCAATCAAGAATCTCCCATTCTTCATCTTTCATATCCAAGGGTTTGCTAGCAACCCCACCCAACGGTAAGTACAAATCTTTCTGATACAGATAGTCCTCAATCTGCATCCTCCATAATTGGTAGTTCTTGCCATTGAACTTTTCCATTCGTAGTTGACTGCTTTCTGTCATTGCTCAACTCCCACTCAAACAGAAACCCTGTGAGTAACCTGTAATCAAAACACACTACCCAGATCTACACCAATCTGTTAGTATCCCAACCAAAAACTCTGATACCAATTGTTGGTATCAAGCTTAAGAACCTACAACCAAGGCTCTGATACCAGTTGTCAGGAATCTAGAACAACAAACATGCTCTGATGCCACTAGTTGGGATCTTGCTCCTCAGAAAGAGCACAGTATGATTACCAAATATAAGCAATTGAATATGTGGAAATAACCAGAAACACAAGTAACTAGAATTCACCAATAGCACAGAATATGAGAGACAATACACTATCTTGTATTAACACTAACAGAAAAGAATACAACAAAGAGCCGCCACACTCTTTCACCTTACAGAGATTCGCCACACCTCAAGTGTTCAGTAATTCTTCTCACACACACTCTCCTACACAAAAACGGTCCCAACAACCAACTCACACACAGAATTGGTGTTCACCTCACCAACCAGTCAGTAATAACCCTGCCGGTACATCAAGCACTCTATAGCACTTCACGCTGATCTCTCATGAACCTGCAACCTGCAATTCAAAGACCAAACTTACATGTAGATCCCCAATGAGCTTGCAACAACCTGCAACTCACAGATCTTACAACTAGAAGGAACTCTTCCTTTCTATCTCATGCCTTATACAATGCATGCCAATGGGTCTATAAATAGATCCCTAACTCAAACAATAACTTAGACTCTTAATTTAGACAATTGTCCTCGCAGCACAAGACTCTAACTGGTCTCAACATGCAAACTCTTCATTCACTTAACTAACTGTCCATGAAACGAGCAGTTCTGGAACACACAGGCGACCGACGTCGGTCCCTGCTTGTCTGGTTCTGCCGACGTCGGCCGACTTCCTGCCGTCACCGGTGGCCTTCTACGCTGGTCTCTGCCGTCGTCGGTCCTGCTGCCGACGCCGGTTCCTGTAGAACTCAGCAACCATCTGTTCCTCAGTTTGCAAAGGTTGAAGCTTTTAGCTCCACAACCTAACACTATCTTCAACAACAAAGTCCTTCAAGAAATGGTTTCAATCTAAATTTAATATAATTTTGAGTGCCTTGGCTTCAATCTGATCAAGGGTTGTAGAAATAAATATATTTGTGTGAGCATCAATACAAATATATCTAAATAATTTTCTTGAGTTGAGAGATGAAAGTTACAAATAGGATGTTGGTAGAGTTGAGTATTTAATAGAGTGTATTTTCATAGTTTATGATATAATGAAGAAGATTTTTGAAAAAAAAAAATCAAAAATGTTTAATTAATGTTTTGGATCATGATTATAGAACAGGGCTATAGATCAATAGTGAGGAAGAGATTTGAAAACAAGTATTTCAGAGTTGTTCAACAGGGTAGAACAGGGCTCAGGTCTGAGTTATTGTAGAGAGATTATGGTCTGTATGATTCTTCTTGTGCAAGTAATTGTGGCCTTCATTCATAGATTAAGAATGGGTTTATATGCTTATATACCAATTATTCCAATGCTAATGATGATCTTAATACAAATAACAATAGTAAGAGCCCATTTGAACAGGTTATGGAGGAGGTGCAAATATTGGTAGAATTATACAAGGGAGAGGAATTGAGCATTACAATTACAAACCACAATTTAGGCGCCTCCTTGGCACTCCTGAGTGTTTATCAAATTGGAGAAAAGTTATTAGCATCAAACAGTTTAGGTTCTAATTACAATATACCTGTGACAGTGTTTTCCTTTAGAGGCCCCAGAGTTGGAAACCTCAATTTTAAAGAAAGGATGGAGAAGATTGGTGTGAAAACATTGAGAATAGTGAATACCCATGATGTGATACCCATATTTCTTGGCATTTTTTTGAATGAATGGATGCATAGAAAATTGTTTGATAGATTGAGAGAAAGTGGATTGATGGAGAAGATATACAGTCATGTGGGAAGTGAGTTGAGGATTAATCACTTAAGTTCTCCTTATCTTAAACACAATGCAGATGTGAGTTGTTGCCATAATTTGGAGGCTCATTTGCATTTAGTGGATGGTTTTCAAATCTCAGTTGTTCCATTTCGTTCAAATGCAAAAAGGGATCATTATCTTGTTAATAAGATCTATAATTTCCTAATAGATGAACTTATGGTGCTTACAAACTTGATGTTATTGTCAGATAATTGTAATCCCACTTTTAATTCCAAATCCAGTTATTTGAATAGTTTATATACAAATTAAAACTCTTGTAAATCTATTTTTTATACCATGGAGATTGGACACCAAGCTACCATTGAATTCAACTGTCAATGCTTAAAGAATCTCCATATTTACCACAAGTTAAATCTAGGCAAGGGAACGGGGTAGAACAGGGCTTAGGTCTGAGTTATTATAGAGAGATTACGTTAGAGATCTATAGCCATTTGTGTTCAAATCTCATTGAGGTCATGAGCTAGAGGATCCAAACGTGGAGAAGATCTAATGTAATAAACAAAATGTTACAAACAAAATTTTGTTGTAACTAAAATAAACAAAATGCTAATAGAGACAAGCACCTAAACGAAATATTAACACGAAGAATGTGTCACTCGCACCAGCCATGCTTGAACACTAGCAGAGAAGCAGAGGAAATTACGGGTGAAAAAATTAGGGTAAAAGTGCATGCTGGTTATTTTGGGGGCTAATTTGAAGTTACGATCTTTTTTTGCCACCTAATGTCAAGCTTAACTGTGGTGACCTTGAACTACGCTAAATTACGGTAACCATGTTTAGCTTACAGTAACCATGTTTGGTTGTTTAACTGTGGTAACATCAGCAAATTTAACCTGTGATAACCAGAGGCCGGCGCAGCCCCTGATGATCGGTGAAGCCGAATACATGTTGGGAGTTAGCACGTATTGGGTAAGCTCATCGGTATTCATCTGAATGTATTTTTTCTTCAAAAATAATTACACTTCAGTTTACTTGCCTTAACAATGAGATTTCATAGCTCTTCAAAATAAAATAAAGGGAGTTCTTCCCAAACATTTGTTTGATTTGTGTTATACAAGTAATATAATAGAATTAGAATATTATTATTTTTATAATGTAAATGAGGGAAAAGATTGTTCAAAACTTCCACCCCTGAAGTCTTTCATTTCTATCAAATTTTACGATGAAGAATGTGGGTTATGATGGAAACTTTGATCAATAACAAAGTTTAGTAAATAAAATATGAACTTTCCTTCAAATAAAACTCTTAAATTTAATAGGAATAATGAAACATTATAATTGATTTTTCATATTATTCTGGAAAGAAAAAACACATTCAAAATAGGAAGAGGATAAGACCAACTCATATAGAAAAAAGCAAAAAGAAAAACTAACAATAAATTAAATCAATCAATTCATCCCTACACACGAAATCTATTAACAAGTCTTCAAAATAATTAATACAAGCAAAATAAGTTGAATAAAGAAAAGACTTCCTACAACTAACATCTATAAAAAAAAGGGACTAAAAGGAATATCACACCAACCCATAACCATTATAAAGCCATAGAACCCTATTTCATCAAACCAAGAAACTGCCGCCAATAAATATTTTATCATTTCTGTATCTAGAAAATACAAATATAACACCTTGGTAACATCTTCAAGTACCAACATCTTCAAGACTACCCATTTGAAAAGAAGAAATTGTAAAAAGATAGTATTGTCAATATATGAATTAATGAAGCAGTGTCTACAAGAAATTCAGGGGGTTTCCCTCTTAAAAGATCTAAATTATAAGCAAAAACAACTGATCATCACATAAATTCAAATTTTTATTATTTTTTAATTAAAAATTAGTATATTGATAGTAAAAAGATGTTAAAATTTTTGCTTATATACTTGGTAACGTGCCTCTAATTGCAAAAAGTAATAAAAAAATAAAATAAAATATATTAAGAACAAAAATATTCTCATTTTTAAGGCTTCAATTAACTTCGATTGTTTAGTGACAATGAAAATATAATAAATTAATGGCAGCTTTTTCAAAATGAGTCTGTAGGGATATATTCACTGTATGTGACTTGAGTGTTGGCCAATATGAGTCTCGATTTTTTGGCGCCGGGGTCTTGTTGACTTCGTATTTATCTAATGAATAATGTTTGGCAAGTGTTATTGATTCCTTTATTAAAAGAAAAAATAGAACAATTAAAGACAACCAATTTTTTTATTATATTGGAGTAATCAAAACTAATCAATTAATTTATTCTTTTATGATATTGGAGTAATAAAAACTAATCAATTAATTTATGGGACAACCAAACACAACCAACAATTTAAACATAAATTATTTTTATACAAATTTATTTAAGTAATAAATACATTACAAAAAAATATTAACATCATATTATAAACATTCTATTTTATTTTTATTTATTTTATTTAATTTTAAAAAAATTATATATTTAATTTTTTATCTTGTTAAGATTTTATTTATCTTTTTAAAAATTTATTATTTCAAAAAATAATTTATAACAAAAATCTTAACGAAAATAAATAAATAAAATAATAATTCTAATTGGTATGCATTTGTCGTTGAGCTACAAATAATCAAAACATATCTGAAATCATAGAAACAAACACCTTAAATACCAATACGGATCAAACCTTAAACTGATCTTTGCAAATTCTTTTTTTCAATATCTCTCAACCAAATTCATAATATTTGGATATTGATATATAAAAGCGATGGCAAAATTTATAAAATGTCATGAATATCGTCACCGCCGGCTGCCAATCGCCGGCATCCAATGCATCTGAGTGACCCGTGAAACTCCGTATAAATTTGTGCAACGGTAGCCGCCCGGCCATCGACCAGTTAAATGTAAAGCTACGTCATGGGCGGCGACCGGCGGGTTGTTCTTTATTCACCCCTTGCAAATGTAAGTCAAATATATTTTACATCTTTTATTTCTTCCGTTAATATTTGTGGATGATGATAAGGGTCAAAAGAACAACCCTTTGTCTCTAGATTACGTTGCTGAAATTTAAAAAAGATAGGGGTAATATAAGTATGGATAATTTTTGAGTTGGAGGGTTGATTTCAAATTTGATATTTATTTAAGTGTTATATATATGTCTTTTTTCTTATTTAGAAAATTTAATAAAAAATAATGATATATTGGATATACAATGAAGTTTGAAGTTTATTTTTTTTAGATATATCTTTTCAAGTTAGATATGATGGTATATTTAGATTGTGGTTATTTATCACTTTTCAATAGGAAATTTGTAAAGAAGTTAATGAAGTCATTAATCAATTTAACATGTGATAAATCTAAGATATACATTTGAAAATTGATATCTCTAGACATTTTTCAATTAATTTTTACTTATAATTATTTTTTGTAAGTATTCTAAGTTATATAGATATCGACATATTTGTACTTAAGTAATTGATTACAACAATCTGAGTCAACATACACCTAGATCAAATTTTATTTTAGTTAAATTGTCATAACTATTGGCTTTATTATATGAAATCACCTAAAGATCAAACGTGAACCTCTTTGTATTAAATATTTAAGAAGATTTCTATTTCGATAAATAATATTATAAACAATCGTCCTCATCAATTACACTATAACTATTTTGATTGTACTTATATGATTTTAAATGTACTTATAATTTTCAATATAATTTATTGAATAAATTATTCATTAACATATTATGATTATCATGAAAATGAAGTATAAATTGGCAAAATGGATTCCCTCTTTGGAATAATAAAGCTGAATTTTGAGAGAACTGCCACAACTCAAACAAAGAAGTATTTTTGATTCTCAAGGGTATATTTCCATTCAAATGTAATAACCACCAAGCTGAAAAATGATTCCTTTAAATTGTTTTGAAGAATTCACGGTAATTAGTTTTTAGGCATCTTAATTTTTTAAGGAGTCTTATTTATCTAATTTTATTAGTAACCTCAAGATTATTTATGCAAATTAAGAAAACCAATTAGGTACTATAGGTACATGCCTTGAGAAATTTAGATTCTCTTTTTGGTCATTTTTTTTATTTGTGAATATTTTTGTATTAATTTGTAAACGTAATTACATAATTGCTCATATGAGTGTCCCTAAAATTTGGATTTAAAAGGCCAATAAGAAATGTAGTGAGTAGTATAGTCTTGTGCAAATCTTCAACCACATAATGCTCATTTTTTTATATTTTTCAAGCTCATATAATTAATTCAAGTTTCCTTTAGGCAGAAGGTTCAGAGGATGGAACAAGTTGAAGCTATAGAATAAGCAAAGGCAAAAGGGGGTTCAACAATTCTAAGTAGCATAAAATCTCTACATTAGAAGAACTTAATTCAATTTTACCAAGTAGTTATTGTAGGTATATGCCTTGAGAAATTTAATTTATCTCCACCATTTAAATTGAGTTGATGTTGTTTGCACTAGAGGCATCTATTGTTCCTTATAAGAAAAGCAATATGGTCTTGGAATTGCTTTCTATTTTGATTATAATTTACTATTTTTCTGTGATTACATTGATCTAAATTTTAAATCTAAATCTAATCTTCAACATGTTCCTTTTTTTGTTACTCCAAAATAATAAACAAGAACATGGCATAGGTAAATGTTAATGTTCTTTACTTCTCTAAGGTCTACACCCTTTTGTAAGGTAAACAGGGTCTTTCATATCTATGTAGGAATAATTAAATTTTAGAATTAGTGGTAACTAGTAATGTTGTTGCCCAAAGTTCATTTAGGGATTTTGTCAAATAATTTGTGTGCATCCTCCAATCTCCTATTGTTGGTAGATCCTTTCAAAAAAAATATGGTGACAAAAGAATTACTTCATACCATACCATTCACAGAAACACCATTCTACCTCTCTTCTAATGCATTGTGGTCAACGTTTATTATGCATCATCTATTGTGGACAATAAAATTTTTATTTATTTATTTTGAAATCATATTAATATACATGAGAGAAATCCATCGCCCCTGTGATGTAAATGTGTTTACACCTTAATGTCATCCAACCCATCCCATTTGTTATTTTAGATTTCCATATATCTATGAGACATAACCTAAACCACTAAGCATGGTTGGTTTCTCTGATAAATCCTTTAAAATATCAAAGTTTCTCATGTAGTTGATATAAACAAAACTCTAAAATATTTACCCAAGTGAATTTCTAGAAGGCAACTCTTTGTAAATCTCTAACAAAAACATATGGTCATGCTTTCTAGAATGTTGTTTTAAATTGGTTAAAATATTAGGGAGATGAGGGAAACATAAAAGAAACCAACCATGCTTACCCTGTGATGAATAAAGTCTAAAGACATTAGCGGCCTTGACGTTTGATAGTTGGCTTGGTGTCCTCGTGCAAGTAGGCCAACACTCTTGTTATGTCGATTGTTATCTTCTACTGCTTGGTCCATCATCCAGCACAAGGAGGAGACAAACGCTAATAAATGGTGCCCAAGAAAAGTGGTAATAGCGATGAACCAAAGCGTAACAGGGAAGGTGAGAGGGTACGAAATTTGAAAATGATGATTTCATATTGCAACAATAATAAAAATGATGTCATTGAAAGGGGTGTTATGAAGCCCATAAATGACGAATTGACTAAATTTAATCGAATAATAAAAACGTTAATTAGAGTACCCAAATAAAAATTAACACCTAACATAACGGTCCACAGCAAGTTACACTTTGTACAAGTTCTCTCATTTTATTTTATTTTAAATTTAAAAATATTTAATAAATACTCATTAACTACAATGAAGACGTACCAATAGAAAGGCAAAATCTTGGTATGTCAATTCAGTGGCATCCTACAAAATCTACATCCCAAACTACGTCCTTTGTTATTGGGTCACTATGGCGTACGAGGTCCCACAGAAAAGACAAATATCCCCCAATTCAGCCTAAATCCAAATGAGATATTTTTTATATTTATTAAATAACATGTTAGCTGTTTGCGTCCAACGAGCCACACCGTTGCACGTGGAGGCAAGCAAGCGATGGTGCCGTGAAGAAAGCATTAAAATTTCGTGCCGGGCACTTCCATGGATTGCGTGTAAAACCCAAAGAATTTTGCCTTTCCACAAAACCGTTGAACATTCAGATCTATATAGAGAGGAAGTTGCTTCAGTTGGGAATGATTTGGAGATTGCTGAGTAATTTAGTAGCAACGAGGATCGAGAAGCAAATGAAGGCAGGAGAGGAATGGATTCGAGGTGGGATTATAGGAGGCGGGGCTTTTGGTACAGTCTGTCTTGGCATAAGTAAATCCAATGCCCACCTCTTTGCTGTCAAGTCCACCACTTCGTCTATTTCTTCTCTGGAGAATGAATACAACATTCTCAAGTCTTTGGACTCTCCATACATCGTGCAGTGCCTCGGGAAGGAATACACCCCTCAGAACGGTGCGGGTGTTCACAACTTGTTCATGGAGTACATGCCAGGCGGTAGTATAGGGGACCTCTTGACTAAATTTGGGGGGCAGTTGGACGAGTCAGTGATCCGAACATACACCCGTGATATCCTACGCGGTATCCGGTACCTCCACAGTCAGGGGATTGTGCACTGTGATATCAAGGGGAAGAACATTCTTGTGGGTTCCAAGGGTGTCAAGCTTGCTGACTTTGGGTCTGCTAAGAGGATTGGAAGTGATGATGACAAAGAGGAGGGTTGGCAACTGAAGGGCACCCCACTGTGGATGGCTCCTGAGGTGGTGAACCAGGTGGAGCAGGGGCCTGCTTCTGATATTTGGTCTCTAGGTTGCACTGTGCTGGAGATGGCCACTGGGAAACCTCCCTGGGGCAGCAATTTGCATCCCTTGACTGCAATGTATAGGATTGGTTTCACACAGGAGCTGCCTGAGATGCCTCAGTCTCTATCAACTCAAGGGCAGGATTTTGTGGAGAAATGCTTAAGAAGGGATCCTAGGCAGAGGTGGAGCAGTGAACAGTTGTTGGGCCATCCTTTTCTCAGTAAGGAAGGCTCCCCTGTCCTAAAGGAAGTCCTGCTCATGGGACCTCAACACCCGATTAGGCCTATGGATTTGGGCAAGCGGAATTCTTACTCTTCTACTGATTCCTCTGGTGTTACCATCTTGGTATTGCCCAGGAATGTGTCATCTGACAGTCAGACAGAGGCAGGGGCATGTGACGAAGAAGAAAAAAAGGGCTGCCAGAAAAGCCCTTCTCCCAGAGACCGGATTCTGCTTTTGGCAGGAGGTGAATTTAAGGGAATTGTAGAGCGGGCGGACAGTTGGTGTGCGAGTCCCCCTGGTCAGTGGATTGTTGTGAGGTCCCCCAAACACGAGCCCTTAAACTCATACCATCCGTTTCCAGAGTTCACTAATGGCTTATTTTCCAAGGAGGTTCTTTCTGTCCAGACTCAACAGGTGGATTACAACGCAATTACAGACCGTAATGATTGTGCCAAAGAAGTGAGCTCCGAATCACAGGGCGATGGATTTTCTTGCAGCATAGTGGCTGAACAAATTGAATTTATGGTTTATAAAGCTGAGCATGGCAGCCAATTGCTTAAAGATTTCTCCAGGAGCATGGATATTAGTAACTCTTGCTCTTGGAGAATAAGGACAGACATGCTTGAGAGTGGGTTCTCGTCCGAAGAAGTGCTTATTGACACTCAGATCACGGCAAACTGTCGTCTAATATGCTCTCAAAATTGTTCTACTACATTGAAGATTAAAGTCTTTTTAAGTTGCAATGGCAGAATGTATTCATTTGAATGTAATTTTTCTTCAAAAGTAATTACACATCATTTTACTTGCGTAACAATGAGATTTTATAGTTCTTCAGAACAAAACTAAAGGGAGCTGTTACCAAACATTTGTTTGATTTGTGCCATACAAGTAACATAATAGAGTTAGAATATGTATTATTTTTATAATATAAATGAGTTCAAACCCTGTATTCCAAAAATCATCTATTAAATTTTATAGAGAAAAGCGTAGGTTATAGTAATTTTTTAACTGAAATCAAATGCATCTGATTATCCCGTGAACCCCCGTATAAATTTGTTTAATGGTAGCCGCCCGGCCATCGATTAGTTGAGCAAAAGCTACGTCATGGGCGGTGACCGGCGGGAAGATGAGGCATCAGTTATAATCGGCTTTCGTTTTCGTTCTTTATTCACACCTTGCGAATGTATGTCAAGTATATTTTATATCTTTTATTTATTCGTTGATATTTTTGGATGAAGTAGCTTTGTCTCTATACCTATCTTTGTTGCGTTGGTTAAACTTGCTTTATATCTATGTTCCGTTGTTCGAGAACTTTATTGCATGCAGATACAATGAAATTTGGAGTTGTTTGTTTTTCTTTGGATAGATTTTTTTGAGTTCGATATAATGATGCATGTAGAGTGAGGCTATCTATCGCCACTCATAATTTTTTAATCTAGATCCTATAAATTACATAGATATTGACATATTTACCCTTAAATAATTGATTATAACAATTTGAGTAAGCATACGCTTAAATCAATTTTTTTTTAGTTATGTTGCGTTGACTATTGACTTCATTCTACGAAATTACTTATAGATCAAATATGGACCTCTATATTGTCTTTGAAGATTTCCATCTCAATGAATAGTATTGCAAGCCATCATCCTCACCAATTACACTACAATTATTTTAACTATATTTATAATTTTATATATACAAATAATTTTCAATATAACTTACTGAACAAATTATTCATTAACATGTTGTGATTATTGTAAAAAAACACCAACATATACATAAAACATTTAATCAACCAAACCACAAATTTTCACGATCAAAATATACATTAACATGTATTAATTAATTGCTTGAAATGAGACCTTTTATTGAAACTTTCTTTGACTAGAACTAAGGTGGCCATCAATTCAACTGAGGTCACTTTGAGGCCATCTTCAGGGTTACACTTTATTAATTCCCTTCTTTCAATTCATACATTCGTCATCATCTTATCAATCAGACTTTGTCCTCTTTAGCTCAAAATTTAAATATCAAATTATGACTTGTGTGAATACAAAAAGTTGAGGGGGAAAAAAAAAAAAAAAATTGTTATTAAACCAAAAAAATGTTTTATGAATTAAAAAGGTGAGTACCTTTTTTGAAAAGGTGCACATTTTTTGAAAGATGTTTGTTAAGTTTACATTTGAATTGGTTTGGCTTAATAAATCTAATCAATATGTGTTTATATAATATTAAGGGTGCACACCATTTTTTTAAAGAAGGAAATGAATGAAATTTTAAAAAAAGAAAAGCAAAAAGACGCATGTCATATACAATGCAAATGTTGTGCATCATAATTATTATATAGGAAGTGTGCCCTATGCAGTTGAAAAGAGCACACACCCTTTATATTGTATATAAGCTCTATCTTTAATAAAATAAATATTTCAATTATATGTTTACGTTTACTTTATATTACATTTTATATTCGTATATTTTAAATTTACTTTACTAAATATAAGAAATTAGGATCACTATGGATCTTTTAAAATCAATTTAGGTATTGAAAGGTTTTAATATTAATTAACATGCCACAATATGATATTCTAAGAATCCCAATTACAATTGGTACAATTATCAAAATTATTCATCATATTTAGACAAAATAGTGTAATATAATTATGAATATGTAATAAAAAGTAGATAATTTTATACAAACTTTCATTAAAATTGAAGTCTTAACTCTTTCAATAATGTGTTAATTTAATTTTTCAATGTACTCTGATTTGATTTCTATCATTGAAAATAAAATAAATAATCTTATTTTATTATACAAATGATGTTATACAATTTTATTAGAATTATTAAAGACATGGTTAAAAATATGCAAGTGATAGATGAGATCATATACCTTTTTCTTCATTTACAACCATCAATTTTAGATGAGGTCGTACACCTTTTTATCCAATCACAATAATCAATTGTGGATGATATCATACACTTTTTTCTTCACTTACAATCATCAATTAGGGATGATATGATACACCTTCTTCTCTAATTATAAAGAGCGCACAAATTTTCTTACTAAAAAATGAGTTGTCCTTGTATGAGTCTTCCTATGTCATGTTAATGACTAAAATAAAAATGTTTTCCAATCTAATTGGTCTTTTTATGATTGGTTCTAATGCAAAAAATTATGTAAGTGCATCAATGTTTGCATCTTAGTTTAAGTGAGTGTCGCATGCTAGATTCAAATTCAATTTTGTGTGTGTTGAGAATAACATTTGACACTAATGTGTGTCAGAGGAAAAAATACACAAAATTAGTGTAGGTTTTTCTTTTTTGATAAATTTCCCTACTAAGTTAAATGTGCATTAGTTGTAGCACCCTCCCATGCTACTTCAAAACTAATCATTTTTTGTATTAACTTAATTACTCCTTTGCAAAGAATATGAGCCCAATGCTCAACAAACACATCTACTTGTGGTTCACATTAATATGAAACAATAACATTGTACTTTAATCTATAAATAATCCTTTTAGATCAATATAGATGGGATTGTTGAGTTAGTCTCAGTTCATCTTGAGCACATGCTGAATTATAATCCTAAGATATGTGGGTTATGGGCTTTCAAGAGAGAATTCCTCTTAAGCCACTCAAAAACTAAAACAACCCATACTGATCGATATCATAACAGGCTATGTGTTGGTATTTAATGCACCCACACCCACTTCTTAGTTGCCTATATGTTGGCTTGTGCCTACTTCATAAGTAAAATAAGGGATATTGTAGTTCTTTGATAATATAGAGAGTGATATCGGGTATAAATTTTCCTTAGATTTGAGGCCACTGATTATATCAACATATAATTTTAATTAATTTTCCTCCACACTTAGTTTTCATTCTTAATTTAAATGTATATAAACTATATTCATGCAGCTCTATTATGAAGCCACTACAATTCACTCAGAGCTCTTACCACCCCATTGTACATAAAAGAGTGGTTGTAGTTGCATTTTAGATACAAGTGACCCTAATTTATCTAGGTGGCTATCACCACCAACTCCTTCGTGGACACACCCAAATTTAAAATGTGTTCAATAATATAACACGTTCATAGACTTCCAAAATTTATGAAATTCACAATGAAATAAATGTCATGTTCAAAAATTAAGACATCACGATCCACTAATTACATAAAGAACAACTATTGTCAATCAAAATATTGACGTGGAGTACCCATTTATCCATGTGACCATAATTGACAATTCACCACAAATCTAAAATAAAATAGTCCACATTTTAGATCTCAATAATTCTATGCTATCAAATACATAAAATTTACCTCAAATCTACCGCATAAATATAACATTATGAAATTATGACATTTGCCATGATCATTGATGATCTTGATTTTAACCAATCACCAAATCAATCTTCCCTTATACCAAAGACCTTTATTATGATATTTGAGATAAAAAGATAACAATCAACCCTATCCGTGTGGCTGCCTAATTACTATGGTGTAAATGGCATAGTGTGTGGCCTATGACATGATCGAAGGATTGAACCGTCAACATGTTATTTAATGATTAAAGCATTAACATAACCTTAATACCTCATTGTGTACCCGATCCAAATCTAAGATGGGTTCCATAAAGTCATGCATCTGTCTACTTACAAAATTCAGGGAGTTCTTTAATGAACACAACATACACACAACTACGAAACAACCAATGTTGTGCACTTACCAAACGATACCACAAACTCCCTCATTTATTTCGATAGAGCCATCGTTTATCCACGTGACACAAGATTTTCAAGTGACTAATGCATCCATGTGGCCACATAATATTTTAAACTATAAACAAGCATCCACGTGACTCGTAATTTAATGTAATTATATTACCCCTTACTTTATTCATTTTGATACGGTCTCCAAACCCACGTGGCCTCAACACATTAAGTGTTTATTGCTTATACATGCGGGCAAGCTTGATGGTCAATAAAAACCATCAAAATAAATAGGTCATGGTCTATAAATCATCACTGTGTGGATTTATACAATTATGGGCCAAATTCATTTTTGTGTTTGAGGCAAAAGGTGGTGAGTACACGGATATTCGATTTCCAATAGCATTAAATCATTTTATTTTGGGTATGTGGAACGCGCTGTATCTTCTTTTGGTTTTACACATATATTTAGTGGAGGGCATTTTGTCAAATGAAAGAAATTGTACATCATTAAATTATGAATTTTTATTATTTATTAGCAGTTGTTTTTATAATGTAAAAAAAATCGGATGTTAGATAAAAATGATTTATATTTAATTTATTACAACAATAAAATATTTTAATTTTTTTGTCAAATATTTATATTTATTTTTCACTATTTCATGAATTTAATTATCAATTTTTTTGATTGTTTTTCTAAAAATATTATATATTATTTATATATATTGAAAATTTATTATTGTATATATTATATAATTTATATAAATATTAGATTTTATAATTTATATTTTAATATTATATCGATTTTTATAATATATATTAATAATGAAATTGTTGAAGCTATAAAATGTATTGTATGTAACAATAGTTACAAATATCCATTTCTTTTTTTTTATTGTATATAACATTAATTACAAAGCTAGAGTCTTTATGAATGGTGTAGAAAAAGTAATTATGTCAATCATTTTTTTTATGATTTTCGAAGATTTACATATTTACTGTCTTTCATTCTTGCAAAGCATTCAAAAATAAATATTGGAGAGATATATACATGTCATTGATTGAACATACTCTTGATACGGCAGTAAATGTTAAGCCTTGGTGATCAATGTCTTCAATGTCAATTGTTGTTTTATTGAGTGTCATTCCTTGTGCTTTGTGTATGGTTAGGACCCATGCCATTTTTATAAGCATCTGTTGATGATTACCTCGTGTAATAAGAGCAATTGGTACATGTGTAGGATTCTGTGCATCCCATGAGGATCCATAGTATTTTTTAGATGCAACAATTGCATATATGGGTAAGAAAGGTGGCTTTGAATCTGAGTTGTAGATGATGTCAACAACTTTTTCAATAGCTCCATTAACTAACCTTGCTTTCACCCATAGATTGGATGTTAACATAATATTTTGTTTCTTACATAGAAGCAAAACTAGCTCCAGTTGAGTGTCGTTGTGGTTAGATGTATTTGTTTATCTACTTTGTTCAGATCTACGTAAAACAATTGGCATATTTAATGATTTTTAATATTTACTTATTATGCATTATTGCCAATATATTTGTTGCATATAAATGTGTAGAGATTTTAAAATCTTCTTGTTCTTTCAGAGGTATGAATGATGTTGATATTGACATGAGCATATTTCAATCTTCTTCTATTGGGCTTGCATTTTTGATGTTAGTTAACAAATTTTTGAATAGTATTTGTTTTTTTGTACATCCTTGTTGGCAAAAATTTGTTTTTAATGTAGCAATTATATCAAATGTTTGTCATAATGTATACCCAAAAGATCTGCTTGCATAAATTAGAATGTCATTTATAGGTAGGAACTATCCCAGGTCTCCAATGAAGTATAATTGAGAAACTACCAAAGTCTTTGTTATTTTGATAAGGATATGTTTCATGCAATCAATTATTTATTTTACTAAGCATCTTTGGCCCTATAAAACTCATTTCATCTATGAGCACATATTGAATGTGTCTCACTTCTTCTTAGAAAATTGTTAACATTTGTCCCTCCAATGGTTTTTTTTCTTAGATAGGGATATGAAGTGTTGAATGTATTGTCGATGCATTTATGTTAAATGTTGCAACACCAATTGAAACAAAAAGAAAATGAGAGACTTTATTTTTCATAGAAGCTTCTCTAGGGTGTGTTTGATTATGCTTATCAAGTAAGATTTACATGTCCCTATTGTTCCTTGTACAATCATTTGAAATGGTGTACCTTGTGGCTTTTTTGAGCATGTTGGTGAATTATGTTAAAGGCTATCTGGGGAGTACTTGACACCTCATATGATATTGGTTTGCTACTACACTCAATGTTTACATCTTTTGACAATGCATGTTGTGAATCTATGAATTATTGTGCAGTTATGTGCAGGTTGAGAAGAATATCTGAATGATTCTAGTTGTGTCTGTTGCCAAAATAATGGATTCCAAGCATGTTAAGGTCATCTAGCTAAGTGATCCAGATGGATGTGTACGAGATAAGATTTCCCACTCGTGCATTTTCGTGGCCTGTTGTAGATGTTATTCATTATCACTTTCATCATTGCTTGTCTTCACATTGCTATTTTATTTTGTAGGTATTCGCTCAAGATGCCATGGGTTAGTTAAGAGTGCCTATCATTTGAAATTGACAAAGTTTTTTCTAAATTATCAACAAATGCCAACAAGAAGAATAAATGCTTCCGAAAGTGTAGAACCTATTAATATAGTAGTATGAATAATTACATAAAGACTGAAATATCCTTTGATCAACCATTTGTTTGTGTTTGTCAGACCTTGGTCCAATTATCAAGTGAATAGTATATTTTTTGAAACTTTGGGTGAAAAACAAAGTGAATTGCATTTTTAATTAATCATTTTTATTTTATTTTTAACAAATCATTTAGTTGTTTATACGATATACTTATTAAATAAGTAAGTTAAGGCAAATAAATAAGGACCCTTCCCCTTACATAGTTCGATAAATGAATAAACAAATACTGAGAAGGTGGTCAAATGCATACACGAACCTTAGGGGGTTGTGAATAGATGTAAAAATACAATAATATATGATAAAAATATATTATATGTGTATAATA
Source organism: Torreya grandis (assembly GCA_037957365.1). Lineage (NCBI taxonomy): Eukaryota > Viridiplantae > Streptophyta > Pinopsida > Cupressales > Taxaceae > Torreya > Torreya grandis. The sequence continues at coordinate 1,426,503 of JARHVA010001045.1, read as the reverse complement.
ATTTAATAATATATTACATATAAAGTAATATAATTATATTATAATGTTCTATATCTATATTCTCATTACATTTTTATATTTTATAAGTATATATCTATTTTTATTTAATATATACAATAAATATATTATACTATATAATATTTATATATACCATATAATTAATATAATATGAAATATTACTATACTATTTTATATAATTATCAATTAGAAATGTATATCTATATTTATGTCATATGTACAAAATATATATATATATATATATATATATATATATATATATATTATAATATATAATATTTATATATACTATATAATTAATATAATATATTAAATATTATTATATTATTTTATTACTCAATGAATCATATAATATCCCCTTTCTAATTTTTTTATTTTGAAAAATTATTAATAAATTATTATTATAAAAATATTTCAAAAAATATTAATATATTATAATTTTTTGTGAACCTCAATTTTCTTAAAGAAAGCATTGAATGTCGACCTCATGAAAATAACAACACATTTAATAATTATTTTTGAAAGGATAACAACATAATATCATGGACCCATTTTCAATGGTGAAATCGTTTTTTAAACACTAGGATGACATGTTGGAAGACAGGTATCAATAAATAAAAAACCCTAATTTTAGCCTTCAAACCCTAGCAAGACACAAATATGAAATACTCTGCTTGACCTCCGTGCCAATGTTTTTCTTTGACTAACAAATAATAGAAAGAATTAGATGAGATTTAGTCTCTTTAATTATTTCAGCTACAGAGGATAGCTGAGGACTTCCTTTACCGTGAAGGCCAAAGCGGTGTCTGTGCGAAGAGAGTCATCAGCATGAGTGCACCAGCAAGGGCAAAATTGTTCAATAACAACACCATACATTGAATCTCTGGCCTTTCGAAACTGATGCTTGACTCAAATGTTAAAATAACTCAATGCTTTCCAACAAAATGTGGGCACAAACATCTGAATCATTGAACATCTCTACAGCCTCGTCGAAGGGCACAGATACCTTGTTTTGAGCATGTAATCTATGTTTGCAGGATCCACAGTCAAAATGAAGCCACATTTTTAACTACGGTCTTGTGTTGTGAGGGATTTTTTTAAAAATAATATTGTATTATTACTACATTATATATATATATATATATATATATATAGTAGAGTAATGAAGAACTAGGATAAATCCTTTTAAATGCTTTGTTGATCTTCCAACATTCTTCAATTGATTTGTCCAATACCACAAATCTTCAGTTTTGGTTTTCCATCAATTGACAGATTTTTTTGTATGGAAGCAAATGGGTAATGTGATGAAGATCTCAAATTCCATAATTCAATGATTTGATCATTTGGGTTTGTATATATGGCCAATAAATGAACATTGTGTTTTGATTTTTCTTAGTTATCCCATCTGTCAGTTTGCTTAAAAAGTGTTGTTTTCATTAACTGTGGTTAAACTAAAATTTAAGAGACAAGACTCATAGATTTGTGATTTTGTAGTTATTATTTTGACTAATGGATAACAATCAGTCCATGTCAATAGATCGGAACTTCTTCAGAAAGAGAGCCTATGGAATGATGTCAAAGGATATGGTAGTGTGTAGGATTTTGGCAATTATCCTGCTTTTACTTTTGGCTAGAGTTCTAGACCTTCTTCACCCTCTATAGGATCATATGTCAATGGGCATGTAGATAAAGTTTTGTACAAGAATGAACTTGAGATGATCATGCTTTGTAAGGGACCAACCTACCAATCAACACTCTGCCAAATCGCATCCCAGCATTTGAATGGGTCCAAATAGAATATTCTTTATTTTGTCTTTTGTGAAATGAATTTGGGGGCTTTGCCCCACTGTATAAGCCTCCGGTTAATTATATTTCTTCTCTATATTGTGAATTCCAAATAAAATGATGAAATCCAATCAAAAAAATTACCTTTATTCATTAATAGATTCATACATATAGGCTTGGTATATCCTGTGAATAAGGAGTTTACCCTTATCATGCATTTCATTAATACAATTCCTATTTCATACGTATAAGTTGTTATTACAACTTATCATGTATATACGGACTTATTATATCTTAAAATATTCAATAATCCCTCGTTTAGTGTAGATATTAAAAGAGTTGTCTAGAATCAAACATCCAAGACCAATGATTGCAGAGTGAACACACACAACTGTTGAATCAAGAAATCTAGAAGAGAGCAAAAATTGAACACAATATATTCAATAATGGAGATGAAATGCTTATACAAAGAGATGAAGTTCACATCTTTCATAGCTCTCAAAGCTGTCACAACTCACAACTAAGAATCTTGATGAATCCAGGCTTACTGAATGAATAATACAAAGGGAGAGAGGTATTTATAGGTTGGAAATATAGTGAAACCTTACATTCCAATTAATGTGGTACTAATCTTCCTAAATGACCTCTAGATCCCTAAGCAAGCTAATGTAGTCGTGTAGCCAAAACCTGTAGGAAAAAAGGCCTACACTAACACCCCCCATAAGCATAACTTAGGTAGGTGATGATATAAAAAATGGGTCCCAACAACAAGGCCTGATGAGGTACCCATGTACAAAGCAATCTCTCATAAATTAGAGAAAATGAGACAATTCGTAGGAAACACTCCTCCCAAAAAGAGAGACATAGAAGAAGTGAAGAGGCTAGAAGGCCCCCATGAAGATGATGTTGAATCAATCAACACTCCAAGTACATAGTGATGATCCCCAATATCCTACAAAACATGAAGGAAGTGTGCCTCCACACAAAAGAGAGAGAATGTAATTATAGAATGTTGCATGGTGAATGTTGTAGTAGGTCCCTCTATAACAAAGGTTGTCTCTTTCTTTCAGAAAGAAACCTCGAGCTATCAAACTATTGAATTCCCACTCAAGTGGAATACGTGTAGGAATCACAATGTAGATCTCTAAAAAATGTTGAAATGTCTCCCTGCTAGTGCTCAAATGTGCCAAAATATAATCAGATATCACATGACTAATTGTAGAAGATGGTAATGAAGAAGCATACAATGAAAGAGAGAGAATAGCCAAAAAAGAAGATAGACATAGAGCATTCACTAAAAGAATGTCCATAAGAGTGGATCATGACTCACCAACTGAAGAAGGAAAGTGGATAGGAAGAGATGAGTCATCGATGCTTACAATAGGTGTACTCATACTGTAAATAGTGGAGTCCACTAAAGTGAAAGTCTATGAAGGATCTAAAAGAGCACCAATCTACATAGGAACAAATGTAGAATATGCAATAGGATAATTTAGGTTTGGCAGAATCTCATCCTATGGTGGGGGATTGACAAAAGGAAGAGCACTGTCTACCATGGATGTGTCATTTCAAGAAATAAAAGTAGGAGGTGAGAGTACAACTATCTCAGAAGAGATGATGGGCAGTGGAGGAGGAGGTTTGACATAAGTATCAACTAGATATTCGAAAAGAGACTATAGAGTGCTCCAAATAGTACATGAACACTTTGTATGTTTCACATGGTAATGAAGAACCATGGAAACATGTAGTAATAGAGTGGTAAAAATCTTGTCACAAGTATTATCCCACTTATTAAATTGAATAGGATCAGTGGGTGCAAGAATCTGTTCATATGAAAATGGAATACTATTCTTGCATGCAAACAAGTGTTGCTTGTAAGCATGTCATGAAGCATAGGTGTCCTTCTTAAGAAGGATCACTAGAGATGAAACAACTCTATTCATCTGAAGTAATAGGTTACACTCTGGATATGAACTTTAGACTATGTCAAAAAAGAGTCCAATCAAGTGAGCAATCTATGCACAAGTGATAATGCACACTCAAATGGACATCAGGCTCTACTGATAATACATCTAAGAATATAAGAGTAATTTGTGCAAGCAGTCACTAAATGGGGACAAGTAACAATACAAAAAACTAAATGTGTACAAGAAAGAGTGTAGGCCCCACAATCAACGTCCCAAAGATAATCAATAGTGACCCCCCATGTTTGCAATAATAAGGCACGCTCAAGGAATAAGTAATATGTGCTTATGATCGAGTACAAGTGCACGCTCTAAGTATGAATGTCAACATTAACTGAAATAGGTCCACACAAGAGCAATCAGTGCATGAGTGGAAAAATATGTCTCAATGAGTGGACGTCAGACTCAACTGATAATGCATCCAAAAATGTGAGCAATCAGTGCAATATATACTAAATTGGCACAAATAAACACTATAAATAGGGGAAACAGGAAGACGTCAAACTCTATCGATAATGCATCTGTATGAGAAGAAGTAAATGTGTGAACTAGTCACGTAGTCCCCCCAAATTTTGGCACTTTATAATTCAATGTGTTTTATAATAAAAATAGGCTAGTTATGTGGAAATTTGAAAAATACACAATTTTTCAAAACACAACACTCAATTTTGAGTTACAATTTGCAAGATATTAAGAAAACAAATTCTCGTTAATAGCCCATTTATAAAAAAAAATCACTAAATGATTAAAATACTCCTGATGCTAAGGTGTTACCTAGCTTTTCAGCTAGTCATTGGAACTAGCACTGAACCACGAACTTCCTTAAGCCAATGAAAGTCAAAAAAATACTTGCCCAATCACCCGTACATGAACTTTTCAGAAAAGGCCACTTACAAGGTGCTTTAATTAAAAAATTGAAAAGCTATTTAAAATAAAAATAAAACATGCTTTAATTTTTTAGGGCAATTTTAGGTTTAGATTTGACTTTGCAAAAGAGAAGAATGATTAGTATGACACCACCAATGTGCCCACAAGTCTGCAAAGAGAAGAAATCAAGAACGAAGCCCACTAGAGTGGCACCACCAATGTTCATGCATAGGTCTGTAAGTCTGCAAGAAAACACATGCCCAAATCTAGCAAGGGCAACATTGGAGGAAGAATGTTGAATATTTCATCCACTATTTTGCAAAAGGATGGCTTTATGGAGGCCATTGAGAACTTGAAGGGAATGGTGAGTAGACTAGTGTTTGAGCTACATGTAAATATCCTCAAATGCACGGTACTCACCCATCCACACAGCTAGAAACATCCCTTTAAAGCATGTACAGTGACTAGATGCTTGGATTTTACCATAGATCAAGCATACTTTAATCTCAATGCCATTTAGAGGGAAACAAAAAATGTATCGATGTCAAGAGCAGCAACACTATCCAAGTTTGATCTGACTATGCATGGACCAGCATGCAAACCAAGAAAACAAGGCAAATATATATCCACTAAAATGCCATAATGGAGAAGTGCTCGGGAAATACCTAGAATGCCAAATAGAGGATCTCCCAATGTAATAGATTTGAAAGAACAAAACTCTTCAACATAGATTTGTAAATGCCAATGGAAAAGGATGCCATATTGGTTTGTTAAAGCTACAAGCTTGCATATCGTACAAATCCAATGCCAAGCATAGCAGCGTCTACGTAAAAAAAATATGACACAGTCTGAAATGCAAATTGAGTAAAAAGCATGTAGATTAGATCATAAATCAAAAGCGGTAGATCTTGCAGTAATGAAAGGCAAAATGATGCCTATCTTAATAGATCTCATATAAGCAGAAAAGGACACCAAAGATTTGAAAAATAATGACAATGCATTTAAAGTAGATCCAATGTAGAATGTTTCATAAAATAACTTCCAAGTTCAGCAACAACCATTTGCGTCATCAAATTTGCTCTTTAAATCCAACAAAACAAGTTTGTCTTACGATCCTTGTGTGGTAAAAACGCTGCAGGACATCATAACCTGGACAAAAATAGATCCCATCAATTTTTTAGATTGAAAATATGCAAAGCCATGGATGATGTTGAAGACAAGGAAACAACTCCCTCACACAGTCTAGGAAATAGTTTGGTGATGTCTTTCCTTGTCTATCACAATGGGCTCCAGATCTATAAATATCTCATAGGTTACATGCTTCCCTGAAAATGTCTCACTGAAGGAGGTGTTGAAGGCATGTTTTCTAAGATTCTTATCAACATGAACCATACACCCATCCACCTCGATGCCATAAAAGAGTTATGAGAATATCAAATCAGATTCTTGATGTTAGAAATGATAGACAATCATTGAATAAAGGTTACCTAGATTTGAACAAAGTGTGATGCCAAAGGTATAAAGGGCAGATCTGAAATAAATGCCACAACAATATGGATCTGTGCAACTGATTTAAATGTCTCTTCACGTATATCACAACAAAGATAAAGGAAAACACCAAGGCTAGAAAGAATTATTAAATCTAAAAAACAAATATGAGACAAAAAAATGCCTCCTTTTGTTATGCTCAGATATGGTATTTTTCTTTCTCCAACAGATTTGCTTAGATCTTAAATATGAAATGCCACTGCTAAAAAGAATATGATGGAGAATACAAAATAGAAAACTACTCAAGATTTCAATAATGAACAATAAAAAATAACGGTATTTGATACAAGATACTCAAAGCTTTGATACCATAAAAGAGTTATATATAATTGGACGTCCAAGACCACTGAATGCAGAGCAAACACACACAACTATTGAATCAAAAAATCTAGAAGAGAGTAGAAACTGAACAAAATATATTTAATGATGGAGATGACCTGCTTATACAAAGAGATGAAGTTTACAACTCTCACAGCTCTCAATGTTGTCACATCTCACAACTAAGAATATCGATGAATCCAAGCTCACTAAATGAAGAATATAAAGGGAGAGAGGTATTTATAGGTTTGAGAGATATTGAAACCCCACATTTTAGTGAATGTGGTACTAATCTTCCTAAATGATCTCTAAAGCCCTTATCAAGCTAATGTAGATATGTAGCCAAAACGCATAGGAAAAAGGCCTACACCAACAGATATAGGGAGAAAAACACTATTCAAGAACTGAAATACACATATACTTAACACATGATGATCAATATGAACTCATAGACCATAGACATCAACCCATCAACCAATCCATGGGAACACATCACTGAACCAATATAAGTAGTAGGAAAGGTCTCTCTACAACTTTAATGAAGAACAAATTCTACTATATTACATGTGGTATGGACTGTTAGTGTAGTTTTTTATTCCATTTAATGTTTTTTCCGTACACATGTTTATTTAGCTTGCTTAGGTGTTAATTAGGTCAGTGGTAAAGATAATACTACATTCATGAGAATGTGTGATCAGGTTTATCTTCCACCTATATATGTACCTTTCCTAAATATTTTATGACTAATGAAGAATAATGATGGTAATACTAATATTTCAAAATTTAGATTGTTAATTAAAAAGCTTCTTCTTGCTCATGTTTGATTTCGATTCTATAATAGTAATTTTCTTATTACATTTGATCCTATCCAGTCTTGATCCTCAATTATGGCCCACTTCGACATGGTATGAAAGCATTTCTGAAAGTTGGATGCCATTGTTCTTGTTGTGAAATCTTGAATTTTATCTTTCATGTCACAAATCTACCATTTATTGATCTATCACATTGAAGATTCTCTCCTTAAATTTTGCTCTTCTACTGGGGTGCTCTGTCGATCTAGTTTCAAAAAAAGAATAAGGGAAAGGTGCATCTTGTTGGTTATCTAACATTTGGTAGGTTTTCATGAAAAATGACTTGTGCCATTAGATTCATAAGGTGTAAAAATCCTAAGATTGACTATAAACACAACTAGTTTCACGACAATCAATTTTGACCATGTTTGGAGGGTTTGAAGGTATTTTATTGAATTCATTCATATCCATACCATCTGGATCTTCAAAAGAAAACATATTTATAGTTTTATTTAGATCCTTAGTGGGTCTTTGGTATATTTTCCATAACTATACTAGATCTCGAGATTCTTGCCTTGGTAAACAAAATGTATCTACATCCATAAATCAGAGCTATAGGCCTATCTTGCACCTATTAGAACTTTCGACTTCTCGAAAACTTGTAATACTAATCTTATTTTTGATGACATAAATTTTAACTACATCGATAGTCTTAAATCCCAACACTAGAAATTTTGATTACTTTAACAACCCAAAACTCCAATGCAAGAATTTCTAACTACTCCAATAGCCTCCAACTTTGATGCCAAAACTATCGATTACTTCAGTAGCCCACAATTATGACATTAAAACTATCAAATGATTTAGCAGTCCACAATCATCCTAAGCTTTACTCGTAGTCATATGGAAGTTTATCCCTTGGTCACAACTAACCTAAGGGGGCCCAAATTTTCCATGAAAAATCAAGTTAAACATTTTGCACACCTAAAATTTATGCAAAGTGGAGATATCTTTTGCAAACAAGATCTTCAAATTTCACAAACTTTTAATTGAAAACTCCTTTTTAGGTGCATATTTTAAAGTGTGAGGTTTTTTCGAGATCTTCACATTAGTGTTATTCTCGTGCATTGTAAAATTGATTCTCTATAGTTTTAGGGGATTACACGTCCTTATATTTCTATCACAGTCTGTTCAAATGGCATACTATATGGCCTATGAAATGATCGAAAGATCTAAACTATCAACGTGTAATTTGCACCTATAATGATTATCATATTTACATGGCCATAATACTATTAAAGCATTAACATAACCTTTAATACTTTCTTGTGTACATGATCCAACTCTAAGATAGGTTCCATAAATTCATGCAACTGTATACTTACAAAATTCACAAAGTTTTTTAATGAACACAACATACACACAACCACCAAAAAATCAATATTGTGCACTCACCAAACGATACCACAAACTTCCTTGTTTATTTTGATGGAGGCATTGTATATCCACATGACACAATAAAAAAAGTGACTAATACATATGCATGTGGCCACATTATATTACTATCAGTTGCCCCAAAGGTGCAAGAAAAGCTGGAGGAATTGCACATGTAGGAATCAATATCACATGTCAGGGATCAAAGTCTAATTTATGAATTTGAAACTCTCAATATTGAGAACACACCCAACTATGTTTTACATATAATACAATTGATCTGATTATTCTCATCATAATTATTTATGCAAACCATATCTGAATTATAAAAATTAAAAATAAAACCACATTGTAAATATATATGTATGTATATTTAAATACAACATATATATATATATATATATATATATATATATATATATATATATATATATATATATATATATATATATATATATATATATATATAATTAAATAAATTTTAATTCATTAAATATTATATAAATTTTATTTATTTTATTTTTTCATATATATATTTTGTTTGTTTTTAAATTCCTTTTGTTTTACCATAACCCTTGGCTGACAGCTATTGAATGACGGTTGGGCTTTAAGTCCAAGTCGTAGCCTTAGCCAACGACCATGCTATAGGGGTGCATGGGGAGGGTCGCCTGGCCCATCCCCTCCTCCTTCCCTACCATAAGAGGGGGCTATGGATGGCTCAGCCACTGCCCACCCCCAAACTCTTATTTTTCAATAAGAAAAAAAAAAAACTGTTTAACTTTAAATTTATACACACACACATGTGTGTGTATAAATTTAAAGTTAAATTTATAGTGCATATATATATATATATATATATATATATATATATATATATATATAATATTTTATTATTATTATTATTATTATTATTATTATTATTATAATATATAAATCATTTGTATAGATATATAAAAAATATATTAAATAGTTTAATTTCTTTATACAGATATATATTCTCAAACAATAAATTTATAAAAAAAATATGTAATATTTATAAATAAAAATAATCTGGGGTTTGTAAAAAAGAACCTGAACAAAAGATTCAGTTTCAATCCAATCCCTCCTTAACTGGAATTTTCAGAACATAGATTTCTATGACAAGGAGCTATTACCAGGGAGAAACAAAATATCAGAAATAACCAGGTACAAAAAAGTATTGGAATGACCTCTCTATGATTTTGGAAGTGGGATTAACAATCACTTAAAGATTTAGAGCTTACTGCAAACAAAAACTAGATCCATAAAACCATTACCAATAAAAAAGAAAAACCATAAATTTTCATTGCAACTAAAACATTTGAAGAGTACATACATCAGTTGAAAGAATAAGTAATAAGAAAGTTACATGAAAGTAATGAAATTTATAAAGCAACAAAAGATGTAATGATAAGGTCAAAGGTATTTGAAGAAGGAAATTTGGTGATGGTGTATTCGAGAAAATAAATATTTTCCAAGGGAACATACAACAAGCTGAAGTATAAGAAAATTGGTACGTGTAAAACTATGAAAAAAATCAATGATAATGCTTATGAGGTGAGTTTACCACAAAATGTTGATATCTCTCTAGTATTTAATGTTTCATATCTAAATGATTTTCATAGAGAATACGGTGAAGGGAAAAAATATGAAGACGTGGATTGGAAGCAACATGTACCAAGGAAGAAGAAAGAAAATATAGTACATGCTTTGGATAATAAGACAATGAGCATAAGATAAGGAAGCTATAACAGATATTTGGTAAAGTAGGAAGGACTACAACATGAAGATAACACTTGAATTTTAGAATGGGAGTTGAAAATATTGACAAGAATTAACATTTTGGCAGGAATATAATCATGCCAACATGTAGGAGCTGAGTTGTTTTCATCTAGAGGAGAATGATGCAGATACCTATCTTCTAGAGGTCATCACTTTTGACTTGTTAACCCAATTAAACTCTTATTCATGGAAAAATGAAGATAAAGAAAATAAGCATACATCCATAACATGTTTCACTAATTAGGGGTAGTTCTAAGATGTTTGTAGATCCATATAAGATCATCTAAGGGTCTAAAACTGTATTCTAGTAGTTTTAATCATGCTAAAAATAATGAAAAATCAGATAACTTTGGAACCACACATGAACTTGGGTTGAAATTCGTCCAACATCATGAATTGATATTTAGAGGATATGTTTAAAATTTTAGGCCCATTCGAACTTGCATGCAAAATATATTATGAAAAACAAGTTGTTATTTATAGTAGGGGCAGTCAACTCTAGGTAGTTTTTTTTTTTACATGTCAACTCTAACTTTGAGTTGAGGTTTATTTATAGACTTTTATGTAATGATTTTATCCATTCAAGTTGCATCAATAAAGATTATGGTTTCACGAAATTTTGGGTATTGTGTCTATTAATATATTTTTGCTTTGCTAGTCTTTGGTTTCATCACAGGACCTAGAGGAGCTCACAAGCTAGCTCCTTCACCATGTTATCCCTGATGTTGGTGATATTTGCGATGTTGGTTCCTCACCACATGTTCTTCCAACCTTTGATTGGTTGTGGGAACAAAAATTAGTTTCTTAATGTCATTGGTCCTCTTATTCTATTGATGAAATAAAGTTAATTAGAGAGAATACAAACGTCCATGTTGGCCCCTTTCAGAAGTTGAGATTGATGAAAACTATCCTATTCGTGCACAATAATATCTTGAGATATATTGCGATTGGATATATACCTAATCTTTTTGTGGTAGATGATACAAGGGTGGGCTCAGCAATAGATGAAGTTGGCATGCTATGGGTCCTAAATTTCCACATAATAATCCCAATTATTCCAATATAGCTAATCACAATAATAGCTGAAGACAAGGCAACAATGATACCTTTGAAGTGTTATGGCATGTAAAAGATGATGTTTGCATGCCATGAAAGACAAGTTATCATCCATGGGCTCCACGTCAACCCCAACATCAAAATATTCTCATACACATATCCTTCATATATGCCACACATACATGTGAATAAATAACAACAAGGACATTTTAATATTTGCTAAGCACTGCACAATACAAACAGAGAAAACATTTTAGTATTTACATTTTAGAGTTTGAAAAAATGGTAACATAGAAAAATGAATTTTTGTTTTTACAAATTACTTAGAACGTCTAAGATTCGAAGATGTTTGTAAGTAGGTAGAGATTGGAGGTATAAATCGAGAAAATTGAGCTAGTGAAATCGATAAGATTCATGGGTTATGCCATGCATCTGTCTAGAGTGATCCTGGAAATTAGCCTCTTAACTAACTAAGGTTGGGCCGTCCACTCTTCAATAAGTAATCACTATCAAAAATAAATCAACGCTTTTTTTTTAATAATGTTCATATATATTTTTTCAACACTATACAAAAATTAATATTTTTAAAGTTTTAAATATTAAATTTCCTTAAAAAATTTGTCAAATTGTTTAAATCCAACCAAGTTAAGAATAATAAATTAATTTATGTTTTATAACAAATATATTATAAAATTAATATCAAGACTTAAAAATATTAAAAAACATTATATTTATATTAATTACTCGTGTTTCCATATATAAAACACAACGATTACAAGACTACTTGGGTACTAAAAATTCTAACTAATGTGCATTTACCATTAATAAAAAAGATGCTAAAATCATAGAAAAGCCTTAATACTATATAGTAAACTGCCAGTCATACCTCTGGAGCGTATGGAGAAAACCTTATCTTTCATTGATGTTTCCAAAATCTTTTTTCAATTTTTCTCCACCAAGTTTGGAATCTTTGGATATTAAGATATGAAAGCGATGGAAAATTTTATAAAACATAATGAAAATTGTCCCCACCGGCCGCCGGAGCCTCCCGCCTGCTGCCGTCCATTGCGTCTGACCTCTGTATAAATTTGCGCAATGGCAGCCGCCCGGCCATCGACCAGTTGAGGCAAAGCGGTGTTATGGGCGGCTACCGGCTTTTGGTCTTTATTCACGCCTTGTGAATGTATTTTAAATCTTTTATATTTTATTGATCATTGATTAACAACTTTTTTCGTTGATATTTTCAGATGACAAAGATGCAAAGAACGTGACGAGGATACTGCCTTTGATAGGGAGGGTCACAAGTACCACCCTCAAATTTGCTTTATATTTTTGTTGCGTTGGTTGAAAACTTTATTGTATATATATATGTTTTATGTTTTTTTATTTAAAATTATTATGCCATCTATGTTGATATGTTTAACGTATATATGAATGAAATTTGAGTTGGAGTGTAATAAAATGAGATGTTTAAAATTTAAATTTTGATATCTATTAATTGATCGTTATATGGAGAGTTTGGAGTTTTATTTTTGTTTCAAAAATATTTTTTTAAGCTCGATATAATTGTACATCTAGATTGAGGCTATCTATAATTAATTATTACAAAATTCGTAGAAAAAATAATGGAATCATTAATTATTGACATGTAATTAATTTAAGATATGCACTTTAATATTGATATATATAAGTGTTTTTCATATAAATATATTTAACATATTTGTACTAATTAATTTTTATTTTTATATATTTTTATTTGGGTTTTCTAAGTTATATAAATATTGACATCTATGCTTTTAAGTACTTGATTACAATAACCAGAGAAAGCATGGGTCCCTAAATTAGGATCTCTTTTAGTTAAGTTATGATGACTACAAACTTCATCTATCAAAATCTTTGTATTATATGTCTTTGAAGATTTATACTTTAGTAGATGGCATTACAAGTCATCATCCTCACTAATTGAACTACAACTATTTCGATTGTATTTATAATTTTCAATAAAACTTAAAGAACAAACTCTTCATTGATATTATCATCCTCACCAATTAAACTACAACCCTTTTGAGTGTACATATAATTTTCAAAAAAAATTATTAAACAAATTATTTGTTGAAATATTATAGTTATTGTGAAAAGCACCTACATGCACCTAGACAATTTAATCAACTAAACAAATTATTTTCACTATTGAATGTCCATTGGCTTGTACAAATTTGTTGCTTTAAATGAGATTTTTTCTACTTTCTTTGAACTAGAGCTAAAGTGGGCATCAATTGAACTAAGGTTGCTTAAGACCATCTTGGGGTTTACACCTTACTTCATCCCTTATTTCATTTCATACAAAGAATCAAACATTTGTCACTATCTCACTAATTGAACTTTGCCTTCTTTGGTTAAAAAATTAAATTTCAAATTGTGATTTGCATGAATGTAATAAGTTGGGGGACAAAAAAGTATTAATTCTAAAAAATTTGTTCACAATCCGAAAAGGACAGGTGCCCTTTCAAAAAGGGTGCACGCCCTTTGAAGAATTTTTTCCAAACCTATTGAATTAATTTGACTTAAAAAGAATAAGAGTGTGTGACCTATATAATGCAAAGGGTGCACATCCTTTTTAATATCTATTTTGAGTGGAAAAAAACAAAATTTAAAAAAAAATAATCAAAAGACACATACCCTTTAGAAAAGGTGTGTGTTATATGAAGTACAAAGGGTGTATGCCCTATTTATTTCATACAAAGTGCACCTTATACAGTGTAAAGAGATTAGACCCTTTATATTGCATTTGAAAATATATATTTTATGTTTACATATACTCTATGTTTAATAAATTAAATATTTCAAATATAAATTGACATTTTCTTTATATGACATTTCATATTCTTATACTTTAAATTTATTTTACTACCTATAAAAAATTAGAATCATTTTGGGTCTTTTCAAATTAATTCCAGAGTTTTAAAGTCTTAGTATTAATTAAGATACATTAATATGACATTCTAAAAACTCCAATCATAAATGATATGATTATCAAAACAATCATAAATGATATGATTATCAAAATTATTTATCGTTTGTAGACAAAATAGTGTAATTGAATTGTGAATATGTCATTAGAAAAAGCATATAATTTTACACAATTTTTCATAAAAACCAAACTCTTAAATCCTTAAACAATGTGTTAATTCTTTTTTGTAAAGTAATCTAATTTAATGTATACCACTAAAAATAAAATATCTAATTTCATTTTTATTATAAAATATGATGTTATATAATTTTAATAAAATTATTAAAAACATCGTTAAAAATATATTTATGGTGGATGAAATCATATATCTATTTTTCTATTTACAATTATCAATTATAAATAAAATTATATATCTTTTTGTCTATTTACAAGAATGAATTATAGATGAGATAATACGCTTTATTAATCACTTGAAATCATCAATTAAAAATGAGATGATATACTTCTTCTCCATGTATAATCATCAAATAAAGAGCACATATATTTTCTTACTAAAATTGAGTTTCCCTTATATGAGTCTTCTTATGTCATGTTAAAGACTAAAAATAAAAATGTTTTCCAATTTAATTGGTCATTTTAAGATTGGTTCTAATGCAAAAAATGATGTAAGCACGTTAATTTTTGCATTTTTAATTAAGTGATTGTTGCATGCTAGATTCAATTTTTGTGTGTTTGAAATAAAATGACATTAATGTATGTAGGAGGAAAAAATATGTCAAATTATGACAGATTTTATTTTTATTTTTGGTAAATTTATTTATGAAATGGTGCACCATGCATTATCTACAACACTTTCCTATATTACTTTAAAATTAGACAATTTTTTTCTTTTGAATAATTTAATTTCACTTTTATGAAGTATATGAACCTATTTATCAACAAAAACATCAACTTGTTGTTCACTACAACGTGAAAAAATAATATTGTACCTTCATCTATAACTAATCCTATCATATTAATATAGATGAGATTATTGAGTTAGTCTCAATTAATTTTTAGCACATGATAAGTTATGATCCTTGGACCTATAAGTTACGAGCCTTCAAGAGAAAAGTCCTTTTAATCCATTCAAAAATTAAAATAAATCATATTGATTGAAATAACAAAAATTTAATTGCTATTCTCTAATACGCCCAAACCCACTCCCCAAGTTGCCTACATATCAGTGCATGCCTACTCCAAATGTAAAATCAAGGCTATTATAATTTTCTGAAAACCCAAACTCTGATATCGAGTATAAATTCTCTATAAACTTGAAGCTATTGATTAAATCAACATATAATCATAATTAATTTTGCTTCACAATTAGTTATCATCCTTAATTTAAATATACATACACTATATTCATAAAACCCCATTATAAATCCACTACAATTCATTAAAGTCTTGGACCAACTGATCATACATAAAAAGTGGCTATAATCACATTATAGATTAAAATGGTCATAATACATTTATATGATTATAACGAAAAGAAACAAAGCAACTATTTTTTAACTAAAAGAGGGGTAAAAATATAATTAACTCCAGGGAAATAAAAGAGTTACATCATTTTGTCGAGCTCAACTAGTTGATCCAGCTTCTGGGATAATTCTAGAGGCAACATCCTATGGTCCGAGATGTTCCAAGGCAGGTCATGCTCGGAGGCCCATTTGGCCAAGCAGTCAGCCACCCCGTTCCATTCACGAGAAATATACATAAAAGACACATAATCTAGGGAAGTACAAAGTTGGAGTATCTGCTGCACCACTCCAGCCAAATGCCAATCTACCATTCCAACTTCCCATTTATTCAACATATTGACAAAAATCTGTGAATCAGATTCACAAACAATTCTATTCCAGCCAAGAGAGCAACACTATTAAACAATAACCAAAAGCGCAAGAGCTTCCATGAAATTGTTAGTGTACCTACCTCTATGAATTGAGAAGAAAAATCGCACCTCGCCAGTGCTGTCGTGACCCAACCCTCCAATCCCAGCTGGTCCAACATTTCCACGAGATGAGTCATCTGAGTTAATTTTGAGTGT
Source organism: Torreya grandis (assembly GCA_037957365.1). NCBI lineage: Eukaryota > Viridiplantae > Streptophyta > Pinopsida > Cupressales > Taxaceae > Torreya > Torreya grandis. The sequence continues at coordinate 1,409,862 of JARHVA010001045.1, read as the reverse complement.
GCCAGCCTTAGGGGGAGACCAGCGGCCTTTTCGATTGACAGGTCACGTAGGCTGCCGATGGTCACGCGCAGGTGCGTGAGGAGCAGTGGGGAGGCCTTTAGGGAGAACAGAGGTGAGGCGCGCAAAAGTTTTAGCATCAGCCAAACTCAAATCCTCCCCCACCTCACACTTGGCATGAAGGGTCTCAAGGATAGAATTCGTGATTCTTCCCCATAAAATGTTGATCTCAAAACTCACTTCCTTGAAAATTCATCTGTTTCTTTCCAACCAGACATGCCACAAAATAAGCGACGGACCAATGCGCCAAGCAACCTGCAAGATCAAAGCTTGAGAGGGAGGATGTCCTAGCTGGTCCCATAATTCAGAGAAAGAAGACACATGCCAGCAAGGACAATCCCACACCTCCCACCACAAGTGCCATATCTGTTTGGTAAACTGGCATTGGAAGAAAAGATGAGAGATGGTTTCCTCACTGCTACAGTATAAAACACACCTGGAGGGCCCATGAAAACCCCATTTACAGAGATTTTCCCAGGTAAGGCACCTATTATGAACTAGTACCCAAAGAAAAAAATTACATTTAGGCCAAGAATAGCTATACCAAACCTTGTTCCCCCAAGGAACCACCGCTTCACCCAAGAGCTATTTTGTCAAAGCAAGGTACCCGAAAGACACAGAATACTTCCCTAAGGGATCTCCACCCCAAGCCAGAGCATCTTGTCCTTGCAAGGAGCTGCACTCCCTAGAGGACAAAAGCTGAGATAACTCCAACCGCTCCTCCATAGAACCACCTGGGGGCCAGTCCGAAGCGTTCTTCCATCGATATCCCACTACCGTGCCTAGCATGAAAGCTTCCTTGTAATGATCCATCGTGCTCCACCCAATAGCTATCAGAGAGTCACCAAGTCACTGTAGATGTGGATGAGAGAAGAGAATGGGAGGAAACCCATCCCAGGAGTCACTCCAGAAGAGACCATCTGTCCCCCTATTGCAGATCTAGAAGAGACCTCTCTTCACCAGCTGAGCTCCTTGTTTGAGAGTGTCCCACACCATCGAGCCTCTACCCTCAAGGGGGAGTCTTGAAATATCTGTTGGCTCCTCTTCGGGGTAATAGTTGAAAGCCAAAATATGGGCCCAGAGATGAGCTTGACTGGAACACCAGCGCCAATAAAGTTTGGCCACGAAAGCTTGACTGCATAGAATTACAGAGTGAAGTCTTAGGCCACCTTCCATTTTTGGATGACAAACTGTGTCCCACTTAAGCAGGCTCCATTTGGAGTTTAGCAGATTGCCACTCCAAAGAAATTGATGAGACAAAGCATCAAATTCCTTTAGGAAGTATCCAGGGGCAGCCTGAAGCATACACTGGTAAATGGGAAGGGCTTGAATCATCGATTGGAGGAGAGTCATCCTGTCGGCAGTGGAGAGCCACCTATGAGTCCAATGGTTAACTTTCTGCCTTAGTTTATCCAGCACCTTTTGCCAAAAGAGCCTCGGCTGCCTTCCCACCGCAATCAAAATCCCAAGGTAGGTAAGGAGGAGAGACTGAGTCTGGAATCTCAAGATAGCACTAATCCTTTGCTGGATAGGCTCAGGGGTGTTAAAAAACACAATAGAGGACTTGTGGTCATTAATCTTTTGCCTCGAAGCCGCCAAATAGGTGTCTAGGGTACACCGAAAAGCCTCATCTTCCTAGATCTGAGCTCTCCCAACAAGAGAAGTGTCATCCACGAACTGGAGATGGGACAGAGCAAGTAATCCATCTCCCTAGTGCCAGCCCTGTAGCACATGCTGGGAGACACGAAACTTGATGAGGCACCCAAGGCCTTCTGCCAAAATAATAAACAGATATGGGGAGAGAGGGTCTCCCTGACGAAGTCCTCTAGAAGCACCAAATAGCTCAAAGGGTGCCCCATTAATAAGGATCGAGAAAGAGGGCGTCGTGACACAGCTGAGCACCCAACAAATCCAATCCTGATTGAAGCCAAAAGCTAGAAGAACTTTATGCAGGAAGCTCTAGCTAACCCTGTCATAAGCCTTAGCCATATCAAGCTTAATAAACATAGCTAGTTCCTGCGAAGAACTCATGGAGTGAATCGCTTCTAACGCTATAACTACACCATCTAAAATTTGCTTGCCAGCAATGAATCCCCCTTGCTCCTCGAAGATAAGCATGGGTAGGCAAATTTTAAGCCTCTCTACAATGAGCTTGGTTATAATTTTGTAGACCACATTATAGAGAGCAATGGGTCGAAAACATTCCAGCTGATTACCCTGTTTGTGCTACGGAATAAGCACCAAAAAAGTAGCATTCAGGGCTCGGAGCATTTCTTTGTTGAAGTAGGATTCATGCACTACCTCCAAAAGATCCTAGTTAATGACATCCCAAAATTCTTGGAAGAATTCCATCGGGAACCCATCTGGTCCCAGTGCCTTACCTTTCTTCATGCCAAAGACCACTCCCTCCACTTCAAAAATACTGATAGGCCGCATAAGAGATTCATTCATTGCTGAAGTCACAACGGAGGGAATATAAGATGAGACTGTACCTTCGACAAGCTCGTTAGGAGGAGTATCATTTGAAAAAAGAGCAGAGTAAAACCAGATAGCTTCCCTGGATATGTCCTGAGACGAGGTCCGGTGCATTCCATCTGAAGTAATCAGGGAAGAAATGAAGCTCCTATTATGTCGATCCTGCATAGAGTTATGAAAGAAAGCCGTATTCTTATCTCCCTCCTGAAGCCAATCAACACGAGCCTTTTGTTTCCAATATATTTCTTCTCTCAGTTCCCACTCAACCAAATCTGTAGAAGCTTGAATCTCAGCTAAGCGAAAATTGTTAGACAATCCCTGATCTCAGATTTGTCTGGTTATGACGTCCAGCTGGTCTTGAGCGTTCTTCTTCTTGATGTGGAGATTACCAAAACCATGGCTTTTCCAGTTTTTCAATTTCCATTTCACATACTGAAGCTTCTTAGAGAAAACAAACATAGCCATGCCATAATTTGGGTGCCCCTTCTTCCACCTGTGTGTCATTAAATCATGGAGAGAAGCTTCACAAAGCCACATCAATTGGAACTTGAAAGGGGGCTTCTTGGGGGTAGTAATAAGCCCCGCAGACAGCTTGATAGGCCAATGGTCGGACCCCCGCCAGTCAAGAATATCTGAAGAGAGGGAGATGGCACTAGAAGTCTAGTAGCAAGAGACTAGGAACCTGTCCAAGCGTTTCGATATGGTCGCGTCCCCCATCCTCTAATTATTCCATGTGAAAAGTCCATTGAGTGGATTAACATCTGAGAGATGCAGCAAATCAATATTTTGTCGAAAAACCTCTGAGGAAGGTCCCAACCGAGCTTAACCACCCCTCTTCTCCTCCAGGCTGAGAATGGAGTTGAAATCCCCAGCAACAATCTAGGGCAAGTAAGGGTGGCAGCTACGGACATACCGAATGTGATCCCATAGCTTGAGCTGGTCTGGGAGATCAACAGGAGCGTACACATTGGTGACCAAAATAAGCTTGTCAGTCTCCAGGGAGGAAGCAACCATTGAGAGAACTGAGGTGGAGGACAGCCAATGGACTGGCACAATTTTTTGAGGATCCCAGCACGTAGCAAGACCACCCGAGGACCCCAAAGTGCAAACACACTGCCATTGGCCCAGGCCCCAAATCTTAGGACAGCAAGTAAACAAAGAGTCCATGGAAAGTTTGGTTTCTTGAATACAAAGAATATCTGGAGAATGGTCTTTCACCAGTTTGTGAATAGCTTTTTATTTGGGGATGCTATTCAACCCCCTCACATTCCATGATAGAATAATCACTGGGTGGAGTGTGGGAAGTGTTCATCCATGGTCTTTACGGGTCTTGATTCAACCAAAAGATCTCCTGTGAGTTTAATTCTATCTTGATCCTTCTTGCGTCCAGCTCTAGAGGGGGTGAAGAAGGAGACTTTCTTAAAAGGTCACTGCAATAGACCAAGAGCTGAAGAAGGTGCCTTTTCTGTGCTGGGAGCTTCCAATTTTTTCACCAAATCTGCCCAGCGAATATCTTTGTCCTGTGGAGTAGGAGCGACCACGAGGGCATTAGATTCTGAGGCTAGCTCAGGTTCCAAAATTTGCTTAGTGTTAATGTCCTAAGGATCAAAAGGAATATATCTCTTGCCTTTTAGCTCTAGCATTCCACCCTGCACCATTACAGGAAAACCCTCCTCTATGACCATGTTATCAAGAACTTCGAACCTGTTGAATCCTACATCGCCTTGCCGATCTAGATGTGTGCGCTTTTGCCCTCTCCCTCTAGTACGACGTTGAACTGGGGTAAAACCATCTCTGTCAAGACCAGTGAGGTTAGGTTGGCCTGGCTCTGAACTGGAGGGGTTCTGGTGAGCTTTCGCTTTTTTAACACTCTCCACTTGGCCATTTTTATTACCAGCAGGGTCAGGTTGTCCATTCCTCATACTTGCATTGGCTGGCCATGGGCTGGATGATCCCTCGAGATTACCAGGACCTTTGGGCGCATGAGGACATTGGCTTTGGAGATGCCCATACACATGGAAAATGCGGCACCGAAAGGGGATGGACTCATAATCAATTTGTTGAATCTAGGTCGATGAGCCCAAGCAAATCTCAATCGAATATGGTAAAGGGTTGTTTATATAAATGTCGACACAAATGCAAGCATAAGTGATAACCTTCTTGTCCAGCGATTGGTGAGTGATTGCAGTTGGTGTTCCAATCATGGCTCCAATTTATCGTAGGATATCCTCCCTCCAGAATTCCAAAGGTAGTCTTGATAGGCGGACCCAGACTAGAACTCTGGAAGGGAGATCCTCAGCAGAGTTAAACCCCACATGCCAGGGTTTTATGAAAAGGCCAATACAGTCATAAAATATGGGCCTCCCTCAAAGACTTTGTTCCTATCAAAAATGCAAGTGAAATTTACCATAAAATAGCTGTTACCAGCCAGCATGATATCAAAATCTCCCTCAATCTGCCATGACCTATGAATTTGGACTTACAGAGCCGACTGGAAAATTTGAATTCTAAGGAACTTACAGATTAACACGTGTGCAGCTAGATACTCCACATCATCATGAACCACTTTTGAGGGGATGACTAAAACTGGTCTGTCCTGACAGCGTGGAAAACAACCATTAACTTTGCTAATCCTCGCCCTCTCTCCCACATAAAATGCCTCTTTGGGCTTCTCCTGCGTGCTATCACTAGACATGACCCATCCAGTCGTGGAAGTTTTGGCCCGTTGCAGGCCTTTCGAACCCTTGCACGCATCCATCTTCAACATTTGATCGAAACAAAGCAACTATAACCCATAATCACACTTCAATTTTTTTTGTAAAACGTGCTTTTACATGAAATCTATGCTCATTCTTTTATTGTTTGCAGTAGGTTAAATCGCGCATTGTCATAAACAATATACTTTGTCTTCAACCAAACTCTTTCAATATGAACATTTTCAAATCAATTTACAAGCAATGGATGCTCTAGAACTTAGGGTTTACAAAACATAACTCATCTAAATCAGTATACATTCTTGTAGTTTATATAATTCTACAATTATACTGATTCAAATTACCCAAGGCCCACTATACATACAACGTGTTGCTTCATGACACCAACGTTCTAATTCTACCAACCCTATCTTGATAGAGGAAAATAGCCTTGAAATTTAAAAAGCCAACTCAAAAAATTATTTCTTACTTAAAGTCTAAAGTTGCGCTTGAACCAGAACAAGAGGCACATGTAATAGAGAAAATTTAAACAGCTAGCTCAAAAAATTATTTCTTTCTTGATGTCTCAAGTTGTGCTTGAATTGCTATCTTGATTTTCAGCTAAAAGTAAAATTAGAGTTTCACTCAGATTATTGGCCTATCTTGTTTTTGTTTTGTGTTTTAGTTAGAAAGGGGAAAGTAGAGCTACATGGATGTGGCTGATAGTCACCTACATAATGACTTCATCCCTACAAATGTGTGTATTTGTTATACTCTCCCTTTCATTTGCCATGATCATATCCCTTTGTTTGTTGTTCCATAAATGTTTGGAGTTGGACTCACATATATATGTCCACCTATGTGGTAGGAAGAGGTGGAGTCATATGACGTCGATGACAATGATAATGAGGATGTTGATGATGATGATGATGACTAGCTTCTAGATGCTTCACAATCTAAAATAGAGGAGTAACCAAATGTTTTATGAACATTTGATTGTCTTTGATGACATTATCTTATGTTTATTTTTTTATGCTTTTAATATTTGATTGTGTTTGATGATGTTATATTTTATTTATTGATTTATGATTTTAACCTCAAATCTCTTCCTTGTTAAATGACAATATTTAGGCGAGTACAAAATCAAGGATGGGGGTATTATGAGGTGGAATTTGCACCTTTGCTTTTTAAGGCCATACAACACATTTAGAGCTAATGATGGCCGTTCATTTTGGTCATAAGACAAACTTAACAATCACTGTCATAAGATTCATGGTCATCAACCCATTTCAAGGAGGCCCCCTAGGCATGATGGAAGTGGGAAATGTAATACTAAAGGAAGAGAAATCAGTAAAAGACAAAAAAAGGAGGCCAATAGACCAAATCCTAAAAAATCAAAGTATCAGCAAGAGAGATAGGCTAGAAAAATTGTGGCAGGCTAGGGAGGATGTGTCTGAGTTATGTTATCTCAGTGAGATAGCCTTGAAGTCTATCAATGATGAGATGGGTGCATATGATTCAAGGTAAAACTTGGCACAGATAAGGGAAGCCTGCATTCAGTGAAGATAATATCATCAACAAATGGAGTGATAAAGAGAATGGGTGGAGTAATAGCAAGGTACATGCACCAATGGACATCGGGTTAAATGTATTCTCTTAATTGGTTTTTATGAAGTTAATGTTAACTTCAATTAAGCTTAATCAATATTAACATTGATATTTTTCCAATAATCACCATTCTGATTATAGAGGGATGACCCTCAAGCCTAGCATATGTTTTTTAGGGGGGAGGGGGAAGGGGGCCTAAAAAATGAAAGTGCGCATGATAGGTTGCCTCACAAATGAATATTTCAATTCTTACTCTGACTATGTATTATATGCACTCTAGTTTATTCCTCATACCTTTATTTCAACCCTGCCATTATATATTTTGATAGTGTTGTATATTATTATTGCATATAGGCTTTTGGTGGAGACAAGTTGGCATAGTCATAGGCATGTATGGACCATGTTTAGGAGGTATGATAATTACTTCTTATTTACTAAAATCGACAAGTTTATTCTTCATGTTGGTGTCTTATTCTTGCATTTTGTCAAGATTTCTAAACTGCGCATTTTCAAATGCAGGTGTCCAGGTTGACATGCATATACATCCATTCATGTGGTTGATCGCTTCCACTTATTTATCCATTTTCAAAGGCTTAATGACCATGATATGAACATTGATATTGCTTTACAGCTACTGCCTTGGACACTATTATTTATATACATACATTTTGGCACAATATGTAGGACATGTATGATGTGTGGTCATACATATTATTTGGACATGAGATTTAAATACAAGTGTTTCATTTCTAGTTTCTATTGGATATGTAGTTTTTTATTTATGTATGATTTAAGCAATGGTTTGGTGGTTAATTTGAATTTATCGATGTATTGCACAATCATGCATGGTTTAATGATGCAATGTCTTCCCATGTACTCATCAAATATTTTTTATTTGTATGGTATGTATACCTTATTCTCCTTTCATTCTGTCACATGTTGGTGACAAAGTGCACATGTTTGCATGTCTCTATGTCTTTATAAAAGTAATCATGATGGGAAGGTGTACAATATAATATTTGTATGCATGGATTGTCTCTCTAACATTCCTTTGTCTAATATCACGTGTTTATATGTTCAGGCAATCAACACAACAACTATCGATGTCTATGCCCTACAGTTTAAGGCAGGGGAGGAGGGGTGAGAAGGAATGGGGCAACACTCTAGTACATTACAATGACCATGCCATAGGTAAAGATTTCATACTCCAATAGAATGATTTAATTGTTTTCATTTAAGTTAGAAAACTTTGTGTCTGTAAGGAAATTATTCATAATAGAAAAAAATTGGATGTTCTTAGCTTTTGAATATTCTGATGGACCCTCGTTTATGTCTATCTTTTTTTAGCTTTTCAATGTTGAAAATATTTAATGTTATCATTGACTTTCATGTGTATTTTTTTTAGACAAAGTCCCAAATCTAGAAGAGAATATCCTTAACACATGAGAATATCATTAACAATTTAAATAGAGTAAGAGACCCAATGTGAAAGTATAGATAAGGTAATATAGAGAAACATATAAGACCAACAACATTGCCAAAAATAGATTAATATTTATAAATTATTGACAAAAGAAAAGAAAATTGTTTTTAATTTTGCTACAACACAATTTTGAAGAATGAACAAATTAAAAGGGTTCAATGTATTGGTGCAAAATTAAATTTACATGTAAATTGATCCATGATCTTAAAAAAAAAATATGAATTGAATGCAGAAAAAGAGAAGATCACATGTAGAAGAGCACATTTTAAATATATATCATGGTCTGCGAGTCAACAAAACAACTTTACATTTAATATATGAATATTGTTTATATTATAATCTAGAAAAATAAAGCAGTACATATGTTATCTACCCAAGTGTTCTAAATCTCCCAACAATGAACGACTTTGATAAATATTTTATTCACATAAATAATTTATAGTGACACTAAGAGTATCACAAAACCAGCTATAGATAGACTTCAATTATATTTGAAATTTAAAATAAAAACATACAACTATTTTTCAATATACAACTACATCATAGTTACATAATTTACAAGTCATCATATTAAACTGGACTAACACTATATTGTTAGTTAATATATTATCCTTTTGACCAGCCAATTCAGGATCTCTCTTCAACAACAAAGTCCTTCAAGAAACGGTTTCAATCTAAATTTAATATAATTTTGAGTGCCTTGGCTTCAATTTGATCAAGGAATGTAGAAATAAATATATATGTGTGAGCATCAATACAAATATATCTAAATAATTTTCTTGAGTTGAGAGATGGAAGTTACAAATAGGTTGTTGGTAGAGTTGAGTATTAAATAGAGTATATTTTCACAGTTTATGATATAATGAAGAATATTTTTGAAAAAAAATATTTAGAAAATGTTTAATCAATGTTTCGGATCATGGTAATAGAACATGGATATAGATCTATAGTGAGGAGGAGATTTGAAAACAAATATTTTAGAGTTGTTCAACAAGATAGAGTAGGGCTCAGGTCTGAGTTATTGTAGAGAGATTACGGTCTGTACAATTCTTCTTATGAAAGTAATTTTGGCCTTCATCCATAGATTCAGAATGGGTTTCTATGCCTCTATACCAATTATTCCAATGCTAATGATGATCTTAATACAGATAAAAATAGTAAGAGCCCATCTGAATAGGCTATGGAGGAGATGCAAAGATTGGTAAAATTATACATGGGAGAAGAATTGAGCATTACAACTACAGGTCATAGTCTAGGTGCCTCCTTGGCACTCCTGAGTGTTTATCAAATTGGAGAAAAGTTATTAGCATTAAATAGTTTAGGTTTCAATTACAATATACCTATGACAATGTTTTCCTTTGGAGGCCCCAGAGTTGGAAACCTCAATTTTAAAGAAAGGATGGAGAAGATTGGTGTGAAAGCATTGAGAATAGTGAATACCCATGATGTGATACCCAAATTTCTTGGCATTGTTTTGAATGAATGGATGCATAGAAAACTATTTGATGGATTAAGAGCAAGTGGATTAATGGAAAAGATATACAATCATGTGGGAAGCGAGTTGAGGATTAATCACTTACATTCTCTTTATCTTAAACACAATGCAAATGTGAGTTGTTGCCATAATTTGGAGGCTCATTTGCATTTAGTGGATGCTTTTCAAATCTCGATTGTTCCATTTCATTCAAATGCAAAAAGGGATCATTATCTTATTAATAAGACTTGTAATTTCCTAAGAGATGAACTTATGGTGCTTGAAAACTAGATGCCATTGTCAGATAATTATAGTCCCATTTTTAGTTCCAAAACTAGTTATGTGAATAATTTATATACAAATTAAAACTCTTGTAAATCCATTTTTGATACCATGGAGATTGGACACCAAGCTACCATTGAATTACAATGTCAATGCTTAAAGACTCTTCATCTTTACCATAAGTTAAATCCAGGCAAGGGAACAGGGTAGAACAGGGCTTAGGTCTGAGTTATTGTAGAAATATGATGTTAGAGATCTATAGCCATTTTGTGTTCAAAACTTGTCGAGGTCATGAGATGGAGGATCCAAACGTGGGGAAGATCTAATGTAATAAATAAAATGTTACAAACAAAATTTTGGTGTAACTAAAATAAACAAAATGTTAATAGAGACAAACACCTGAACGAAATATTAACATGAAGAATGTGTCACTCGAACTAGCCAAGCTCGAACACAAGCAGAGAAGCAGAGGAAATTATGGGTGAAAAAATTAGGGTAAAAGTGCATGCTAGTTGTTTTTGGGGCTAATTTGAAGTTACGATCTTTTTTGCCACCCAATGTTAGGGTTAACTGTGGTGACCTCAAACTACGTTAAATAATGGTAACCATGTTTAACTTGCGTTAACCATGTTTGGTTGTTTAACTGTGGTAACATCATCGAATTTAACCTGTGGTAACTAGAGGTCGATGACCAGGCCTCGATGATCAGTGAAGATGAGCACACATTGGGAGTTATCACGTATTAGGTAAGCTCATCAGTATTCATCTGAATGTATTTTTTCTTCAAAATTAATTACACTTCATTTTATTTTCCTTAACAATGAGATTTCATAGCTCTTCAAAACAAAATAAAGGGAGTTCATCCCAAACATTTGTTTAATTTGTGTCATACAAGTAAGATAATAGAATTAGAATATTTTTATTTTTATAATGTAAATGAGAAAAAAGATTGTTGTTCAAAACTTCCACTCCTAAAGTCTTTCATTTTTATTAAATTTTACGGTGAAAAATGTGGGTTATAATGGAAACTTTGATCAGTAACAAAGTTTAGTAAATAAAATATGAACTTTCCTTCAAATAAAACTCTTAAATTTAATAGGAATAATGAAACATTATAATTGATTTTTCATATTACTTTTAAAAGAAAAAATACATTCAAAATAACAAGAGAATAGGACCAACTAATATAGAAAAAAGCAAAAAAAAAAAAACTAACAATAAACTAAATCAATCAATTCATCCCTACACACCAAATCTATTAACAAAGTCTTCAAAATAATTAATATATTCAAAATAAGTTGAATAAATAAAAGACTTCCTACAACTAACATATATTAGAAAAAAAGGAATAAAAGGGATATCGCATCAACCCATAAGCCATGATAAAGCCATACAACCCTGTTTCCTCAAACTAAGAAACTGCCACCAATAAATATTTTATCATTTCTCTATCTAGAAAGTACAAATATAACACCTTGGTAACATCTTCAAGTACCAACATCTTGAAGACTACCCATTTGAAAAGAAGAAATTGTAAAAACACGGTGTTGTTAATATATGAGTTAATGACGCAGCGTCTACAAAAAATTTGAGGGTTTCCCTCTTAAAAGATCTAAATTATTAGCAAAAACCATCGATCATCACATAAATTCAAATTGTTATTATTTTTTAATTAAAAATTAGTATATTGATAATAAAAAGGTGATAATTTTTTTGCTTATAAACTTGGTTATATGCCTCTAATTGCAAAAAGTAATAATAAAATAAAATAAAATATATTAAAAACATAAAATATTCTCATTTTTAGACTTCAATTAACTTTGATTGTTTAGTGACAATAAAAATATAATAAATTTATGGCAGCTTTTTCAAAATGACTTTGTAGGGATATATTGAGTGTATGTGACTTGAGTGTTGGCCAATATGAGTCTTGATTTTTTTGGCCCCAGGGTCTTGTTGACTTTGTATTTATCTAATAGATAGTGTTTGGCCTAAAAATGTTATTAATTTCTTTATTAGAAGAAAAAATGGAACAATTAAAGACAACCAATTTTTTTATTATATTGGAGTAATCAAAATTAATCAATTAATTTATTCTTTTATGATATTGGAGTAATAAAAACTAATCAATTAATTTACTATCGAAAAAATAGGACAACCAAACACAACCAACAATTTGAACATAAATTATTTTTGTACAAATTTATTTACTTAATAAATACATTACAAAAAAAAATATCATAATATTGTAAATATTCTATTTTATTTTTATTTAATTTTAAAAAAGTTATATATTTGATTTTTTATTTTGTTAAGATTTTATTTATCTTTTTTAAAATTTATTATTTCAAAAATAAATTTATAACAAAATCCTGACGAAAATAAATAAATAAAATAATAATTCTAATTGGTATGCATTTCTCGTTGAGCTACAAATAATCAAAACATATCTGAAATCATAGAAACAAACACCTTAAATACCAATACGGATCAAACCTTAAACTGATCTTTGCAAATTCTTTTTTTCAATATTTCTCAACCAAATTCATAATATTTGGATATTGATATATAAAAGTGATGGCACAACTTATAAAATGTCATGAAAATCGTCCCCGCCGGCCGCCGACCGTCCAATGCATCTGACTGTCCCAATAAATTTGTGCAACGGTAGCCGCTCGGCCATCGACCAGTTGAGGCAAAGCTACGTCATGGGCGGCGACTGGCGGGTCGATGAGGCATCAGTTACAACGGCTTTTGTTCTTTATTCATCCTTTGCGAATGTAAGTCAAGTATATTTTACATCTTTGATTTCTTCCGTTGATATTTTTTGATGATAAGGGTCAAAAGAACAACCCTTTGTCTCTAGATTACGTCGTTGAAATATTAAAAAAAAAAAATTAATATTATTTATCTGGATAGGGGTAATATAAGTATTGATAATTTTTGAGTTGGGGCGTATTAATAAAAAGGTTGATTTAAATTTTGATATTTATTTAAGTGTTAACATATTATGATTATCATGAAAATGAAGTCCAAATCGGTAAAATGGATGTCTTCTTTGGAATAATAACGCTGAATTTTGAGAGACCTGTCATAACTCAAACAAAGAAGTATTTTTGATTCTCAAGGGTATATTTCCATTCAAATGTAATAACCATCAAGCTGAAAAATGATTCTTTTAAATTGGTTTTAAGAATTAACGGTAATTAGTTTTTAGTCATCTTAATTTTTTAAGGAGTCGTCTTTATCTAATTTTATAAGTAACCTCAAGATTATCTATGCAAATTAAGAAAACCAAGTAGGTACTATAGGTACATGCCTTGAGAAATTTAGATTCTCTTTTTGGTCATTTTTTTTATTTGTGAATATTTTTGTATTAATTTGTAAATGTAATTACATAACTGCTCATATGAGTGTCCCTAAATTTTGGATTTAAAAGGCCAATAAGAAATGTAGTGAGTAGTATAGTCTTGTGCAAATCTTCAACCACACAATGCTCATTTTTTGATATTTTTCAAGCTCATAAAATTAATTCAAGTTTCTTTTAGGCACAAGGTTCAGAGGATGGAACAAGTTGAAGCTATAGAATAAGCAAAGGCAAAAAGGGGTTCAACAATTCTAAGTAGCATAAAAGCTCTACATTAGAAGAACTTAATTCAATTTTACCAAGTAGTTATTGTAGGTATATGCTTTGAGAAATTTAATTTATCTCCACCATTTAAATTGAGTTGATGTTGTTTGCACTAGAGGCATCTATTGTTCCTTATAAGAAAAGCAATATGGTTTTGGAATTGCTTTTCATTTCGATTATAATTTACTATTTTTTTGTGATTACATTGATGTAAATTTTAAATCTAAATCTAATCTTTAACATGTTCCTTTTTTTGTTACTCCAAAATAATAAACAAGAACATGGCATAGGTAAATGTTAATGTTCTTTACTCCTCTAAGGTCTACACCCTTTTGTAAGGTAAACAGGGTCTTTCATATCTATGTAGGAATGATGAAATTTTAGAATTAGTGGTAACTAGTAATGTTGTTGCCCAAAGTTCATTTAGGGATTTTGTCAAATAGTTTGTGTGCATCCTCCAATCTCCTATTGTTGGTAGATCCTTTCAAAAAAAAAAATGGTGACAAAAGAATTACTTCATACCATACCATTCACAGAAACACCATTTTACCTCTCTTCTAATGCATTGTGCTCAACGTCTATTATGCATCATCTATTGTGGACAATAAGATTTTTATTTATTTATTTTGAAATCAAATTAATATACATGAGAGAAATCCACCGCCCCTATGATGTAAATGTGTTTACACCTTAATGTCATCCAACCCATCCCGTTTGTTATTTTAAATTTCCATATATCTATGAGACATAACCTAAACCACTAAGCATGGTTGGTTTCTCTCATAAATCCTTTAAAATATCAAAGTTTCTCTTGTGGTTGATATAAACAAAACTCTAAAATATTTACCCAAGTGAATTTTTAGAAGGCAACTCTTTGTAAATCTCTAACAAAAACATATGGTCATGCTTTCTAGAATGTTGTTTTGAATTGGTTAAAATATTAGGGAGATGAGTGAAACATTAAAGACACCAACCATGCTTACCCTGTGATGAATAAAGTCTAAGGACATTAGTGGCCTTGACATTTGATAGTTGGCTTGGTGTCCTCGTGCAAGTAGGCCAACACTCTTGTTATGTCAATTGCTATCTTCTACCACTTGGTCCATCATCCAGCACAAGGAGGAGACAAACGCTGATAAATGGTGCCCAAGAAAAGTGGTAATGGCAATGAACCAAAGCGTAACAGGGAAGGTGAGAGGGTACGAGATTTGAAAATGATGATTTCATATTGCAACAATAATAAAAGTAATGTCATTGACAGGGGTGTTATGAAGCCCATAAATGACAAATCGACTAAATTTAATCGAATAATAAAAACGTTAATGAGAGTACCTAAATAAAAATTAACACCTAACATAACGGTCCACACTAAATGTCCAGCAAGTTACACTTGGTACAAGTTCTCTCATTTTATTTTATTTTAAATTTAAAAATATTTAATAAATACTCATAAACTACAATGAAGACGTAACAATAGAAAGGCAATTTCTTTGTATGTCAATTCAGTGGCATCGTACAAAATCTACATCCCAAACTACATCCTTTGTTATTGGGTCACTATGGCGTACGAGGTCCCACAGAAAAGACAAATATCCCCCAATTTAGCCTAAATCCAAATGAGATATTTTTTATATTTATTAAATAAAATGTTAGATGTTTGCGTCCAACGAGCCACACCGTTGCACGTGGAGGCAAGCAAGAGATGGTGCCGTGAAGAAAGCATTAAAATTTCGTGCCGGGCACTTCCATGGATTGCGTGTAAAACCCAAAGAATTTTGCCTTTCCACAAAACCGTTGAACATTCAGATCTATATAGAGAGGAAGTTGCTTCAGTTGGGAATGATTTGGAGATTGCTGAGTAATTTACTAGCAATGAGGATCGAGAAGCAAATGAAGGCAGGAGAGGAATGGATTCGAGGTGGGATTATAGGAGGAGGGGCTTTTGGTACAGTCAGTCTTGGCATAAGTAAATCCAATGCCCACCTCTTTGCTGTCAAGTCCACCACTTCGTCTATTTCTTCTCTGGAGAATGAATACAACATTCTCAAGTCTTTGGACTCTCCATACATCGTGCAGTGCCTCGGGAAGGAATACACCCCTCAGAACGGTGCGGGTGTTCACAACTTGTTCATGGAGTACATGCCAGGCCGTAGTATAGGGGACCTCTTGACTAAATTTGGGGGGCAGTTGGACGAGTCTGTGATCAGATCCTACACCCGTGACATCCTACGCGGTATCTGGTACCTCCACAGTCAGGGGATTGTGCACTGTGATATCAAGGGGAAGAACATTCTTGTGGGTTCCAAGGGTGTCAAGCTTGCTGACCTTGGGTCTGCTAAAAGGATTGGAAGTGATGATGACAAAGAGGAGGGTTGGCAACTGAAGGGCACCCCACTGTGGATGGCTCCTGAGGTGGTGAACCAGGTGGAGCAGGGGCCTGCTTCTGATATTTGGTCTCTAGGTTGCACTGTGCTGGAGACGGCCACTGGGAAACCTCCCTGGGGCAGCAATTTGCATCCCTTGACTGCAATGTATAGGATTGGTTTCACACAGGAGCTTCCTGAGATGCCTCAGTCTCTATCAACTCAAGGGCAGGATTTTGTGGAGAAATGCTTAAGAAGGGATCCTAGGCAGAGGTGGAGCAGTGAACAGTTGTTGGGCCATCCTTTTCTCAGTAAGGAAGGCTCCCCTGTCCTAAAGGAAGTCCTGCTCATGGGACCTCAACACCCGATTAGGCCTATGGATTTGGGCAAGCGGAATTCTTACTCTTCTACTGATTCCTCTGGTGTTACCATCTTGGTATTGCCCAGGAATGTGTCATCTGACAGTCAGACAGAGGCAGGGGCATGCGACGAAGAAGAAAAAAAGGGCTGCCAGAAAAGCCCTTCTCCCAGAGACCGGATTCTGCATTTGGCAGGAGGTGAATTTAAGGGAATTGTAGAGCGGGCGGACAGTTGGTGTGCGAGTCCCCCTGGTCAGTGGATTGTTGTGAGGTCCCCCAAACACGAGCCCTTAAACTCATACGATCCTTTTCCAGAGTTCACTAATGGCTTATTTTCCAAGGAGGTTCTTTCTGTCCAGACTCCACAGGTGGATTACATCGCAATTACAGACCGTAATGATTGTGCCAAAAAAGTGAGCGCCCACTCACAGGGCGATGGATTTTCTTGCAGCATAGTGGCTGAACAAATTGAATTTATAGTTTCTAAAGTTGAGCACGGCAGTCAATTGCTTAAAGATTTCTCCAGGAGCATGGATATTAGTAACTCTTGCTGTTGGAGAATAGGGACAGACATGTTTGAGAGTGGGTTCTCGTCCGAAGAAGTGGTTATTGACACTCAGATCACGGCAAATTACTGCCCCCGTCGTCTAATATGCTCTCAAAATTGTTCTACTACATTGAAGATTAAAGTCTTTTTAAGTTGCAATGGCAGAATGTATTCATTTGAATGTAATTTTTCTTCAAAAGTAATTACACTTCATTTTACTTGCGTAACAATGAGATTTTATAGTTCTTCAGAGCAAAATAAAGGGAGCTGTTACCAAACATTTGTTTGATTTGTGCCATACAAGTAACATAATAGAGTTAGAATATTTATTATTTTTATAATATAAATGAGTTCAAACCCGGTATTCCAAAAATCATTTATTAAATTTTATAGAGAAAAGTGTAGGTTATAGTAATTATTAACTGAAATCAAATGCATCTGACTATCCCGTGAACCCCCGTATAAATTTGTTCAATGGTAGTCGCCCGGCCATCGACCGGTTGAGGCAAAGCTACGTCATTGGCGGCGACCAGTGGGAAGATGAGGCACCAGTTACAACTAGCTTTTGTTCTTTATTCACACCTTGCGAATGTATGTCAACTATATTTTATATCTTTTATTTATTCGTTGATATTTTTGGATGAAGTAGCTTTGTCTTTATATCTTTGTTGCGTTGGTTAAACTTGCTTTATATCTATGTTCTGCTGTTCGAGAACTTTATTGTATGCAGATGTTCCAATGTTCAAAAAATAAATAATAATTATTACTTTAATAGTTATGTGTCTAGGTGTAATACAATTATGGGTGATTATTGAGTTGACACATTGGTGTGAGATCTTAATAAAAAGGTAGATTTTAAATTTAATATTTATTTGATTGTTATAGAGAGTTTTTTGTGTTTAGAAAAAATAATAAAAAATGATGGTATTTTGGAGATACAATGAAATTTGGAGTTGCTTGTTTTTTCTTTGATAGATTTTTTTGAGCTCGATATTGACATATTTACCCTTAAATAATTGATTCTTTAAATTACATAGATATTGACATATTTAGCCTTAAATAATTGATTATAACAATTTGAGTAAGCATATGCTTAAATCAATTTTTTTTTTTTAGTTATGTTGTCTTGACTATTGACTTTATTCTAAAAAATCATTTAAAGATCAAATATGGATATCTATATGGTCTTTGAAGATTTATATCTCAATAAATGATATTGCAAGCCATCATCCTCACCAATTATACTACAATTATTTTAATTATATTTATAGTTTGATATGTATAAATATTTTTCAATATAACTTACTAAACAAATTATTCATTAACATGTTATGATTATAGTAAAAAAATACCAACATATACATAAAACATTTAATCAACCAAACCACAAATTTTCACTATCAAAATATACATTAACATGTATTAATTAATTGTTTAAAATGAGACCTTTTTTTAAAACTTTCATTAAACTAGAGCTAAGGAGGCCATCAATTCAACTGAGGTCACTTTTAATCAACATTTAATCAACAATTTTTTGAGTAAGCATATGCTTAAATCAAATTTTTTTTTTTTAGTTATGTTGTCTTGACTATTGACTTTATTCTAAGAAATCATTTAAAGATCAAATATGGATCTCTATATGGTCTTTGAAGATTTCTATCTCAATAAATGATATTGCAAGCCATCATCCTCACCAATTATACTACAATTATTTTAATTATATTTATAATTTGATATGTATAAATATTTTTCAATATAACTTACTAAACAAATTATTCATTAACATGTTATGATTATAGTAAAAAAATACCAACATATACATAAAACATTTAATCAACCAAACCACAAATTTTCACTATCAAAATATACATTAACATGTATTAATTAATTGTTTAAAATGAGACCTTTTTTTAAAACTTTCATTGAACTAGAGCTAAGGTGGCCATCAATTCAACTGAGGTCACTTTGAGGCCATATTGAGACTTGCACCCTATTTATTCCCTTCTTTCAATCCATACAAAGAATTAAACCTTCATCATCATCTTACCAATTAGACTTTGTCCTCTTTGGCTCAAAATTTAAATATCAAATTATGACTTGTGTGAATAAAAAAAGTTGAGAGCCAAAAAAAATATGTTATTAAAAATAAATGGTTTATGAATTAAAAAGGTGAGTACCTTTTTTAAATAGGTGCACATTTTTTAAGGATATTTGTCGAGTTTAAATTTGAATTGGTTTGGCTTAATAAATCTAATCGACATGTGCCTATATAATATTAAGGTTACACATCTTTTTTTTTAAGAAGGAAATGAATGAAATTTAAGAAAAAGAAAAGCAAAAGGACGCATGTCATATACAATGCAAATGTTGTACATCATATTTTTTATATAGGAAGTGTGCCCTATGCATTTGAAAGAGCGCACACCTTTTATATTGTATTTTAATTTTTTATTTATTTAATTATATAAGCTCTATTTTTAATAAAATAAATATTTCAAGTATATGTTTACGTTTACTTTATATTACATTTTATATTCGTATATTTTAAATTTATTTTACTAAATATAAGAAATTAGGACCATTATAGATCTTTTAAAATCAGTTTATGTATTGAAAAGTTTAAATATTAATTAACATGCCACAATATGATATTCTAAGAACCCCAATTTCAATTGGTACAATTATCAAAATTATTCATCATATTTAGACAAAATAGTGTAATATAATTATGAATATGTAATAAAAAGTAGATAATTTTATACAAACTTTCATGAAAATTGAAGTCTTAACTCTTTAAATAATGTGTTAATTTAATTTTTCAATATATTGTGATTTGATTTCTATCATTGAAAACAAAATAAATAATCTTATTTTTATTATAGAAATGATGTTATACAATTTTAGTAGAATTATTAAAGACATGGTTAAAAACATGCAAGTGATGGATGAGATCATATACCCTTTTCTTCATTTACAACCATCAATTTTAGATGAGATCATACACCTTTTTATCCCAACAAAATAATCAATTGTGGATGATATCATACACTGTTTTATTCACTTACAATCATCAATTAGAGATGATATGATACACCTTCTTCTCTAATTATAAAGAGAACACAAATGTTCTTACTAAAAATGAGTTGTCCTTGTATGAGTCTTCTTATGTCATGTTAATGACCAAAATAAAAATGTTTTCCAATCTAATGGGTCATTTTATGATTTGTTCTAATGCAAACAATTATTTAAGCACATCAATGTTTGCATCTTAGTTTAAGTGATTGTCGCATGCTAGATTCAAATTCAATTTTGTCTGTGTTGAGAATAACATTTGACACTAATGTGTGTCAGAGGAAAATAAACGCAAAATTAATGTAGGTTTTCCTTTTTTGGTAAATTTCCCTACTAAGTTAAATGTGCATTAGTTGTAGCATCCTCCCATGCTTCTTCAAAACTAATCAATTTTTTTTAACGTAATTACTCATTTGCAAAGAATATGAGCCCAGTGCTCAACAAACACATCCACTTGTAGTTCACATTAATATGAAACAACAACATTGTACTTTAATTTATAAATAATCCTTTTAGATTAATATAGATGGGATTGTTGAGTTAGTCCCGGTTCATCTTGAGCATGCGCTGAGTTATAATCCTAAGATATGTGGGTTATGGGCCTTCAAGAGACAATTCCTCTTAAGCCACTCAAAAACTAAAACAACCCATACTGATCAATATCATAACAAGGTAAGTGTTGGTATTTAATGCACCCACACCTACATCTTAGTTGCCTATATGTTGGCTTATGCCTACTTCATAAGTAAAATAAGGGTTATTGTAGTTCTCTGATAATATAGAGAGTGATATCAGATATAAATCTTCCTTAAACTTGAGGCCACTAATTATATCAACATATAATTTTAATTAATTTTCCTCCACACTTAGTTTTCATCCTTAATTTAAATGTATATAAACTATATTCATGCAACTCTATTATGAAGTCACTGCAATTCACTAAGAGCTCGTACCACTAATTAAGACATCATGATCTACTAATTACATGAACACCAACTGTTGTCAATCATAATATTAACGTGAAATACCCATTTAATATTTATTATATATCTATGAGAACATAATTGACAATTCACCGTAAATCTAAAATAAAAGAGTCCACATTTTATATCTCAATAATTCTATACTATCAAATACATAAGGCTTACCTCAAATCTACCGCATAAATGTAACATTCTAAAATTATGACCCGTGACATGCCATGATCATCGATGGTCTTGATTTTAACCGATCACCAAATCAATCTTCCCTTATGCCAAAGACCTTTATTATCATATTTGAGATAAAACGATAACAATCAACCCTAACCGTGTGGCTGCCTAATTACTATGGTGTAAATGGCATAGTATGTGGCCTATGACATGATCGAAGGATTGAACCGTCAACATGTTATTTGCACCTTTAATGATTATCGTATTTACATGGCCATAATTCCATTAAAGCATTAACATAACCTTTAATACTCCATTGTGTACACAACATACACACAACCACTAAACAATCAATGTTGTGCACTCACCAAACGATACCACAAACTTTCTCATGATCTAAAAATCATCACTGTGTGGAATTATAAATTAATTCAAGGAGTCTATGGGCCAAATTCGTTTTGTGTTCGAGGCAAAAGTTAGTGAGTACACGGATATTCGATTTCCAATAGCATTAAATCATTTTATTTTGGGTATGTGGAATGTGTTTTATCTTCCTTTGGTTTTACATACATATTTAAATTGTATTCATATATTTAGTGGAGGTAATTTTGTCAAATAAAAGAAATTGTACATCATTAAATTATGATTTTTTATTATTTACTAACAGTTGTTTTTATGGTATAAAAAAGTCAAATGTTAGATAAAAGTAGTTTATATTTAGTTTATTATAATGATAAAATATTTTAATTTTTTGATTAAATATTTATATTTGTTTTTCATTATTTTATAAATTTATTTTATTTTAAATAGTGTAATTTAATTATCAATTTCTTTAATATTTTTTTGTTAAAATATATATAATATATATTATAATTTTTATATATATTGAAAATTTATTATTGTATATATTATATACTTTATATAAATATTAGATTTTATAATTTATATTTTAATATTATATCAGTTTTTATAATGTATACTAATAATGAAATTGTTGAAACTATAAAATGTATTGTGTGTAACAATAGTTATAAATATCTATTTCTTTTTTATTGTATATAACATTAATTACAAAGCTAGAGTTCTTATGATTGGTGTGGAAAAAGTAATTATGTCAATCGTTTCTCTTCTGATTTTCGAAGGTTTACATATTTACTGTTTTTCATTCTTGCAAAGCATTCAAAGAGAAATGTTGGAGAGATATATGTCACTGATTGAACATACTCTTGATACGACAATAAATGTTAAGCCTTGACGATCAATGTCTTCAATGTCAATTGTTGGTTTATTGAGTGTCATTCCTTGTGCTTTGTGTATGGTTAGAGCCCATGTCATTTTTATAGGCATCTGCTGATGATTACTTCATGTAATAAGAGCAATCGGTAAATGTGTAAGATACTATGCATCCTATGAGGAACCATAGTATTTTTTAGATGCAACAATTGCATATATGGGTAGGAAAGGTGGCTTTGAATCTGAGTTGTAGACGATGTCAACAATTTTTTCAATAGCTCCATTAACTAACCTTACTTTCACCCATAGATTGGATGTTAACATAATATTTTGTTTCTTACATAGAAGCACAACTAGCTCAAGTTGAGTATTGTTGTGGTTAGATGTATTTGTTTGTCGGCTTTGTTCGGCTCTACGTAAAGCAATTAGAATATTTAATGATTTTTGACATTTACTTATTATGCATCATTGCCAATATATTTGTTGCATACAAATGTGTAGAGATTTTAAAATCTTTTTGTTCTTTCAGAGGTATGAATGATGTTGATCTTGACATGAGCATATTTCAATCTTCTTCTATTGGGCTTGCATCTCTGATGTTAGTTAACAAATTTTTGAATAGTATTTATTTTTCTATACATCCCTGTTGGCAAAAAAATGTTTTTAATGTAGCAACTATATCAAATGTTTGTCATAATGTGTAACCAAAAGATCTACTTGCATAAATTAGAATGTCATTTATAGGTGGGAGCTATCCCAGGTCTCCAATGAGTATAATTGAGTAACTGCCAAAGTCTTTGTTATTTTGATAAGGAAATGTTTCATGCAATCAATTATTTATCTTACTAAGCATCTTTGGCCCTATAAAACTCATTTCATCTATGAGCACATATTGAATGTGTCTCATTTCTTCTTGAAATGTTGTTAACGTTTGTCCTTCCAATGGTTTCTTTTCTTAGATAGGGATATGAAGTGTTGAATGTATTGTCGATGCATTTATGTTAAATGTTGCAACAACAATTGGAGAAATAAGAAATAGGGGAGACTTTATTTTTCCTGGAAGCTTATCTAGGGTGTGTTTGATTATGCTTATCAAGTAAGATTTACCTGTCCCTATTGTTCCTTGTACAATCATTCAAAATGGTGTACATTGTGGATTTTTTGAGCATGTTGGTGAAGTATGTTAAAGGCTATCTGGCGAGTACTTGACACCTCATATGATATTGGTTTGCTGCTACACTTAATGTTTACATCTTTTGAAAATGCACGTTGTGAATCTATGAATTATTGTGCAGTTATGTGTAGGTTGACCAAGATATCTGAATGATTTTGGTTGTGTCTATTGTCAAATAATGGATTCTGAGCATGTTAATGTCATCTAGCTCAGTGTTCTAGATGGGTGTGTACGAGATAAGATTTCCCACTCGTGTATTTCCATGCCCTGTTGTAGATGTTATTCATTATCACTTTCATCATTACTTATCTTGACATTGTTATTTTTTTTTGTAGGTATTCGCTCAGTATGCCATGAGTTAGTTAAGAGTGCCTATCCTTTGAAATTGACAAAGTTTTTTTCTAAATTATGAACAAATGCCAACAAGAAGAATAAATACTTCCAGAAATGTAGAACCTATTAATATAGTAGTGTGAATAATTACGTAAAGACTGAAATATCCTTTGATCAACCATTTGTTTGTGTTTGTCAGACCTTGGTCCAATTATCAAGTGAATAGTATATTTTTTGAAACTTTGGGTGAAAAACATAGTGAATTGCATTTTTAGTAAATCCTTTTTATTTTATTTTTAACAAATCATTTAGTTGTTTATACAATATACCTATTAAATAAGTAAGTTAAGGCAAATAAAAAAAGACCCCTCCTCCTACATTGTTTGATAAATAAATTAACAAACACCGAAAAGGTTGTCAAATACATAAACCTTAGGAGGTTGTGAACATATGCAAAAATACAATAATATATGATAAAAATATATTATATGTGTATAATAATTTAATAATATTAAAGATATAAAATAATATAATTATATTATAATGTTCTATATTTATATTGTCATTGCATTTTTATATTTTATAAGTATATATCTAATATTTAATATATACAATAAATATATTATACTATATAATATTTATATATATTATATAATTAATATAATATTAAATATTACTATACTATTTTATATAATTATCATTTATAAATATATATCTATATTTATGTCATATATACAATAAATATACTATAATATATAATATTTATATATACTATATAATTAATATAATATATTAAATATTATTATTTTATTTTATCACTTAACTATCATATAATCTCCCCCTTCTAGTGGTGATAAATAATTCATAAGTGATTTTATTAAGATATACCTATCTTTAAATAAGTAGCATCCCACACTTTTTTATTTTGAAAAATTATTAATAAATTATTATTATAAAAATATTTCAAAAATATTAATATATTATAATTTTTGCGAACCTCAATTTTTTTAAAGAAAGCATTGAATGTCGACCTCATGAAAATAAATACATAATATCGTGGACACATTTGCAATGGCGAAATCATTCTTTAAACACTAGGATGACATGCTGGAAGACAGGTATCAATAAATAGAAAAACCCTAATTTTAGCCTTCAAACCCTAGCAAGACACAAATATGATATACTCTGCCTGACGTCCATGCCAATGTTTTTCTTTGCCTAATAGATAACAGAAAGAATTAGACGAGATTTAGTCTCTTTAATTATTTCAACTACAGAGGACTTCCTTTACCATGAAGGCCAAAGCGATGTCTACGCGAAGAGGGTCATCGACATGAGTGCACCAGCAAGGGTATAATTATTGAATAACAACGCCATACATGAAGTCTCTGGCCTTTCGAAACTAATGCTTGACTCAAATGTTAAAATAACTCGTTGCTTTCCAACAAAATGTGGGCACAAACATCCGAATCATTGAACATCTCTACAGCCTCGTCAAAGGGCACAAATACCTTGTTTTGAGCACCTAATCTATGTTTGCAGGATCAACAGTCAAAATTAAGCCACATTTTCAACTACGGTCTTGTATTGTGAGGGATTTTTTTATAAAAATAATATTGTATTATTACTATATTATTTATATATATATATTCTGCAGAGTAATGAAGAACTGGAGAAATCCTTTCAAATGCTTTGTTGATCTTCCAACATTCTTCAATTAATTTGTCCACTACCACAAATCTTCAGTTTTAGTTTTCCATCAATTGACAGATTTTTTTGTATGGAAGTAGATGGGTAATGTGATGTAGATCTCAACTTGCATAATTCAACAATTTGATCATTTGGGTTTGTACATAAGGCCATAAAATGAACATGGTGTGTTGATTTTTCTTTGTTATCCCATCTATCAGTTTGCTTAACAAGTGTTGTTTTCATTAACTGTGGTTAAACTAAAATTTAAGAGACAAGACTCATAGATTTGTGATTTTGTAGTTAGTATTTTGACTAATGGATAAAAATCTGTCCGTGTCAACAGATTGGAACTTCTTCAGAAAGAGAGCCTATGGAATGATGTCAAAGCATATGGCAGTGTGTAGGATTTTGGCAATTACCCTGCTTCTCCTTTTGGCTAGAGTTTTGGGCCTTCTTCACCCTCTACAGGATCACGGGTCAATAGGAATGTAGATAAAGGTTTGTACAAGAATGAACTTGAGATGATCATAGATTTGTAACGGACCAACCTGCCAATCAGCAATTTGTCAAATCACATGCCAACATTTGAATGGGTCCAAATAAAATATTTTTTATTTTGTCTCTTGTGAAATGAATTTGGTGGCTTTGCCCCACTGTATAAGCCCCTGGTTAATTATATTTCTTCTCTATATTGTGAGTTCCAAATCAAATCAAAATAATTACCTTTATTCATTAATAGATTCATACACATAGGCATGGTATATCCTATGAATAAGGAGTTTAACCTTATCATGTATTTAATTAATACAATTCCTATTTCATAGGTATAAGTTGTTATTACAACTTATCATGTATATACAAAATTAATATATCTTAAAATATTCAATAATCCCTCATCTAGTGTAGATATTAAAAGAGTTGTCCAGAATCAAATATCCATGACCAGTGATTGCAGAGCGAACACACACAACTGTTGAATCAAGAAATCTAGAAGAGAGCAAAAAATGAACACAATGTATTCAATAATGGAGATGAACTGCTTATACAAAGATGAAGTTCATATCTTTCATAGCTCTCAAAGCTGTCACAACTCACAACTAAGAATCTTGATGAATCTAAGCTCACTGAATGAAGAATACAAAATGAGAGAGGTATTTATAGGTTGGAAAGATAGTGAAACCTTACATTCGAATGAATGTGGTACTAATCTTCCTAAATGACCTCTAGAGCCCTAAGCAAGCTAATGTAGTCGTTTAGCCAAAACCAGTAGGGAAAAGACCTACACCAACACCCCGTCGCCCCCGCCCCCCTTCACCTCCCCTCTCTCCCCCCCCACCCCATAATCATAGCTTCGGTAGGTGATGATATAAAAAATGGGTCCCAACAACAAGACCTGATGAGACACCCATGTACAATTAAATCTCTCATAAATTAGAGAAAAGGAGAAAATATGTAGGAAAAACTCCCCTTAAAAAGAGAGACATAGAAGAAGTGAAGAAGCTAGAAGGCACCCATGAAGATGATGCTGAATCAATCAACACTCCAACTACATGGTGATGATCCCCAATATCCTACAAAACATGAAGGAAATGTGCCTCCACATAAAAGAGAGAGAATATAAATGCAGAATGTCACATGGTGAATGTTGTAGTAGGTCCCTCTGTAACAAATGTTGTCTCTTCCTTTCAAAAAGAAACCCTAAGCTATCAAACTATTGAATTTCCACTCAAGTGGAATATGTGTAGGAATCAGGATGTAGATCTCTGAAAAAATGTTGAAATGTCTCCCTGCTAGTGCTCGAATGTGCCAAAGTCTAATCAGATATCACATGACTAACTGTAGAATATGGTAATGAAGAAGCATACAATGAAGGAGAGAGAATAGCCAAAGAAGAAGATAGATATGGAACATTCGCTAAAAAAATGTCCATAGAAGGAGTGGATCATGACTCACCAACTGAAGAAGGAAAGTCCATAGGAAGAGATGAGTCATCGATGCGAACAATAGGTGTACTCATACAATAAATAGTGAAGTCCTCTAAAGTGCAAGTCTATGAAGGCTTTGAAAGAGCAACAATCTGCATAGGAATAAATGTAGAATCTGTAATAGGATAACTGAGGTTTGGTAGAATCTCATCCTATGGTGGGGGCTCGATAAAAGGAAGAGCACTGTCTATCATGGATGTGTCATCACAAGAAATAAAAGTAGGAGGTGAGAGTACAACTATCTCAGAAGAGACGATGGGCAGTGGAGGAGGAGGTGTGACGTAAGTCTCAGCTAGATATCTGAAAAGAGACTATAGAATGCTCCAAACAATGCATGGACACTTTGTATGTTTCACATGAAAATGAAAAACCATGGAAACATATAGTAATAGAGTGGAAAAAACTGTGTCACAAGTATTAGCCCACTTATTGAACTGAACAAGATCAGTGGGTGCAAGAATTTATCCATATAGAAATGGAATACGATTCTTGCACGTGAACAAGTATTCCATGTAAGCATGCCATGAAACATAGGTGTCCTTCATAAGAAGGATCACTGGAGATGAAACAACTCTCTTCATCTGGAGTAATAGTGTACGCTCTGGAGATGAACTTTAGATATGTCAAAAATGAGTCCAATCAAGTGAGCAATCTGTGCACAAGTGATAATCCACGCTCAAATAGACATCAGGCTATGTTGATGATGCATCTAGGAATACAAGAGTAATTTGTGCAAGTAGTCACTAAATGGGGACAAGTAACGATACAAAAAATTAAATGTGCACAAGAAAGAGTGTAGGGCCCACAATCAACCTCCCCAAGACAATCAATAGTGACCCCCCTATGTTTACAATAACAAGGCACGCTCAAGGAATAATTAATATGTGTTTATGATTGAATACTAGTGCACGCTCTAAGTATGAATGTCAAAATTAACCAAAATGGGTCCACACAAGTAAGAGCAATCAGTGCATGAGTGAAAAAATATGTCTCAATGAATAGACATCTGACTCAGTTGATAATGCATCCAAAAATGTGAGCAATTAGTGCAATATCCATTAAATTGGCATAAATAAAAACTACTAATAGGGCAAGCAGGAGGACATCAAAATCTATTGATAATGCATATGTATGAGGAGAAGTAAATGTGTAAACTAGTCAGGTAGCCCCACCAAATTTTGGAACTTTATAATTCAATATGTTTTATAATGAAAATGGGATAGCTATGTGGAAAATTGAAAAATACACACTTTTTCAAATGACAACACTCAATTTTGAGTTACTGTTTGCAAGATATTAACAAAACAAATTCTCGTTAATAGCCAGTTTTTTAAAAAAATTGCACTAAATGATTAAAATACTCATGATGCTAAGGTGTTACCTAGCCTTCCAGCTAGTCATTGGAACTAGCACTGAACCATTGACTTCCTTAAGCCAATGAAAGTCAAAAAAATATTTGCCCAATCACCCTTACATGAACTTTTCTGAAAAGGTCACTTACAAAGTGTTTTAATAAAAAAATTGAAAAGCTATTTCAAATAAAAATAAAACATGCTTTTCTCTTTAATTGTTTTAGGGAAATTTTAGGTTTAGATTTGAGTTTGCAAAAGAGAATAAAGACTAGTATAGCACTGCCAATGTGCCCACAAGTCTGCAAAGAGAAGAAATCAAGAACGACACCCACTAGAGTGGCACCACCAATGTTCATCCATTGTTTTGCAAAAGGATGGCTTTATGGAGGCCGTTGAGAACTTGAGGGGAATGGTGAGCAGAGAAGGATTTGAGATACATGCAAATAGCATCAAATGCATGGTATTCACCCACCCACACAACCAAAAACATCCCTTTAAAGCATGTGCAGTGACTAGATGCTTGGATTTTACCACATATCAAACATACTTTAATCTCAATGTCATTTAGAGGGAAACAAAAAATGTAGCGATGTCAAGAGCAACAACACTTTCCAAGTCTGATCTGACTATGCATGGACCAACATGCAAACCAAGAAAACAAGGCAAATATATGTCCACTGAAATGCCATAATGGAAAAGTGTCAGGCAAATAACCAGAATGCCAGACAAAGGATCTCCCAACTTAATAGATTTGAAAGAATAAAAATCTTCAACATAGATTTGTAAATGCCAATGGAAAAGGATGCCAGACTAGTTTTTTAAAGCTGTAGGCTTCCAAATCATACAAATCCAATGCCAAGCATAACAACCTCTGCTGAAAAATGAGATGCCACAGTCTAAAATACCAACTGAGTAAAAAACATGAGACCAACATGTAGATTAGATTATAGACCAAAAGTGATAGATCTTGTAGCAATGAAAGGCAAAATGATGCCTATCTTAGCAGATCTCAGATAAGCGAAAAAGGACACCAAAGATCTAAAAAATAATGATAATGTATTTAAAGCATATCCAATGTAGAATGCTACATAAAAGAACTTGCATGTTCAACAACAACCATCTAGGTCATCAAAACTGCTCTTTAAATCCATCAAAACAAGTTTGTCTTGCAATCTTTGTGTGGAAAAAATGCTACAGGACATCATAACCACGCCAAAAATAGATCCCATCAAATTTTTAGATTGAAAATATGCAAAGCCATGGATGATGTTGAATACAAGGAAAAAACTCCCTCACATAGTCTAGGAAATAGTTTGGTGATCTCTTTCCTTGTCTATCATAGTGGGTTCCAGATCTAGAAATATCTCATAGGGTATATGCTTCCCTAAAGACGTCTCATTGAAGGAGGTGTTGAAGGCATCTTTTCTAAGATTCTTGTAGATGTGAACCATAAACCCATCCTTCTCGATGCCATGAAAGTGTTCTAAGAATACCAAATCAGATCCTTGATGTCAAAAATGATATATAATGGCTGAATAAAGGTTACCTAGATCTGCACAAAGTGTGATGCCAAAGGCACAAAGGTTAGATCTGAAATAAATGCCACATCAATATGGATCTTAGCAACTGATTTCAATGTCACTTCACATATATCACAATAAAGATAAAGGACAACACCAAGGCTAGGAAGAATTATTAGATCTAAAAAACAAATATGAGACAAAAAAATGCCTCCTTTTGTTATGCTTAGATATAGTATTTTCCTTTCTCCAACGCATTTGCTTAGATCTTAAATATGAAATGCCACTGCTGTAAAGAATATGATGGAGAATACAAAATAGAAAACTACTCAAGATTTCAATAATGAACAACAATAAATAATGGTGTTTGATACAAGATACCCAGATCTCTGATACCACAAAAGAGTTATATAGAATCTGACGTCCAAGACTAGTGACTGCATAGTGAACACACACAACTATTGAATAGAAAAATATAAAAGAGAGTAGAAATTGAACAAAATGTATTCAATAATGGAGATGAAATGATTATGTAAAGAGATGAAGTTTACAACTCTCACGGCTCTTAAAGTTGTCACAACTCACAACTAAGAAGCTCGATGAATCTAGGCTCACTAAATGAAGAACACAAAGGGAGAGAGGTATTTATAGGTTGGAGAGATAGTGAAACCCCACTTTTTAGTGAATGTGGTACTGATTTTCCTAAATGATCTCTAGAGCCCTAATCAAGTTAATGAAGCTGTGTAGTCAAAATGCATAGGAAAAAATCCTACACCAATAGATATAGGGAGAAAAACACTGATCAAGAATTGAAATGGACATATACTTGACACATGATGATGAATATGAACTCGTAGACCATAGACATTGACCTATCAACCGATCCATGGGAACTCATCACTGAACTGATATAAGTAGTAGGCAAGGTCTCTCTAAAACTTTAAGGAACAAATTCTACTATATTACATGTGGCATGGACTGTTAGTGTAGTTTTCTTATTCCATTTAATATTTTTTCCCTACACATGTTTATTTAGCTTGTTTAGGTGTTTATTAGGTCAATGGTAAAGATAATCCTACATTCATAAGGATGTGTGATCATGTCTATCTTCTAGTTATATATGTACCTTTCCTAAATATTTTATGACTATTGAAGAATAATGATGGTAATATTGATATTTCAAATTTTAGATTGTTATGTAAAGAGTTTCTTTTTCCTCATGTTTGATTTTACTTCTATAATAGTTAATTTCTTAGTACATCTGATCCTATCTAGTCTTGATCCTCAATTATGGCCCACTTTGACATGATATCAAAGCATTTCTGAAAGTTGGATGCCATTGTTCTTGTTTTGAAATCTTGAATTTTAGCTTTCATGTCACATATCTACCATTTATTGATCTAGCACATTGAATATTCTCTCAATTTTTACTCTTCTACTAGGGCGCTCTGTTGATCTAGATTCAAAAAAAGAATAAGGGAAAGATGCATCTTGTTGGCCATTTAAAATATGGTAGGTTTTCATGAAAAATGACTTGTGCCATTAGATTCATAAGGTGTCAAAATCCTAAGATTGACTATAAACACAACTAGTTTCTTGTTAGTCAATTTCGGCCATGTTTGGAGGGTTTGAAGGCATTTTATTGAATTCATTCAAATTCATACCATCTGGATCTTCAAGGGAAAACATATTTATAGTTTTATTGAGATCCTTAGTGGGTCTTTGGTACATTTTCCATAACTATACTAGATCTGGAGATTATGGACTTGGTAAAAAAAACGTATCTACATGCGTAAATCAGAGCTATAACCCTTGCTTGCACCTATTAGAACTTTAGACTTCTCCAACACTTGTAGGTACTGATCCTATTTTTGATGACATAATTTGAACTACATCTATAGTCTCAAATCCTGACACTAAAATTTTTGATTGCTCTAACAACCCATAACTTCGATGCAAGAACTTCTAACTACTCTAATAGCCTCCAACTCTGATGCTGAAACTATCACTTACTTCAGTCTCGCACAATTAAGACATTAAAACTATCAAATGATTTAGCAGTCCACTGTCATCCTAAGCTTTACCCCTAGTCATATGGAAGTTTGTCCCTTGGTCACATCCAACCTAAGGGGGCCTAAATTTTCCATGAAAATTTGAGTTAAACATTTTTCACACCTAAAATTTATGCAAAGTGAAGATATCTTTTGCAAACAAGATATTCAAACTTTAAAAAAATTTAGCTGACAACTCCTTTTTAGGTGCATATTTTAAAGTGTGAGTTTTTTCGAGATCTTCACATTAGTGTTATTCTCGTGTATTGTAAAACTAATTCTCTATAGTTTTAGGGGGTTACACGTCCTTATATTTCTAGCACAATCAGTTCAAAATATGCCTAAGGACTATTTTAGATAATTTAAACTTATTCTCCCAAATTTGACTGGAGATAATGTTAGAAAAAGAATAATTTTCATATATTCAAAATAAATAAGACCAAGAGAAATGTAATAATTTGGATCTATTCCCCATGTATTGCATTGGAGAGAATTTATAACTGGAGATTTGCATATAATTTAGACTTATTCATAATAGTTTTTTTGGAGTTAGAGTACTAATAAGTCCAAATTATTTGAAATGGTCCCTACCTACTTAATGCAATAGATATGAATCAAGTTTTATTTCTTACTCTATTCATCTATCACAAGTGGAATGTCAAAATACAAATCCTCTTGAAGAGTAATGGTTTACACTAGATTATTATGGGTACAAAAATATAAGTGACATTGGATGCAGAGAAGATAAATTGGTAAAATAGAAGTGACAAAGCCTATGGTCTATTGTGCATGTTTATGTCTCTAGACTTGTTCATTCATATTTAATCTATAATTACTCCTAATCGAGTGTGAACCACATTGAAAACATTATTTAGGAAGTAGGCCATAATGAGGGGTAGTGAGTTATAGTATGAGCTCATCAGTTTAAGTCTAGGCAACTTTGACATTATATAAGACTTATTCACAAAATTCAAATCACTCAAGTTGCAGTTCAAACTACGTGGTATAGACAAAAAGGATGATTAATTGATTCTTTCCATCCTTGCCAAATTAGGTTCAGATTATTTTATCTTTGTTTCTACCTTCCATGCCATCCTTGGACAATTTTAGTGTTGACTTAACTTAAGAGTAATACAAGCTTATTGAAATGGGTTTACTAAAGTCCTCTAAATCACATGCCTTAATTATGAGTCATGACAAATAGAAGGCTTCCAGTAATAAGGAGAAGAAACATAACATTAAGGACCCAGAGTAAAAAAAGGGTAAAAAATATTATGCTAAATCTAAAACATCAAAATAATACTCTTTAGATGGGAAACCCAAGAAAGAGCGACTCATATGTGCCTACTGTAAGAAAATTGGGCATGATGAAACCAAGTGCATGAAGAATTTTATTAACCAACTAACAAAGATGCTTGAGAAGAAAAATATCAGTATCACTAATTCAGCCAATCAAAGTTCATTGGCACATATGTTTTCTTAGGCCAAAGATAGTAGAAATGGAAAATATAAGGGAAAAACACTTGTTTCAGTTTCATTCTAGCCTTCCACATGGGTAATTGATTATGGTGCCTCACACCACATAACTTCATCACATGATGTTTTTTCATCCTTGGAGCCTTATTTTTTGCCTTCCATCTTGTTGGGTAATGACACTTCTATAAAAGTTAGTGGGAGAGGATCTGTTGAAGTGAATGATGATAAATTTATGGATATTATACGTGTTCCCTCGCTATCCACCAATTTATTATCTATTTATCAGATCACTCACATCATTTTTAGGCATGTGAGTTGAGTTCACACCTAATTCAATGGTTATTAAGGAAGCAAATAGTGACTTTATGGTTGCATTTGGGAAAGCAAATCACTAGTCATGATTATATACTTTCTCACATTTTAATCCTAATCAACCCTCTACTACTTTGCTCAATCATTCATATAGGGTGAGTAAATTATGGCATGAGAGATTCAACCATCTCAATTATCTCTGCCTTAAGCAACTCAGTTATAATGATAGGGTTTCAGGGTTGCCACATGTTTCTTTTTCTGACGACATTTACCAGGGTTATATACTTGGTAAGCATCCTAAAGAGAAGTATACAAATTCAAATCATGGAGAGCTACACAAAAATTAGAGCTAGTTCATAGTGACATTATTGGACCATTTCTAGCTCTTTCATTCAACAAGACTAAATACATGCTTCCTTTCATAGACGACTTCTCGAGGTATACTTGGGTGTACTTTCTTAGGCATAAATATGAGGTCTTTGATCATTTTTAGGAATTAAAGGCATTTGTATAAAAATAGTTAGGTAAAGCTATCAAGATTTTGTGCACTAATAATGGTGGTGAGTATGTTAGTAATTGTTTTAAGTAATTATGCTCTTTAGAGGAGATTGAAATATAATGTATATATCTATTTAGTTCTCAACAAAATGGTGTTGTAGATCACAAGAATAAGTCCTTAAAGGAAATGGTCAACTATATGCTACACTCCAAGTCTCTTGCACCTCAATATTGGGTCGAGGCCATAAATGGTGCTTGTTATATCCAGAACTGAGTTCCTCATAAAAAATTGAAGGAAATCACTCCTTTTGAAGCATGGAACAGTTAAAAACCCATAGTTAATCACTTCCAAGTGTTTAGATCTCCTACTATGTCCCACATTTTAAAGAATAAATATAAGGCAATAGAACCTTAGAGTCAGCCTTACATCTTTGTTGGATATCCTGCAAGTGTTAAGGGACACAAGATCCTCTATCCCACCACTCATGAGTTGTTCATTGAGAGGATCATTCATTTTCAAGAGGGTCCTTTGGATTCCACACTCAACACTTCTCCCTCTTCCTTGGATGCATAAAAATTTGGTGACAATTTTGTTAATTCAGATCTACTTGAGCAACTTCTTGATGATATAGATTCTTATTCTAGTTCTAATGATGAGAGTATTGATGGGGACTCACCTCTTCCTTCTCCTATAATATATTCAAAAGATGAGCAATGGGATTTGGCTTTACTACAAGCTAAGTTTGCCTATAATAGTTATAAGAATAGACCAATAGGGAAATCACCATTTTATATTATTTATGGCAGAAATATGGGTATTTTATATTTGGTATGGTTACCAATTGTAGAGCGAGTTAGTGATGATGCATAAACATTTGAAGAGTACATACATCAATTGAAAGAATAAGTAATAAGAAAGTTACATGAAAGTAATCAAAATTATAAAGCAACAAAAGATGTAATGATAATAATGATAAAGTAAAAGGTATTTGAAGAATGAAATTTGATGATGGTGTATTCGAGAAAATAAATATTTTTCAAGGGAACATACAACAAGTTGAAGTACAAGAAAATTGGTACGTGTAAAACTATGAAAAAAGTCAATGATAATGCTTATGAGGTGAGTTTACCACAAAATGTTGATATCTCTCTAGTATTTAATGTTTCATATCTAAATGATTTTCATAGAGAATACGGTGAAGGGAAAAAATATGAAGAAGTGGATTGGAAGCAACATGTACCAAGGAAGAAGAAATAAAATATAGTACATGCTTTAGATAAGAAGACAATGAACATGAGATAAGGAAGCTATAACTGATAGTTGGTACAATAGGAAGGACTACAACATGAAGATAACACTTGAATTTTAGAATGGAAGTTGAAAATATTGACAAGAATTAACATCTTGGCAGGAATATAATCATGCCAACTTGTAGGAGCTGAGTTGTTTTCATCAAGAGGAGAATGATGTAGATACTTATCTTTTGGAGGTCATCACTTTTGACTTGTTAACCCAATTAAACTCTTATTCATGGAAAAATGAAGATAAAGGAAATAAGCATGCATCCATAACATGTTTCACTAGTTAGGGGTAATTCTAAGATGTTTATAGATCCATATAAGAGCATCTAAGGGTCTGTAATTGTATTCTAGTAGTTTTAGTCATGCTAAAAATAATGAAAACTCAGATAACTTTGGAACCGCACATGAACTTGGGTTGAAATTCGTCCAAGAGATTATGAAAAACAAGTTGTTATTTATAGTAGGGGCAGTCAACTCTAGGTAGTTCTTTTTTTTTTACATGTCAACTCTAACTTTGAGTTGAGGTTTATTTATAGACTTTTATGTAATGATTTTATCCATTCAAGTTGCATCAATAAAGATTATGGTTTCATGAAATTTTGGGTTTGTGTCTATTAATATATTTTTGCTTTGCTAGTCTTTGGTTTCATCACAGGACCTAGAGGATCTCACAAGCTAGCTCCTTCACCATGTTATCCCCGATGTTGGTGATAATTGTGATGTTGGTTCCTCACCACATGTTCTTCCAACCTTTGGTTGTGGGAACAAAAAGCAGTTTCTTAATGTCATTGGTCCTCTTATTCTATTGATGAAATAAAGTCAATCAAAGAGAATACAAACGTCCATGTTGGCCCCTTTCAGAAGTTGAGATTGATGAAAATTATTCTATTCATGCACAATAATATCATGAGATATATTGTGATTGGATATATACCTAATCTTTTTGTGGTAGATGATACAAGTGTGGGCTCAGCAATAGTTGAAGTTGGCATGCTATGGGTCCTAAATTTCCACATAATTATCCAAATTATTCCAAGATAGATAATCACAATAATCGTTGAAGACAAGGCAACAAAGATACCTTTGAAGTGTTATGGCATGTAAAAGATGATGTTTGAATGCCATGAAAGACAAGTTATCATCCACGGGCTCCACATCAATCCCAACATCAAAATTTTCTCATATGCATATCCTTCATATATGCCACATAGACACATGAATGAATAACAAGGACATTTTAATATTTGCTAAGCGTTGCACAATACAAACAGAGAAAACATTTTAGTATTTGTTGACCCTTTATGCCCGCAGGCAAAATGTCGGTCACCTTCTTCACCTGATATTTAATGCTAATCATTTTCGAGTTCAGCGAGTTCAGAGAGTTCATTTCATGCCTTGGTTCAAGTGTTTAGGCAGTTTCTGGTTCAATAGAGTCAAAAGCCTGACGCAAAGAAATAAAGAGCCGTCGGCAGTCCCACGCAACCCGCCAATATCAAAGGAAGAGGAAAGCCGCAGAGAAGCCAGCAGGCCCGATGATGTCCTACGTGGATGTCAAAGTTACAAGTATGAAATAGCCGTTTGCCTTCAAATGAAAAAGCGCAAACCATGGAAAAGAAGGGCCTGAATGTAGCAACCTGCCAGTATGTTTGCCCAAGGGGGCCGATGAGACAGAATTAAGACAAAATTGACAAAGCGACACGCAAGGAACGAGTAAGCAGTCTGTCCAAGTGGCAAGAAGTGGCGCCAATTTGAGAAGTGACTTCAGTAGGTGGAGTAGTCCCTGAGAATTTATCATGAAAGGC
The DNA here is from genome assembly GCA_037957365.1 of Torreya grandis. Taxonomy (NCBI): domain Eukaryota; kingdom Viridiplantae; phylum Streptophyta; class Pinopsida; order Cupressales; family Taxaceae; genus Torreya; species Torreya grandis. The sequence continues at coordinate 1,371,937 of JARHVA010001045.1, read as the reverse complement.
ACAAACAGTTGAGATAAGATTGGTTTTCCTCCATTTTTTATTAAATGGATTGATAAACCATGTAAGTCATCAAAAAGAGGACGGTTTTCGAGCAGACAAAAAGGCACAGTCCATTTAATTCCTTAAGCGACTTGTTCTTCCCTTGAAGGGACGCATATGCCACTTGTAAAAGGAGCGCCAAATGGCCTCCTTGCTTCTCCTATATATTACAAACTTGTTCATTTGTAATCATCTTCCACATTTTGTAAAGGGTGCAACTCTGCAAAAATTTCACCTAAATCAATACAAATGCAGTTTTTTACCTCCATTTGGATAGACATTTTTGTGTATGCATTGAATGTTTGCTTGTGTCCAGTCATTGTATTTTGATGATCTCACAGGTTCAACACCAGCAGACCTGCTGTCTACAAGGCGCCATTGTTGCAGCTGACAGGAGAAGAGCAGTATTTGGGAGTGAAGGAGCAGAAGAAATTAATTCGTAAGTGTGTGTTTCACAGCACCTTGGGTGACCTCTATTCTGGATTTTCCATTGAAGCCTCCCTGCTAGTTTCTTGGAGCCTGGTCCTTCTGCCAAGTGCGTAGTGTATGTATGCATTTGTCTGATTCTGAGAGTGGATGTGTGAAGGTCAACCTTTCATTTTGGTGCATCGCCTCTTTTAGAGTAGGTTGTTTATTTTTTGCATTCTTCTCCCTTTTCATCCCTCCTTATATTATACCTATACCTATATTTTGCACTGCCTAAAACAAACATGATGCATCAAAGGGAGCTAGCCCTTATTTAGAGACTCTCCTCTCCTGCTTCGCCATCCCACAGTCGAGAGAGGAGTTTCCATGTTGCGGGGAGAAGGCAGGAGCTAGGCCTCCTTGCCCCAAGTGCAATCTCCAGCGTCAACAGTTCTGGCACGCCCGGTGGGACACACAGTTTTCAATGAATTAAAGTTTCAGGATTGATGTTGGTCCTGTCACAGCAAATTTTATTTCTAGCATCTGGCAACTCTGAGTAAAATCAACTGGTTAAGCAGTTCTGGTACCATACCATCAAGAAATAGCATTTTGGTATGTATAATCCCATCATTTTAAGCTATGAACTCTATTTTTTTTGCCAGCAGGGCTATGATCCTTACCAGCATTATGCCGATCCTTATCACGCCCAATATGGCCAGTCTCAACCCTGCCACAAACTATATCACCCTTGTGCTCAGTCTTCTCAGTATGTCGCTTCTCCCACTCAACCCAATCTTTTTGCCAATTAACCAGTTTCTGCCTTCAAGTGAGCACTATTGGGATACAACAAATATGTAATTGATCTTAACACTAGAAAGGGGTATGGCCAAGATATTCCTGATCATATCGTCCATCAAGTGAGGAATGCACCGGATTAGGTTAAGAAAGAATGGGCTCCTATTGAAAGAGCGAATTGGCACAAGCTTTCAAATGAGATGCTGGATGTGAGCGATTTAATTGCATCTGTGGAGGAGAAGCTGAGTGTGCATGAGAGGCAGCCTTACCAAGTCTATCAACCTGCATACTCACTGCCCAAAGCATCATATCAGTCATATATAGCCCCTGTTCTTGAGCCAAGTCGAGCCTGTCAAAGTCTGTTCCCCAATCATGTCGAGGAGAGTTTCGAAACATCAAACATTGTGTTTAAGGCTAATCTTGATAGACAGATCGAGTTGGCAAACCTTCAGATGTAGCAGTCTATTTTGGCATCAAGGGAAGTAAAATCTAAGTCTTCGCTGCCTTCTCACATTATGGCCTCATCACCCCCAAAGGAGATGCCCAGTCCGAGTTTCTTGAGCTGGAATCAAGTGATTGAGTCACAGAACAGCAAGGGGGCAAAAGACATTGTCCAAGAGTGTGAGGTACAAGATGAGGTTAGTCCTTTTCAAATTCCCCCCGCCCTTCCTCAAGAAGCTCCTTGCATTTCACAGCAACCTTCATGTACTCCCCATCTCTATGGTGTTTCCCACGAGCTCCAAGAAGTACAAGGTGAGGATTATTTGGCTAAGTGGGTTGAGGAATTGGAAGCTAGGATGAGACTGCTTAGAGAAAGAATGATGGAGCTTTCAGACCCTGTAGAGGAGCCGACGCCAAAAGACACCCCTTCCACCAATCTACAAGCTAATTTCAATATTGATGAAGTGTTGGTAAAGTGGAGGGACGAAAATCAAGAAAATTTGGCCCAAAGTCTGCCCTCTCCTATTCTAGAGAAAACTCCCTCTTGTATGTCGAATCCTTTCTATCATATGGCGTTTGCTCATTCTGACGCATCCAATGCATCAATCAGTCCTGCCCTCAATCCCGTGCACCTAGCTTTCCAACATGCCTCTCTTCAAGCAGATTTCCCTATGCATGAGCAGACCCTCCCAATTATTCCCCAGCCTCCTCAAGACTTTCAACATGATCTCCAAATTCCAAGCTAGAAGGAGGAGCATCATGAACCAGCCCAGGAGCTTGAAAATGACAAAGCTGCTGCCTGCTCACAAAAGCAAGAGTCCAATCCTAGTATCATGAGTTGGAAGCAAACAGTTGAATCTTGGACCAGCAAGGAGGAGGAGGAGGAGGAGGAAGATTTGAGTCTAATTCTTGAAGAGGAAGAGGCTACTCCCGCCCCTGATAATGATTATGACTTCCAGGAAAGGCTTTTCCAGGAAGATTTGGATAGGCGAATTGCAGAATTGGAGTCTAGATCAAGTCTCCTCAGTGAACATGTGATGGATGTTTCAGACCAAATTGCAGATTCTGTGTTTGAATGTATTCCATCCATACACCTCCAAGAAAGCTATCAGGCCTTGCCTGATATGGATTTTGCTCAGTTTAGGACTGATCAGGGAGAATTCATGAGTGTAACTGAGGAGGAAATCGAGCAAAGTGACGTGGAGGAGCATGGGCAATCTCTTGTTCATGTTTTGAATAATTCATTTGAAGGCATTAAGGCAGGTTGTGCTACTCTCTAGGCAGGTTGTGAGCTGGTTAAAAATGAAAAAGGCAGCATTACCCCTCCAAGAGGTTGGTGAATCTGAAGATTTCTTCTTTGAAATCATCAAGGAAGATGGCCATACCATGGAACTTGAGCATGAGGCAGAGGAGAGCAAGCCAGTTAAGGGTGCGTATCAAGGGGCTTCTGGTGATGAGCTGACAGTAATTGACTTCTTGATGGGATGCACCAACCTGAAGGACCAACATTCAACAGGCTTCCAAGAACACACAGAGTACGTATACGTTGGAAGCATGTTTGAATCTCCCCTCGGGTACAAGCCAAATCAGGTGATAGGCAAGAGGAGCAGGTCACCAAATCTCCTTTTCATGCAGCTACTTGCCTTCCACTATAAGTCTTCTTTCCAGGAAGGGGACTTAAGAAGTTTTCCCTTTGATCCAGGAGGGAATCAAAAATACTTGGTTAACTGTATATAGTAGGTTGCTTTCAGTTTTCTTTCCTTGTTTCCCCTAAGTGCTGTTGCACAGGTAGCGTTTTTAGTCTTGTGTGTTTCCCTTTGCTTGGGGGGTAAAAACTTCATGTTTGATTCTCGAATCTTTCGAGTTGTTGCTATTTTTTTTAAAGCTGCATCTGACTCCACGCCCAATGGATTTTTAAGGCAACTGGATTCTAAGCATAGCAGGCATGCTTCCCCTGTGAGTCGCCAATTGTTGACCCATTTTGCCCGCAAGCAAAATGTCGGTCACCTTCTTCACCTGCTGTTTAATGCCAGTCATTTTTGGGTTCAGCGAGTTCAGAGAGTTCATTTCATGCCTTGGTTCAAGTGTTTAGGCAGTTTCTAGTTCAACAGAGTCAAAAGCCCGACGCAAAGCAACAAAGAGCCGTTGGCAGTCCCACGCAACCCACCAATAACAAAGGAAAAGGAAGGCCGCAGAGAAGCCAGCAGGCCCGATGACGTCCTACGTGGATGTCAAGTTTACAAGTATGAAATAGCCGTTTGCCTTCAAATGAAAAAGCGTGAACCATGGAAAAGAAGGGCCTGAATGTAGTGACTCGCCAGTTTGTTTGCCCAAGGGGGCCGATGAGACAGAATTAAGACAAAATTGACAAAGCGACACGCAAGAAATGAGTAAGCAGTCAGTCTAAGTGGCAAGAAGTGGCACCAATTTGAGAAGTGACTTCAGTAGGTGGAGCAGTCCCTGCGAATTTATCATGAAAGGCACAAACAGTTGAGATAAGATCGGTTTTCCTCTATTTTTTATTAAATGGATTGATAAACCGTGCAAGTCATCAAAAAGAGGACGGTTTTCAAGCAGACAAAATGTGCAGTCCATTTAATTCCTTGAGTAACTTGTTCTTCCCATGAAGGGACGCGTATGCCACTTGTAAAAGGAGTGCCAAATGGCCTCCTTGCTTCTCCTATATATTGCAAACTTGTTCATTTGTAATCATCTTCCACATTTTGTAAAGGGTGCAGCTCTGCAAAAATTTCACCTGGATCAATACAAATGCAGTTTTTTACCTCCATTTTGGATAGACATTTCTATGTATGCGTTGAATGTTTGCTTGTGTCCAATCATTGTCTTTTGATGCTCTCACAGGGTCAACACCAGCAGACCTGCTGTCTACAAGGCGCCATTGTTGCAGCTGACAGGAGAAGAGCAGTATTTGGGAGTGAAGGCGCAGAAGAAATTACTTCATAAGTGTGTGTTTCACAACACCTTGGGTGATATCTGTTTTGGATTTTCCATTGAAGCCTCCCTGCTAGTTTCTTGGAGCTTGGTCCTTCTGCCAAGTGCGTAGTGTATGTATGCATTTGTCTGATTCTGAGAGTGGATGTGTGAAAGTCAACCTTTCATTTTGGTGCATGGCCTCTTTTAGAGTAGGTTGTTTGTTTTCTGCATTTCTTCTCTCTTTTCATCTCCCCCTTATATTATACCTATACCTATATTTTGCACTGCCTGAAACAAACATGATGCATCAAAGGGAGCTAGCCCTTATCTAGAGACTCTCCTCTCCTGCTTCGCCGTCCCACAGGCGAGAGAGGAGTTTCCATGTTGTGGGGAGAAGACAGGAGCTAGGCCTCCTTGGCCCGGGTGCAATCTCCAGCGTCAACAGTATTTACACTTTAGAGTTTGAAAAAATGGTAACATAGAAAAATGTTTTTTTTTTTTTTTTTACAAATTACTCAGAACGTCTAAGATTCGAAAATGTTTGTAAGTAGGTAGAGATTGGAGGTATAAATCGAGAAAATTGAGCTAGTGAAATCGATAAGATTCTTGGGTTGTGCCATGCATCTGTGTAGAGTGATCCTGGAAATTAACCTCTTAACTAACTAAAGTTGGGCCGTCCACTTTTCAATAAGTAGTTATTGTCAAATTATTTAAATCCAACCAAATAAAAAATAAAAAATTAATTTATTTTTTATAACAAATATATTATAAAATTAATATCAAAACTAAAAAATATTAAAAAACATTAAGTAATTTCCATACATAAGACACAAAGATTACAATACTACCTGGGTAGTAAAAATTCTAATTAATGTGCATTTACCGTTAATGCTATATGGTAAACTCCCAATCAAACCACCTCAATAAAAAAGATACTAAAATCATAGAAAAGCCTTAATAATATAAAGTAAACTGCCAGTCATACCTCCGGAGTGTATGGAGGAAACCTTATCTTTCATTGATGTTTGCAAAATCTTTTTTCAATGTTTTTCCACCAAGTTTGGAATCTTTGGATATTAAGATATGAAAGCGATGGAAAATTTTATAAAATATAATGAAAATTGTCCACACCGGCCGCCGGCTGCCGTCCATTGCGTCTGACCTCTGTATAAATTTGCGCAATGGCAGCCGCCCGGCCACCGACCAGTTGAGGCAAAGCGGTGTTATAGGCGGCGACGGGTACAACCGCTTTTTGGTCTTTATTCACGCCTTGTGAATGTATTTTAAATCTTTTATATTTATTGATTAACAACTTTTTTCGTTGATATTTTTAGACGACAAAGATGCAAACAACGTGAAGAGGATAGTGCCTTTGATATGGAGGGTCACAAGTACCACCCTCAAATTTGCTTTATATTTTTGTTGAATTGGTTGAAAACTTTATTGTATATATATGTTTTTATGTTTTTTTTAATTTAAAATTATTATGCCACTTATGTTGATATGTTTAATGTGCATATGGATGAAATTTGAGTTGAAATGTAATAAAATGAGATGTTTAAAATTTAAAATTTGATATTTATTAATTGATCGTTACATACAGAGCTTGAAGTTTTTTTTTTTGTTTAGAAAAGATTTTTTTAAGCTCGATATAATTGTGCATCTAGATTGAGGCTATTTATGACTAATTATTAAAAAATTCGTAGAAAAATTAATAGAATCATTAATCATTGACATATAATAAATTTAAGATATGCACCTTAAAATTGATATGTGTGTGTGTGTGTGTGTGTGTTTCATATAAATATATCTAATATATTTGTACTAATTATTTTTTATTTTTATATATTTATGTTTGGGTCCTCTAAGTTATATAAATATCGACATCTATGCTTTTAAGTAGTTGATTATAATAATCATAGAAAACATGACAATTAGGTTCTCTTTTAGTTAAGTTATGATGACTACGAACTTCATATATCAAAATCTCTGTATTATATGTCTCTGAAGATTTGTACTTTGGTAGATGGCATTGCAAGTAATCATCCTCACTAATTGAACTACAAGTATTTCGAATGTATTTATAAATTTCAATAAAACTTAAAGAACAAACTATTCATTGATATTATAATCCTCACCAATTAAACTACAACCCTTTTGAGTGTATATATAATTTTCAAAAAAACTTATTAAACAAATTATTTGTTGAAATATTATAGTTATTGTGAAAAGCACCTACATGCACCTAGACCATTTAATCAACTAAACAAATTATTTTCACTATTGAATGTACATTGGCTTGTACAAATTTGTTGCTTTAAATGAGATTTTTTTCCCTTTCTTTGGACCAGAGCTAAGGTGGACATCAATTGAACTAAGGTTGCCCAAGACCATCTTGGGGTTTACACCTTACTTCTTCCCTTATTTCATTTCATACAAAGAATCAAACATTTGTCACTATCTCACTAATTGAACTTCGCTTTCTTTGGTTAAAAAATTAAATATCAAATTGTGATTTGCATGAATGCAAGAAGTTGGGGGACAAAAAAGTATTACTTCTGAAAAATTTGTTCACGATTTGAAAAGGATGAGTGCCCTTTCCAAAAGGGTGCACGCCTTTTGAAGAATTTTCTCCAAACCTATTGAATTAATTTGGCTTAAAAAGCATAAGAGTGTGTGCCTTATATAATGCAAAGGGTGCACATCCTTTTTAATATCTATTTTGAGTGGAAAAGAACAAAAAATCTAAAAAATAAAATAAAAAAACACATACCCTTTACAAAGGGTGTGTGTCATATGAAATATAAAGGTTGTACGCCCTATTTATTTCATACAAAGTGCACCCTATATAGTGTAAAGATATCAGACCTTTTATATTGCATTTGAAAATATATATTTTATGTTTACATATACTCTATGTTTAGTAAATTAAACATTTTCTTTATATTACATTTCATATTCTTATACTTTAAATTTATTTTACTACCTATAAAAAAATTAGAACCATTTTAAATCTTTTCAAATCAATTACAGAGTTTTAAAGTCTTAATATTAATTAAAATACCTTAATATAACATTCTAAAAACTCCAATCATAAATGATATGATTATCAAAACAATCATAAATGATATGATTATCAAAATTATTTATCGTTTGTAGACAAAATAGTGTAAATTGAATTGTGAATATGTAATTAGAAAAAGCATATAATTTTATATATTTTTTCATAAAAAGCAAACTCTTAAATCCTTAAGCAATGTGTTAATTCATTTTTGTAAAGTAATATAATTTAATACATAACACTAAAAATAAAATATTTAATTTCATTTTTATTATAAAATATGATGTTATATAATTTTAATAAAATTATTAAAAATATATTTATGATGAATGAAATCATATATACATTTCTCTATTTACAATTATAAATGAAATTATATACTTTTTCTCTATTTACAAGAATAAATTATAGATGAGATAATACACTTTATTAATCACTTACAGTCATCAATTAAAAATAAGATGATATACTTCTTCTCCATGTATAATCATCAAATAAAGAGCATATATATTTTCTTACTAAATTGTTTTTCTTATATGAGTCTTTTTGTGTCATGTTAAAGACTAAAAATGAAAATGTTTTCCAATTTAATTGGTCATTTTAAGATTGGTTCTAATGTAAAAAATGGTGTAAGCACATCAATTTTTGCATCTTTAATTAAGTGATTGTTATATATTAGATTCAAATTTAAATTTTTATGTTTTTGAAATAAAATGACATTAATGTATATAGGAGGAAAAAATATGTCAAATTATGGCTGCTTTTATTTTTATTTTTAGTAAATTTCTTTATTAAATGGTGTACCATGTATTATCTTCAACACTTTCCTATATTATTTTAAAATTTGATAATTATTTTATTTTGAATAATTTAATTTCACTTTTGTGAAATATATGAACCTATTTCTCAACAAACACATCAACTTGTTGTTCACATCAATATGAAAAAATACTATTGTACTTTCATCTATAACTAATATTATCATATTAATATAGATGAGATTATTGAGTTAGTATTAATTAATTTTTAGCACATGATAAGTTATGATCCTTGGACTTCTAAGTTACGAGCCTTCAAGAGAAGAGTCCTTTTAATCCATTCAAAAACTAAAATAACTCATATTGATTGAGATAACAAAAAATTAATTGCCGTTCTCTGATATGCCCACACCCACTCCCCATGTTGCCCACATGTCAGTGCATGCCTACTCCACATGTAAAATAAAAGCTATTATCATTTTTTGAAAACCCAAAATTTGATATTGAGTATAAATTCTCTATAAACTTGAAGCCACTGATTAAATCAACATATAATTATAATTAATTTTCCTTCACAATTAATTATCATCTTTAATTTAAATATACATAAACTATATTCATAAAACCTCATTATAAATCCACTACAATTTATTAAAGTCTTGAACCAGCCGATCATACATAAAAAATGGCCAATATTACATTATAGATTAAAATGACCCTAATACATATATGTAGCTATCACCACCAATTCCTTCAAAAATGCAACCCAATTTAAATTAGGTTCCATAATATAACGCATCCACGGACTTCCAAAATTCACGAAATTTAACAATAAAATAAGTATCAAATTCAAAACCAAAATAAAAGAGTCCACTAATTATACAACCACCAACTATTGCCGACCAAAATATTGACACAATGTACCCATTTAATATTTATCGCATATCCATGTGACCACAATCAATAGTCCACCATAAGTCTCAAATATAATAAGACACGTTTTATATTTCAAATCCATGCTATGGAGCACATAAAACTTGATATAACTCCTAACACATGAATGTGAGGCTTTAAGATCAAGACGTGCCATGATCATAGAGGGTATCGATTTCAACCAATCACTAAAACAATTTTCCCTTATTCTAAAGACAACGAGACAACGATCACGCCTTTCCACATGGCTGCCAAGTTGACAATGGTGTAAACGACATATTATGTGGCCTATGACATGACAAAAGATCTAAACCATCCACGCATCTTTGCATTTTTGGTGGTTATCATGTTTACGTGGAAAAACTATAATTAAAACATCAACATAACCTTTAAAACTTTTATTGTGGACGTGATCCAACTCTGAGATGGATTCCATACAATCACGCATCCGCAAACTTACGAAATTCAGTTTTCGAATAAACACAACATCACTTAGATGCAATACACGTGGCCCCAAAATAATCAATATCATACACCCAACAGACGATACCACAAACTTCCCTATCTATTTTTTAATAGAGCCACCATATATCCACGCAACCCAAGTTTTTCAAGTGACTAACATATACAAGTGGCTACATTGTATAACAAGGGCAAGCTATGCCAAGTCCCGTAGGAGCTCCTCATGTCAAAGGTTAGTTGTATAAATTTTACATTTGGTAATTATGGATGGTTTAACTCTAAGAGATATTTTAGAGTGAATCCTGTTGTTGAATGGAAGAATAAAAATCTGAGATTGGGAGCAGACATGTTTATATGAATATAAAGAAAGAAAAAAAACAAAGTAACTATAACCCACAATCACACTTCGAATTAATGTGGTTGTCATGTGTAGACTATGAGCGTATGGTTGTTGACATTGAAACTAAACTTGTCAATTAAATCAGCTATTGCAGATTAAACAAGTTAACATATTAATAATTAACCACAAACCTCTACTAATGGTTGTTGGGCTTGAGTTGGAGCCTCACAAACCATAAGCCAGTCTTTAGAGTGAACCCTGTTCAATGAAAGTATACAAATTTGAGATTAGGAGTAGACACATTTATATGATTATAAAGAAAAGAAACAAAGCAACTATAACCCACAATCACACTTCGATTTTTTTTTGTAAAACGTGTTTTTACATGAAAGTTATGCTCATTCTTTTATTGTTTGCAGTAGGTTAAATCGTGCATTGTCATAAATAGTAGACTTTATCTTTAACCAAACTCTTTCAATATGAACATTTTCAAATCAATTTACAAGCAATGCATACTCCAGAATTTAGAGTTTACAAAACATAACTCATCTAAATCAATATACATTCTTGTGGTATATATGATTCTACAACTATACTAATTCAAAATGCCCAAGGCCCAATATACATACAATGTGTTGCTTCATGACACCAACATTCTAATTCTACCAACCTTGCCTTGATAGAGGAAAATAGCCTTGAAATTTAAACAACCTGCTCAAAAAATCATTTCTTACTTAAAGTCTAAAGTTGCGCTTGAACCAGAACAAGAGGCACCTGCAATAGAGAAAATTTAAAAAGCTAACTCAAAAAATTATTTCTTGCTTGAAGTCTCAAGTTGTGCTTGAATTTGCTATCTTGATTTTCGGCTGAAAGTAAAATTAGAGTTGCACTCAGATTATTGGCCTACAACATTTGGAGAACATTGCTTAGGCTTTTGCAAAACACTCTCTTCAAATGTCTTGTCCAAAAGACAAGTCCCTTATTATGCGTCCTGAGGCAAAGCCATTGTGAGGGCAAATATTAGCTGATAAAGCATTGCATTAGCATGGAAATTGAAGTTTTGGCCTTCAACTTCAAGCCATTGTTCAACTAGAGTCCTCTCCTCCAATGTCTTGCCCAAAAGACAAGTCCCCTCTTCTGCATATTTCTCAACATAGCACCTTATGATAGCCCTTGACTCTCTGCATACCCATCACACAATTTATATGAGTATTTAAGAGTTATAAAAGCAATTGCAAATATACAAATATTACCTATAAACACACGGTGCAAACATCTAGCACTTTATCCAACTTTTCTGCACTATGGGCCAATTTGTAGAGTACTTTGTTTATTTTATGTGTTATAGTTATACTAGCTCTATTTCAGCCCTCCAAAGACACTTGCGAGATGGGCAAATCTGTTGGTCCCAGTTTCATGAGTACTTTGTCCGACAGAGGCTTAGCCAATCATTATTGTTGCAAATGCAGAACAATTTTACTATTTGTTATTGGAGAGTAAACTCTAAAGTGTCATTGTATTTCCTTTGGTTTTGTACCTGCGTGTCCCTCTCCTTTTTTCGAGACAATTGTGGCAGTCTATTTCTTAGGTCGACAAGCGTTGTAGGCCAACACATGTAAGAAGACTCCAACAAGTTTTGGAATACGTCGGCCCATCCAAAGTGAAGCATTTGGTTTTGTTCAAATTATAGGCACATCAATGAATTTGTCTAACTATTATGAACTTGGCATTCAGCAAAATCAATGGCCATAATGCAATTTGTGTATGTGTTTAGATAGAGCTACCTATGTCATTAGTGCCAAGAGCCATGCTTCTACAGGGTTCATTTTCCTTTACACTTATTATATATTAAAAACCATGGATCATCTTTATTCCAAATTAACTAACATTGTAAAGTCGAGAGTAAAAAGTTACAAACCGTTTCAAAATAGTTTTTTCATGTTCTCGAGAACAAACAAGAAAAGTTTTATGATCCACTAATGTCAGTTAGCATTTAGACAGTTTGATGCTTATAAATAGTCTTTGCCATAAATAAAGAACCAACATAGATTATTTGGCTTGAAAATCAGGGTAAATTTAGTTTTGGACTTCCAATTTCTTAACAGATTTTGGCCTTTGGAAACATGAATATCATTAACTTACCTTATCCTATGATTATATTATAGATGTTTAAACATGGCTGTTATTTCTGAAAAGCAATGCATAATCTGTGAGGGGACATTCGACTCATCTGAAGCTCATTTGGTGCTTCTCTTAGATCTTGTGCCTGTACAAAGTTTGCTAGATGAAAAAAACATATATGTTCATGTCAAACTTTAACAGAAAATAAATGAGAAACAATCCAGAATATAGTTCTGCAAATATGAATCTTTAAGTACAAAGCTACACTTACCAAAATGTATAGCAGAAGTAAAAGGTATTGTCACTCTCCCATGTTTGGAAGTGATGATTTTCATCTTGTTCCCGCATTGATGAGTTGAAGCTGCCACTGCAGAAGAGACCAAAATTGTAACAATTCTTTTTTATGTTGTTTCCAATTGATTGGCCGAGTTGTATAAAGTAAGACAAACTAGCAATACTTCAAAGAAAAGCTATAGAATAGAGTAAAATCATAAATTACATGTCTGAAATTAGCAAAGCATCAGTGAAATATAATTCAACCAATTAGTTTGGACAAATTAAGGACATCCTAATATCGAGATATCTCACAGATTCTATTATTTTTAGACATGGTGGATTGACCTTCGTCAAGACCTAGAGCATTGAATTGGTCTGCGTTATTGGAGCAAGGCCTATTGGGCTAATAGCTGCAACAGAGCTGAAGGGAAAAGAAACACACCAAATTATTCGACTACATATCTTGAAGAAGGCTTGCAATCATTGGAAGGATTAAAATATGCGGATTTACCTTATACATTTCTTGAGGAAAGCCATAGAAATCATAAATTGTGTTTTTTTGGCTGACAATGTTGACAGAGGGTGCAAAAATATCCCAACGACCAGAAATGACCAATATGGCCTTAGGCTTCTGTGGTAGGACTCTATCCCAATTCAACAAAAAATGCCTTGCAGGAAGGTCCTCTATGACTAAAGTGGGCGATCCATGGGAAATGAAGTATGTATTCATCCTCCGCATTTGTATATGTTATTGTAAAACATAAGTGTAGTAATACACCACAATATCCATAAGCCATTGATTAAATATATTCTTGATTACAACACTCTTGCTTAAGTCATAGAGCTCACTATATAGAAGAAATAGGATAGTTTCTTGAAGCCCATATAGCTTTGTGAGTTGCATACTTAGTTTCCAGATTGTTGAAGATATTTATTTATTAGGACATAAAGTATCTGCTCAAATCTCTTATGCAAGTTCGCAATGTGCACTCTCCACAAGATGAGTAGTGATTGAAGTTCATCTACACTAAAACCTATGAAGGCCCAGTGGCTTAGTGTTAGGATGAGGTCCCATGGAGGGTTCTACCCCTCCGACTTTTTCTGCAGTAGGGATCGCATAAAAAGTTTAACATAGAGAGCAGGTATAAAATGAATCTCTACCTCAAAATATGGAATGCTTATTTTCTTGGCCATGAGCCATTAATGTCACTGAAACAAGGAGGCTGTAAAATTGGCCACGAACCTTGGAAAGAGGGAGCTGGAAACTTTCAGCACCTGCTCATATTTTTTAGGCACATTCATAAAGAACTACGAGGTGAACTTGATGGGTCCTAAGATTGAATCAGTCACTGGTCCATGTTTTCCTACAATATATACAAGGACATGGATGTGAAAAATTGCCTCATCTCACTTGGAGCAAGATCTAAAAGTGTTCACAGCCGAAAAAGGAGACAATGAAAGCTAACATATTTCTAATTGTCCTATTGCAAATAATTCTCCAAAGTACAAGCATAATGTGAATTATTCAAAATGTTTTCTACACAAAAAGAGATGAACAAAATTCCAACAAAACTGGATTTGCAGAAGCTGTCATTAATTTTTTCTCAAAACCCTCGCAAAACAAAAATAAAATAAGCAAAAGAATAAAATACAGCTGTCTTTTTAGCAATGCAAATATTTAAAATAGACAGGAACTAAAGCAATAGGGATTTGCAAAAAAAAGCAAATTACATAGATAAAAAATGCACCCTGTCACACGAAGAAGAATGCATTCTTGCAGACCTAGAGTTTGAAAATGAATAACGCCAATTTCCTGTAGGCATCGCCTAATTCTACAATGAGAAACCACTGCTCAACAGCAGGGGCGTCGCCCACCCCATCCAAAGAAAAAAGATGACCATTATCACAATTACCACCAAGTTATCATGACTGCCTCGATTTCAAAAATAGGGTTCTGACAACAGATTAAATGCCTTGAGCTATGGAAATCCGTTCATAACATCCACTTTCCTCAACGAATGAAAAAATGATAGATAATATTTTTTGTTAAACATTTTGTAAGTTACCTTACCCAAAGACTTACATAGTGTAAGCACACAAATTATCAATATCTGATTGACTGAAACATCGAACAATAATCATCAATTGAGTAAAGTTGAAAATAATAATCCCCCTTCGAGACTAATAAACAAGCATCCGAGTGCCTCCATATAATAAAATTATATTCAGCTCTTTATTCATTTTGAGAGGGTTTCCATATCCCGTGGCCTCACAACATTAAGTGTTTATTGCTTATACATTTGGCCAAGTTTGACAGTCATGCATACCTAAAAATAAATAAGCCATGGTCTAAAAAGCATCAGATTCGATTTATAAATTAATTTACGGAGTCTCTGGGCCAAATTCATTGCTACATTTGAGGCGAAGGGAATGGGCCCGCAAATATTCTATTGCCAACAATATTAAATCTTTTTCTTCTCATATTGTGAATTTCGAATTAAATGAGTATACACATAATTCATATCCTATATTATTTTCTCTCTTTATTAGCTGCAAAGGAAGAAAAAAGAGTATAATATTATTCGTTTCAAATTTCCCATTCCTGCAAATGTTATTTACTATAAGATGCATTTATAGTTTTTCAAACATACATTTATTTTACCATTAATTTTTTTTTTTTTAATAATCAAGAATTTCTCATTTTTTATTATAATTCTATTCTTTTTTTCTTTCTATTTATAATAAGAAAGTAGGAATTATATAGACCTTCAACATTGTAATGACTAACAAATTAATGAATTTATTTTTAAGAATTTTAGATCATCCAAGAAATCCAAATAGAACTCTCACTATTTAATAATTTTAGTTACCATTTTAACTGTATCAACTATCATATTAGTTGAAATTATTTCTCAAGTGAAGAAGGCAAAGGTGAATGTTGGAATGCATATATCATATATTCAAACACTTGTTTATTTGTTTTGCATATTTACTTAGCTTGAACATGATTATAGTGTGATACAAGATGAAGATATGATTTAATGCCATGTTCCACCTGTCAACTTCATTGCATTTGCATGAAGCCCATAACATAATATTAAGGAATTCATCTCAGTAATCTATCCATCATAATACATATACATTCTATTGAATTGAACTTAATCTTGCCAAACAATAACATAATATGGTATTACATACCACTTTGAATTTTATAACAAAATCTTAATTCCCTATTGGTCCATCTGCTCAACTTACTAACACTAAACAACCATTATGAAAAAAATCCCATTTAAGAGGGCAATGGCTCCCTATGAAGGTTACACCCTCGTCTAAAATTTAAAATAGAGATCAATCACTGTCTCCTTTTCTCCCTCTTGATGGATCCCTATTTCATTATCCTCGTTCCTTAAACAACTCTCTATTTCTCAAGAGAGTCTTGACGATCATTAATTAATGGAACTACATAATGGCATCCTTCGTGTATTTCTAACTTGTAGTTCCTTGCAATCACTTTTTTTCTCTTTATATATTTACTTTCTTATAGGCTTCATGATCAGCTACCATTTCTTTTTATCGTTTCATTCTTTTCTTACAAGTTGTTTGTAATGCAATCTCCTTACGGCTACTTTCAGCTTTATTTGTATTTACTATCCTATTTATGGGCAACAATGTTTTCTTGCCACAATTAACATTCATTTTAATTCCTCACCCACCACTTACCTTGTGGCAATCACTCTTTATATTAAGATATCTTGATGCAAGGTGTATCTCCAATATAACTACATTTTGAGATATTATTTTATCTTTGGTGATCTTTATGTCAATTTATAACCATGGTGTTTATTCACCCTTTTTTTTAATTTTTGTAATTGTCCATTGTGGCTTATAGTTTACTTGATGATAATTTGAGTTTATCATTAAATGGGAATATTTCAATTTGTTTTTACCATATTTTTTTCTATTAAATATGTTGCTTTTTATCATAATTCATGTGATTCTATTATCAATTTTTCATATTTATAATTTGGTGATCATAAATATTTAATACCCCTTCACCCTATATAAACAATAGATGGAGTAGTGAATAATATATCTATGGAGAAAAGGGGAGGGTGAGATAGAATATTTATCTAGTTGGGTGTATATAGGTTTTTTTGGTAACCTCAACCAGATATGATGGACTATCTATCTATAGCAACTCCAACCCTTTATATAGAGTGATGGCATGGCCCCATCTATATGCCCATCTATATAGATTCTAGATGGGGGTGGACATGGAGGAGGCCCGACTATATCTACCCACCCTGCTATATCTAGGTCAAACACCATAGATAAATAAATGGGCCATCCCCAATCTATATCTATGCCCTACTATATATCTCCCTAGCCTAGATATAGCCTATAAAGAGATAAGGCCCCTATCCTGTAGACAATGGTGTTTATTAATTTTATTTTCCATCGACTGTAATGTTCATTCACTTTGTTTTCCATTTTTGTAATTTTCCAACATGGCCTATGGTTAATTTGATGATAATTTATGTTTATTATTAAATGGGAATACTTCAATTTTTTTATCACATTTCCTTTAAATAAACATGTGGCCTCATTTTCACTTTTCCATATTTATAATTTGGTGATCATAAAGCCTAAGACTTTGTTAACTTTATTTTCCATCCACGTTATCCCATGGATTATTTACACATTTATCATTATGTATTTGCTTGTATTTGGCCACCTAATTATAAGATGCTAGGGTTCTATGTGGCCTAAGTTGCACACAAACCAAATTTATGTAGAGTGACTACCATCACCAATACTGCTATCAGGATCCATGCTCTATTATGGATGTCTTTTATTGAAGGTCTCGCTTTCACCACATTGAATCAGAGAAACACCTAATGGACTCAGTGTAAACCCTTTCCAATTTAACTTACCATCAATATTTAAATAAGATCAAAATCCATTTATAAACCCTTGTTCCCTACATGAAAACTAAACTCATGACAACACTTTATAGATATGAATAAATATAAATGAAAACATAATCATCAAGTGTTTGTTATTACAACCGTGAGCAAATATCTCCTTTCTCCATGGTCCAATATGAAATAATCAAAGGATATATGTAACAAGGCATGATACCAATCTTTAAAGCATCTGAATCATCGGGTCCAACTCCAATTAATATTTAAACACAACCCTAAAATAAGATGAAGCTAGGTGAAGCATTTGCTAAGATTGAATAATATTTACATGAATAAATCATCATAATAATTAATAATTTACTATTTACTTGTGATGATTATTTTATTATAACAATATCATTTTTTATTATTAATAATTACATATTCCCATCTATAGATTTTTACCCGACTATCATGGATTATTTGATCCTATTAATTTGATCCTTTTAATAAGAGATTGTTTTGCTACCTTCATAACTATACAATAACTAATGTGTTGTTCATATAATATGTTGAATAGAATATATGTTGGTTATTATTATTTTATGTGTTCAGCTCTGTCACTAACATAAAGCTCCTCCAATTTATATTAGTGGTATCAGAGTAAGGATATCTCTGAGAATTTGGAGTAGTTAGTAACATAGTTATTTAGTGAGTGCTATAAAATTATTAATAAGTTTTGTGTTAGGTAGGCGATGTCATAGAAGATAGATAGTATTGTGATCTACGTCTTTTGATCTACTACGGCTTCAACTGACTCAAATATTTTAGATGTGTTAGTACTAATGTTTATGGACCGTCTATAATCTTCCTTTAACCGTATTTTCTTCATACATATGATTGGCGTCTAGTGTATGGGATGTTTTGAAAGAGCAGAAGCGTAATGCCAGTTTTTCATTCCATCTAGATTGTTGTTTAAGCTCATGACCTGTATTATTATAACATTGTCAGATCACATTATTATAACATTTTAAGATCGCATTACATTCTTAGTATATACAAATCTGCTCAATATCCAACTACAATCAAACCAGATCAGACAATCCTTAGAGTTCTTGGCATTCCAAAGCAGATGGGTTAGGTGAATATAATCTCTCATATAGATGATTGAATCAACCACCATGGAATGGTGTGTTCTAATCTCTTGCCAATCACCATGCAGCTGTGAGTGAGAGTTTATTTTGTGGTCGGTCTTCTCTAGAAACATTAAGTTTGAGATTATTAGTATTCTTAAAGTATATTGTTAAGGATTTTATTAGTTTATAGTCTGGTTTTTATCATTGTTAAACATGTCATTAAATAAAATTTCAAATAGATTATGTGTCCTTTGTCATATTTGAAAATTTTATTTGAGTCATAGTCTTTAATTTAAAGTCTATTGTATTTCCGAAGTTAATATTAAAATATTCTTATTAAGAGTCGTTTTAAGTTGAGTAAGTTATAATTTTATAATAAGGATGCATTCTCAGTTGAAACTAATATCTAGGTTGTTAGTTTTTAATAATGAACATACCATTGGAAAAAATTAATGGTTTTAATTTTCACACTTGAAAAGTCAAGATACAGATGCAGTTAATGAACAAAAATTTATGGAGACTAGTAAATGGTAATGAACAAACACTAATAGATTTTAGTAAATTATTATAATGGCAAGGCAAAGATGACGAAGCCAAAGCCATAATTGGTATTGCACTTTCAGATTTTGAATTACATTATGCGGATTTGGATAAGACATCCAAAAAAATCTAGGAGAGTTTGAATAAAACAATTGGTACTAAAGCACTTAATGCCAAATTTTCTTTGAAATTGTAACTATTCAAGTTCAAAATAAATGATGGCATCTCAATGTCAAGTCGTATCAATGAGTTGAGATATCTCATGCGATAACTAGAGAAGTCAAAGCTCTTGTTGATGATGAAGAGGCAAAAGCTATATTGTTGAACAGTTTGCCTTCCAAATATAATAATGTTTTTTTCAATTTTAGACATATGCTTTTCCAATCATTGGAAGATATGATTTCAACACTTCTAGCTGAAGAAAAAATAACTAAAGAAGATAAAGAAGAAGAATTTGCATTATGCTTGAAAAAGAACTATAAGAAATTTCCAAAAAGAACAAAGATGAAATTGGGTGTTTCTACTGCAAGAAAAAGGAGCATACATCCTTAAACTATAAAATTTGAGCTAATGATTTGCTCAAAGCAAAGCTTTATGAAGCTAATGTAATCACCAAAGAAGATCTTGATGATGAGAACAAACCAATAAATGAGGATAGTAGGCATAATTTAGAAGATTTTTTTTACTAAACAACAACATGAAGGAGGTCAGAGGAAATAGAGGAAGGAAGCTTTCTACACCTCTCATTAGTCACCAACTACAAGGCCACACATGTGTTTTAATAACATTTTATTTGATTTTCAATTTTTTGTGTGGTGTGTTTTTAAATAAGAACAAAAGTACATTCATGTTCATATATGTAATAAAGGCAACAAAAATCCTATGTAATCTCCTAAGGTGGAAATGTTGAATAAAGCTAATAGTAGTATTACAAAATCATGACATTGTGGTTGTTGGTCAACCTCTTATAAAACCATCCTGTGTGTTAATCACTTGTAAAACCATCCTGTTGTGGTTATTGGTAATCGACATGAAAAACCATCCAGATCATGAGCATGCAGAGGCAACAATTGAAATATGGATTTATGTTTTCCCCATGTTTACATTAATGGAGTGAATGTTGGGATTAAGTAATGTTCACATAGACAAATTACCATAGTAAATAGTAATTTTTCTAATTACCTTTGTTAATTATATTATTATATATTTATAACAATATTATTTGTGATTATTGGGAATTGTATTCCCATATGTTTATTTTTACTTGTGAGTAACTAGGGTTATTTTATCCTTTTTGAATAGGAGGTTGTTTGGCTATCTCTATGTCTATATAATAGCCAATGTATTGTTCATATAATATGCTGAATAGAATATATGTTGGTTGTTATTATTTTGTATGTGTTTGACTCTTTCACTAACATAAATATCCTTCGATTTATATCAACGTTACATAATTCCCCTCTTCAATAAACTTTGTACCTAAAGTTTTGTTATCATAATAAGCATATTCTCAACGACATTTGTCTGGAACCCAATATTAGTGGCATCCAAATATTGATAGAATCAATATAACTTCTCATATATATATATATATATATATATATATATATATATATATATATATATATATATATATATATATATATATATATATATATATATATATATATATATATATATATATATCACATGGATTAGCATTTTAACATAATCATAGATTTCACACAGATCCAAACAAACTTCCACCAAAGGAATACAAATCATAAGCAACCCATTACAATACATATTCAAGAGATAAGCCAAGAGATGCAAAAACATAACATCAACAATATCATCAACAATATCATCAACAAACCCAAATGAAAATATCAAATCAAATATGTAAGGCATCAACAAAGATAGATTGAAAATGGCATAAATCCATAATAAAACATTAAAAGGATAAAAGAATGTCACAATAAAATAAGGTCTGGAAACCTAAAGCTACTTGAGATTTAAGTGTCGTCAATAGTATGTAATCACATGATAAATAATAAATAAGCTTTCATAGATGGTGGGGAAATTTAACCCTACGGGAGTCAATAACCCTAGAAAACACCAATTCCAAGATTTTTTTTCCCTCTTTCAAAAGTCCATTAGAGGCCTCTATGTGACATAGAAATAGTAATAGTTTCAATGGACTTGAACGTACTTCTAAACACAAGCATTTATTATTATTATTATTATTATTATTGTTATTATTATTATTATTATTACGCATTCAAAAAATTCATAGAGGGTGGAAAACATATTTAAAGGAGAAGAATAATATATTGTCACAAAATTTAATCATTCACTATGGAAAGTTTTCACATTAAACAAGATCCACTGATCATTGAATAGATCCATATCTTTACATAAATATGAAGTCATAAAATCCAAATGTATAAAACCAATGAAATTGCAATTATCATAAAATCAAACATCCATCACTCATGCAAAATTATATAAACTAAACACCATAGAGAAAACATCCATCAAACACATGGGAAATTGCATGCTAACTCATCATCATAAATAAATTGTCCATTATTGTAGTAAATAAATATCATAGGGAAAACATTTACATGTAATAATTACTTAAATAATTTATTTTATCTGTGTATTATAATATGTTATAGTGGTTGGATCAACCAATCAAACTTCAAAAACACTCATTTAGCCATATTTTAACATGTATGATATCACAACAAACTATTTCTCAATCATGCAAAGTAATAATACATGAAATATACACCCATATAATTCATAATTCATAATAAAGTTATGTTCTAATGACTCATTGAGATTAGAATACACAATTAATATAAACTGTCACACACTCAAGAACAACATACACATGCATAATCAATAGCGATTTTCACTCGAGAATGGAAAGCTAAAAACATACACACAACAAAATCCATCATGACAAAAACCATGTTTAATCACAATAAAATAATGAATACAAACTCATGCATATTTACCAAGAAATATATTATTGTGTTCACATCAAGGTGTCACATTGTATTAATATTCTACCACGTAGGATGTTGTAATCCATTTTCGACCATGAGTTTATCCTAGCCTAAATAGTTGTAGTTGAAGCCGTGTTAATGTAAAATAAGAAAACTCTCACTTATTATTATTAATGAATTTTATTGTATGTTGTGTTAAAATAAATTTTAGTTCAAATGATTCTATAATGATAGAGATGGTCAACTAGTCATCCCAAAATCACCATGGTAAAGTAAATTATATGCAACTAAATTACACTTGAATGCTCAACAAAGATTTCTATAATTGGTGTCCACACCAAAGTTTCAACCTATATGGGAACTCAACAACATATAATCTAGTAATTTACTAATAAAAATGTCACATATAGAATTGTGATCTATTTACAGTGGAACTAAACAAGAAAAACATTGCAAATCATAGCTTCTAATTTAGTTTGAGTTTCAATGAATCATTCAATTGATCAAGATGATATTTTATCACATCTAAATCTCTTATTATTATCATAGCAATAAGACTCATTACCCATTTTCAAGTGGGAGGAGCCTCACACAACCACATCTTAAAACAATTAGTGATATTTACTATAATGCCATATAATTAAATAGGGGTATATTAGGGTAATGGAATTATCCTGCACATTCACATTTTCCACAAGTGAAATTTTATTTTGCCAACAAAATTAACTCACACAAGCCACCAAAAATTTAGTTTTTTCAAATCTACATAAAATGGACGTTGGCACACATATCATGTGGTTTTGGAGGGATTTCACAATTTCTCCCAAGACTATAGGTTTCACAATGGAGATGCATACATTGGTGTTTCACAATTCCCAAAAAAATATTTATCTTTATTTGATTTGAACTTACCACACCTTTAGCTAAAAATATACTGTGATTTTAAGTATTATTATGTCACCTAATATAAAATGCATGACTGGTTGCACAGTTGCATCTTCTAGTAGGGTGAATATTTCACAAGAACATCACCCAAATTCAACTCCACAAAGTCAATTAGTGATAGGGTAATTAAATTAACCCACACATTCACCCTTTTCCAATAAATTATTTCATGAAATCAATTAACCTAAGCCACCATGCTTTGGATTACATAAATTTGGATCCTGAAAGGTGTTGTCACCAACACATAATCAAGGAAACAATCTCACACAATCATCACATTAATATTGCTCCACAATGGAACTATACATACACAGTTTATCATCAATGTGAACATTTTAATTTATTCATCAAGTATTGCCATATTTTGCCTTCCAAATGGAGATGAAATAACAAATTTCACTCTGTTATCAATAAATGAGGGTAGGTTATGCATTTTAGGGCTGCCAACACAACTCTAAATCTTTTTATATTTTTCCACTTAGGGGCACATACACTTGAAGATAGCATAATAGTGAGAGACGTTAAGAAACAGGTCAACCTTAAATTTGATATTTTATTAATTGACCATACAAGAAATATTTTGGAGGTTAGAATTTTCTTTGAAAAAATCTTTTCGATCTTGACATAATTATGCATCTAGGTTGAGGTTATATGTCACTAGGTAGTAGGTAATTCATATAAAAGTTAATGAAATAATTAATCGTTGTGACATGTGACAAAATCCATGATATTCACTAAAAAAAAATAATATATCTTGAAAATTTTCATATAATTATATTTAAGATATTTCTACTAACTTTAGTTTTTAATTTTATATATTTTTGTTTGGGTCCTCTAAGTTACATAGATATCAAAATTTACAGCCTTAAGTAGTTGATTAAAATAATCTATGTAAGAATTCACCAAAAGTAGGATCTCTTTCAGGTAAGTTGTGATGACTAGGGACTTATTTCTATCAAAGTCACCTAAGGATCAAATCTAGCCCTCTTTGTATGGGATGTCTCTGAGGATTATACCTTGGTGGATGACACTGCAAACCATCATCCTCACCAATTGAACTAGAATTTTTTTGATTTTAATTATGATTTTAAATATAACATACATAATAAAATCTTTATTTTCAAAGCATTCATGATAATACGTAGGTAATAAAATAATGTAAGGATAGAACTACATTGATTGTTTTGGAGCCTCAATATTTTAGACCTCATGATAGGCTTATCATCAAGAGAATTATGATGAAATAAGATAAGAAATATAATCAATAAATACCTATCCAAAGGTAAAAATAGGGGGTCGGCTAAGGAGGATGAAAAATATTAGATTTATTCTTTAAAAACTAAGTAATAGGTCTCCAATTCATGTTTAATCTCCAACCGTCACCCCTATTTAAATTTAAAGGATTTTTTAAAATTTCAATAGCTTCTCACACCCTTCTTCTCAAGTAATAGTCTTCTTTAGTAATAAATTTATCTTCATCCATGCAGATATGATGACTAGTGTTATTTGAGTCTAACTTGAATAGAATGACCAGATTCACCGATATAAACCTTTCCACATATGTAAGGAATAGAATAAATCCCTTTATGACAAATAGGATTAGAAACATCCTTAGTCTTGTCCAACATGTTCTTGATTATGATGAGAGGAGAGAAAAACACCTTAATGTTCTTTTTATTGAGAATTTTAGCTAGAGTATCAGTTGTACCTTTGATATAAAGTAGAGTAACCTTACCAATTCTCTCATCTTCATGCCTAAAGTGAGGTCTATTTATGACCTTGTGGATCACATCTCTGACTTGTTTAATATTTTAACCATTCTCTATAAAGATCGAAGATAAATGTCCAAGTTCCTATTCAAGATTATCTAAATCTGAGATTCTTATAACACATATAGCCAAGGTATTAATAAATCTAATATTTTGTGTGAGATGATGATGAGAATTATCATGTAAATATTTATCCATATTATTTTTCTTTCTATAAAACTCGAGGGCTAAGGAGGCATCCTCCTTGATGATGAGAATCTCTATAAAAGGTATTCTATTATTTTATTCAACCTCCATAGTGAATTTTATGTGTTCCAATCTATTTTTAGATACACAAGAAAAATCTCTAAGTTATCCCTACCATGAAACCAATTAACATTAGTATCATCAAAAAATTAAGTAGGTGTGGAAAACATGCTTCTAAAGCATGCCCCTAATAAATCTATGAATTATAAGTACCATACTAAGTGAATGTGGATAACATGCTTACAAATCATGCCCCCACTATAATATGAAATTGTGAATGTGTGGAATCCATGACATCATCATGTGACATGCCTCCACTAAATCTATAAACTGGTGTAAGTACCATATACTGTGTGAGTGTGGAGAACATGCTTCCAAAGCATACCCCCATTGCAATTTGGAAAATTTTAAAAATATGGTAGCCATGTCACCATGACATTCCCCCACTGAATTTGTAAACTGATGTAAGTACAATATACTATGTGAGTGTGGAGAACATGCTTTCAAATTATGCCCCCACTACAATCTAAAAATTGTAAAAAATATAGAAGCCATGTCACCATGACATGCCCACTAACATGCCCCCCTTTTGAGGTGAGGTAAATATAGTATTTGGTAGTTAGCTTACCTAAAAATGGTAAGACAACTATAAATATATGAATGTAACCATGTAGCATATAAAAGTAAATATGTCTAGGTACATGTAACATTGAAGCACATAGAACCAATGTGATTATATGTAGGCCTAAGATGCATAATAAAGATCATGGCAATGTCTAGATAGTAATAGTAAAATCTCAATAATAAAACAAACACACACACAAGAGCACTCAAAAGTAAGTCAAAAGGCAGTGATCCAAGGAGATCATAAATAAGGGGCATGTTCAAATTCCATAAAAATAAATGGACATGACTTAGTGAACTATTTATAAAATCAGAGAATGACATGTTCAAATGTCCAAGAATGCAATGACATATTCAAATGTATAAAAATGCAATGACATATTCAAATGTCTAAGAAATCAAACACAGGAATAGGGTTTGCATATAACGGAGCATATTGAAATGCTCAAAAAATCAAGGTGATAACAAAGCAAAACACTCAAGGAAGTATGTGAAATCATAATCAACCAACATAAAAATGTCATAGTGGCCCATGGATCAAATGTATTAGCAAAAGATGTCAAGTACATAGCATATCAAGTACCTTGTGTAATGTATAGTCATGGATAATAGGCATGTGTAAGTACATATGTAAGCTCAAACATGATAGTGTAGAGTTATCATCGAATCATATAATCTATTTTTATCAAGATTGGAGAAGATATATTCCCCTAACGCTTTGATGATGTGAGTAGAGGGAATTCCCAACACCCATAAGTGTATCATGTTGTTATGTATGCTTGTGTATGTGTATGTAGGAGTAAAATGATATGCTAGTCCTCAACATGGAACTAACACATAGATACCAAGGAGCCAAAAGAACATATAAGTGCCAAAGTGTTTTTGGATTTTTGAATGTTTTTTTTGTATTTTAGATGATGAGGAAATATCATTCTATGATGCCATCCAATAGATAGTCATAGATTTCTCCCCCATTGTGAGCCTTACAACCTCAAGCTAGATCTTTTCCATTATTTGCATCATGATTGGCTAGGTTGAAAAGGGGCATAGCATGTTCCTCCTCACGTTTTGCATGTTTCATATAAAATGTATTGATATCATTGGAAATAAATATTAATTTACCTTCATGAGGAAAATAAATACCTTATTTATTTTAGTGAATTTTTGCTTCCATTTGGTATAGCCAAAGAGTTCCAAGTGTAAATGCATATGAAAATATGGTAACCATAACCCAAACTCATGTTTGAATTACTTTAGGACCTTAAGCAATTGGTATTGTTATGTTGCCTAAGGAATCTTTCCAACCCCCTTTATTTTTTAAGTTTGTTAAATTGAAGCCCATTTGTTGGAAACATCTTACATTACAAGAAGTTTTTTCTTGTGTAGGATCAACATGGTTATGCCAAAAATAAGTGCCACCTATGTATAATTTAATTGTTAAATCATGTTAGCATGAACGTTTGTTGTTTTATTCATTTTGAGATTCTTGTATAGGACTTGAACTTTAGATTGGTCCGATGTTAAGTAACATTTATAAATTGGTCATATAGAGGTTAGGGACGACACATTTTTGTTCATAGTATTCTGTAGGCAATTAAACTCCTTCCTTTATTTGAGGGATTAAAGTTTGGTACTTGGAATGAGAAATGTTAAGCTTCATTGCATGAGTAAGTATGAATGCAACATATCTATGTGCATCCACATGTAAATGAGTGAAGGACCCATATTTTTTATGAAATGTTATTTTTTTTAAGGGGAAAGAAGGCCTTTATTAAACATAAATTACAATTCCAAATCTGAGGGTCTAAATGCTAGCTCATATGATGTACTTTGGAATCGAATAATATAATATTGAAGGGACTCATCATCACATTGTTTGAAATTTTGAAAATGTTCTAATGTAAGTCTTGGCACCTTGAGAATATTGAAAGCCAAGAAGAAATCATCTTTCAAGTTTGAGAAAGTGGTTAGGAACCTTTTTATAATCTATAGAACCAATTGTAAGCCTCGTCATAAATGCTCATATGGAATACTTTTAATAATGGTTTGTCATCATTTGTTTATTGACCAAGAGAATGTACATAATTTAGCATGTGCTCAAGTGGATCCTTATGGTTACAAAAGATAGGTAAATGTGGTAATTCAAAACTAGGTGGATAATTATATTCAAGTATATGTTGTGAAAGAGTTTGATTATTGAATAGGATAACGTTTGCAGTTGCATTATGGAAAGCCACTTGTATTT
Organism: Torreya grandis; assembly: GCA_037957365.1. Taxonomy (NCBI): domain Eukaryota; kingdom Viridiplantae; phylum Streptophyta; class Pinopsida; order Cupressales; family Taxaceae; genus Torreya; species Torreya grandis. The sequence goes on along the minus strand of JARHVA010001045.1, from coordinate 1,343,967 downwards.
GAAGTATAGAAACCCATTTTTGAAGGTTCACAATAGTTCTAGTCATAAATATAAGATAACCCATGGGGATGCTGGTGTTATCATTGGTTCTAAATCACCACCTCTTTTGAACCTAGGCATATGAGTATCATCATCATCATCATCATCATCATCATCATCATCATCATCATCATGATGTACAATAAGTGCAAGTTCATAATCCTTGAATTTTGGATGTGTTGGTAATGATAATGGATCTTTGAATTTTGGTACCAATATTGTTTTATTTGAATATATTTGAATGGATTTAGAACTTGATTGATGTACCTTTTATAAATATATAGCAAGTGGAGCTTGAGGAATCATTGGTAAAAGTACCTCTTTTGGTGTGGTAGGAATCTTGTTTTGTTGAGACACCTTACTTAACATTGGTACGTATTTTATTTGGAACATTAATATTATTTGGCTCTGTAGATGCAGGATGTTTCCTTTTTCTTGATGGCCTAATATGCCTTAGTAAACATGCCATACTTTTTTGGTTAACCTTTCAAAAAAATTCAATATCAAATGAAGGCCAAGAAGCATTATCACCCTGAACAAGGGGAATATTATTTGAAAATGTAGGAATAAGAGGGGTTTTAATCAATGAACTTGAAGGAATATCCCCTTTAACAATGATTTACAAATCCTCCATGATTTCCTTATGAAGTTAACAAAAAATTTCATGATCAAATTAAAGTACCTTATCCTCATGGGGGATCAATTTTGGTATAGAAGGCAAGGGCATATGCTTTGGATCCTGCTTGGGATGGATCATATCATGTCTTGAAAAGATGGGAGCATGGATCTGATTAGATGGATAGTTACATCTACCACCATTCAATGATTTTATATTGTTTGCCTTAGCACTTGGAGGAATGCAAGAGTAATGGATTTTGATCCTTGATTAGAGAGATTATTGAAGGGTTTCATAGTCATAATCATCAAAGCAATAAATGTCATCCATGATAAAAGAGAGAAAGAACATAAAGGTTAGGATAAGGTGGGAGATAAGCAATTATAAAAGAATGATTATGCAATAATGATGTTAAAAGATCAGGGTCACCTAATTTTTAACCCTAATTTGGATATGGATCTTATTTTAGTGGTTTGGGTTAAGGATATAGAAATGATAGGGCATAAAGGTGAATATTAGATCTATAGTAAGCTAATTAATGTGTTAAACTCAGATGTGCCATATGATGAATTTATAAAATTGAGATAGGCTATTAATGGAAAGTAAAATTATGCTAGATATACAAATGACATAAAATAAAGTATTGATTTTTTTATATGATAATACAGTGTTGGATTTGGTACAGATAAGAAGCAGGAAAGAAGCTAGTTCTAGAATAGTTGTAAAATTTTAGATATGGTGCATCTAGCTCTCTTGACACTTGTATCAGCCTAGGACATTTGTTCAACACTAGTGTGTAATATCAACACTAGTGTCCTATATGAAATATGTGCTCAAATAGGATGCAACCACCTAGATGCTTTTGGGTTTGGATTTTACCTCATTTTGGTCTATTTAGATTTGGGTCATGGATTATCACTCTTGGTGAAATGGCAAAACCCTAGATTTACATATTTAATGTGACCTTGGGAAAAATGGGTTAGTGGGCACATGGTGTAAATTTGACCCACAGTGATGTCATTTTCAAAGGGCACTGGTTATATAACCAATACTCTATAAGAGGGCCTCAAACTCACGTAGTTATCCCCTACATTTTGGCTTATGTGTGAGTTATGCAATGTGTAAAGCAAGTGCAACAGTGACCTGAAATATAGCCTAGAAAAATAGACCTTATGATTGTTCCTTTAGTACTTCAGACCTATAGCTATTTTGTTCCTTTAACTAATATCAGAATAGGATAAAATAGGAAATCTTTTGGTAACTTGAGTGCTTCTTGAATGCTCTTTTGGTCTGATTGTTAGGTGAGGAATGAGTGAGGGTTGATATTGTATTTATACCAATCATATCAGGAGATAACTGTCATTAAATCACTTAGGCCAACCATTTTGATACACTTCATTTTCAAACTAGATGACTTTTAGGACACTTACATCAATTCAAGTGTCTAGGACAGTAATGTTGATGCTAGTATCTGACCCAAATGTTAGTGTTGAGGGAGAAAGAGAACAGGCTCGGGATCAGAACTTGTAGAGGTGTAAGATAAGTACATTTAAGCATTTTGGGCAAGATGGGATGTCTATGTCATCATTATAAGTTTGATCAGACTAAGATATAGGCCAAGGGGCACAAGATAAAGTAGATGTGAGGCTTGTAGAATCAAGGCATGTGTATAACTAAGAGGAATAACTAGGGCCATGATTTTACCAAGTGTACAAGACTGAGGTGCTACATAATCATAGAATATCATCTACAATAACTTCTAAAATATGAAACCATCCCAAATTTGAAGGTTACCATCCATATTAACTTTATAGAGGATTATATATCTTATATTTATTATGAACATATGACCTCCCTTCTAAAGACACAAGTTATCCCATAATTTTTTTTACATGTTAAAGAGTAATAGTAAACAAACATAAAAAAAAAATGAAGATGTACCTAGTGAAGGGTGAATCTTTATATGTCAATTCAGTGGCATCGTATAAAATCTACAATCCCAAACTATGTCCTTTATTATTTGACCTTAATCCAAATGAGATATTTTTACTAATCATTAAATAACAAAATATATTTACTGTCCTTTGTTATATACATGCATGCATGCATACATACATACGTATGGTTCCTTAAATTTCTTGTAAAAATTGAATACTTAGTTTATATTTAGATGGGCCATTTTTTCATTGGTTCTTCAGGTGGAAGATGTTGAGAAGGTTCCATTTATATTTTTGGTAGTATCTTCATACATATAATGGTTGTAGCTTATATTTATATTTTTTCAATATCTTTTATAACAAAAAAATAATAATGACCACCTTAAATATTGTTTTTCTTAGGATGATTGCATAACCCATAACTTGATTTGATTTGGTTTTTGTGCCCATTTCTTAGGTATGGTGATTGTTTCAATTGTATATTTATTTAGGGCCATAACGATCAACATGTTATAGACACCCTCTATTTTTTAGTCAAATATTTTACATTGGTTTTGTTATAATACAAAAAAAATTGACAAACCCTTGATTCATGTAAGATTTGATCTCTTCAAAAAAGGCTTCATTGTGAAACTATAAATTAGGTAAACAAGGAGTTAGGAAGACAGGCACAAAGACAAATATGTTAAAAAAATTTAATGCAATCCTTGAGATCTACATCGAATGTTCCACTACTTCAAAATTCAACATTCATAATCATGATGATGTTAATGACTAAATCCTATCATGCCAACTCGTTTAAAAGTTTTGCAATTAAGGAATCTATGAATTTAATAAGTTCCAAGTTTGGTTGAAAGCTCCTTAGTAGGCATTTTCAGTTTAAGACAAAAATGAAGTGCAAATGTTTTCATTCCAAACCCTATCATATGAGGTAGAACCTCTTGCATAGTATGGAAAGGTGACAATATTCCGGTTAGTGTGTTTCATCAATAATCCCAATGAGCAACCCAATGATAGGTACTCAAACCACCACATGAATCTTGTTGTGACATGTAATTCTCATCACAAAATTGATTCATAAATATTTTAAAATAAGGTTCAATGATACTTACCACCTTATCTCTTCTATAAAGTATATTATAACTTATAAGATATGAAACCTATCCAAAATTTGAGGGATACCATCTATATTAATTTATCATTTTATTATTGGTAAATGCTTTTAAACCAGAGCTATGAAATGGAAGGGGTTTTTTTGAAAGGGACATGACCCTTTTACAAATTGAAGACTTGACCTCATAACCCAAAAAAACAAAAACTTTGTAGACATAAACCAAAAACAACCAAAGATTGCCAACTAAAAATAAACAATAGTGATACTAGAAAGAACATGTCAAGAACACAACAAAGTAGCAGTAGAGAAACCAAAATGCATGAAAAACAATAAAAACTAAATGACATTAACCAAATCACCCTTCCTAAGGAAAGGAGAGATCGGATAGACAAAAAAATTAGTGCTACATCCAGAAAGCATTTGTAATAATTTAGCGACAAGCATTTCAAAGATCCCACACTTTCAAAGGAGGGGGACTAACCACATGATGAAACTATTCTTCTTCCTCAATGATAAAGGTCATCCAAAGTCCATTGAATGCCATAAAAAACCAAAGATTCCACTTCTGCTCTTAGCAATTCAACTTCACATTTACGGTTTTTCTTTTGAGAGGTAACACCCACGTCAACAACACACTTAGCAATAGGAGGTTAAGGAGAGACTGCTAGAAGCTCCACCTGAGAAGGGATTGGTTCCCAATCAGGTAATAGAATGTTCTTGGGAAACTCATTCATAGGGATGAAAGAGAAAAGGGGATGAAATAACTTGTCATGATTGTGCCAAATAAACATCAGATCAGGCGCCCCCTTTTTTTATTCCAAGAAAGCTAAGGGATGAGTGAAGAGAACTCACTAACCCTAGAGGGGTATTAAGTAATCTGATGTATAATGAGATTATAATGGAAACAATAGAAGGGAAGTCCCTCAAAATTGAGAAATTGAATGTAAGAGCCATGACCTAAGCACACTTGATCAAATGAGGGATAGGATTAGAGAGATCCACAATTACACATGCTCTTACAAATCTTCTACCCATCAAAAATTCATCTAACTTTACGAAGGTGCCCACCTATTTTATATGTACTTCATTCCTCAAGAAGGGAGGAATATTATAAAGCCCAATCCAAAAGGGTTCAACTATAATCTTAACCAAGGCCGAGTTAAAAAAGGGGGACCATGGGCAAAGGAAAAGCCCATACTTTCAAAAAACTAGGAGTTTGAAGACACGAACAAATCCCTATCAGTAACAGACTCAAAAAAAAACTTGGAAGAATCCATGATTGAGCCAAGAAAACATCAGGGTGATTGATAAACTCTATGCTAAAGCAACCTAATGAACAAGACCAGAAATGGAAATAGGGGCCCAATGCAATTACCAAACAAGGTTCTACAACTAATATTTGATTCCACCTCAGTCATCTATTGATCAAAAAACTAAATATCAAGAATAACCTTCAAGAAGGAAATCGGGATGTCTCCAAGTGGGAAGGAGCAAGGGGAATTCATGGGAGGATCCAAATGAGCTGAAGAACCCATTGTCACTCCTACCAGGGAGAGAAGGGATCTATTTGAAGTATAAGCAAATAGATTTTTGACAAATTATTACATGAATGATATAAATTCCTAACATTTTTGCAGTTGACAAAAATCCACCTTTTTACAACATCTTCCAGTGTAGATTCAACAAAAGGAAAATGGGAAGATGAAAACCTCGACGCTTCATAAACATATGACCTCCTTCCAAATATAAAATTTCTCCCATATTGATTTTCATAATTTTAAAGGGTAATAATAAACAACCATAAATAAAAATGAATATGTACCTATCGAAGGGTGAATCTTTGTATGTCAATTCAATGACATCCTGAAAAATCTACATCCTAAATTATGTCTTTTGTTATTTGGCCACCATGGCATACGAGGTGATGATAGTGAGAAAAGACACAAATATTCCCAATTTAGGCAAAATCCAAATGAGATATTTTTTCTAATTATTAAATTAAAATTTTAGTTGTTTGCATCAAATAAGCCACAAGATTACACATGGAGGCAATCAATAGATTGTGTTGTGAATAGAGCATTAAAATTTCATGTTGAGTACTTCCATGGAATGCGTGTAAATCTAAAATAATTTTGCCTTTCCACAAAACTATTGAACATACACACACACACACACACACACTCACACACACACACACACACACACACACACACACACACACACACACACACACACACACACACACACAAACACACACACACACACACACACACACACACATATGGTGTTTCTTCATTTGGGAATGAATTGGAGATCGTTGAGTAATTTAGTATCAATGAGGATAGAGAAGCAAATGAAGGCAGGAGAGGAATGGATTCAAGGTGGGATTATAAGAGGTGGGGATTTTGGTAAAGTCAGACTTGGCATAATAAAATCCAATTCCCACCTCTTTGTTGTGAAGCCCACCATCACTTGAATTTCTTCTTTGGAGAATGAATACAAAATTCTCAAGTCTTTAGACTCTCCATACATTGAACAGTGCCTAGGGAAGGACTACACCCTTCATAATGGTATCAATGTTCACAAATTATTCATAGAGTACATTCTAGGTGGAAGTATCGGGGACCTCTTGTCTAAATTTTGGGGGGTATTTTGATGGGTCAGTGATCATATCCTACACCTGTGACATCCTATGTGGTATACAATACCTCCACAGGTAGGGGATTGTGCACTGTGATATCAAGGGGTAAAAAATTCTTGTGGGTTCCAAGGGTGTCAATCTTGTTGATCTTGGCTCTGATAAGAGGATTGGTAGTGATGATGATAAAGAGGAGGATTGGCAACTGAAGGGTACCCTGTTATGGATAGCTCCTGAGGTGGTAAACCAGGTGGAACAGGGGCTTGCTTCAATGTTTCATCTATAGGTTGCACTGTATTAGATATGGCCATAAGGAAATATCCCTAGGTAAATAATCTATGATAGAGTCATGCATATTTGTGATCATAGAAGGGCAAGTGGACATTGAATAAGCTAAACAAATAAATAAATCCTAGAGTTTTTTTAAAAATGTGAAAAATTTGAATCTATAACTTATTAACATAGACAAAATCCAAAACATACAAAGCAAGAATAAGTATGGGGGAAAAAGGAAAATGCTTCAGATAATAATATTCATAGTGTGTCTATAGTCCTCCATTGCATAAATTATTTAGATGAAAATGCAAAGAAAAGCAGTGAAGATTGTAATAAATCCTTTAAAAGGACATATGTCTTCAATTTACCTATGCCTACTATTTCTCGAGCCTTATTTATCCTTTCCAAAGGCCCACTATACATAAGGTTATGCTCATCCAGGATTTTTTCTATGTTAATAAGTTATTTTTATACATAATGACAAGCTCTCATATGCATGGTCATATGCACTATGAATTTAGAGGAAGAGAGCTATTCAATAGGGTATAACAGGGTGTATAAGAGCCTCAATAGTATTTTCCAAGCTTTAATATCTTGAGCTCTATTTTTAATTCACGTGTTTTTATTCACCATTTCATGTGTGTTTATGGTTTTAAGTGCATAAATGTTCTCTATTCTTTGTGATGGGGTCATCATGTATGTGTGTTTTTTAGTACATTGAAAGTCTTACTCTTATCATATTTCATGTGTTTGTGAAGACTTCCACAAAGTAAGAGTGTGTAAATCAATGTTTGTTGTACTCCCATTGTATGGTGTATAAAAGCCTCTATAGTATTTTCCAAGATTTAATATATTGAGCTCTATTTTTAATTCATGTGTTTTTATTCACCATTTCATGTGTATTTATGCTTGCAAGTGCCTAAATGTACTCTATTATTTGTGATGGGTTCATCATGTATGTGTGATTTTAAGTACATTGAAAGTGTTACTCTTATCATATTTCATGTGTTTATGTAGACTTCCACAAATTAAGAGCGTGTGAATCCATGTTTGTTGTACTCCCATTGTACTATGTAGTGTATAATTATTATTGTTGACTTCTTCATTCAGAATGTTTAGTGAGCTTGTTAAATATTGCCATCAACCTCTTTCATAGAAGGTGCAACTAAAATTAAATTTTTTGCATACAATCTCTATAGACTTGATATTTCAGGCTTCAAAAATGTTATTGCTAACCTTTGAAATTCACAACAGGAATGTTTTGGTTCTTTTAAAGTTTTCAAAATGTAATTTATCCATTACATTTTATATGTCTCATCTACTACATACAAAGGTTCATTTAGCTTGTCTTTGAATCACCACATGAGGCATTTCCATATTATATAGATTATTTTTGAATGAATTAGTATGTTATGTTTCTATAATGTGAAAAGACAATATCTGCTTTAGAATGTTACACTATCTACAAAAAAAGTAATGCCTTCTCATATGTACATTTCCTTGTTGAAGGCTCATAATATATACTTTCAATATAGGGTGTCTATTTCTTAAACAATGGTTACCATAATTATTTCATGGCTACTATATTACGTTGCTAACTACTCAGATTACCCTGCCTGTCAACACACCATTGTACACTTGTGGTGACCTTTATGATGATTTCTATAAGCATTTCATTGGTAAGGGTTAGTTTTGTAAAGCATATTATTAACTTATTTTAATGAAATTTGTTTGTTGGAAACTAATACTATGAATGTTAACTAGTCTAGATTTAAGATGGATGAGTATGAATTAGACAAATACCTCAAAGAAATTTATGTTGAGACCGAGTAAATGGTATGCATTTTCAGCTACTATACTCAAAGGTGAATTTGAGTTGTATTATTTTTTTGTTGATGTGAATTTGTTGTGACATGCATTATTTTAGTAGAAAAAATTCAATCAAAAGTCCTTATTGTGTGCAAGTGCTCACTTTAGATGTTTTTATCACCCCCTCAGAGATCAAACAAAGAAGCTATATGGAGCATCAATAATTGGGGAAAGTATTCCCACTGTTATGAGACAGCCATCCCATACCCGCGAACAACCAGGGGTGTAATCCTAGTGTGAGATCAAATGTTTACCAAATAAAGATGTAAACAAGGGGATAACACAAGTAATTTTATTGATGGTCAGTGTATTTTCAATTCTTGATTTAATATTCTTGTTGCATATGTAAAATTATCAATATTTGTGAACTATGCATCCCTATTTTGATTTTTTACATCATTTTTAATACTGTAGGAGGAGAGGGTGGAGCAGACCGAAGGTGAAGAGGGTGTCCCCGAAGCCCCCAATGATTTTTTCTCAAGAGATGTATGGGAACCTTTGGCTGCCCTTAATGTTTGATTGCTCATCATGTTAAATCATGATTCTTTCTTCCCTCTTACAACAATCAAAATTAGAATACTTTTGACACACCAAGCATTTTTCTATGTTGTTCTTATTTTGTGTTTTAGTTGGAAGGGGTAGAGCGGAGCCATGTAGACATGGTTGATAGTCACCTGCATAATGACTTCATCCTTACAAATGTGCATATTTTTTTTACTCTCTCTTTCATTTGTCATGCTCAATAATTGTGAACCATGCATTTCTATTTTGATATGTTACATATTCTTTAATACTGTAGGAGGAAGGGGTAGAGCAGATCGAAGGTGAAGAGGGTGTCCCTAAAGTTCCCAATGACTGTTTCTCAAGAGATGTATGGGAACCTTTGGCTGCCCTTAATGTTTGAATGTTCCTCATGTTAAATAATGTTTCTTTCTTCCCTCTTACAAAAATCAAAATTAGAATACTTTTGACACACTATGGTTTTTCTATGTTGTTTTTGTTTTGTGTTTTAGTTAGAAGGGGTGAATTGGAGCCACATGGATGTGGCTGATAATCACCTATATAATGACTTTATCACTAAAAAAGTGTGTATTTGTTATACTCTCTCTTTCATTTTGCATGATCATAGCCCTTTGTTTGTTATTCCCTAAATGTTTCGAGTTGGACTCACATATATATGTCCACCTCTATAACAAGAAGAGGTGGAGTCATATGACGTCGATGACAATGATGATGAGTATGTTGTTGATGATGATGACTGGCTTTTGGATGCTTCACAATCTAAAATAAAGGAGTAATTGAATGTTGTATGAACATTTGATTATCTTTGATGATGCTATCTTATGTTTATTATTGTATGCTTTTAATATTTTATTGTGTTTGATGATGTTATATTTTATTTAACGATTTATTATTTTAACTTCACATCTCTTCCTTTGTTAAATGGTAGTATGTAGGGGAGTACAAAATCAAGGATTGGGGTATTATGAAGTGTAATTTGCACCTTTTCTTGTTAAGGCCATACAACACATGTAGAGCTGATGGTGGCCATCTATTTTGGTCATAAGATAGACTTAACACTCACTGTCATAAGATTCATGTTTAGTAACCCATTTCAAGGAGGCCCCCTGGGCATGATGAAAGTGGGAAATGTAAGCCTAAGGGAATAAAAATCAATAAAAGACAAACAAAAAGGAGGCCAATAGACCAAATCTTTAAAAAATAGAGCATCAACAAGAGAGATAGGATGGAAAAATCATGGTTGGCTAGGGAGGATGTGTTTGAGTTATGTTATCTCAATGAGATAGCCTTGAAGTCTATCAATGACGAGATGGGTGCATATGATTCGAGTGAAAATTTGGCATGAATAAGGGAAGCCTGCATTCATTGAAGATAATATCATCAACAAATGGAGTGAGAAAGAAAATGGGTGGAGCAATACCAAGGTACATGCAACAATGGACCTCAGATTAAATACATTCTATTCATTGGTTTTCATGAAGTTAATGTTAAATTCAATTAAGCTTACTCAATATTAACAGTGATATTTCTGCAACAATCACCATTCTAGTTATAGAGGGATGACCCTCAAGCCCATTCTAGTGATGATGATCACATTCCATTGAGAGAAATGCATTTGCAGAATGGTAGATATGTTTATCAAGGGGGGAGGGGGAGGGAGGCATAACAAATGAAAGTGCACATGATAGGTTGCCTCACAAATTGATATTTTAATTCTTACAATGACTATGTATTATATGCACTATTCTTTATTCCCCCTACCTTTCTTTCAACCCTACCATTATATATTTTGATAGTGTTGTATATTGTTTTTGCATATAGGCTTTTGGTAAAGACGCGTTGGTGCAGTCATAGGCATGGATGGACCATTTTTAGGAGGTATGATAGTTAATTCTTATTTACTAAAATCGATAACTTTATTTTTCATGTTGGTGTCTTATTCTTACATTTTGTCAAGATTTCTAAACTGCACATTTTCAAATGCAGGTGTCCAGGGTGACATGCATATACATGCATTCATGTGGTTCATCACTTCCACTTGTTTGTCCATTTCCATAAGCCTAATGGCCATGACATGAACATTGAGATTGCCTTGTTGTTACTGCCTTGGACACTATTATTTATATACATACATTTTGGCACAATATGTAAGACATGTATGATGTGTGGTCATACATATTATTTGGACATGAGATTTAAATACAAGTGTTTCATTTGTAGTTTGTGTTGGATATGTAGTTTTTTATTTATGTACAATTTAAGCAATGGTTTGGTGGTTAATTTTCATTTACCAATGTATTTCAAAATCATGTATGGTTCAATGATGCAATATTTTCCCATGTACTCATAATATATTTTTTATGTGTATGGTATGTGATGTTTTTGACAGGCGATCTATCATATTCACATGTATACCTTATTATCCTTTCACTCTGTCACATGTTGGTGACAAAGTACACATGTTTGCATGTCTCTATGTCTTTATAAAAGTAATCAAGGTGGGAAGGAGTGCAATATAAGATTTGTATGCATGGCTTGTCTCTCTAGCATTGCTTTGTCTCATATCATGTGTTTGTATGTTCAGGAAATCAACACAACAACTATCAATGTCTATAGCCTACAGTTTGAGGCAGGGGAGGAGGGGCGAGAAGGAATGGGGCAACACTCCTATACATTAGAATGACCATGCCATAGGTAAAAATTTTATACTTCAATATAATGATTTCATTGTTTTCATTTAAGTTAGAAAACTTTGTGTGTGTAAGGAAATTATTTGTAATATAAAAAAATTAGATGTTCTTAGATTTTTAATATTGTCATGGACCCTCATTTATGTCTATATTTTTTTAGCTTTTCAATGCTAAAAATATTTAATACTATAATTGAGTTTCATGTGTATTTTTTTCAGACAAAGTCCCAAATATAGAAGATAATGTGGCTTCTCAATTGCCCAAGGACATGGATGAAATTCATGCAAGGATGAGATCCCATAATTCAATGGGTGAAGAAAAACATCTCGGTTTGCAATTAACACTAGCAGCTGTAAAAAAACAATCACTCGAGAGGGAAAACCAATTTTTGTCTGAGCTTCTTAATGGTGCTAGGGCAAAGGTTATCAAGTTGGAAACTATGTTGGCTGATAAGACTAGGGAGGTCGAGAAGTTGTATCATTCACTTATCACACTGAGGAATGAGAAGATGGACACTAAAATAAAGTTTGCCAATCTATAAGCTACCCATGCCTACACAAAAGCACTATATGATGTAAGGGTGGAGACTGTGCAGGCCATGTAATCGAATCATAAAGGGATAGTTTCCATATATGAGTACCAGCTATAGATTTTGAAGGTGAAGTTTGATATCTTGTTTGTACAAGCCAATGAGATGTCTCTCAATAGACATGGTATTCCATACATGAATAATGATAATTAGTTGTGTGCAACGACTTATGTGTCTGACATTCCATGATGTATGCTTATGACTTTATATGGAAATCAATTGAAACACATGCTTATTCACATTTTACTCTACAAAATCAATGTTCATTTTCCACCAGTTGGTTACTTCATCTTATGTATTTAAGTTGTTTATGAATGAATGAATGACTGTGTTCAGAATTTTTGTAGGTAAATGTTAAGAGTCCTAGAGAAGTATGGAAAATGGTTTTTTACTAATATATTTTAAGTCCAATTCATGTATAAATGTGTTTTCATGCTAGTTGATCACCATACAATGGTTTCATAATGAGTTCCAAGTGATTAAAGGTTTTATAATGTCGATAAGTTTATTTACAAGTTGATTATGTATAATGATCTCAATAAGTGCTTCAACTTATTCACAAACCTCTTTAGATAACAATAGTCTTTGATCTTTGTTTGGCTTTGTAACTTTCTCTTAGTATCTCTGTATTGGCCATATTTAAGCCTTGAGCTAAATGGTTTGTTTTAAGATTTCTCATAGTGATGGTGAGGGGTTAAATATTGGATGGAGTCCACCATCCAAGGCAATCTACTAGTGGCTTCATATCAGGGGGACCCATATAACACAAAGCCATGTCATTCATGCAAGACAAGTTTATATTCAAATAACAACGGTGCACCTTGGCATCACCCCAAAGTGACTTTTGGACAAACTTTCCCCCTAATGAATATCCTGTTTAAATCTCAATTCAATGAGATTTCTAAGACTACCATGAATAATACTGAGAATTGTTCTTATTTTTCTCATAGATTTTTGTTCATGTGAATAAATCAAATTCATAAAACATAAAAAAGAGCATACCATAATAACCATGGTTATAAATGCCTCAATTCTAAAAACATAACTATTGATATAATGCAGGTTGACAACACCTAAATAAAAAAGTTGCTTGAATGTGCATGAGTTCAAATTTAACCATTTCCATCATAAGTAGGGTTAAAAACTAGCAAAATACTCAATAAAAATATTATTATTGCAGTCAATTACAAATGGAAAAGATAAAATGAATTACTTAATCTTCTTGATTTCCACAGTTATTAGCCAAAATCATATAATGCACTACATTGAAAGACTTATATTTTGCTAGAATGGAAATTGAGCTTTTTCATTGAAATAAATAATCATATGTTGTATAAATGTGAGATGGGAATACTTCCATTTCTTAAACATTATACACTATATACAAAATTTAGGAAGGACATGCTCTAATTATGTGAATAAGGCCTCTCTTCCAGGAAATTAAAATACTACTCATGAAAAAATGGTTGTTGCAATAAATAAGGCATGTCTTGCTCCTCCAACAAGTTCCAGTTCCCTTCATATTAAAATAAATTTGTTATAAAATATGACCAACTCCACTATTGAAATATTGTGCAACAGAACAATTCTTTAGGTGAACAATATCTAGAGCAGTGTCATTTCTAATCAAAATCCTCAACTTAGAACATCCAATACTATATGGTTAAAGCAAATCATTCATCTATTCTTGTAATGAAATATCTAAATTCAAATAAAATGTTCTTATACAATATATGCAATTAACTTGTTGTTAGACACATGGTAATTAGACAAGGTAGTGAATTGTTAGAACATGTTTACTGCATCAAATAAAAATCAATAAGTTAATAAACTATGTTATGAGAGGATGAGGAATTATGGAGAGACAAGTTTAAGGATCCACAACTTAGAGTACAGTATTTATAACATATCTATGTCTTATGATGAATAGGAATGCATATAAAAATTGAGGTCCTACATGCCCTGATAGATGATTTTTCTTGATTGTTTGTTGAACAACATTTTGAGAATAGGGGAGGTAAGAGCTAGCCTGACTAAAGCCTATAGTCACCCCTCGACATCCCCATTTGGCTTAAGGCTTAAAGATGGCTTATAGAGAGTGGAAACAGGGTTTAAAGACCTTCAAACTCCCAAAGTTTCATGGACTCACCTCTATTCTCTCAAACACAATCTCTTGTAACTCCCTGAGCAACCTCGCTTAGTGTTATTTACTACATCCAAATTTATATCACAATCTCCACTATATAGTGTTTCAACCTGCATATAGGCTTGAGAGGTTATTAAGGGCCTATTTTGAATTGTTTTGCCTCTTTGGAATTATTAATACCTCTAAAGGGTCAGCACCATCATAACATGACTCGTTACAAGTGTTGGATGATTCATCTAAACCTTAAAGCTAATAACCTCATTCATCTGCCTTGACTATGTCAAACACATAGGGTACACAGCCTGTGTAATCTTTGAACCCTATTTGTCTTCACAAAGTTCTATCTCTCCTCCAATACCAGATCATCTCCTTTCACTCTATGCACCAAGCGCTCATTAGTCCAGTGACCATTTCTTTATCCAAACATGTGTCCTTCCATAATATTCTAAAATAGGGTTTTGAGTCTACGCACTTAGGTTTTTATTTGTGTTTGCTTGTGTATGGATTGTATACTAAATTTTATTTTTACTCATATATTCATACCAAATGATATGTCTTTTTATTAATTATTCCTTCCCATAAACCATCTCTTAGCAAAGATCATAACTTATCTTTCAATAAACATCATTCATTCAACTATGTACCTTACTGTTCAAATAATACACAAACAAATATATGAGTCAGAAGCAGAACTTCAAGTAATACACAAACAAATATGTACTTTCTTTAGCAATAAATTAAACATGTTAAAATAAAACTGATTACAAGACTAAACATTGTTTATCAATATTAAAAGATATTTTTATATAATTATTCTCTTCACTTTTGAACCATCATTTTCATCCTCTACAACATGTGTGTAAAAAAGTAGTGGTTATATTATTGAAATACTTCAACCTAGTTAGATGAGAGGAAAATATGTGTTGTGGTATATTATGTACCTCTTCCATAATGTTTCATATGATTGCATTGGACAAATACTAGAGGCGTGAAAGAGGTTATTTCAAATGTTGTATAGTTCGAAACACAATCAAAATGGTAGTTTCGCACCAATGAATATAGTTCATACCTGATATGGATGCACATAGACATCTAAATCATTACACACCTTTGTTGGCAATAACTTATTCAAGAAGGGCCTTAGATAGGCTAGAATGGCACCAAGAGTACCCCACACATCAGTGAAAACAACATCATCGTATGGCCATTCATATGACCATTGTATGTAGAAATAAGTATTGGGCTTGTCTATGAATGTCATGTACTCATAGCTCACCATTGGAATGTGGTATGAATGATATGCCATTGTGTAATTTAGGAGAATATTCAACCATCACAATCCATTCTAGCTAGATGAAATTTGTTGTGCTTCCAAGGCCCCTCCAGTTGATGAAATCGACCACCACACATGAGATTTGGTGCAATGTTTGGCGTTCCATATTTAGCTCCTCTAGTATATTTGTTTTTTTTCATATGAATTTATGGAATTAATCTCATGTTTTGACAACACTCACCATGTTTTGTAGTATTAATGCCACCTGCCACACAATTACAAAAATTAATTAGCGATAATTTCCAAAAATAATTCACAAATTGTAGTTAATCAACATAATAAGATGTTTTGTGGAGTTTGGTAAAAACTAATGTGTTTAGTAGGTTATTTAGGTCCTAAGGCATCTTAATAAAGAGTGGAAGGTGGTCAAATTCATAAAATAATGTAAATGAAATGTAATTTCATGCATCAAGCAGTTTGTAACTACCTACATACATGTAACTAACAAGTAAATAGAAGAGAAAGTGAGAAAAATAGAGATGGCACAGATCTGAGGGGTACAGAAGTCAACTCTAAAGACTGTAAATTTCCATTTTGTGTCTACCTATATTTATCCTCTATAATTCCATATTCTATGTTTAACTCTAAAGATTGTGTATATTTCATTTACAGAGGGAGACTCTATGGAATGAGTTTGGATTGCTTATATATGTTGATAATCTCTTATATTCATGCATTTATGGTTTAACAAATTGTCTCTTGTTATTTTAACAAAGACTTTTTGGTGATATCAAATAGAGAACACATGTTTCCTACATTCTAGGTTCTAAAAACAGATTGTGTACGCATATTTGAAAGGGATGATCCTATGAAAGGTAGGTGTAACTATGTATACATTGGTAAGGTTTTGTTTATGTGATCTTAGTGTTCTTGGTGGAGTTTTGTAGGTGATTTGATACTTCCTTATGAACAAGTCTAACACAGGCCTGCAAATGTTAAGAACCCTCACACAATCAGTATCAAAAATGGTTTACATGCTCTAAAAAGTTGTGAAGGAGTGATAAAATCATTTAAGAAAGTATCTCAGGATTAGGTAGACCCTAAGAAATAAATAAAAAGCATGATCAAGGAGTTATGTTCAAATTATATCAAATAGTGGTATTTCAAGCCTATAACAAGGGTTAAAACCTTAAGCAAAGATAAAGATGGATATCTTTGCTCATACACATTCAAATCCTGAAGAAAGTTCTCAGAGATGGTGTATGGGTGATTGAAGGAGGTTTCAAGACGTTAGTGGTGTGAGGAGAAAGATAACTTAGATGCATTTTATTAGTGTGTTAGGAGCATTTTTGTGTAGAGTCAAAGAATGTCATGTTAGTAGTTGTTATTAAAGGTTATGTATGGATCTTTGATAGGGTGGGTGGGTGAAATAACAACATACAAGTATAATGCACTTCCATGTCAAGATATTTGATGTAAAAAGTGATTGTCAAAAGGTGGTTATTCATTTGTGTAAGGTGCATGTAAAAAATGTTGGCTTGATTTAGATGTTAGTCTCATAAGAGGAGGTCAGTTAGGAGTTTTGAAGAGGCAAAGGTACAAAGGACTGGTAATGGAGTAAAAACCACAAGCATTTTATCCTCTGTCCACAGTTGACAATAATGGAAATGTAAATAAAAGGAAATAATGAAATGTGATACATTTGGATTTTCATTGTTATGCCTTTATATGGTTGCAATTGTTTGAAAACAATCTCATGTGTTAAGGATATTCAAGTCTATGATTCAGTGTTTGTATTGAAAGTTTAAAGGAAAATGCTTATATAATTGTGTCTCCATTTCCTATATATGCTCATTAAAGACTACAGGAAAAAGAAGAATGAACTATCTAGTAATAAATTGACTTGCTAAGAGGTCCTCAGAGGTAATATCTTTGAATAAGTTGTTTTCCATGCACATAGGTTTGTTTTGAATCTAAAAATTAACTAGGGAACAAGACCAACCTGTGTATAATACCCTCTTTGCAAGGCACAACCAAGTTAATGAAAATGGTGTTTTATATATTTTGAAGTTAAATGAATTGCTCATCTCTTGAGATAAGTTATAGTATAGTATGATAGAATTTTTAGAGGTATGAGAAAATGTATAAAGTTTGAAAAACTCAAATGATATCATTGTAAGCATTTAGGCCCTGTGTGTGCTCTAGTAGAGAAACACAGTCAAAGACATTGTTTGGATAATGAAATGA
Source organism: Torreya grandis (assembly GCA_037957365.1). Taxonomy (NCBI): domain Eukaryota; kingdom Viridiplantae; phylum Streptophyta; class Pinopsida; order Cupressales; family Taxaceae; genus Torreya; species Torreya grandis. The sequence goes on along the minus strand of JARHVA010001045.1, from coordinate 1,326,011 downwards.
CCTACAGTTGAGAGTTGGTTATAATTTGAAGTCAAGGTAGAATGAATATGTGCTTTTCAATAATGTTGGAGGAGATTTCCAAGAATCATTAGAAGTCAAATGCACATTAAACCCTATTCTAGTTTACTCAAACAAATTATGTTGATAGATTTCCTCCAAAACTATTGGCCCACATGTGAAGAGACATTGTCAAGAGAATCTTAGGTTTGGAAAAGTTGTGTTGAGGTCAAGCAGACCTTATCATTGCCATTTTTATGTTTGAAAACAATTTAAAATTAATGAAACCCTAAATGAACCCTCTTAGATCTATATAATTGCAGGAAACCCTAATTTTAATGCAAAACACAAAAATTTGAATATCTAGAAAGGTAACTAGTGAATCTTATTCAAATTTTGTACTATAAGGGAATGTAGTATGAATAAATATATTTTTAGGGTTGCAGACCTGTACGGCCTTAGTCTATACTCATATAAGAGACTATGTATAAGTAGGGATTACAAGGCCTAATTAGGCCTATTTATTTACACTAGTTTATTAGAAGATCATGTAACTCTATTATAATAGTGTAGACATAGATATTCCAAGATTTACAATGGCTAGCTTTACCACATTCCTTATATTAGCTTTAAATATCATTCAAAAAGTCCTTTAATAGATAGTACATTTATGCAATATGTTACCACATGTGGCAGTCTAAGAGAACTATTCACCTTAAAAAACAAGTATTTATTTTTTGTTACATGCATATATTGTTGTTACATGCATTTATTATTGTTATGCTATCACTAAAAGCTACAAAGGTTTGTAATTAAAATACATTATCTCTATTATGTCGACACCTATCTTGATTCATTGCCCTATTAAGATCATCTTCCCAGACTTGTCATTTTGGATTGTTATGAAGTGGGTTTGGAAAAAATATGGTCTCCTTCGACATGCTCTAATGTCTACATCTATTCATATTTTTTATGAAGTCTCTTTCTATAGGTGGAAGTTCCATGCACATCCTATACTTTTTTGAATGGATGAGGCAGTAGGTGTTGTGCATTCAATATCTCCCTACTCTACACCTTGTAAACCTGTGCCATATAGTCTTTGAAGAATGTCATAGTTTCTATGCTTTCATCTACTATATAACATCTCTCAAATATCTCTCATGCTCTGCATATTAGGGCCTGAACATCATCGACTCTAGCATTATATAGGATCTATTCATAAAATGAAAAGCATCCAGTTAGAAATGCCAAAAAATAAGAAGAACATATGACTGTGTGTAGTTACTAGACATACACTATCAACCTCCCTACACTAGTTTCAGTGTCATCTGGCAGATTTGCTATAATACCTTCTAGTACATGGCTTGATCCTTGCATATCCATATTTGATACACCATGCATTTTGGTGTGTAAACCTCTTACATCCATGCCTGCTCCCTCATTTTCAATTCAAACTCCATTGTATTTGATGTGGGAAATGAAAATGTATTACACAAACTACACTCACTTCAAAGTTGTCAATGCATATAGTATAGGGGGAATAAAACTTACATGGTACTCAACATCGATGTTGTTGATGCTCTCACTAACACCATGCATTGTGGCTATATTATTAAAATTACCTGAGTTATCATCTTTCTCATTAGGTCCACCTTGACCACATACTTGTAAGTATATCCTTGGAGTGAAAATGAGAAATTGTACATAGATATAGAAGGTGTTACATTGAAAATGTGATAATACAATGTCTCATCTTTCATACTTTTGACCCATGTTGTACAGGGGTTGCTATTATCAAAGGTAACATGAGAATTTAGGATATTCAAAGCCCATACCCGTGAACCATTTTTAATTCTTTCTACTTTGAGGTTCATGTGGAACTTGGTGTCCTTGCATAGCTTTATCCACTTATAATATATGTAAATTGGTGTTGTTAGTTGGTGAATCAACCAATCCACCCTACAATGTGTATAAGTCCTTACTTGTCTTAGGAAATTACATTTCAAATGGGAATGGTAAGATTCTATAGATGGATTGGTGTCTTGTTGATCATGTATAAGTGTCCGACAACATCGCAACCACATTCTTACCCTGTATGCCTAGTGTTGTTCCCAGTATTTGATAAAATTAGGCTAAGAAGAGCAATATCTTTCTACAAATTTTATATACTCCCTTGTAACCATGTCCTCATCATAACAAGTATACATTATAAACCCTAGGTACTCAAACATTACATGTCTTACATCATCATCTTTCACCTTTGTTATCAAATTCTTCAACCACGCGTGATGAATATGCCAAATGCATAAGTAGACCTCACAGTCGAATGTCTCCCTGCATAACATAATAGTTTTACATAAGTTAATGGAATAAGGTGGGGATGGTGTCTATGAACATCTAAATATGAAGTCCATGATGCATGTATAAATAACAATGATGTAACTATTAGCTTTTATCTCCACACTAGCATTGTCAACCATAAAGGCATTGTTTGTACATTCAATCTCTTTCAAATGCACCCTTTGAAGAAGAATTTGCATCCATGTCTTATGCTGATAGTACATGACTAAGACATAATGACCCATGCAATGGGCACACCTTCATGTTTGATATCAAACACCAACAGTGTGTACAATTGAAACTATACAAGAAAAAAATAAAAAACATTGGAACAACTATTATTACAAACATCAAAACAACTATTATTATCAACTACTCTTACAAACATTGTCACAATACCTTCATTGTATTCATCCCAAATGTTGTATTTATCACCAATAAGCTATGCTTCCCAAATTTTAATAACCATTATAACTGTTGTGGGAGTTGGATGCCCAAGATGAATGGGATTTCTCTATCCCCATCAAGCTCTTCCCCATTATATCCCTGATAGAAAAAACACTTTTCAAGATTTGCTAGCACCGACACTTGAACACTTGTTGCATTCTCAGCATTGTACATGCATTTTGCCTCCTTGATCAATTACTCTCTATTGTATATGTCATCATTTCTCAAGAAATAATACCATTGTGTTTCACCATTAAATAATACAAGTTTCTCATGCACCATCTCCTAGTGTATAGCAACGACAGACATTCCTAACAATAGTAGCCAATGAACCCATTCATTAAGTTGGGGGCTAATATAAGGATTAAAAAAACATTTCTTGCCCTTGAACTGTTCATATTGTTGGTTGTGGTAATATTTGCGTTCATTGTCTATGTGTTCTACATGATTATATGTGAGCAACACATGATCGAGTATATAAACCATGCATCATGTGTTGAAATGACAATGAAAACCACACCTTATATGCCTTCAACCTGACTGGATACCCTTTTTGGACTTGAGAATTAAAGACTTGTATTTGGCATGGCATCAATTTCTCAAAAGTCATCAGGGCCATATGAACACCAGTAGCTGCATAATTATGGTGAACAAATAAACAATCATGCAAACTAAAAAAAAATGTATGTGAATGGGACATAATAGCATTTGAATAGACACCAGTTTGCAATATATAGTGTGAGGTGACTTAAATGACATATTCAGAGGTGGTGGTGATCTTGTTATCCTTTTCATTAAAATTTGAATTTCACTTATGATGTGGAACACAAAATTTTGAAGGGAACGCCTTTTTTTATTCTCCTTTTACAAAGTTATCAAACCTATCCTACTCAACCCAGGTAACCCATAAGTCTCCCTCGTTAATGTTAAAAAAATTGTCCCACTTGATAAAACTTCAATCAAATGGACCCTCACCTGGATTCTATAGTTCAAGGCACATTATTTCTTCCCACCTTTTTACCATCTATTATAACCTACAAGTAGAATATTTCATTAAACAAATTAGAAATGGACTTTTGGTATTGACTAAACATAAGTTTCCATGTATTTCAGTGGATGGTTTTTCGGATTGAATGCTATCTGTCATTAATTGTAATCTACAAAAGACAATGATTGAATAATGCATATAATATATGCACAATTTGGTACAAAGAACATTAAAACATATACACATCATTTAAATGGGCATTCAGACTCATATGCATTGACAAATAAGAAAATTCCCTTTTTGGCTACATTTATTATACCTCTCATTCAAATATGTTGTTTTGCATGCACTATTACATTTAACCTATATTGGGTCGTTCAAGCTATAAATGTATTTTACAGTGTTCGTATGTCAAAACATTAGATAGTTTATGACACCATATAAATAGTCAAAATAAAGTTTGTATATAGATATGTTTAAATTATAGAGAGAAGTGTACCAAATAAATAAAAAATACTTTTCACAACTTCCTTTGAACATTACATCAAGTAAGGGAAGAGAATGGAGAATAGTATGGTAGCTATAAAAGTGAACATTAGACAATGAGTAGATGAGAATTGGTTCATGTCGGCATCGATAACTATGTTCACCAATGGAAAATCAGTCAAAGTATCAAAAAATTCATCCATGAGAACATCTTCTAAATCAAGCATTGCAAATGCATCCATAGTGATATATCGTATTTCATTTTGTTTCTACCCTGATGATTCTTGTTGAAGACTTATGTTTGTGCAATAAATGTGAATATCTGGAAACAACCCATACATGAAAGTCACATTATCATGTAGCTCAATGAGAAGACCTTGAGGCACATCCCTATCCCATATAATTTCATGATAAATGTGTTTGAAATCGATGTCCATACACACACCTATTTGATCGCACAAATACAAACATAAGCCTAGCCCTTTTATTAAAGTAATGTAGGAGGCACTATGTAAAGACACTTCATCGAATAGAAAAGTGTCATATTACCGTATGGTTTCATTTTGAGGAGAAAATAACATGTTTTTGATATAAATATGTCTTCCTTTCCACTCAGACATAACCAATAAATGCATGTGCTGGTCAAACATATCGCAAATAGAAGCCATGAACTGCACATAGAAATATGAAAATTGAAACCACTTAAGAAAAATATGACAAAAGCTATGAATGAAAAGGTTATAAGAATGTACAAAACCTCATTGAAATCAATATAAAAACCTTCATAAAACATATCAAAATGAATGCATCAAAACATACAAATGGATAAAATAGTGCATGAATGAGGTAGTTGTATTTATAGATGATATTAAGTGGTATACACTAACTACGGGCATGTGGGTGGGGCATAGGAATGTGATTTTTCTACGAATCCCATTGCTTCAAGAAAGGGTTAAAAAAATAGCAATTTCTAGGAAGCCCATAAAATGAAGATAGGGTTTAAAAAATAGCGAATTTGCTATGAATCCCATAGAATCAGGATAGGGTAAAAAAAAGTGAAATTACTAAGAACCTTATGTGATATTCTGGTTATCTATCATCCTTCAATTCTTGTGATGGTGGGTTATAGTGGATGCGAACCCAAATTAGAAGTCTAGATAAAGCCAGAGCTTGGCAAGATGAAGCATGAAGGTAGTTGCTTAGTTACCAAAGTAGAAATCCAAGCCTAAATGGAGATAATGATAGATTTTAAATGATTCCCATTGTAAGGAAAAAAATGGAATGCTGGAAAATGATTTGTAACAAGAGGATGTTACTTCAAGAAACAATTGTAATCTTAGAATGATGTAACTTTGGTTCATTCAATTCTCCAACTGCTTGTGCAATAGAGAGCGTAGTTTTACCGATGTCCCTTACAACTTACAAAGATATGTAAGTGATAAATGGGTTGTGTAATAATTGTGTTGAAAACTAGTCATAGTCCAAAACTTCATAGCTAAAAGAAAAAATATGGAGTGCATTTCCAAATATCAATTGGAAAATACACATGCCCTTCATTTAATAATGTGAAATTAGTGGATGTGTAAATGATAAGAATGAATTTGTAACCATTTGAGAGAAGGCCCGCATTCAATATTAGTGGACTCATAAAAAAAAATCTTAGAAACTCATACAAACATCTTCAAAATTTTGAAGACTACTAGACTAATTTTGATATGATGTGTTCTCAAGATACTATTCCAAGATGACATTGGATGAAATTGATTATTTTGATCAAATGAACGTAACAAGGGGAATTATTGATGACAAGTAAACCATGAAGATCCTATCTACAATTATGAGAATATCTTTATGAAATCCGTCCCCAAGATTGATTGGTCTATAAGAGAGGATGCAACACTTAAATACAAGACCAAAGTTGTTGTAAACCGATTTATTTTGGTTAAAGGGGAGGATATCCAAATTTACTATAGCATAATATCACCCATCTAGAGGCCAAGGGTAATATCAAGTCACTCCAATAGAGGAGGGTTCTAGTTTCTCATAGTCTTCCACTTTCACCACAGGGTATTACTCACTAGTACTCTATATTTTAGATAGCACTAGTGTCTATTATGATCCAAATCAAAAGAATGCATTGAATACATTTTCTATCTTGGAACAATCACTATATCTTTGTGGGACTTTAGTATCTACATTATAATAACACAATAAAGAATAGTCAAATAGATCTACCTACCAAACCTAGTCATGAGAAGAGAGAAGTTTAGGTTTTTAAATAGATTTATCACCACTTAGACTGAAAGAGCCAAATGATCCCTATATTGAGGAAGAGATCTATAGCCATTTCAGGGTGATTTGGGAAAAAAATATTGAGGAAGAGAACAACCTTTCAAAAAACTCATCAAATGTGAACATTTTAATAATAACACTCTTAGAATCTTGGTTTGAGTAGAATATATATATAAAAGTTCAATATTTTTTGTCTAATTTGGACAAAACCTTATATATAAAATGCACATCTTCTTTTTTCATATTACAATCTTGAAGTTGTAGTTAAAATGAGTTAATTTTTGAATGTTATCAAAGTCAATTGGATTGAGAGTAATAAACTCTGAGTATAGTTGACGATCCTTAATTTTATCACTCTTCTAATACAATATTTTTTAAAATTTTCATATTACATTTATATTAGTAAGAGACCCAATGTGAAATTATAGCTAAGGTAATATAGAGAAACATATAAGGCCAACAACACTACCAAAAATAGATTAATATTTATAAATTATTGACAAAAGAAAAGAAAATAGTTTTAATTTTGCTACAACACAAATTTGAAAAATGAATAAATTAAAAGGGTTCAATGTATTGGTACAAATTTAAATTTACATGTAAATTGATCCATGATCTTAAAAATAAAATATGAATTGAATGCACAAACAGAGAAGATCACATGGAGAAGAGAACATTTTGAATATATATCGTGGTCTACGAGTCAACAAAACAACTTTACATTTAATATATCAATATTGTTTATATTATAATCTAGAAATATAAAACAATACACATGTTATCTACCCAAGTGTTCCAAATCTCCCAATAATGAATGACTTTGATTACTATTTTATTCACATAAATAATTGATAGTGACACTAAGAGTATCACATAACTAGCTATAAATAGATTTCAATTTATATTTGAAATATAAAATAAAAACATACAACTATTTTTCAATATACAACTACATCATAGTTATATAATCTACAAGTCATCATATTAAATTGGACTAACACTATATTGTTAGTTAATATATTATCCTTTTGACCAACCAATTCAAGATCTCTCTTCAACAACAAAGTCCTTCAAGAAATGGTTTCAATCTAAATTTAATATAATTTTGAGTGCCTTGGCTTCAATCTGATCAAGGATTGTAGAAATAAATATATTTGTGTGAGCATCAATACAAATATATCTAAATAATTTTCTTGAGTTGAGAGACGGAAGTTACAAATAGGTTGTTGGTAGAGTTGAGTATTAAATAGAGTGTATTGTCACAGTTTATGATATAATGATGAAGATTTTTGAAAAAATAAATATTTAGAAAATGTTTAATCAATGTTTCGGATCATGGTTATAGAATAGGGATATAGATCTATAGTGAGGAAGAGATTTGAAAACAAATATTTCAGAGTTGTTCAACAAGGTAGAACAGGGCTCAGCTCTGAGTTATTGTAGAGAGATTACGGTCTGTATGATTCTTCTTGTGAAAGTAATTTTGGCCTTCATCTATAGATTGAGAATGGGTTTCTATGCTTCTTTACCAATTATTTCAATGCTAATGATGATCTTAATACAAATAACAATAGTAAGATCCCATTTGAATAGGTTATGGAGGAGGTGCAAAGATTGGTAGAATTATACAAGGGAGAGGAATTGAGCATTACAATTACAGGCCATAGTCTAGGTGCCTCCTTGGCACTCTTGAGTGTTTATCAAATTGGAGAAAATTTATTAGCATTAAACAGTTTAGGTTTCAATTACAATATACTTGTGACAGTGTTTTCCTTTGGAGGCCCCAGAGTTGGAAACCTCAATTTTTAAGAAAGGATGGAGAAGATTGGTGTGAAAACATTGAGAATATTGAATACCCATGATGTGATACCCAAATTTATTGGCATTTTTTTGAATGAATGGATGCATAGAAAACTATTTGATGGATTGAGAGCAAGTGGATTAATGGAAAAGATATACAATCATGTGGGAAGCGAGTTGAGGATTAATCACTTACATTATCTTTATCTTAAACACAATGCAGATGTGAGTTGTTGCCATAATTTGGAGGCTCATTTGCATTAGTGGATGGTTTTCAAATCTCGATTGTTCCATTTTGTTCAAATGCAAAAAGGGATCATTATCTTATTAATAAGACATGTAATTTCCTAAGAGATGAACTTATAGTGCTTGAAAATTGGATGCTATTGTCAGATAATTATAGTCCCACTTTTATTTCCAAATCTAGTTATGTGAATAATTTATATACAAATTAAAACTCTTGTAAATCCATTTTTGATACCATGGAGATTGGACACCAAGCTACCCTTGAATTCAAATGTCAATGCTTAAAGACTCTTCATCTTTACCATAAGTTAAATCTAGGCAAGGGAACAGGGTAGAACATGGCTTAGGTTTGAGTTATTTTAGAAAGATTATGTTAGCAATCTATAGCCATTTTGTGTTCAAAACTTGTCGAGGTCATGAGATGGAGGATCCAAACATGGGGAAGATCTAATGTAATAAATAAAATGTTACAAACAAAATTTTGGTGTAACTAAAATAAACAAAATGGTAATAGAGACAAGCACCTGAACGAAATATTAACACGAAGAATGTGTCACTCGAATTAGCCACGCTCGAACACTAGCAGAGAAGCAGAGGAAATTATGGGTGAAAAAATTAGGGTAAAAGTGCATGCTACTTGTTTTGGGGGCTAATTTAAAGTTATGATCTTTTTTTTCCACCCAATGTCAAGGTTAACTGTGGTGACCTCAAACTACGTTAAACTATGGTAACCATGTTTAACTTGCAGTAACCATGTTTGGTTGTTTAATTGTGGTAACATCATCGAATTTAACCTGTGGTAACTAGAGATCGATGACCAGCCCTCGACGATCGGTGAAGATGAACACACGTTGGGAGTTATCACGTATTAGGTAAGCTCATCAATATTCATCTGAATGTATTTTTTCTTTAAAATTAATTACACTTCATTTTACTTTCCTTAACAATGAGATTTCATAGCTCTTCAAAATAAAATAAACGGAGTTCTTCCCAAACATTTGTTTGATTTGTGTCATACAAGTAGCATAATAGAATTAGAATATTATTATTATTATTATGTAAATGAGGAAAAAGATTGTTGTTCAAAACTTCCACCCCTGAAGTCTTTCATTTTTATTAAATTTTACGGTGAAGAATGTGGGTTATAATGAAAACTTTGATCAATAACAAAGTTTAGTAAATAAAATATGAACTTTCTTTCAAATAAAACTTTTAAATTTAATAGGAATAATGAAACATTATAATTGATTTTTCATATTACTCTAGAAAGAAAAAACGCATTCAAAATAGGAAGAGGATATGACCAACTAATATAGAAAAAAGCAAAAAAAAAACTAACAATAAACTAAATCAATCAATTCATCCCTACACACCAAATCGATTAACAAAGTCTTCAAAATAATTAATATAAGCAAAATAAGGTGAATAAAGAAAAGACTTCCTACAACTAACATCTATTAAAAAAAGGGAATAAAAGGGATATCACACCAACTCATAAGCCATGATAAAGCCATAGAAACTTGTTTCCTCAAACTAAGAAACTGAGGCCAATAAATATTTTATCATTTCTCTATCTAGAAAGTACAAATATAACACCTTGGTAACATCTTCAAGTACCAACATCTTGAAGACTACCCATTTGAAAAGAAGAAATTGTAAAAACACGGTGTTGTCAATATATGAGTTAATGAAGTAGCGTCTACAAAAAATTCGGGGGTTTCCCTCTTAAAAAATCTAAATTATTAGCAAAAACCACTGATCATCACATAAATTCAAATTGTTATTATTTTTTAATTAAAAATTAGTATATTGATAATAAAAAGGTGTTAACTTTTTTGCTTATATACTTGGTAATGTGCCTTTAATTGCAAAAAGTAATAATAAAATATATTAAGAATACAAAATATTCTCATTTTTAAGACTTCAATTAACTTTGATTGTTTAGTGACAATAAAAATATAATAAATTTATGGCAGCTTTTTCAAATTGACTTTGTAGGGATATATTGAGCGTATGTGACTTAAGTGTTGGCCAATATGAATCTCGATTTTTTGGCCCAGGGTCTTGTTGACTTTGTATTTATCTAATGGATGGTGTTTGGCCTAAAAATGTTATTGATATCTTTATTAGAAAAAAAAAATGGAATAATTAAAGACATCCAATTTTTTTATTATATTGGAGTAATCAAAATTAATCAATTAATTTATTCTTTTATGATATTGGAGTAATAAAAATTAATCAATTAATTTACTATAAAAAAATGGGACAACCAAACACAACCAACAATTTGAACATAAATTATTTTTATACAAACTTATTTACTTAATAAATACAATACAAAAAAATATTAACATCATATTGTAAACATTCTATTTTTTATTTATTTATTTTATTTAATTTTTAAAAAATTATATATTTGATTTTTTATTTTGTTAAGATTTTATTTATCTTTTTTAAAATTTATTATTTCAAAAATAAATTTATAACAAAATCTTAACGAAAATAAATAAATAAAATAATAATTCTAATTGGTATGCATTTGTCGTTGAGCTACAAATAATCAAAACATATCTGAAATCATAGAAACAAACACCTTAAATACCAATACGGATCAAACCTTAAACTGATCTTTGCAAATTGTTTTTTTAAATAATTCTCAACCAAATTCATAATATTTGGATATTCATATATAAAAGCGATGGCACAATTTATAAAATGTCATGAAAATCGTCACCGCCGCCCGCCGCTCGCCGCCGGATACCGTCCAATGCATCTGACTGACCCGTGAAACTCTCTATAAATTTGTGCAACGGTAGCCGCCCGGCCGTCGGCCAGTTGAATGTAAAGCTACGTCATGAGCGGCGACCAGTTGATTAAAAATTTGATATTTATTTAAGTGTTATATAGATGTCTTTTTTCTTATTTAGAAAATTTAATAAAAAATAATGATATAGTGGATATACAATGAAGTTTGAAGTTTTTTTTTTTTTCAGATATGTCTTTTCAAGTTTGATATATCATAGATTGTGGTTATCTATCACTTCTCAATAGGAAATTTGTAAAGAAGTTAATGAAGTCATTAATCAATTTAATATGTGATAAATCTAAGATATACATTTGAAAATTGATCTTTAGACATTTTTCAATTAATTTTTACTTATAATTATTTTTTGTAAGTATTCTAAGTTATATAGATATCGACATATTTGTACTTAAGTAATTGATTACAACAACCTGAATCAACGTACACCTAGATCAAATTTTATTTTAGTTAAATTGTCATAACTATTGGCTTTATTATATGAAATCACCTAAAGATCAAACATGAACCTCTTTGTATTAAATATTTATGAAGATTTCTATTTCTTTAAATAATATTATAAACAATCATCCTCATCAATTACACTACAACTATTTTGATTGTACTTATATGATTTTAAATGTACTTATAATTTTCAATATAATTTATTGAATAAATTATTCATTAACACATTATGATTATCATGAAAATGAAGTCTAAATCGGCAAAATGGATGCCCTCTTTGGAATAATAAAGCTGAATTTTGAGAGAACTGCCACAACTCAAACAAAGAAGTATTTTTGATTCTCAAGGGTATATTTCCATTCAAATGTAATAACCACCAAGCGGAAAAATGATTCCTTTAAATTGGTTTTAAGAATTAACGGTAATTAGTTTTTAATCATCTTAATTTTTGAAGGAGTCTTCTTTATCTAATTTTATAAGTAACCTCAAGATTATCTATGCAAATTAAGAAAACCAAGTAGGTACTATAGGTACATGCCTTGAGAAATTTAGATTCTCTTTTTGGTCATTTTTTTTAATTTGTGAATATTTTTGTATTAATTTGTAAATGTAATTACATAACTGCTAATATGAGTGTCCCTAAAATTTGGATTTAAAAGGCCAATAAGAAATGTAGTGAGTAGTATAGTCTTGTGCAAATCTGCAACCACACAATGCTCATTTTTTGATATTTTTGAAGATCATAAAATTAATTCAAGTTTCCTTTAGGCACAAGGTTCAGAGGATGAAACAAGTTGAAGCTATAGAATAAGCAAAGGCAAAAAGGGGTTTAACAATTCTAAGTAGCATAAATGCTCTACATTAGAAGAACTTAATTCAATTTTACCAAGTAGTTATTGTAGGTATATGCCTTGAGAAATTTAATTTATCTCCACCATTTAAATTGAGTTGATGTTGTTTGCACTAGAGGTATCTATTGTTCCTTATAAGAAAAGCAATATGGTCTTGGAATTGCTTTCTATTTCGATTAGAATTTACTATTTTTTTGTGATTACATTGATGTAAATTTTAAATCTAAATCTAATCTTCAACATGTTCTTTTTTTTGTTACTCCAAAATAATAAACAAGAACATGGCATAGGTAAATGTTAATGTTCTTTACCTCTCTAAGGTCTACACCCTTTTGTAAGGTAAACAAGGTCTTTCATATCTATGTAGGAATGATGAAATTTTAGAATTAGTGGTAACTAGTAATGTTGTTGCCCAAAGTTCATTTTGGGATTTTGTCAAATAATTTGTGTGCATCCTCAAATCTCCTATTGTTGGTAGATCCTTTCAAAAAAAATATGGTGACAAAAGAATTACTTCATACCATACCATTCACAGAAACACCATTCTACCTCTCTTCTAATGCATTGTGCTCAATGCTTATTATGAATCATCTATTGTGGACAATAATATTTTTATTTATTTATTTGGAAATCATATTAATATACTTGAGAGAAATCCATCGCCCTTGTGATGTAAATGTGTTTACACCTTAATGTCATCCAACCCATCCCGTTTGTTATTTTAGATTTCCATATATCTATGAGACATAATCTAAACCACTAAGCATGGTTAGTTTCTCTCATAAATCCTTTACAATATCAAAGTTTCTCATGTGGTTGATATAAACAAAACTCTAAAATATTTACTCAAGTGAATTTTTAGAAGGCAATTCTTTGTAAATCTCTAACAAAAACATATGGTCATGCTTTCTAGAATGTTGTTTTAAATTGGTTAAAATATTAGCGAGATGACTGAAACATAAAAGAAACCAACCATGCTTACCCTGTGATGAATAAAGTCTAAAAACATTAGCGGCCTTAACGTTTGATAGTTGGCTTGGTGTCCTCGTGCAAGTAGGCCAACACTCTTGTTATGTCTACTTATGGCTATTTATCACCTCTCAATAGGAAATTTGTAAAGAAGTTAATGAAGTCATTAATCAATTTAACATGTGATAAATTTAAGATACACATTTGAAAATTGATATCTCTAGACATTTTTCAATTAATTTTTACTTATAATTATTTTTTGTAAGTATTCTAAGTTATATAGATATCGACATATTTGTACTTAAGTAATTGATTACAACAATTTGAGTCAACATACACCTAGATCAAATTTTATTTTAGTTAAATTGTCATAACTATTGGCTTTATTATATGAAATCACCTAAAGATCAAACGTGAACCTCTTTGTATTAAATATTTAAGAAGATTTCTATTTCGATAAATAATATTATAAACAATCATCCTCATCAATTACACTACAACTATTTTGATTGTACTTATATGATTTTAAATGTACTTATAATTTTCAATATAATTTATTGAATAAATTACTCATTAACATATTATGATTATCATGAAAATGAAGTATAAACTGGCAAAATGGATTCCCTCTTTGGAATAATAAAGCTGAATTTTGAGAGAATTGCCACAACTCAAACAAAGAAGTATTTTTGATTCTCAAGGGTATATTTCCATTCAAATGTAATAACCACCAAGCTGAAAAATGATTCCTTTAAATTGTTTTGAAGAATTCACAGTAATTAGTTTTTAGGCATCTTAATTTTTTAAGGAGTCTTCTTTATCTAATTTTATTAGTAACCTCAAGATTATTTATGCAAATTAAGAAAACCAATTAGGTACTATAGGTACATGCCTTGAGAAATTTAGATTCTCTTTTTGGTCATTTTTTTAATTTGTGAATATTTTTGTATTAATTTGTAAATGTAATTACATAATTGCTCATATGAGTGTCCCTAAAATTTGGATTTAAAAGGCCAATAAGAAATGTAGTGAGTAGTATAGTCTTGTGCAAATCTTCAACCACATAATGCTCATTTTTTTATATTTTTCAAGCTCATATAATTAATTCAAGTTTCCTTTAGGCACAAGGTTCAGAGGATGGAACAAGTTGAAGCTATAGAATAAGCAAAGGCAAAAGGGGGTTCAACAATTCTAAGTAGCATAAAATCTCTACATTAGAAGAACTTAATTCAATTTTACCAAGTAGTTATTGTAGATATACGCCTTGAGAAATTTAATTTATCTCCACCATTTAAATTGAGTTGATGTTGTTTGCACTAGAGGTATCTATTGTTCCTTATAAGAAAAGCAATATGGTCTTGGAATTGCTTTCTATTTTGATTATAATTTACTATTTTTCTGTGATTACATTGATGTAAATTTTAAATCTAAATATAATCTTCAACATGTTCCTTTTTTTGTTACTCCAAAATAATAAACAAGAACATGGCATAGGTAAATGTTAATGTTCTTTACCTCTCTAAGGTCTACACCCTTTTGTAAGGTAAACAGGGTCTTTCATATCTATGTAGGAATAATTAAATTTTAGAATTAGTGGTAACTAGTAATGTTGTTGCCCAAAGTTCATTTAGGGATTTTGTCAAATAATTTGTGTGCATCCTCCAATCTCCTATTGTTGGTAGATCCTTTCAAAAAAAATATGGTGACAAAAGAATTACTTCATACCATACCATTCATAGAAACACCATTCTACCTCTCTTCTAATGCATTGTGGTCAACGTTTATTATGCATCATCTATTGTGGACAATAAAAAATTTATTTATTTATTTTGAAATCATATTAATATACATGAGATAAATCCATCGCCCCTGTGATGTAAATGTGTTTACACCTTAATGTCATCCAACCCATCCCATTTGTTATTTTAGATTTCCATATATCTATGAGACATAACCTAAACCACTAAGCATGGTTGGTTTCTCTGATAAATCCTTTAAAATATCAAAGTTTCTCATGTGGTTGATATAAAAAAAACTCTAAAATATTTACCCAAGTGAATTTTTAGAAGGCAACTCTTTGTAAATCTCTAACAAAAACATATGGTCATGCTTTCTAGAATGTTGTTTTAAATTGGTTGAAATATTAGGGAGATGAGGGAAACATAAAAGAAACCAACCATGCTTACCCTGTGATGAATAAAGTCTAAAGACATTAGTGGCCTTGACGTTTGATAGTTGGCTTGGTGTCCTCATGCAAGTAGGCCAACACTCTTATTATGTCGATTGTTATCTTCTACTGCTTGGTCCATCATCCAGCACAAGGAAGAGACAAACGCTGATAAATGGTGCCCAAGAAAAGTGGTAATAGCGATGAACCAAAGCATAACAGGGAAGGTGAGAGGGTACGAGATTTGAAAATGATGATTTCATATTGCAACAATAATAAAAATGATGTCATTGAAAGGGGTGTTATGAAGCCCATAAATGACGAATTGACTAAATTTAATCGAATAATAAAAACGTTAATGAGAGTACCCAAATAAAAATTAACACCTAACATAACGGTCCACACTAAATGTACAGCAAGTTACACTTTGTACAAGTTCTCTCATTTTATTTTATTTTAAATTTAAAAATATTTAATAAATACTCATTAACTACAATGAAGACGTACCTATAGAAAGGCAAAATCTTGGTATGTCAATTCAGTGGCATCCTACAAAATCTACATCCCAAACTACATCCTTTGTTATTGGGTCACTATGGCGTACATCCTTTGTTATTGGGTCACTATGGCGTACAGAAAAGACAACTATTCCCCAATTCAGCCTAAATCCAAATGAGATATTTTTTATATTTATTAAATAAAATGTTAGATGTTTGCGTCCAACGAGCCACACCGTTGCACGTGGAGGCAAGCAAGAGATGGTGCCGTGAAGAAAGCATTAAAATTTCGTGCCGGGCACTTCCATGGATTGCGTGTAAAACCCAAAAAATTTTGCCTTTCCACAAAACCGTTGAACATTCAGATCTATATAGAGAGGAAGTTGCTTCAGTTGGGAATGATTTGGAGATTGCTGAGTAATTTAGTAGCAACGAGGATCGAGAAGCAAATGAAGGCAGGAGAGGAATGGATTCGAGGTGGGATTATAGGAGGCGGGGCTTTTGGTACAGTCTGTCTTGGCATAAGTAAATCCAATGCCCACCTCTTTGCTGTCAAGTCCACCACTTCGTCTATTTCTTCTCTGGAGAATGAATACAACATTCTCAAGTCTTTGGACTCTCCATACATCGTGCAGTGCCTCGGGAAGGAATACACCCCTCAGAACGGTGCGGGTGTTCACAACTTGTTCATGGAGTACATGCCAGGCGGTAGTATAGGGGACCTCTTGACTAAATTTGGGGGGCAGTTGGACGAGTCAGTGATCCGAACATACACCCGTGATATCCTACGCGGTATCCGGTACCTCCACAGTCAGGGGATTGTGCACTGTGATATCAAGGGGAAGAACATTCTTGTGGGTTCCAAGGGTGTCAAGCTTGCTGACTTTGGGTCTGCTAAGAGGATTGGAAGTGATGATGACAAAGAGGAGGGTTGGCAACTGAAGGGCACCCCACTGTGGATGGCTCCTGAGGTGGTGAACCAGGTGGAGCAGGGGCCTGCTTCTGATATTTGGTCTCTAGGTTGCACTGTGCTGGAGATGGCCACTGGGAAACCTCCCTGGGGCAGCAATTTGCATCCTTTGACTGCAATGTATAGGATTGGTTTCACACAGGAGCTGCCTGAGATGCCTCAGTCTCTATCAACTCAAGGGCAGGATTTTGTGGAGAAATGCTTAAGAAGGGATCCTAGGCAGAGGTGGACCAGTGAACAGTTGTTGGGCCATCCTTTTCTCAGTAAGGAAGGCTCCCCTGTCCTAAAGGAAGTCCTGCTCATGGGACCTCAACACCCGATTAGGCCTATGGATTTGGGCAAGCGGAATTCTTACTCTTCTACTGATTCCTCTGGTGTTACCATCTTGGTATTGCCCAGGAATGTGTCATCTGACAGTCAGACAGAGGCAGGGGCATGTGACGAAGAAGAAAAAAAGGGCTGCCAGAAAAGCCCTTCTCCCAGAGACCGGATTCTGCTTTTGGCAGGAGGTGAATTTAAGGGAATTGTAGAGCGGGCGGACAGTTGGTGTGCGAGTCCCCCTGGTCAGTGGATTGTTGTGAGGTCCCCCAAACACGAGCCCTTAAACTCATACGATCCTTTTCCAGAGTTCACTAATGGCTTATTTTCCAAGGAGGTTCTTTCTGTCCAGACTCAACAGGTGGATTACAACGCAATTACAGACCGTAATGATTGTGCCAAAGAAGTGAGCTCCGAATCACAGGGCGATGGATTTTCTTGCAGCATAGTGGCTGAACAAATTGAATTTATGGTTTATAAAGTTGAGCATGGCAGCCAATTGCTTAAAGATTTCTCCAGGAGCATGGAAATTAGTAACTCTTGCTCTTGGACAATAAGGACAGACATGCTTGAGAGTGGGTCCTCGTCCGAAGAAGTGCTTATTGACAATCAGATCACGGCAAATTACTGCCCCTGTCGTCTAATATGCTCTCAAAATTGTTCTACTACATTGAAGATTAAAGTCTTTTTAAGTTGCAATGGCAGAATGTATTCATTTGAATGTAATTTTTCTTCAAAAGTAATTACACTTCATTTTACTTGCGTAACAATGAGATTTTATAGTTCTTCAGAACAAAATAAAGGGAGCTGTTACCAAACATTTGTTTGATTTGTGCCATACAAGTAACATAATAGAGTTAGAATATGTATTATTTTTATAATATAAATGAGTTCAAACCCTGCATTCCAAAAATCATCTATTAAATTTTATAGAGAAAAGCGTAGGTTATAGTAATTTTTTAACTGAAATCAAATGCATCTGATTATCCCGTGAACCCCCGTATAAATTTGTTTAATGGTAGCCGCCCGGCCATCGATTAGTTGAGCAAAAGCTACGTCATGGGCGGTGACCGGCGGGAAGATGAGGCATCAGTTATAATCGGCTTTCGTTCTTTATTCACACCTTGCGAATATATGTCAACTATATTTGTATATCTTTTATTTATTCGTTGATATTTTTGGATGAAGTAGCTTTGTCTCTATACCTATCTTTGTTGCGTTGGTTAAACTTGCTTTATATCTATGTTCCGTTGTTCGAGAACTTTATTGCATGCAGATACAATGAAATTTGGAGTTGTTTGTTTTTCTTTGGATAGATTTTTTTGAGCTCGATATAATGATGCATGTAGAGTGAGGCTATCTATCGCCACTCATAATTTTTAAATCTAGATCCTATAAATTACATAGATATTGACATATTTACCCTTAAATAATTGATTATAACAATTTGAGTAAGCATACGCTTAAATCAATTTTTTTTTTAGTTACGCTGCCTTGACTATTGACTTCATTCTACGAAATTACTTAAAGATCAAATATGGACCTCTATATTGTCTTTGAAGATTTCCATCTCAATGAATAGTATTGCAAGCCATCATCCTCACCAATTACACTACAATTATTTTAACTATATTTATAATTTTATATATATAAATAATTTTCAATATAACTTACTGAACAAATTATTCATTAACATGTTGTGATTATTGTAAAAAAACACCAACATATACATAAAACATTTAATCAACCAAACCACAAATTTTCACAATCAAAATATACATTAACATGTATTAATTAATTGCTTGAAATGAGACCTTTTATTGAAACTTTCTTTGACTAGAACTAAGGTGGCCATCAATTCAACTGAGGTCACTTTGAGGCCATCTTCAGGGTTACACTTTATTAATTCCCTTCTTTCAATTCATACATTCATCATCATCTTATCAATCAGACTTTGTCCTCTTTAACTCAAAATTTAAATATCAAATTATGACTTGTGTGAATACAAAAAGATGAGGGGGGAAAAAAAAAAAAAATTGTTATTAAACCAAAAAAATGTTTTATGAATTAAAAAGGTGAGTAACTTTTTTGAAAAGGTGCACATTTTTTGAAAGATGTTTGTTAAGTTTACATTTGAATTGGTTTGGCTTAATAAATCTAATCGATATGTGTTTATATAATATTAAGGGTGCACACCCTTTTTTTAAAGAAGGAAATGAATGAAAATTTGAAAAAAGAAAAGCAAAAAGACGCATGTCATATACAATGCAAATGTTGTGCATCATAATTATTATATAGGAAGTGTGCCCTATGCAGTTGAAAAGAGCACACACCCTTTATATTGTATATAAGCTCTATCTTTAATAAAATAATATTTTAATTATATGTTTACGTTTACTTTATATTACATTTTATATTCGTATATTTTAAATTTACTTTACTAAATATAAGAAATTAGGATCACTATGGATCTTTTAAAATCAATTTAGGTATTGAAAGGTTTTAATATTAATTAACATGCCACAATATGATATTCTAAGAATCCCAATTACAATTGGTACAATTATCAAAATTATTCATCATATTTAGACAAAATAGTGTAATATAATTATGAATATGTAATAAAAAGTAGATAATTTTATACAAACTTTCATGAAAATTGAAGTCTTAACTCTTTCAATAATGTGTTAATTTAATTTTTCAATGTACTCTGATTTGATTTCTACCATTGAAAATAAAATAAATAATCCTATTTTATTATACAAATGATGTTATACAATTTTATTAGAATTATTAAAGACATGGTTAAAAATATGCAAGTGATGGATGAGATCATATACCTTTTTCTTCATTTACAACCATCAATTTTAGATGAGATCGTACACCTTTTTATCCAATCACAATAATCAATTGTGGATGATATCATACACTTTTTTCTTCACTTACAATCATCAATTAGGGATGATATGATACACCTTCTTCTCTAATTATAAAGAGCGCACAAATGTTCTTACTAAAAAATGAGTTGTCCTTGTATGAGTCTTCCTATGTCATGTTAATGACTAAAATAAAAATGTTTTCCAATCTAATTGGTCTTTTTATGATTGGTTCTAATGCAAAAAATTATGTAAGTGCATCAATGTTTGCATCTTAGTTTAAGTGAGTGTCGCATGCTAGATTCAAATTCAATTTTGTGTGTGTTGAGAATAACATTTGACACTAATGTGTGTCAGAGGAAAAAATACACAAAATTAGTGTAGGTTTTCCTTTTTTGATAAATTTTCCTACTAAGTTAAATGTGCATTAGTTGTAGCACCCTCCCATGCTACTTCAAAACTAATCATTTTTTGTATTAACTTAATTACTCCTTTGCAAATAATATGAGCCCAATGCTCAACAAACACATCTACTTGTGGTTCACATTAATATGAAACAATAACATTGTACTTTAATCTATAAATAATCCTTTTAGATCAATATAGATGGCATTGTTGAGTTAGTCTCAGTTCATCTTGAGCACATGCTGAATTATAATCCTAAGATATGTGGGTTATGGGCTTTCAAGAGACAATTCCTCTTAAGCCACTCAAAAACTAAAACAACCCATACTGATCGATATCATAACAGGGTATGTGTTGGTATTTAATGCACCCACACCCACTTCTTAGTTGCCTATATGTTGGCTTGTGCCTACTTCATAAGTAAAATAAGGGCTATTGTAGTTCTCTGATAATATAGAGAGTGATATCGGGTATAAATTTTCCTTAGACTTGAGGCCACTGATTATATCAACATATAATTTTAATTAATTTTCCTCCACACTTAGTTTTCATTCTTAATTTAAATGTATATAAATTATATTCATGCAGCGCTATTATGAAGCCACTACAATTCACTCAGAGCTCGTACCACCCCATTGTACATAAAAGAGTGGTTGTAGTTGCATTTTAGATACAAGTGACCCTAATTTATCTAGGTGGCTATCACCACCAACTCCTTCGTGGACACACCCAAATTTAAAATGTGTTCAATAATATAACACGTTCATAGACTTCCAAAATTTATGAAATTCACAATGAAATAAATGTCATGTTCAAAAATTAAGACATCACGATCCACTAATTACATAAAAAACAACTATTGTCAATCAAAATATTGACGTGGAGTACCCATTTATTCATGTGACATAATTGACAATTCACTACAAATCTAAAATAAAATAGTCCACATTTTAGATCTCAATAATTCTATGCTATCAAATACATAAAATTTACCTCAAATCTACCGCATAAATATAACATTATGAAATTATGACATATGCCATGATCATTGATGATCTTGATTTTAACCAATCACCAAATCAATCTTCCCTTATACCAAAGACCTTTATTATCATATTTGAGATAAAAAGATAACAATCAACCCTATCCGTGTGGCTGCCTAATTACTATGGTGTAAATGGCATAGTATGTGGCCTATGACATGATCGAAGGATTGAACCTTTAACATGTTATTTAATGATTAAAGCATTAACATAACCTTAATACTTCATTGTGTACCCGATCCAAATCGAAGATGGGTTCCATAAAGTCATGCATCTGTCTACTTACAAAATTCAGGGAGTTCTTTAATGAACACAACATACACACAACTACGAAACAACCAATGTTGTGCACTTACCAAACGATACCACAAACTCCCTCATTTATTTCGATAGAGCCATCGTATATCCACGTGACACAAGATTTTCAAGTGACTAATGCATCCATGAGGCCACATAATATTTTAAACTATAAATAAGCATCCACGTGACTCGTAATTTAATGTAATTATATTCACCCCTTACTTTATTCATTTTGGTACGGCCTCCAAACCCACGTGGCCGCAACACATTAAGTGTTTATTGCTTATACATGCGGGCAAGCTTGATGGTCAATAAAAACCATCAAAATAAATAGGTCATGGTCTATAAATCATCAGTGTGTGGATTTATACAATAATTCATGGAGTCTATGGGCCAAATTCATTTTTGTGTTTGAGGCAAAAGGTGGTGAGTACACGGATATTCGATTTCCAATAGCATTAAATCATTTTATTTTGGGTATGTGGAATGCGCTGTATCTTCTTTTGGTTTTACACATATATTTAGTGGAGGGAATTTTGTCAAATGAAAGAAATTGTACATCATTAAATTATGAATTTTTATTATTTATTAGCAGTTGTTTTTATAATGTAAAAAAAGTCGGATATTAGATAAAAATGATTTATATTTAATTTATTACAACAATAAAATATTTTAATTTTTTTTGTCAAATATTTATATTTATTTTTCACTATTTCATGAATTTAATTATCAATCTCTTTGATTGTTTTTCTAAAAATATTATATATTATTTATATATATTGAAAATTTATTATTGTATATATTATATAATTTATATAAATATTAGATTTTATAATTTATATTTTAGTATTATATCGATTTTTATAATATATATTAATAATGAAATTGTTGAAGCTATAAAATGTATTGTATGTAACAATAGTTACAAATATCCATTTCTTTTTTTTTATTGTATATAACATTAATTACAAAGCTAGAGTCTTTATGAATGGTGTGGAAAAAGTAATTATGTCAATCATTTTTTTTATGATTTTCGAAGATTTACATATTTACTGTCTTTCATTCTTGCAAAGCATTCAAAAAGAAATATTGGAGAGATATATACATGTCATTGATTGAACATACTCTTGATACGGCAGTAAATGTTAAGCCTTGGTGATCAATGTCTTCAATGTCAATTGTTGTTTTATTGAGTGTCATTCCTTGTGCTTTGTGTATGGTTAGGACCCATGCCATTTTTATAAGCCTCTGTTGATGATTACCTCGTGTAATAAGAGCAATTGGTACATGTGTAGGATTCTGTGCATCCCATGAGGATCCATAGTATTTTTTAGATGCAACAATTGCATATATGGGTAGGAAAGGTGGCTTTGAATCTGAGTTGTAGATGATGTCAACAATTTTTTCAATAGCTCCATTAACTAACCTTGCTTTCACCCATAGATTGGATGTTAACATAATATTTTGTTTCTTACATAGAAGCAGAACTAGCTCGAGTTGAGTGTCGTTGTGGTTAGATGTATTTGTTTATCTGCTTTGTTCAGCTCTACGTAAAACAATTGGCATATTTAATGATTTTTAATATTTACTTATTATGCATTATTGCCAATATATTTGTTGCATATAAATGTGTAGAGATTTTAAAATCTTCTTGTTCTTTCAGAGGTATGAATGATGTTGATATTGACATGAGCATATTTCAATCTTCTTCTATTGGGCTTGCATTTTTGATGTTAGTTAACAAATTTTTGAATAGTATTTGTTTTTTTGTACATCCTTGTTGGCAAAAATTTGTTTTTAATGTAGCAACTATATCAAAGGTTTGTCATAATGTATACCCAAAAGATCTACTTGCATAAATTAGAATGTCATTTATAGGTAGGAACTATCCCAGGTCTCCAATGAAGTATAATTGAGAAACTACCAAAGTCTTTGTTATTTTGATAAGGAAATGTTTCATGCAATCAATTATTTATTTTACTAAGCATCTTTGGCCCTATAAAACTCATTTCATCTATGAGCACATAGTGAATGTGTCTCACTTCTTCTTAGAAAATTGTTAACATTTGTCCCTCCAATGGTTTTTTTTCTTAGATAGGGATATGAAGTGTTGAATGTATTGTCGATGCATTTATGCTAAATGTTGCAACACCAATTGAAACAAAAAGAAAAGGAGAGACTTTATTTTTCATAGAAGCTTCTCTGGGGTGTGTTTGATTATGCTTATCAAGTAAGATTTACATGTCCCTATTGTTCCTTGTACAATCATTTGAAATGGTGTACCTTGTGGCTTTTTTGAGCATGTTGGTGAATTATGTTAAAGGCTATCTAGGGAGTACTTGACACCTCATATGATATTGGTTTGCTACTACACTCAATGTTTACATCTTTTGACAATGCACGTTGTGAATCTATGAATTATTGTGCAGTTATGTGCAGGTTGAGAAGAATATATGAATGATTCTAGTTGTGTCTGTTGCCAAAATAATGGATTCCAAGCATGTTAAGGTCATCTAGCTAAGTGTTCCAGATGGATGTGTATGAGATAAGATTTCCCACTCGTGCATTTTCGTGGCCTGTTGTAGATGTTATTCATTATCACTTTCATCATTGCTTGTCTTGGCATTGATATTTTATTTTGTAGGTATTCGCTCAAGATGCCATGGGTTAGTTAAGAGTGCCTATCATTTGAAATTGACAAAGTTTTTTCTAAATTATCAACAAATGCCAACAAGAAGAATAAATGCTTCCGAAAGTGTAGAACCTATTAATATAGTAGTATGAATAATTACATAAAGACTAAAATATCCTTTGATCAACCATTTGTTTGTGTTTGTCAGACCTTGGTCCAATTATCAAGTGAATAGTATATTTTTTGAAACTTTGGGTGAAAAACATAGTGAATTGCATTTTTAATTAATCCTTTTTATTTTATTTTTAACAAATCATTTAGTTGTTTATACGATATACTTATTAAATAAGTAAGTTAAGGCAAATAAATAAGGACCCTTCCCCTTACATAATTCGATAAATGAATAAACAAATACTGAGAAGGTGGTCAAATGCATACACGAACCTTAGGGGGTTGTGAATAGATGTAAAAATACAATAATATATGATAAAAATATATTATATGTGTATAATAATTTAATAATATATTAGATATAAAGTAATATAATTATATTATAATGTTCTATATCTATATTCTCATTACATTTTTATATTTTATAAGTATATATCTATTTTTATTTAATATATACAATAAATATATTATACTATATAATATTTATATATACCATATAATTAATATAATATGAAATATTACTATACTATTTTATATATTATCAATTAGAAATGTATATCTATATTTATGTCATATGTGCTATATATGTGCTATATATATATATATATATATATATATATATATATATTATAATATATAATATTTATATATACTATATAATTAATATAATATATTAAATATTATTATATTATTTTATTACTCAATGAATCATATAATATCCCCTTTCTAATTTTTTTATTTTGAAAAATTATTAATAAATTATTATTATAAAAATATTTCAAAAAATATTAATATATTATAATTTTTTGTGAACCTCAATTTTCTTAAAGAAAGCATTGAATATCGACCTCATGAGAATAACAACACATTTAATAATTATGTTTGAAAGGATAACAACATAATATCGTGGACCCATTTTCAATGGTCAAAATCGTTCTTTAAACACTAGGATGACATGTTGGAAGACAGGTATCAATTAAAAAAAACCCTAATTTTAGCCTTCAAACCCTAGCAAGACACAAATATGAAATACTCTGCTTGACCTCCATGCCAATGTTTTTCTTTGACTAAAAAATAATAGAAAGAATTAGATGAGATTTAGTCTCTTTAATTATTTCAGCTACAGAGGATAGCTGAGGACTTCCTTTACCGTGAAGGCCAAAGCGGTGTCTGTGCGAAGAGAGTCATCAGCATGAGTGCACCAACAAGGGCAAAATTGTTCAATAACAACACCATACATTGAATCTCTGGCCTTTCGAAACTGATGCTTGACTCAAATGTTAAAATAACTCAATGCTTTCCAACAAAATGTGGGCACAAACATCTGAATCATTGAACATCTCTACAGCCTCGTCGAAGGGCACAGATACCTTGTTTTGAGCATGTAATCTATGTTTGCAGGATCCACAGTCAAAATGAAGCCACATTTTTAACTACGGTCTTGTGTAGTGAGGGATTTTTAAAAAAATAATATTGTATTATTACTACATTATATATATATATACATTGTAGAGTAATGAAGAACTAGGATAAATCCTTTTAAATGCTTTGTTGATCTTCCAACATTCTTCAATTGATTTGTCCACTACCACAAATCTTCAGTTTTGGTTTTCCATCAATTGACATATTTTTTTGTATGGAAGCAAATGGGTAATGTGATGAAGATCTCAACTTGCATAATTCAATGATTTGATCATTTGGGTTTGTACATATGGCCAATAAATGAACATTGTGTTTTGATTTTTCTTAGTTATCCCATCTGTCAGTTTGCTTAAAAAGTGTTGTTTTCATTAACTGTGGTTAAACTAAAATTTAAGAGACAAGACTCATAGATTTGTGATTTTGTAGTTAGTATTTTGACTAATGGATAACAATCAGTCCATGTCAATAGATCAGAACTTCTTCAGAAAGAGAGCCTATGGAATGATGTCAAAGGATATGGTAGTGTGTAGGATTTTGGCAATTATCCTGCTTTTACTTTTGGCTAGAGTTCTAGACCTTCTTCACCCTCTACAGGATCATATGTCAATGGGCATGTAGATAAAGTTTTGTACAAGAATGAACTTGAGATGATCATGCTTTGTAAGGGACCAACCTACCAATCAACACTCTGCCAAATCGCATCCCAGCATTTGAATGGGTCCAAATAGAATATTCTTTATTTTGTCTTTTGTGAAATGAATTTGGGGGCTTTGCCCCACTGTATAAGCCTCCGGTTAATTATATTTCTTCTCTATATTGTGAATTCCAAATAAAATGATGAAATCCAATCAAAATAATTACCTTTATTCATTAATAGATTCATACATATAGGCTTGGTATATCCTGTGAATAAGGAGTTTACCCTTATCATGCATTTCATTAATACAATTCCTATTTCATACGTATAAGTTGTTATTACAACTTATCATGTATATACGGACTTATTATATCTTAAAATATTCAATAATCCCTCGTTTAGTGTAGATATTAAAAGAGTTGTCTAGAATCAAACATCCAAGACCAATGATTGCAGAGTGAACACACACAACTGTTGAATCAAGAAATCTAGAAGAGAGCAAAAACTGAACACAATATATTCAATAATGGAGATGAAATGCTTATACAAAGAGATGAAGTTCACATCTTTCATAGCTCTCAAAGCTGTCACAACTCACAACTAAGAATCTTGATGAATCCAGGCTTACTGAATGAAGAATACAAAGGGAGAGAGGTATTTATAGGTTGGAAATATAGCGAAACCTTACATTCCAATGAATGTGGTACTAATCTTCCTAAATGACCTCTAGATCCCTAAGCAAGCTAATGTAGTCGTGTAGCCAAAACCTGTAGGAAAAAAGGCCTACACTAACACCCCCCGCCCCCCCCATAAGCATAACTTAGGTAGGTGATGATATAAAAAATGGGTCCCAACAACAAGGCATGATGAGGTACCCATGGACAAAGCAATCTCTCATAAATTAGAGAAAAGGAGACAATTCGTAGGAAACACTCCTCCCAAAAAGAGAGACATAGAAGAAGTGAAGAGGCTAGAAGGCCCCCATGAAGATGATGTTGAATCAATCAACACTCCAAGTACATAGTGATGATCCCCAATATCCTACAAAACATGAAGGAAGTGTGTCTCCACACAAAAGAGAGAGAATGTAATTATAGAATGTTGCATGGTGAATGTTGTAGTAGGTCCCTCTATAACAAAGGTTGTCTCTTTCTTTCGGAAAGAAAACTCGAGCTATCAAACTATTGAATTCCCACTCAAGTGGAATACATGTAGGAATCACAATGTAGAACTCTAAAAAATGTTGAAATGTCTCCCTGCTAGTGCTCGAATGTGCCAAAATCTAATCAGATATCACATGACTAATTGTAGAAGATGGTAATGAAGAAGCATACAATGAAAGAGAGAGAATAGCCAAAAAAGAAGATAGACATAGAGCATTCACTAAAAGAATGTCCATAAGAGTGGATCATGACTCACCAACTGAAGAAGGAAAGTGGATAGGAAGAGATGAGTCATCGATGCTTACAATAGGTGTACTCATACTGTAAATAGTGGAGTCCTCTAAAGTGAAAGCCTATGAAGGATCTAAAAGAGCAACAATCTACATAGGAACAAATGTAGAATCTGCAATAGGATAATTTAGGTTTGGCAGAATCTCATCCTATGGTGGGGGATTGACAAAAAGAAGAGCATTGTCTACCATGGATGTGTCATTTCAAGAAATAAAAGCAGGAGGTGAGAGAGCAACTATCTCAGAAGAGATGATGGGCAGTGGAGGAGGAGGTTTGACATAAGTATCAACTAGATATTCGAAAAGAGACTATAGAATGCTCCAAATAGTACATGAACACTTTGTATGTTTCACATGGTAATGAAGAACCATGGAAACATGTAGTAATAGAGTGGTAAAAATATTGTCACAAGTATTATCCCACTTATTAAATTGAATAGGATCAGTGGGTGCAAGAATCTGTTCATATGAAAATGGAATACTATTCTTGCATGCGAACAAGTGTTGCTTGTAAGCATGTCATGAAGCATAGATGTCCTTCTTAAGAAGGATCACTAGAGATGAAACAAATCTATTCATCTGAAGTAATAGGTTACACTCTGGATATGAACTTTAGACTATGTCAAAAATGAGTCCAATCAAGTGAGCAATCTATGCACAAGTGATAATGCACACTCAAATGGACATCAGGCTCTACTGATAATGCATCTAAGAATATAAGAGTAATTTGTGCAAGCAGTCACTAAATGGAGACAAGTAACAATACAAAAAACTAAATTTGTACAAGAAAGAGTGTAGGGCCCACAATCAACGTCCCAAAGATAATCAATAGTGACACCCCATGTTTGCAATAATATGTCACGCTCAAGGAATAAGTAATATGTGCTTATGATCGAGTACCAGTGTACGCTCTAAGTATGAATGTCAACATTAACTGAAATAGGTCCACACAAGTAAGAGCAATCAGTGCATGAGTGGAAAAATATGTCTCAATGAGTGGACGTCAGACTCAACTGATAATGCATCCAAAAATGTGAGCAATCAGTGCAATATATACTAAATTGGCACAAATAAAAACTATAAATAGGGGAAACAGGAAGACGTCAAACTCTATCAATAATGCATCGGTATGAGAAGAAGTAAATGTGTGAACTAGTCAGGTAGTCCCCCCAAATTTTGGCACTTTATAATTCAATGTGTTTTATAATAAAAATAGGCTAGTTATGTGGAAAATTGAAAAATACACAATTTTTCAAAAGACAACACTCAATTTTGAGTTACCCTTTGCAAGATATTAAGAAAACAAATTCTCGTTAATAGCCCATTTAAAAAAAAATCACTAAATGATTAAAATACTCCTGATGCTAAGGTGTTACCTAGCTTTTCAGCTAGTCATTGGAACTAGCACTGAACCACGAACTTCCTTAAGCCAATGAAAGTCAAAAAAATACTTGCCCAATCACCCTTACATGAACTTTTCTGAAAAGGCCACTTACAAGGTGATTTAATTAAAAAATTGAAAAGCTATTTAAAATAAAAATAAAACATGCTTTAATTTTTTAGGGAAATTTTAGGTTTAGATTTGACTTTGCAAAAGAGAAGAATGATTAGTATGACACCACCAATGTGCCCACAAGTCTGCAAAGAGAAGAAATCAAGAACGAAGCCCACTAGAGTGGCACCACCAATGTTCATGCATAGGTCTGTAAGTCTGCAAGAAAACACAAGCCCAGATCTAGCAAGGGTAACATTGGAGGAAGAATGTTGAATGTTTCATCCACTATTTTGCAAAAGGATGGCTTTATGGAGGCCGTTGAGAACTTGAAGGGAATGGTGAGTAGACTAGGGTTTGAGCTACATGTAAATATCCTCAAATGCACAGTATTCACCCACCCACACAGCTAGAAACATCCCTTTAAAGCATGTACAGTGACTAGATGCTTGGATTTTACCATAGATCAAGCATACTTTAATCTCAATGCCATTTAGAGGGAAACAAAAAATGTATCGATGTCAAGAGCAACAACACTATCCAAGTTTGATCTGACTATGCATGGACCAGCATGCAAACCAAGAAAACAAGGCAAATATATATCCACTAAAATGCCATAATGGAGAAGTGCTAGGGAAATACCTAGAATGCCAAATAGAGGATCTCCCAATGTAATAGATTTGAAAGAACAAAACTCTTCAACATAGATTTGTAAATGCCAATGGAAAAGGATGCCATATTGGTTTGTTAAAGCTGCAAGCTTGCATATCGTACAAATCCAAAGCCAAGCATTGCAGCGTCTACGTAGAAAAAATATGACACAGTCTGAAATGCCAATTGAGTAAAAAACATGTAGATTAGATCATAGATCAAAAGCGGTAGATCTTGCAGTAATGAAAGGCAAAATGATGCCTATCTTAACAGATCTCATATAAGCAGAAAAGGACACCAAAAGATTTGAAAAATAATGACAATGCATTTAAAGTAGATCCAATGTAGAATGTTTCATAAAATAACTTCCACGTTCAGCAACAACCATTTGGGTCATCAAATTTGCTCTTTAAATCCAACAAAACAAGTTTGTCTTACGATCCTTGTGTGGCAAAAAAGCTGCAGGTCATCATAACCAGGACAAAAATAGATCCCATCAATTTTTTAGATTGAAAATATGCAAAGCCATGGATGATGTTGAAGACAAGGAAACAACTCCCTCACACAGTCTAGGAAATAGTTTGGTGATCTCTTTCCTTGTATATCACAATGGGCTCTAGATCTATAAATATCTCATAGGTTACATGCTTCCCTGAAAATGTCTCACTGAAGGACGTGTTGAAGGCATATTTTCTAAGATTCTTATCAACATGAACCATACACCCATCCACCTTGATGCCATAAAAGAGTTATGAGAATATCAAATCAGATTCTTGATGTTAGAAATGATAGACAATCATTGAATAAAGGTTACCTAGATTTGCACAAAGTGTGATGCCAAAGGTATAAAGGGCAGATCTGAAATAAATGCCACAACAATATGGATCTGTGCAACTGATTTCAATGTCTCTTCACGTATATCACAACAAAGATAAAGGAAAACACCAAGGCTAGAAAGAATTATTAAATCTAAAAAACAAATATGAGACAAAAAAATGCCTCCTTTTGTTATGCTCAGATATGGTATTTTTCTTTCTCCAACACATTTGCTTAGATCTTAAATATGAAATGCCACTGCTACAAAGAATATGATGGAGAATACAAAATAGAAAACTACTCAAGATTTCAATAATGAACAACAAAAAATAACGGTATTTGATACAAGATACTCAAAGCTTTGATACCATAAAAGAGTTATATATAATTGGACGTCCAAGACCACTGAATGCAAAGTGAACACACACAACTATTGAATCAAAAAATCTAGAAGAGAGTAGAAACTGAACAAAATATATTTAATGATGGAGATGACCTGCTTATACAAAGAGATGAAGTTTACAACTCTCACAGCTCTCAATGTTGTCACAGCTCACAACTAAGAAGCTCGATGAATCCAAGCTCACTAAATGAAGAATATAAAGGGAGAGAGGTATTTATAGGTTCGAGAGATATTGAAACCCCACATTTTAGTGAATGTGGTACTAATCTTCCTAAATGATCTCTAAAGCCCTTATCAAGCTAATGTAGATATGTAGCCAAAATGCATAGGAAAAAGGCCTACACCAACAGATATAGGGAGAAAAACACTATTCAAGAACTGAAATGCACATATACTTAACAAATGATGATGAATATGAACTCATAGACCATAGACATCAACCCATCAACCAATCCATGGGAACACATCACTGAACCAATATAAGTAGTAGGAAAGGTCTCTTTACAACT
Organism: Torreya grandis; assembly: GCA_037957365.1. NCBI lineage: Eukaryota > Viridiplantae > Streptophyta > Pinopsida > Cupressales > Taxaceae > Torreya > Torreya grandis. Next base: position 1,293,568 of record JARHVA010001045.1, on the reverse strand, counting down.
TTAATGAAGAACACATTCTACTATATTACATGTGGTATGTACTGTTAGTGTAGTTTTTTATTCCATTTAATGTTTTTTCCTTACACATGTTTATTTAACTTGCTTAGGTGTTAATTAGGTCAGTGGTAAAGATAATACTACATTCATGAGAATGTGTGATCATGTTTATCTTCCACCTATATATGTACCTTTCCTAAATATTTTATGACTAATGAAGAATAATGATGGTAATACTAATATTTCAAAATTTAGATTGTTAATTAAAAAGCTTCTTATTGCTCATGTTTGATTTCGATTCTATAATAGTAATTTTCTTATTACATTTGATCCTATCCAGTCTTGATCCTCAATTATGGCCCACTTCGACATGGTATGAAAGCATTTCTGAAAGTTGGATGCCATTGTTCTTGTTGTGAAATCTTGAATTTTATCTTTCATGTCACAGATCTACCATTTATTGATCTATCACATTGAAGATTCTCTCCTTAAATTTTGCTCTTCTACTGGGGTGCTCTGTCGATCTAGATTCAAAAAAAGAATAAGGGAAAGGTGCATCTTGTTGGTTATCTAACATTTGGTAGGTTTTCAAGAAAAATGACTTGTGCCATTAGATTCATAAGGTGTCAAAATCATAAGATTGACTATAAACACAACTAGTTTCACGACAATCAATTTTGACCATGTTTGGAGGGTTTGAAGGTATTTTATTGAATTCATTCATATCCATACCATCTGGATCTTCAAAAGAAAACATATTTATAGTTTTATTTAGATCCTTAGTGGGTCTTTGGTATATTTTCCATAACTATACTAGATCTCGAGATTCTGGCCTTGGTAAACAAAATGTATCTACATCCATAAATCAGAGCTATAGGCCTATCTTGCACCTATTAGAACTTTAGACTTCTCGAAAACTTGTAATACTAATCTTATTTTTGATGACATAAATTTTAACTACATCGATAGTCTTAAATCCCAACACTATAAATTTTGATTAGTTTAACAACCCAAAACTCCAATGCAAGAACTTCTAACTACTCCAATAGCCTCCAACTTTGATGCCAAAACTATCGATTACTTTAGTAGCCCACAATTATGACATTAAAACTATCAAATGATTTAGCAGTCCACAGTCATCCTAAGCTTTACTCGTAGTCATATGGAAGTTTATCCCTTGGTCACAACTAACCTAAGGGGGCCTAAATTTTCCATGAAAAATCAAGTTAAACATTTTGCACACCTAAAATTTATGCAAAGTGGAGATATCTTTTGCAAACACGATCTTCAAACTTCACAAACTTTTAATTGAAAACTCCTTTTTAGGTATATATTTTAAAGTGTGAGTTTTTTTTGAGATCTTCACATTAGTGTTATTCTCGTGCATTGTAAAATTGATTCTCTATAGTTTTAGGGGGTTACACGTCCTTATATTTCTATCACAGTCAGTTCAAATGGCATACTATATGGCCTATGAGATGATCGAAAGATCTAAACTATCAACGTTTAATTTGCACCTTTAATGATTATCATATTTACATGGCCATAATACCATTAAAGCATTAACATAACCTTTAATACTTTCTTGTGTACATGATCCAACTCTAAGATAGGTTCCATAAATTCATGCATCTGTATACTTACAAAATTCACAAAGTTCTTTAATGAACACAACATACACACAACCACCAAAAAATCAATATTGTGCACTCACCAAACGATACCACAAACTTCCTTGTTTATTTTGATGGAGGCATTGTATATCCACATGACACAATAAAAAAAGTGACTAATACATATGCATGTGGCCACATTATATTACTATCAGTTGCCCCAAAGGTGCAAGAAAAGTTGGAGGAATTGCACATGTAGGAATCAATATCACATGTCAAGGATCAAAGTCTAATTTATGAATATTGAGAACACACCCAACTATGTTTTACATATAATACAATTGATCTGATTATTCTCATCATAATTATTTATGCAAACCATATCTGAATTATAAAAATTAAAAATAAAACCACATTGTAAATATATATGTATGTATATTTAAATACAACACACACACACACACACACACACACACACACACACACACACACACACACACACACACACACACACACACACACACACACACACACACACACACACACACACACACATATATATATTATAACAAACAAAATATAATTAAATAAATTTTAATTCATTAAATATTATATAAATTTTATTTATTTTATTTTTTCATATATATATTTTGTTTGTTTGTAAATTCTTTTTGTTTTACCATAACCCTTGGCTGACAGTTATTGAATGACGGTTGGGCTTTAAGTCCAAATCGTAGCCTTAGCCAACAACCATGCTACAGGGGTGCATGGGGAGGGTCGCCTGGCCCATCCCCTCCTCCTTCCCTACCATAAGAGGGGGCTATGGATGGCTCAGCCACTGCCCACCCCCAAACTCTTATTTTTCAATAAGAAAAAAAAAACCGTTTAACTTTAAATTTATACACACACACGCGTGTGTGTATAAATTTAAAGTTAAATTTATAGTGCATATATATATATATATATATATATATATATATATATAAGATTTTATTATTATTATATATAAATCATTTGTATAGATATATAAAAAATATATTAAATAGTTTAATTTCTTTATACAGATATATATTCTCAAACAATAAATTTATAAAAAAAATATGTAATATTTATAAATAAAAATAATTTGGGGTTTGTAAAGAAGAACCTGAACAAAAGATTCAGTTTCAATCCAATCCCTCCTTAACTGGAATTTTCAGAACATAGATTTCTATGACAAGGAGCTATTACCAGGGAGAAACAAAATATCAGAAATAACCAGGTACAAAAAAGTATTGGAATGACCTCTCTATGATTTTGGAAGTGGGATTAACAATCACTTAAAGATTTAGAGCTTACTGCAAACAAAAACTAGATCCATAAAACCATTACCAATAAAAAAGAAAAACCATAAATTTTCATTGCAACTAAAACATTTGAAGAGTACATACATCGGTTGAAAGAATAAGTAATAAGAAAGTTACATGAAAGTAATCAAATTTATAAAGCAACAAAAGATGTAATGATAAGGTCAAAGGTATTTGAAGAAGGAAATTTGGTGATGGTGTATTCGAGAAAATAAATATTTTCCAAGGGAACATACAACAAGCTGAAGTATAAGAAAATTGGTACGTGTAAAACTATGAAAAAAATCAATGATAATGCTTATGAGGTGAGTTTACCACAAAATGTTGATATCTCTCTAGTATTTAATGTTTCATATCTAAATGATTTTCATAGAGAATACGGTGAAGGGAAAAAATATGAAGACGTGGATTGGAAGCAACATGTACCAAGGAAGAAGAAAGAAAATATAGTACATGCTTTGGATAATAAGACAATGAGCACAAGATAAGGAAGCTATAACAGATATTTGGTAAAGTAGGAAGGACTACAACATGAAGATAACACTTGAATTTTAGAATGGGAGTTGAAAATATTGACAAGAATTAACATTTTGGTAGGAATATAATCATGCCAACATGTAGGAGCTGAGTTGTTTTCATCTAGAGGAGAATGATGCAGATACCTATCTTCTAGGGGTCATCACTTTTGACTTGTTAACCCAATTAAACTCTTATTCATGGAAAAATGAAGATAAAGAAAATAAGCATACATCCATAACATGTTTCACTAATTAGGGGTAGTTCTAAGATGTTTGTAGATCCATATAAGATCATCTAAGGGTCTAAAGCTGTATTCTAGTAGTTTTAATCATGCTAAAAATAATGAAAAATCAGATAACTTTGGAACCACACATGAACTTGGGTTGCAATTCGTCCAACATCATGAATTGATATTTAGAGGATATGTTTAAAATTTTAGGCCCATTCGAACTTGCATGCAAAATATATTATGAAAAACAAGTTGTTATTTATAGTAGGGGCAGTCAACTCTAGGTAGTTTTTTTTTTTACATGTCAACTCTAACTTTGAGTTGAGGTTTATTTATAGACTTTTATGTAATGATTTTATCCATTCAAGTTGCATCAATAAAGATTATGGTTTCACGAAATTTTGGGTATTGTGTCTATTAATATATTTTTGCTTTGCTAGTCTTTGGTTTCATCACAGGACCTAGAGGAGCTCACAAGCTAGCTCCTTCACCATGTTATCCCTGATGTTGGTGATATTTGCGATGTTGGTTCCTCACCACATGTTCTTCCAACCTTTGATTGGTTGTGGGAACAAAAATTAGTTTCTTAATGTCATTGGTCCTCTTATTCTATTGATGAAATAAAGTTAATCAGAGAGAATACAAACGTCCATGTTGGCCCCTTTCAGAAGTTGAGATTGATGAAAACTATCCTATTCGTGCACAATAATATCTTGAGATATATTGCGATTGGATATATACCTAATCTTTTTGTGGTAGATGATACAAGGGTGGGCTCAGCAATAGATGAAGTTGGCATGCTATGGGTCCTAAATTTCCACATAATAATCCCAATTATTCCAATATAGCTAATCACAATAATAGCTGAAGACAAGGCAACAATGATACCTTTGAAGTGTTATGGCATGTAAAAGATGATGTTTGCATGCCATGAAAGACAAGTTATCATCCATGGGCTCCACGTCAACCCCAACATCAAAATATTCTCATACACATATCCTTCATATATGCCACATATACATGTGAATAAATAACAACAAGGACATTTTAATATTTGCTAAGCACTGCACAATACAAACAGAGAAAACATTTTAGTATTTACATTTTAGAGTTTGAAAAAATGGTAACATAGAAAAATGAATTTTTGTTTTTACAAATTACTTAGAACGTCTAAAATTCGAAGATGTTTGTAAGTAGGTAGAGATTGGAGGTATAAATCGAGAAAATTGAGCTAGTGAAATCGATAAGATTCATGGGTTATGCCATGCATCTGTCTAGAGTGATCCTGGAAATTAGCCTCTTAACTAACTAAGGTTGGGCCGTCCACTCTTCAATAAGTAATCACTATCAAAAATAAATCAACGTTTTTTTTTAATAATGTTCATATATATTTTTTCAACACTATACAAAAATTAATATTTTTAAAGTTTTAAATATTAAATTTCCTTAAAAAATTTGTCAAATTGTTTAAATCCAACCAAGTTAAGAATAATAAATTAATTTATGTTTTATAACAAATATATTATAAAATTAATATCAAGACTTAAAAATATTAAAAAACATTATATTTATATTAATTACTCGTGTTTCCATATATAAAACACAACGATTACAAGACTACTTGGGTACTAAAAATTCTAACTAATGTGCATTTACCATTAATAAAAAAGATGCTAAAATCATAGAAAAGCCTTAATACTATATAGTAAACTGCCAGTCATACCTCTGGAGCGTATGGAGAAAACCTTATCTTTCATTGATGTTTCCAAAATCTTTTTTCAATTTTTCTCCACCAAGTTTGGAATCTTTGGATATTAAGATATGAAAGCGATGGAAAATTTTATAAAACATAATGAAAATTGTCCCCACCGGCCGCCGGAGCCTCCCGCCTGCTGCCGTCCATTGCGTCTGACCTCTGTATAAATTTGCGCAATGGCAGCCGCCCGGCCATCGACCAGTTGAGGCAAAGCGGTGTTATGGGCGGCTACCGGCTTTTGGTCTTTATTCACGCCTTGTGAATGTATTTTAAATCTTTTATATTTTCAGATGACAAAGATGCAAAGAACGTGACGAGGATAGTGCCTTTGATAGGGAGGGTCACAAGTACCACCCTCAAATTTGCTTTATATTTTTGTTGCGTTGGTTGAAAACTTTATTGTATATATATGTTTTATGTTTTTTTATTTAAAATTATTATGCAAGCTATGTTGATATGTTTAACGTATATATGGATGAAATTTGAGTTGGAGTGTAATAAAATGAGATGTTTAAAATTTAAAATTTGATATTTATTAATTGATCGTTACACGTTATACGGGGAGTTTGGAGTTTTTTTTTTGTTTCGAAAATATTTTTTTAAGCTTGACATAATTGTGCATCTAGATTGAGGCTATCTATAATTAATTATTACAAAATTCGTAGAAAAAATAATGGAATCATTAATTATTGACATGTAATTAATTTAAGATATGCATCTTAAAATTGATATATATCAGTGTTTTTCATATAAATATATTTAACATATTTATACTAATTAATTTTTATTTTTATATATTTTTGTTTGGGTCTTCTAAGTTATATAAATATCGACATCTATGCTTTTAAGTAGTTGATTACAATAATCAGAGAAAGCATGGGTCCCTAAATTAGGATCTTTTTTAGTTAAGTTATGATGACTACAAACTTCATCTATCAAAATCTTTGTATTATATGTCTCTGAAGATTTGTACTTTGGTAGATGGCATTACAAGTCATCATTCTCACTAATTGAACTACAACTATTTCGATTGTATTTATAATTTTCAATAAAACTTAAAGAACAAACTCTTCATTGATATTATCATCCTCACCAATTAAACTACAACCCTTTTGAGTGTACATATAATTTAAAAAAAAACTTATTAAAAAAATTATTTGTTGAAATATTATAATTATTGTGAAAAGCACCTACATGCACCTAGACAATATTATTTTCACTATTGAATGTACATTGGCTTGTACAAATTTGTTGCTTTAAATGAGATTTTTCCCCCTTTCTTTGAACTAGAGCTAAGGTGGGCATCAATTGAAATAAGGTTGCCCAAGACCATCTTGGGGTTTACACCTTACTTCATCCCTTATTTCATTTCATACAAAGAATCAAACATTTGTCACTATCTCACTAATTGAACTTCACCTTCTTTGGTTAAAAAATTAAATTTCAATTTGTGATTTGTATAAATGCAATAAGTTGGGGGACAAAAAAGTATTACTTTTAAAAAAATTGTTCACAATTTGAAAAGGACGGATGCCCTTTCAAAAAGGGTGCACGCCCTTTGAAGAATTTTTTCCAAACGTATTGAATTAATTTGGCTTAAAAAATATAAGAGTGTGTGACCTATATAATGCAAAGGGTGCACATCCTTTTTAATATCTATTTTGAGTTGAAAAAAACAAAACTTAAAAAAAAAAAAAATCAAAAGACACATACCCTTTACAAAAGGTGTGTGTTATATGAAATACAAAGGGTGTACGCCCTATTTATTTCATACAAAGTGCACCTTATACAGTGTAAAGAGATCAGACCCTTTATATTGCATTTGAAAATATATATTTTATGTTTACATATACTCTATGTTTAATAAATTAAATATTTCATATATAAATTGAATTTTTCTTTATATGACATTTCATATTGTTATACTTTAAATTTATTTTACTACCTATAAAAAATTAGAATCATTTTGGGTCTTTTCAAATCAATTCCAGAGTGTTAAAGTCTTAATATTAATTAAGATACCTTAATATGACATTCTAAAAACTCCAATCATAAATGATATGATTATCAAAACAATCATAAATGATATGATTATCAAAATTATTTATCGTTTGTCGACAAAATAGTGTAAATGAATTGTGAATATGTAATTAGAAAAAGCAAATAATTTTACACAATTTTTCATAAAAACCAAACTCTTAAATCCTTAAACAATGTGTTAATTATTTTTTTAAAGTAATCTAATTTAATTTATACCACTAAAAATAAAATATCTAATTTCATTTTTATTATAAAATATGATGTTATATAATTTTAATAAAATTATTAAAAACATCGTTAAAAATATATTTATGGTGGATGAAATCATATATCTATTTTTCTATTTACAATTATCAATTATAAATAAAATTATATATCTTTTTGTCTATTTACAAGAATGAATTATAGATGAGATAATACACTTTATTAATCACTTGAAATCATCAATTAAAAATGAGATGATATACTTCTTCTCCACATATAATCAAATAAAGAGCACATATATTTTCTTACTAAAATTGAGTTTCCCTTATATGAGTCTTCTTATGTCATGTTAAAGACTAAAAATAAAAATGTTTTCCAATTTAATTGGTCATTTTAAGATTGGTTCTAATGCAAAAAATGATGTAAGCACGTTAATTTTTGCATTTTTAATTAAGTGATTGTTGCATGCTAGATTCAAATTCAAATTTTTGTGTGTTTGAAATAAAATGACATTAATGTATGTAGGAGGAAAAAATATGTCAAATTATGACAGATTTTATTTTTATTTTTGGTAAATTTATTTATGAAATGGTGCACTATGCATTATCTTCAACACTTTCCTATATTACTTTAAAATTAGACAATTTTTTTTCTTTTGAATAATTTAATTTCACTTTTATGAAGTATATGAACCTATTTATGAACAAAAACATCAACTTGTTGTTCGCATCAATGTGAAAAAATAATATTGTACCTTCATCTATAAATAATCCTATCATATTAATATAGATGAGATTATTGAGTTAGTCTCAATTAATTTTTAGCACATGATAAATTATGATCCTTGGACCTATAAGTTACGAGCCTTCAAGAGAAAAGTCCTTTTAATCCATTCAAAAACTAAAATAAATCATATTGATTGAGATAACAAAAATTTAATTGCTATTCTCTAATACGCCCAAACCCACTCCCCAAGTTGCCTACATATCAGTGCATGCCTACTCCACATGTAAAATCAAGGCTATTATAATTTTTTGAAAACCCAAACTCTGATATCAAGTATAAATTCTCTATAATTTTGAAGCCACTGATTAAATCAACATATAATCATAATTAATATTGCTTCACAATTAGTTATCATCCTTAATTTAAATATACATACACTATATTCATAAAACCCCATTATAAATCCACTGCAATTCATTAAAGTCTTGGACCAGTCGATCATACATAAAAAGTGGCTATAATCACATTATAGATTAAAATGGCCCTAATACATATATGCGGCTATCACCACGAATTCTTTGAGAGATGCAACCCAATTTAAATTGGGTTCCATAATATAACGCATTCACATACTTCCAAAATTCATGAAATTTAATAATAAAATAAATATCAAATTCAAAATCAAGATACAAGAGTCCACTAATTACACAACCACCAATTATTGCCAACAAAATATTGACATAATATACCCATTTAAGGCTTATCACATATCCATGTGACCACAATCAATAATCCACCATAAATCTCAAATATAATAAGACACATTTTATATTTCAACAGTCTTAATGTAACTCTTAACACATGAATGTGAGGCTTTAAGATCAATATATGTGCTATATGTGAAGCTTTAAGATCAAGACATGTGCCATGATCATAGAGGGTATCGATTTCAACCAATCACTAAAACAATTTTCCCTTATACCTAAGACCTTTGGCATCGTGTTCGAGATACAAAGACAACGATCACACCTTTCCACATGGCTACCAAGTTTACAATGGTGTAAACCACATATTATGTGGCCTATGACATGACAAAAGGATCTAAACCATCCACGCATCCTTTGCATTTTTGGTGGTTATCATGTTTACGTGGAAAAACTACAATTAAAACATCAACATAACCTTTAAAACTTTTATTGTGGACGTGATCCAACTCTGAGATGGATTCCATACAATCACTCATCCACAAACTTACGAAATTCAGTTCTCGAATAAACACAAAATCACTTAGATGCGATACACGTGGCCCCCAAATAATCAATATCATACACTCAACAAATGATATCACAAACTTCCCTATCTATTTTTTAATAGAGCCACCATAAATCCACGCAACCCAAGTTTTTCAAGTGACTAACATATACAAGTGGCTACATTGTATAACAAGGGCAAGCTGTGCCAAGTCCCTACGGGAAGGGAGCTGCTTATGTCAAAAGTTGATAGTATAAATTTTACATTTGACAATTATGGATGGCTTAATGTAAGAGATATCTTAGACTGAAGTTTGTTGTTCAATGGAGGAATGAAAATTTGAGATTGAGAGTAGACATGTTTATATGAATATAAAGAAAAAAAAGAAACAAAGCAACTATAATTTACAATCATATTACGAATTAATGTGGTTGTCATGAATAGACTATGAGTGTATGGTTGTTGACATTGAAACTGAACTTGTCAATTAAATCAGTCAGTGCAGATTAAACAAGTTAACATATTAATAATTAACCACAAACCTCTATTGATGGTTGCCGGACTTGAGTTGGAGCCTCACAAACCATAAGCCAGTCCTTAGAGTGAACCCTGTTGTTCAATGGAAATATAAAAATTTGAGTTTGGGAGCAATCACATTTATATGATTATAATGAAAAGAAACAAAGCAACTATAACCCACAATCACACTTCAATTTTTTTTTGTAAAACATGCTTTTACATGAAAGCTATGCTCATTCTTTTATTGTTTGCAGTAGGTTAAATTGTGCATTGTCATAAACAATAGACTTTGTCTTCAACCAAACTCTTTCAATATGAACATTTTCAAATCAATTTACAAGCAATGTATGCTCCAGAACTTAGAGTTTACAAAACATAGCTCATCTAAATCAATATACATTCTTGTAGTTTATATAATTCTACAATTATACTGATTCAAAATGCCCAAGGCCCACTATACATATAACGTGTTGCTTCATGACACCAACGTTCTATTTTACCAACCCTGCCTTGATAGAGGAAAATAGCCTTGAAATTTAAACAGCTAGCTCAGAAAAATATTTCTTACTTAAAGTCTAAATTTGCGCTCGAAGCAGAACAAGAGGCACATGCAATAGAGAAAATTTAACCAGCCAGCTCAAAGAATTATTTCTGGCTTGAAGTCTCAAGTTGTGCTTGAATTCGCTATCTTGATTTTCAGCTCAAAGTAAAATTAAAGTTGCACTCAAATTATTGGCCTACAACATTTGGAGAACATTGCTTAGGCTTTTGCAAAGCACTCTCTTCAAATGTCTTGTCCAAAAGACAAGTCCCTTATTATGTGTCCTGAGGCAAAGAAATTATGGGAGCAAATATTAGCTGATAAAACATTGCATTAGCATGGATATTGAAGTTTTGGCCTTCAACTTCAAGCCATTGTTCAACCAATGCCCTCTCCTCCAATGTCTTGCCCAAAAGACAAGTCACCTGTTCTGCATATTTCTCAGCATAACACCTTATGATAGCCCTTGACTATGTGCATACCCATAACACAATTTATATGAGTATTTAAGAGTTATAAAAGCAATTACGAATATGCAAATATTACCTATAAACGCACGATGTAAACATCTAGCACTTTATCCAACTTTTCTGCACTATGGGCCAATTTGTAGAGTACTTTGTTTATTTTATGTGTTATAGTTATACTGGCTCTATTTTAGAACCCTCCAAAGACACTTGCGAGATGGGCAAATCTGTTGCTCCCAGTTTCATGGGTACTTTGTCCGGCAGAGGCTTTGCCAATCATTGTTGTTGCAGATGCAGAACAATTTTACTATTTATTACTGGAGAGTAAACTCTAAAGTGTCATTGTATTTCCTTTGGTTTTGTACTTGAGTGTCCCTCTCCTTTCTTTCAGACAATTGTGCCAGTCCGTTTGTTAGGTCGACAAGCGTTACAGGCCAACACATGTAAGAAGACTCCAACAAGTTTTGGAATACGTCGGCCCGTCCAAAGTGAAGCATCTGGTTTTTATCAAATTATAGGCACATCAATGAATTTGTCTAACTATTATAAACTTGGCATTCAGCAAAATCAATGGCCATAATGCAATTTGTGTATGTCTTTAGATAGAGCTACCTATGTCATTAGCGCCAAGAGCCATGCTGCTACAGGATTCATTTTCCTTTACACTTATTATAGATTTATAAGCATGGATCATCTTTATTCCAAATTAACTAACATTGTAAAGTTGAGAGTAAAAAGTTAAAAACGTTTCAAAATATTTTTTTCATGTTCTTGAGAACAAACAAGAAAAGTTGTATGATCCACTAATGTCAGTTAGGATTTAGACAGTTTAATGCTTACAAAAATGTCTTTGCCATAAATAAAGAACCAACATAAGTTATTTGGCTTGAAAATCAAGGTAAATTTAGTTTTGGACTTCCAATTTCTTAACAGATTTTGGCCTTTGGTAACATGAATATCATTAACTTACTTTATCCTATGATTATATATAGATGTTTAAACAGGGCTGTTATTTTTGAAAAGCAGTGCATAATCTGCGAGGGGACATTCCACTCATCTGAAGCTCATTTGGTGCTTCTCTTAGATCTTGTACCTGTACAAAGTTTGCTGGATGAAAAAAACATATATGTTCATGTCGAACTTTAACAAAAAAATAAATGAGAAACAATCCACAAAATAGTTCTGCAAATATGAATCTTTCAGTATAAAGCTACACTTACCAAAATGTATAGTAGAAGTAAAAGGTATTGTCACTCTCCCATGTTTGGAAGTGATGATTTTCATCTTGTTCTCGCATTGATGAGTTGAAGTTGCCACTGCAGAAGAGACCAAAATTGTAACAATTCTTTTTTATGTTGTTTCCAATTGATTGGCCGAGTTGTATATAGTAAGACAAACTAGCAATACTTCAAAGAAAAGCTGTAGAATAAAATAAAAACATAAATTACATGTCTAAAATTAGCAAAGCATCAGTGAAATATAATTCAACCAGTTAGTTTGGACAAATTACAGACATCCTAATATTGAGATATCTCACAGATTCTATTGCTTTTAGACAAGGTGGATTGACCTTCGTCAAGACCTAGAGCATTGATTTGGAGCAGAGCCTATTGGGCTAATAGCTGCAATAGAGCTGAAGGGAAAAAGAAACACACCAAAGTATTTGATTACATATCTTGAAGAAGGCTTGCAATCATTGGAAGGATTAAAAAATGCCGATTTACCTTATACATTTCTTGAGGAAAGCTATAGAAATAATAAATTATATTATTTTTGCTGATAATGTTGACAGAGGGTACAAAAATATCCCAACGACCAGAAATGACCAATATGGCCTTAGGTTTCTGTGGTAGGACTCTGTCCCAATTCAATAGAAAATGCCTTACACAAAGGTCCTCTATGACTAAAGAGGGTGATCCATGGGAAATGAAGTATGTATTCATCATCCACATTTGTATATGTTATTGTAAAACATAAGTGTAGTACTACACCACAATATCCATAAGCCATTGATTAAATATTTTCTTGATTACAATGCTCTTGCTTAAGTCCTAGAGCTCAATATATAGAAAAAATAAGATAGTTTCTTGATGCCTCTATAGCTTTTTGAGTTGCATACTTAGTTTATTTATTTATTAGGACATAAAGTATTTGATTAAATCTCTTATGCAAGTTCGCAATGTACACTCCCCACAGGATGAGTAGTGATTGAGGTTCATCTACACTAAAACCTATGAAGGGCTAGTGGCTCAATGTTAGGATGAGGTCCCATGGACGGTTCTACCCCTCCGACTTTTTCTGCAGTAGGTCTCCCATAAAAAGTTTAACACAGGGAATAGGGATAAAATGAATCTCTACTTCAAAATATGGAATGCTTATTTTCTTGGCCATGTGCCATTAATGTCACTGGAATAAGGAGGTTGTAAAATTGGCCACAAACCTTGGAAAGAGGGAGCTGGAAACTTTCAGCACCTGCTCGTATTTTTTAAGCACATTCATAGAGAACTAGGAGGTGAACTTGACAGGTCCTAGGATTGAATCAATTGCTGGTCGATGTTTTCCTAGATCATATACAAGGACATGGATGTGAAAAATTGCCTCATCTCGCTTGGAGCAAGATTTGAAGGTGCTCACAGCTGAAAAAGGAGACAATGAAAGCTAACATATTTCTAATTTTCCTATTGCAAATAATGCTCCAAAGTACATGCATAATGTGAATCGTTCAAAATGTTTTCTACACAAAAAGAGATGAGCAAAACTCCAATAAAACTAGATTTGCAGAAGCTGTCATTAATTTTTTCTCAAAACCCTCACAAAACAAAAATAAAATAAGCAAAATAATAGAATATCACCGACCTGTTAGTAATGCAAATGTCCAAAATAGACAAGAACTGAAGCAATAAGGATTTGCAAAAAAAGCAAATTACAAAGATAAAAAATGCATACTTGTCACGCAAAGAAAAATGCATTCTTGCATCCCTGGGGTTCGAAAATGAATAACCCCAGTTGCCTGCAAGCACCACCCAACTTTGCAATGAGAAACCACTGCCCAACAGCAGGTGCGTCGCCCACCCCATCCAAAGAAAAAAGATGACCATTATCACAATTACCACCAAGTTATCATGACTGTCTTGATTTCAAAAATGGGGCTCTGACAACAGATTAAATACCTTGGGCTATATGAATCCGTTCATAACATCCACTTTTCTCAACGAATGAAAAAATAATAAATAATATTATTTATTAAACATTTTGTAAATTACCTTAACTAAAGACTTACATAATGTAAACACACAAATTAACAATCTATGATTGACTGAAACATCGAACAATAATCACCGATTGAATAAAGTTGAAAACAATAATCCCCCTTCGAGACTAATAAACAAGCATCTGGTGCCTCCAAATAATAAAATTATATTCAGCTCTTACTTTATTCATTTTGAGAGGGTTTCCATATCCACGTGGCCTCACAACATAAGTGTTTATTGCTTATACATTTGGCCAAGTTTGAAGTCATGCATACCTAAAAATAAATAGGCCATGGTCTAAAAAGCATCAGATCCGATATAGAAAATAATTTACGGAGTCTCTGGGCCAAATTCATTGCTACATTTGAGGCGAAGGGAATGGGCCCGCAAATATTCTATTGCCAAACAACATTAAATCTTTTTCTTCTCATATTGTGAATTTTGAATTAAATGAGTATACACATATAATTAATACCCTATATTATTTTCTCTCTTTATTAGCTACAAAGGAAGAAAGGAGAGTATAATATTATTCGTTTCAAACTTCCCATTCCTGCAAATGTTATTTACTATAAAAGGGATGCATTTATAGTTTTCAAACATACATTTCTCTTACCATTAATTATTTTTTTATAATTAAGAATTTCTCATTTTTTATTATAATTTTGTTCCTTTTTTTCTTTCTATTTATAATAAGAAAGTAGGAATTATATAGACCTTCAACATTATAATGACTAACAAATAAATGAATTTATTTTAAAGAATTTTAGATCAAGAAATCCATATAGAACTCTCACTATTTACTAATTTTAGTTACCATTTTAATTGCATCAAGTATCATATTAATTGAAATTATTTCTTAAGTGAAGAAGGCAAAGGTGAAAGTTGGAATGCATACATCATATATTCAAACACTTGTTTGTTTGTTTTGCATATTTGCTTAGCTTGAACATGATTATAGTGTGATACAAGATGAAGATATGATTTAATGCCATGTTCCACCTGTCACATTCATTGCATTTGCATGAATCCCATAACATAATATTAAGGAATTCATCTCACTGATCTATCCATCATAATACATATCCATTCTATTGGAATGAACTTAATCTTGCCATACAATAACATAATGTGATATTATATACCACTTTGAATTTTATAACAAAATCTGAATTCCCTATTGGTCCATCCGCTCAACTTACTAACACTAAACAACCATTATGAAAAAAATCCCATTTAAGAGGGCAATGGCTCCCTATGAAGGTTACACCCTCTTCTAGAGTTTAAAATAGATCAATCACCGTTTCCTTTTCTCCCTCTTGATGGATCCCTATTTCATTATCCTTGTTCCCTAAACAATTCTCTATTTCTCAAGAGAGTCTTGACGATCATTTATTAATGGAACTACATTATGGTATCCTTCGTGCATTTCTAACTTGTAGTTCCTTGCAATCACTTTTTTTCTCTTTATATATTTACTTTCTTATAGGTTTCATGGTCAGCTACCATTTCTTTTTGTTGTTTCATTCTTTTCTACAAATTGTTTGCAATGCAATCTCCTTATGGCTACTTTCAATTTTATTTGTATTTACATTCATTTTAATTCCTCACCCACCACTTACCTAGTGGCAATCACTCTTTATATTAAGATATCTTGATGCAATGTGTATCTCTAGTATAAGTACATTTTGACATATTATTTTATATTTGGTGATCTTTAAGTCAATTTATAACCATGGTGTTTATTCTCCCTTTTTTTCATTTTTGTAATTGTCCATTGTGGCTTATGGTTTACTTGATGATAATTTGAGTTTATTTTTAAATGGGAATATTTCAATTTGTTTTTACAATATTTTTTTCTATTAAATATGTGACTTTTTATCATAATTCATGTGACTCTATTTTCAATTTTTTATATTTATAATTTGGTTATCATAAATCTTTTATACCCCTCACCCTATATAAACAAAAGATGGAGTAGCGAATAATATATCTATCGCGAAAAGGGGAGGGTGAGATAGAATATTTATTTAGTTGGGTTTATATAGTTTTTTTGGTAACCTCAACTAGATAGGATGGTCTATCTATAACAATTCCAACCCTTTATATAGAGTGATGGCATGGCCCCATCTATATGCCTATATATATAGATTCTAGATGCGGGCAGGGATGGAGGAGGCCTGACTATACCTGCCCACCCCGCTATATCTAGGTCAAACACCATAGATAAATAGATGGGCCATCCCCAATCTATATCTATGCCCTACTATATATCTCCCTAGCCTAGATATAGCCTATAGAGAGATAAGGCCCCTATCCCGTAGACAATGGTGTTTATTAATTTTATTTTCCATCGACTGTAATGTTCATTCACTTTTTTTTTCCATTTTTGTAATTTTCCAACATGGCTTATGGTTTATTTGATGATAATTTATGTTTATTATTAAATGGGAATACTTCAATTTTGTTTTATCACATTTCCTTTAAATAAACATGTGGCCTCATTTTCACTTTTCCATATTTATAATTTGGTGATCATAAAGCCTTTGACTTTATTAACTTTATTTTCCATCTACGTTATCTCATGGATTATTTACACATTTATCATTATGTATTTGCTTGTATTTGGCCACCCAATTATAAGATGTTAGGGCTCTATGTGGCCGAAGTTACACACAAACTAAATTTATGTAGAGTGACTACCATCACTAATATTGCTATCGAGATCCATGCTCTCTTATGGATGTCCTTTATTGGAGGTCTCACTTTCACCACTTCGAATCAGAGAACCACCTAATGGATTCAATGTAAACCCTTACCAATTTAGCTTACCATCAATATTTATATAAGATCAAAATCTGTTTATAAACCCTTGTTCCCTACATGAAAACTAAAATCATGACATTACTTCTATAGGTATGAATAAATATAAATGAAAACATAATAATCAAGTGTTTGTTATTACAACTGTGAGCAAATATCTCCTTTCTCCATGGTCCAATATGAAATAATCAAAGGATATATGAAACAAGGCATAACACCAATCTTTAAAGCATCTAAATCATCGGGTCCAACTCCAATTAATATTTAAACATGACCCTAAAATAAAGCGAGGCTAGGTAAAGCATTTGTTAGGATTGAATAATATTTACATAGATAAATCATCATAATAATTAATAATTTACTATCTACTTTTGGTAATTATATTATTATGACAATATTATTTTTTATTATTAAGAATTACATATTCCCATCTATTTTTTTTACCCCTGACTATCTCGGACTATTTAATCCTACTAATTTGATCCTTTTAATAAGAAGTTGTTTTGCTACCTTCATAACTATATAATAACTAATGCATTGTTCATATAATATGTTGAATAGAATATATGTTGGTTGTTATTATTTTATGTGTGTTCAGCTCTGTCACTAACATAAAGCTCCTCCAATTTATATTAGTGGTATCAGAGTAAGGATATCTCTGAGAATTTGGAGTTGTTAGTAACATAGTTATTTAGTGAGCGCTATAAAATTATTAATAAGTTTTGTGTTAGGTAGGCGATGTCATAGAAGATAGATAGTATTGTGATCTACGTCCTTTGATCTACTACAGCTTCAACTGACTCAAAAATTTTAGATGTGTCAGATTTAATGTCTATAATCTTCCTTTAACCATATTTTCTTCATACATCTAATTGGAGTCTAGTTTATGGGATGTTTTGAAAGAGCAGAAGCGTAATGCCAACTTTTCATTCCATCTAGACTGTTGTTTAAGCTCATGACTTGTATTATTATAACATTGTCAGATTGCATTATTATAACATTTTTAGATCGCATTACATTCTTACCTCCAATCCTCCATCCGTAATTTTCTGAGTATATACAAATCTGCTCAGTATCAACTACAATCAAATCAGATCAGACAATCTGTAGACTTCTTGGCATTCCAAAGCAGATGGGTTAGGTTAATATAATCTCTCATAGAAATGACCGAATCGACCACCATGGAGTGGTGTGTTCTAATCTTTTGCCAATCACCATGGAGTGGTGTGTTCTAATCTCTTGCCAATCACCATGCAACTGTGAGTGAGAGTGTATTTTGTGGTCGGTCTTCTGTAGAAACATTAAGTTTGAGATTATTAGTATTCTTCAAGTATATTATTAAGGATTTTATTAGTTTATAGTTTGTTTTTTTTACCATTGTTAAACATGTTATAAAATAGAATTTCAAATAGATTCTGTGTCTTTTGTCATATTTGAAAATTTTAGTTGAGTCATAGTCTTTAATTCAAAGTCTATTGTATTTCTGAAGTCAATATTAAAATATTCCTATCAAGAGCCATTTTAATTTGAGTAAGTTATAATTTTATAAAAAAGATGTATTCTTTGTTGAAACTGACATCTAGATTGTTAGTTTTTAATAATGAACATACCATTGGAAAAAATTAATGGTTTTAATTTTCACACTTGAAAAGTTAAGATACAAAGGTAGTTAATGAACAAAAAATTATGGAGACTAGTAAATGGTAATGAACAAAAACTAATAGATTTTAGTAAATTATTATAATGGCAAGGCAGAGATGATGAAGCCAAAGCCATAATTGGTATTGCACTTTCAGGTTCTGAATTACATTATGTGGATTTGGATAAGACATCCACAAAAATCTAGGAGAGTTTGAATAAAACATTTGGTACTAAAGCACTTAATGCTAAATTTTCTTTGAAATTGTAACTATTCAAGTTCAAAATAAATGATGGCATCTCAATGTCAAGTCATATCAATGAGTTGAGATATCTCATGAGAAAACTAGTAGAAGTCAAAGCTCTTGTTGATGATGAAGAGGCAAAAGCTATATTTTTGAACATTTTGCCTTCCAAATATAATAATGTTATTTTCACTTTTAGACATATGCCTTTCCAATCAGTAAAAAATATGATTTCAACACTTCTAGCTGAAGAAAAAATAACTAAATAAGATGAAGAATAAGAAACTACATTGTACTTGAAAAAGAACTATAAGAAATTTCTAAAAAGAACAAAGATGAAATCAAGTGTTTCTACTACAAGAAAAAGTGGCATACATCCTTAAACTATAAAATTTGAGATAATGATTTGCTCAAAGCAAAGCTTTATGAAGCTAATGTAATCACCAAAAAAGATCCTGATGATGAGAACAAACCAATAAATGAGGATAGTAGGTATAATTTGGAAGATTTTTTATACTAAACAACAACATGAAGGAGGTCGGAGGAAATAGAGGAAGGAAGCTTTCTACGACTCTCATTAGTCACCAACGACAAGGCCGCACATATGTTTTAATAACATTTTATTTGATTTTTAATTTTTTGTGTGGTGTGTTTTTAAATAAGAACAAAAGTACATAATTGTTCATATATATAATAAAGATAATGAAAATCCTATGTAATTTTCTAATGAGGAAATGTTGAAGAAAGCTAATAGTAGTATTGCAAAATCATGACATTATGGTTGTTGGTTAACCTCTTATAAAACCATCCTGTGTGGTTGTTGGTTAACTACTTGTAAAACCATCCTGTTGTGGTTATTGGTAATCGACGTGAAAAACCATTCCAAAGGTTGTTGGTTTTCTTGAACAGGGAAACCATTTAGATCATGAGCATGCAGAGGCAACAATTGAAATATGGATTTATGTTCTCCCCATGTTTACAATAATGGGGTGAATATTGGGATTAAGTAATGTTCACATGGACAAATTACCATAGTAACTAGTAATTTTTCTAATTACCTTTGTTAATTATATTAATATATATTTATAATAATATTATTTTTTATTATTGAGAATTGTATTCCCATATGTTTATTTTTACTTGTGACTATCTTGGGTTATTTGATGCTTTTTAATAGAAGGTTTTTTTCTATCTCTATGTCTATATAATAGCTAATGTATTATTCATATAATATGTTTAATATAATATATGTTGGTTGTTATTATTTTGTATGTGTTCGACTCTGTCACTAACATAAATCTCCTCCAATTTATATCAACGTTACATACTTCCCCTCTTCAATAAAATTCATACTTAAAGTTTTGTTATAATTTTCACGTGGATTAGCATTTTCACATAATCATAGATTTCACACAAATCCAAAAAAGCTTCCACCAAAGGAATACAAATCATAAGCAACCCATTACAAGACATATTCAAAAGATAAGCCAAGAGATGTAAAAACATAAGGTCAGGAATATCATCAACAAAACCAAATGGATATATCAAATCAAATATGTAAGGCATCAACAAAGATAGATTAAAAATGGCATAAATCCATAATAAAACATTAAAAGGATAAAATAATGTCACAATAAAATAAGGTCTAGAAACCTATAGTCACTTGAGATTTAAGTGTTGTCAATAGTATGTAATCACATGATAAATAATAAATAAGCTTGCATAGATGGTGGGGACATTTAACCCTATGGGAGTCAATAACCCTAAAAAACACCAATTCCAAGATTTTTTCCCTCTTCCAAAAGTGCATTAGATGCCTTTATGTGACATAGAAATAGTAATGGTTTCAGTGGACTTGAACGTACTTCTAAACACAAACATAATGCTAGCCACATGGATGTGGCTGATAGTCACCTACATAATGACTTCATCCCTACAAATGTTTGTATTTGTTATACTCTCTCTTTCATTTGCCATGATCATATCCCTTTGTTTGTTGTTCCATAAATGTTTGGAGTTGGACTCACATATATATGTCCACCTATGTGGCAAGAAGAGGTGGAGTCATATGACGCCGATGACAATGATGATGATGATGATGATGATGATGATGATGATGATGATGATGATGATGATGATGATGACTGGCTTCTGGATGCTTCACAATCTAAAATAGAGGATTAACCAAATGTTGTATGAACATTTGATTGTCTTTGATGACATTATCTTATGTTAATTATTTTATGCTTTTAATATTTGATTATGTTTGATGATGTTATATTTTATTTATTGATTTATGATTTTAACCTCAAATCTATTCCTTGTTAAATGATAGTATGTAGGCAAGTACAAAATCAAGGATTGGGGTATTATGAGGTGGAATTTGCACCTTTACTTCTTAAGGCCATACAACACATTTAGAGCTAATGATGGCCATTCATTTTGGTCAATTGGATTGAGAGTAATAAACTCTGAGTATAGTTGATGATCCTTAATTTTATCACTCTTTTAATACAAGTTTTTTTTAAATTTCATATTAAATTTATCCTAGTAAGAGACCCAATGTAAAATTATAGCTAAGGTGATATAGAGAAACATATGAGACCAACAACACTACCAAAAATAGATTAATATTTAAAAATTATTGACAAAAGAAAAGAAAATAGTTTTAATTTTTCTACAACACAAATTTGAAGAATGAATAAATTAAAAGGGTTCAATGTATTGGCATAAATTTAAATTTACATGTAAATTGATCCATGATCTTAAAAATAAAATATGAATTGAATGCACAAACATAGAATATCACATGGAGAAGAGCACATTTTAAATATATATCGTGGTCTACCAGTCAACAACACAAATTTACATTTAATATATAAATATTGTTTATATTGTAATCTAGAAATATAAAACAAAACAATACACATGTTAACTACCCAAGTGCTCCAAATCTCCCAACAATGAATGACTTTGATTAATAGTTCATTCACATAAATAATTGATAGTGACACTAAGAGTATCACAAAACCAACTATAGATAGACTTCAATTTATATTTGAAATATAAAATAAAAACATACAACTATTTTTTAATATACAACTACATAATAGTTATATAGCCTACAAGTCATCATATTAAACTGGACTAACACTATCTTGTTAGTTAATATATTGTCCTTTTGACCAGCCAATTCAAGATCTATCTTCAACAACAAAGTCCTTCAAGAAATGGTTTCAATCTAAATTTAATATAATTTTGAGTGCCTTGGCTTCAATCTGATCAAGGGTTGTAGAAATAAATATATTTGTGTGAGCATCAATACAAATATATCTAAATAATTTTCTTGAGTTGAGAGATGAAAGTTACAAATAGGATGTTGGTAGAGTTGAGTATTTAATAGTGTATTTTCATAGTTTATGATATAATGAAGAAGATTTTTGATTTTTTTCTTTCAGAAATGTTTAATCAATGTTTTGGATCATGATTATAGAACAGTGCTACAGATCAATAGTGAGGAAGAGATTTGAAAACAAGTATTTCAGAGTTGTTCAACAAGGTAGAATAGGGCTCGGGTCTGAGTTATTGTAGATAGATTACGGTCTGTATGATTCTTCTTGTGCAAGTAATTGTGGCCTTCATTCATAGATTAAGAATGGGTTTATATGCTTCTATACCAATTATTCCAATGCTAATGATGATCTTAATACAAATAACAATAGTAAGAGCCCATTTAAATAGTTAATAGAGGAGGTGTAAATATTGGTAGAATTATACGAGGGAGAGGAATTGAGCATTACAATTACAAGCCACAATTTAGGCACCTCCTTGGCACTCCTGAGTGTTTATCAAATTGGAGAAAAGTTATTAGCATCAAATAGTTTAGTTTCCAATTACAATATACCTGTGACAGTGTTTTCCTTTAGAGGCCCCAGAGTTGGAAACCTCAATTTTAAAGAAAGGATGGAGAAGATTGGTGTGAAAACATTGAGAATAGTGAATACCCATGATGTGATACCTAGATTTCTTGGCATTTTTTTGAATGAATGGATGCATAAAAAATTGTTTGATAGATTGAGAGAAAGTGGATTGATGGAGAAGATATACAGTCATGTGGGAAGCGAGTTGAGGATTAATCACTTAAGTTCTCCTTATCTTAAACACAATGCAGATGTGAGTTGTTGCCATAATTTGGAGGCTCATTTGCATTTAGTGGATGGTTTTCAAATCTAGGTTGTTCCATTTCATTTAAATGCAAAAAGGGATCATTATCTTGTTAATAAGACCTATAATTTCCTAAGAGATGAACTTATGGTGCTTACAAACTGGATGTTATTGTCAGATAATTGTAATCCCACTTTTAGTTCCAAATCTAGTTATTTGAATAATTTATATACAAATTAAAACTCTTGTAAATCCATTTTTGATACCATGGAGATTGGACACCAAGCTACCATTGAATTCAACTGTCAATGCTTAAAGAATCTCCATCTTTACCACAAGTTAAATCTAGGCAAGGGAATGGGGTAGAACAGGGATCAGGTTTGAGTTATTACAGAGAGATTACGTTAGAGATCTATAGCCATTTTGTGTTCAAAACTCATCGAGGTCATGAGCTAGAGGATCCAAACATGGGGAAGATCTAATGTAATAAACAAAATGTTACAATTTTTTTTTGTTGTAACTAAAATAAATAAAATGCTAATGGAGACAACCACTTGAACGAAATATTAACATGAAAAATGTGTCACTCGAACCAGCCATGCTTGAACACCAACAAAGAAGCAGAGGAAATAGTGGGTGAAAAAATTAGGGTAAACGCACATGCTAGGTATTTGGGGGGCTAATTTGAGGTTGTGATCTTTTTTTGCTCCCTAATGTCAAGCTTAACTAATTTAACCTGTGATAACCAGAGGCCGGCGCAGCCCCTGATGATCGGTGAAGATGAACACACGTTAGGAGTTAGCATGTATTGGATAAGCTCATCGGTATTCATCTGAATGTATTTTTTCTTAAAAAATAATTACACTTCATTTTGCTTGCCTTAACAATGAGATTTCATAGCTCTTCAAAATAAAATAAAGGGAGTTCTTCCCAAACATTTGTTTGATTTGTGTCATACAAGTAACTTATTATTATTATTATTATTATTATTATTATTATTATTATTATGAAGGAAAAGATTGTTCAAAACTTCCACTCCTGAAGTCTTTCATTTCTATATAATTTTACGATGATGAATGTGGGTTATAATGGAAACTTTGATCAATAACAAAGTTTAGTAAATAAAATATGAACTTTCCTTCAAATAAAAATCTTAAATTTAATAGGAATAATGAAACATTATAATTGATTTTTCATATTATTTTAGAAAGAAAAAACACATTCAAAATAGGAAGAGGATAAGACCAACTAATATAGAAAAAAGCAAAAAGCAAAATTAACAATAAACTAAATCAATCAATTCATCCCTACACACTAAATCTATTAACAAGTCTTCAAAATAATTAATACAAGCAAAATAAGTTGAATAAAGAAAAGACTTCCTACAACTAACATCTATAAAAAAAAGGGAATAAAAGGAATATGACACCAACCCATAACCATTATAAAGCCATAGAACCCTATTTCATCAAACCAAGAAACTGTCGCCAATAAATATTTTATCATTTCTGTATTTAGAAAATACAAATATAACACCTTGGTAACATCTTCAAGTACCAACATCTTAAAGACTACCCATTTGAAAAGAAGAAATTGTAAAAAGATAGTATTGTCAATATATGAATTAATGAAGCAGTGTCTACAAGAAATTCGGAGGTTTCCCTCTTAAAAGATCTAAATTATTAACAAAAACAACCGATCATCACAGAGATTCAAATTGTTATTTTTTTAAAATTAAAAATTAGTATATTGATAGTAAAAAGATGTTAAATTTTTTACTTATATACTTGGTAACGTGCCTCTAATTGCAAAAAGTAATAAAATAAATAATATAAAATATATTAAGAACACAAAATATTCTCATTTTTAACACTTCAATTAACTTCGATTGTATAGTGACAATAAAAATATAATAAATTAATGGCAGCGTTTTCAAAATGAGTTTGTAGGGATATATTCATTGTATGTGACTTGAGTGTTAGCCAATATGAGTCTCGATTTTTTGGCGCCAGGTTTTTGTTGACTTCTTATTTATCTAGTGAATAGTGTTTGGCCTAAAAGTGTTATTGATTCTTTTATTAGAAGAAAAAATGGAACAATTAAAGACAACCAATTTTTTTTATTATATTGGAGTAATCAAAACTAATCAATTAATTTATTCTTTTATGATATTGGAGTAAAAAAAACTAATCAATTAATTTATGGGACAACCAAACACAACCAACAATTTAAAAATAAATTATTTTTATACATATTTATTTACGTAATAAATACATCACAAAAAAATATTAACATCATATTATAGACATTCTATTTTATTTTTATTTATTTTATTTAATTTTAAAAAATATATATTTGATTTTTTATTTTGTTAAGATTTTATTTATCTTTTTTAAAATTTATTATTTAAAAAAAATAATTTATAACAAAAATCTTAACGAAAATAAATAAATAAAATAATAATTCTAATTGGTATGCATTTGTCGTTGAGCTACAAATAATCAAAACATATCTGAAATCATAGAAACAAACACCTTAAATACCAATTCTTTTTTTCAATATTTCTCAACCAAATTCATAATATTTGGATATTCATATATAAAAGCGATGGCACAATTTATAAAATGTCATGAAAATCGTCACCGCCGCCCGCCGCTCGCCGCCGGCTACCGTCCAATGCATCTGAGTGTCCCGTGAAACTCCGTATAAATTTGTGCAACGGTAGCCGCCCGGCCATCGACCAGTTGAATGTAAAGCTACGTCATGGGCGGCGACCGGCTTTTGTTCTTTATTCACCCCTTGCGAATGTAAGTCAAGTATATTTTACATCTTTTATTTCTTCCGTTCATAATAACGTTGCTGAAATTTAAAAAAAAATTATGTTAATATAATTTATCTGGATAGGGGGTAATATAAGTATGGATAATTTTTGAGTTGGAGCGTATTAATAAAAAGTTTGATTTAAAATTTGATATTTATTTAAGTGTTATATAGATGTCTGTTTTCTTATTTAGAAAATTTAATAAAAAATAATGATATATTGGATATACAATGAAGTTTGAAGTTATTTTTCTTAGATATATTTTTTCAAGCTCGATATAATAGTACATCTTGATTGTGGTTATCTATCACCTCTCAATAGGAAATTTGTAAAGAAGTTAATGAAGTCATTAATCAATTTAATTTGTGATAAATCTAAGATATACATTTGAAAATTGATATCTCTAGACATTTTTCAATTAATTTTTACTTATAATTATTTTTTGTAAGTATTCTAAGTTATATAGATATCGACATATTTGTACTTAAGTAATTGATTACAACAACCTGAGTCAGCATACACCTAGATCAAATTTTATTTTAGTTAAATTGTCATAACTATTGGCTTTATTATATGAAATCACTTAAAGATCAAACATGAATCTCTTTGTATTAAATATTTATGAAGATTTCTATTTCGATAAATAATATTATAAACAATCATCCTCATCAATTACATACAACTATTTTGATTGTATTTATATGATTTTAAATGTACTTATAATTTTAAATATAATTTATTGAATAAATTATTCATTAACATATTATGATTATCATGAAAATGAAGTCCAAATAGGCAAAATGGATGCCCTCTTTGGAATAATAACGCTGAATTTTGAGAACCCTGCCATAACTCAAACAAAGAAGTATTTTTGATTCTCAAGGGTATATTTTCATTCAAATGTAATAACCACCAAGCTGAAAAATGATTACTTTAAATTAGTTTTAAGAATTAATGGTAATTAGTTTTTAGTCATCTTAATTTTTTAAGAAGTCGTCTTTATCTAATTTTATAAATAACCTCAAGATTATCTATGCAAATTAAGAAAACCAAGTAGGTACTATAGGTACATGCCTTGAGAAATTTAGATTCTCTTTTTGGTCATTTTTTTTATTTGTGAATATTTTTGTATTAATTTATAAATGTAATTACATAACTGCTCAGATGAGTGTCCCTAAAATTTGGATTTAAAAGGCCAATAAGAAATGTAGTGAGTGGTATAGTCTTGTGCAAATCTTCAACCACACAATGCTCATTTTTTGATATTTTTCAAGCTCATAAAATTAATTCAAGTTTCCTTTAGGCACAAGGTTCAGAGGATGGAACAAGTTGAAGCTATAGAATAAGCAAAGAGAAAAAGGGGTTAAACAATTCTAAGTAGCATAAAAGCTTTACATTAGAAAAATTTAATTCAATTTTACCAAGTGGTTATTGTAGGTATATGCCTTGAGAAATTTAATTTATCTCCATCATTTAAATTGAGTTGATGTTGTTTGCACTAGCGGTATCTATTGTTCCTTATAAGAAAAGCAATATAGTCTTGGAATTGCTTTCTATTTCGATTATAAATTATTATTTTTTTGTGATTACATTAATGTAAATTTTAAATCTAAATCTAATCTTCAACATGTTCCTTTTTTTGTTACTCCAAAATAATAAACAAGAATATGGCATAGGTAAATGTTAATGTTCTTTACCTCTCTAAGGTCTACACCCTTTTGTAAAGTAAACATGGTCTTTCATATCTATGTAGGAATGATGAAATTTTAGAATTAGTGGTAACTAGTAATGTTGTTGCCCAAAGTTCATTTAGGGATTTTGTCAAATAATTTGTGTGCATCCTCCAATCTACTATTGTTAGTAGATCCTTTCAAAAAAAATATGGTGACAAAAGAATTACTTCATACCATACCATTCACAGAAACACCATTCTACCTCTCTTCTAATGCATTGTGCTCAACGTTTATTATGCATCATCTATTGTGGACAATAAGATTTTTATTTATTTATTTTGAAATCATATTAATATACATGAAGAAATCCATCGCCCCTGTGATGTAAATGTGTTTACACCTTAATGTCATCCAACCCATCCCATTTGTTATTTTAGATTTCCATATATCTATGAGACATAACCTAAACCACTAGGCATGGTTGATTTCTCTCATAAATCCTTTAAAATATCAAAGTTTTTCATGTGGTTGATATAAACAAAAATCTAAAATATTTACCCAAGTGAATTTTTAGAAGGCAACTCTTTGTAAATCTCTAACAAAAACATATGGTCATGCTTTCTAGAATGTTGTTTTAAATTGGTTAAAATATTAGGGAGATGAGTGAAACATAGAAGAAACCAACCATTACCCTGTGATGAATAAAGTCCAAGGACATTAGCGGCCTTGACGTTTGATAGTTGGCTTGGTGTCCTCGTGCAAGTAGGCCAACACTCTTGTTATGTCGATTGCTATCTTCTACCACTTGGTCCATCATCCAGCACAAGGAGGAGACAAACGCTGATAAATGGTGCCCAAGAAAAGTGGTAATGGCAATGAACCAAAGCTTAACAGAGGAGGTGAGAGGGTGCAAGATTTGAAAATGATGATTTAATATTGCAACAATAATAAAAGTGATGTCATTGACAAGGGTGTTATGGAGCCCATAGATGACGAATCGACTAAATTTAATCAAATAATAAAAACGTTAATGAGAATACCCAAATAAAAATTAACACCTAACATAACGTTCCACACTAAATGTACATCAAGTTACACTTGTTACAAGTTCTCTCATTTTATTTTATTTTAAATTTAAAAATATTTAATAGATACTCATAAACTACAATGAAGACGTACCTATAGAAAGGCAAAATCTTTGTATGTCAATTCAGCGGCATCCTACAAAATCTACATCCTTTGTTATTGGGTCACTATGGCGTACGAGGTCCCACAGAAAAGACAAATATCCCCCAATTCAGCCTAAATCCAAATGAGATATTTTTTATATTTATTAAATAAAATGTTAGCTGTTTGCATCCAACGAGCCACACCGTTGCACGTGGAGGCAAGCAAGAGATGGTGCCGTGAAGAGAGCATTAAAATTTCGTGCCGGGCACTTCCATGGATTGCGTGTAAAACTCAAAGAATTTTGCCTTTCCACAAAACCGTTGAACATTCAGATATATATAGAGAGGAAGTTGCTTCAGTTGGGAATGATTTGGAGATTGCGGAGTAATTTAGTAGCAATGAGGATCGAGAAGCAAATGAACGCAGGAGAGGAATGGATTCGAGGTGGGATTATAGGAGGCGGGGCTTTTGGTACAGTCAGTCTTGGCATAAGTAAATCCAATGCCCACCTCTTTGCTGTCAAGTCCACCACTTCGTCTATTTCTTCTCTGGAGAATGAATACAACATTCTCAAGTCTTTGGACTCTCCATACATCGTGCAGTGCCTCGGGAAGGAATACACCCCTCAGAACGCTGCGGGTGTTCACAACTTGTTCCTGGAGTACATGCCAGGCGGTAGTATAGGGGACCTCTTGACTAAATTTGGGGGGCAGTTGGACGAGTCAGTGATCCGAACATATACCCGTGATATCCTACGCGGTATCCGGTACCTCCAAAGTCAGGGGATTGTGCACTGTGATATCAAGGGGAAGAACATTCTTGTGGGTTCCAAGGGTGTCAAGCTTGCTGACTTTGGGTCTGCTAAGAGGATTGGAAGTGATGATGACAAAGAGGAGGGTTGGCAACTGAAGGGCACCCCACTGTGGATGGCTCCTGAAGTGGTGAACCAGGTGGAGCAGGGTCCTGCTTCTGATATTTGGTCTCTAGGTTGCACTGTGCTGGAGATGGCCACTGGGAAACCTCCCTGGGGCAGCAATTTGCATCCCTTGACTGCAATGTATAGGATTGGTTTCACACAGGAGCTGCCTGAGATGCCTCAGTCTCCATCAACTCAAGGGCAGGATTTTGTGGAGAAATGCTTAAGGAGGGATCCTAGGCAGAGGTGGACCAGTGAACAGCTGTTGGGCCATCCTTTTCTCAGTAAGGAAGGCTCCCCTGTCCTAAAGGAAGTCCTGCTCATGGGACCTCAACACCCGATTAGGCCTATGGATTTGGGCAAGCGGAATTCTTACTCTTCTACTGATTCCTCTGGTGTTACCATCTTGGTATTGCCCAGGAATGTGTCATCTGACAGTCAGACAGAGGCAGGGGCATGTGACGAAGAAGAAAAAAAGGGCTGGCAGAAAAGCCCTTCTCCCAGAGACCGGATTCTGCATTTGGCAGGAGGTGAATTTAAGGGAATTGTAGAGCGGGCGGACAGTTGGTGTGCGAGTCCCCCTGGTCAGTGGATTGTTGTGAGGTCCCCCAAACAGGAGCCCTTAAACTCATACGATCCTTTTTCAGAGTTCACTAATGGCTTATTTTCCAAGGAGGTTCTTTCTGTCCAGACTCAACAGGTGGATTACAACGCAATTACAGACCGTAATGATTGTGCCAAAAAAGTGAGCTCCGAATCACAGGGCGATGGATTTTCTTGCAGCATAGTGGCTGAACAAATTGAATATATGGTTTATAAAGTTGAGCATGGCAGTCAATTGCTTAAAGATTTCTCCAGGAGCATGGATATTAGTAACTCTTGCTCCTGGAGAATAGGGACAGACATGTTTGAGAGTGGGTTCTCGTCTGAAGAAGTGCTTATTGACACTCAGATCACGGCAAATTACTGCCCCTGTCGTCTAACATGCTCTCAAAATTGTTCTACTACATTGAAGATTAAAGTCTTTTTAAGTTGCAATGGCAGAATGTATTCATTTGAATGTAATATTTCTTCGAAAGTAATTACACTTCATTTTACTTGCGTAACAATGAGATTTTATAGTTCTTCAGAACAAAATAAAGGGAGCTGTTACCAAACATTTGTTTGATTTGTGCCATACAAGTAACATAATAGAGTCAGAATATTTATTATTTTTATAATATAAATGAGTTCAAACCCTGTATTCCAAAAATCATCTATTAAATTTTATAGAGAAAAGTTTAGGTTATAGTAATTATTAACTGAAATCAAAAGTATCTGACTATCTCGTAAACCCCTGTATAAATTTGTTCAATCGTAGCCGCCCGGCCATCGACCAGTTGAGGCAAAGCTACGTCATGGGCGGCGACCGGTGGGAAGATGAGGCTTCAGTTACAACCAGCTTTCGTTCTTTATTCACACTTTGCGAATGTATGTCAACTATATTTTATATCTTTTATTTATTCGTTCATATTTTTAGATGAAGTAGCTTTGTCTTTATATCTTTGTTGTGTTGGTTAAACTTGCTTTATATCTATGTTCCGTTGTTCGAGAATTTTATTGTATGCAGATGTTCCTATGTTCAAAAAATAAATAATAATTATTACTTTTAATAGTTATGCGTATAGGTGTAATACAAGTATGGGTGATTATTGAGTTGACACACTGATGTGAGATTTTAATAAAAAGGTCGATTTTAAATTTAATATTTATTTGATTGTTATAGAGATTTTTTTTTGTTTTTTTTTTGTTTTTTTTTGTTTTTTTAAAGAAAAATTAATAAAAAATGATGATATTTTGGAGATACAATGAAATTTGGAGTCGCTTGTTTTTCTTTGGATAGATTTTTTTGAGCTCGATATAATGATGCATGTAGAGTGAGGCTATCTATAACCACTCATAATTTTTTTATCTAGATCCTTTAAATTACATAGATATTGACATATTTACCCTTAAATAATTGATTATAACAATTTGAGTAAGCATACGCTTAAATCAATATATTTTTTTAGTTATGTTGCCTTGACTATTGACTTCATTCTACGAAATCATTTAAAGATCAAATATGAACCTCTATATAGTCTTTGAAGATTTCTATCTCAATGAATGGTATTGCAAGCCATCATCCTCACCAATTACATTACAATTATTTTAATTATATTTATAATTTTATATGTATAAATATTTTTCAATATAACTTACTGAACAAATTATTCATTAACATGTTATGATTATAATAAAAAAATACCAACATATACATAAAACATTTAATCAACCAAACCACAAATTTTCACTATCAAAATATACATTGTATTAATTAATTGTTTGAAATGAGACCTTTTTTAAAAAATTCATTGAACTAGAGCTAAAGTGGCCATCAATTCCACTGAGTTCACTTTGAGGCCATCTTGAGACTTACACCCTATTTATTCCCTTCTTTCAATCCATATAAAGAATTAAACCTTCATCATCATCTTACCAATTAGACTTTGTCCTTTTTGGCTCAAAACTTAAATATCAAATTATGACTTATGTGAATACAAAAAGTTGAGGGCCAAAAAAAAAATGTTATTAAAAAAAATGGTTTATGAAATAAAAAGGTGAGTACCTTTTTTAAAAAGGTGCACATTTTTTGAAAGATATTTATCGAGTTTAAATTTGAGTTGGTTTGGCTTAATAAATTTAATCGATATGTGCCTATATAATATTAAGGGTACACACCCTTTTTTTTAAGAAGGAAATGAATGAAATTTAAAAAAAAGAAAAGCAAAAGGACACATGTCATATACAATGCAAACGTTGTACATCATATTTATTATATAGGAAGTGTGCCTTATGCAGTTGAAAGAGCGCACACCCTTTATATTGTATTTTAATTTTAATTTTTTTTTATCTATTTATATAAGCTCTATCTTGAATAAAATAAATATTTCAAGTATATGTTTACATTTACTTTATATTACATTTTATATTCATATATTTTAAATTTATTTTACTAAATATAAGAAATTAGGACCATTATGGATC
This sequence comes from Torreya grandis, assembly GCA_037957365.1. NCBI lineage: Eukaryota > Viridiplantae > Streptophyta > Pinopsida > Cupressales > Taxaceae > Torreya > Torreya grandis. The sequence goes on along the minus strand of JARHVA010001045.1, from coordinate 1,260,593 downwards.
TTTTAAAATCAATTTATGTATTGAAAGGTTTAAATATTAATTAACATGCCACAATATGATATTCTAAGAACCCCAATTTCAATTGGTACAATTATCAAAATTATTCATCATATTTAGACAAAATAGTGTAATATAATTATGAATATGTAATAAAAAGTAGATAATTTTATACAAACTTTCATGAAAATTGATGTCTTAACTCTTTAAATAATCTGTTAATTTAATTTTCCAATGTATTCTGATTTGATTTCTATCATTGAAAACAAAATAAATAATCTTATTTTTATTATAGAAATGATGTTATACAGTTTTAGTAGAATTATTAAAGACATTGTTAAAAACATGCAAGTGATGGATGAGATCATATACCTTTTTTTTCATTTACAACCATCAATTTTAGATGACATCATACACCTTTTTATCCAATCAAAATAATCAATTGTGGATGATATCATACACTTTTTTCTTCACTTACAATCATCAAGTGGGGATGATATGATACACCTTCTTCTCTAATTATAAATAACACACAAATGTTCTTACTAAAAATGAGTTGTCCTTGTATGAGTCTTCCTATGTCATGTTAATGACAAAAATAAAAATGTTTTCCAATCTAATAGGTCATTTTATGATTGGTTCTAATGCAAACAATTATGTAAGCGCATCATTGTTTGCATCTTAGTTTAAGTGATTGTCGCATGCTAGATTCAAATTCAATTTTGTGTGTGTTGAGAATAACATTTCACACTAATGTGTGTTAGAGGAAAAAATATGCAAAATTAATGTAGGTTTTCCTTTTTTGGTAAATTTCCCTACTAAGTTAAATGTGCATTAGTTGTAGCACCCTCCCATGCTACTTCAAAATTAATCATTTTTTTTTTAACTTAATTACTCATTTGCAAAGAATATGAGCCCAGTGCTCAACAAACACATCCACTTGTGGTTCACATTAATATGAAACAACAACATTTTACTTTAATCTATAAATAATCCTTTTAGATTAATATAGATGGGATTGTTGAGTCAGTCTTAGTACATCTTCAGCACATGCTGAGTTATAATCCTAAGATATGTGGGTTATGGGCCTTCAAGAGACAATTCCTCTTAAGCCACTCAAAAACTAAAACAACCCATACTGATCAATATCATAATAGTGTAAGTGTTGGTATTTAATGCACCCACACCTACTTCTTAGTTGCCTATATGTTGGCTTATGCCTACTTCATAAGTATAATAAGGGCTATTGTAGTTCTCTGATAATATAGAGAGTGATATTGAGTATAAATCTTCTTTAAACTTGAGGCCACTGATTATATCAACATATAATTTTAATTAATTTTCCTCCACACTTAGTTTTCATCCTTAATTTAAATATATATAAACTATATTCATGCAGCTCTATTATGATGCCACTGCAATTCACTAAGAGCTCGTACCACTAATTAAAACATCATGATCCACTAACTACATGAACACCAACTGTTATCGATCATAATATTGACGTGAAATACCCATTTAATGTTTATTGTATATCCATGAGACCATAATTGACAATTCACCATAAATCTAAAATAAAATAGTCCACATTTTATATCTCAATAATTCTATGCTATCAAATACATAAAAATTACCTCAAATCTACCGCATAAATGTAACATTCTAAAATTATGACACGTGCCATGATCATAGATGATCTTGATTTTAACCAATCACCAAATCAATCTTCCCTTATGCCAAAGACCTTTATTATCATATTTGAGATAAAAAGATAACAATCAACCCTAACCGTGTGGCTGCCTAATTACTATGGTGTAAATGGCATAGTATGTGGCCTATGACATGATCGAAGGATTGAACCGTCAACATGTTATTTGCACCTTTAATGATTATCGTATTTACATGGCCATAATTCCATTAAAGCATTAACATAACCTTTAATACTCCATTGTGTACACAACATACACACAAACACTAAACAATCAATGTTGTGCACTCACCAAACGATACCACAAACTTCCTCATTTATTTCGATAAAGCCACCGTATATCCACGTTACACAAGATTTTCAAGTGAGTAATGCATATACATGTGGCCACATGAAGTGTTTATTGCTTATACATGCAGGCAAGCTTGATGGTCAATAAAAACCTCAAAATAAATAGGTCATGGTCTAAAAATCATCACTGTGTGGAATTATACAATAATTCAAGGAGTCTATGGGCCAAATTCGTTTTTGTGTTCGAGGCAAAAGTTAGTGAGTACACGGATATTCGATTTCCAATAGCATTAAATCATTTTATTTTAGGTATGTGGAATGTGCTTTATCTTCTTTTGGTTTTACATACATATTCACATATTTAGTGGAGGTAATTTTATCAAATAAAAGAAATTGTACATCATTAAATTATGATTTTTTATTATTTACTAAGAGTTGTTTTCATAGTGTAAAAAAGTTAAATGTTAGATAAAAGTAATTTATATTTAGTTTATTACAATCATAAAATATTTTAATTTTTTATTAAATATTTATATTTATTTTTCATTATTTTATAAGTTTTTTAAATTTTAAGTAGTGTAATTCAATTATCAATTTCTTTGATTGATTTTGTAAAAATATATATAATATTTATTATAATTTTTGTATATATTGAAAATTTATTATTGTATATATTATATAATTTATATAAATATTAGATTTTATAATTTATATTTGAATATTATATCAGTTTTTATAATATACTAATAATGAAATTGTTGAAGCTATAAAATGTATTGTATGTAACAATATTTATAAATATCTATCTTTTTTTAAATTGTATATAACATTAATTACAAAGCTAGAGTTCTTATGAATGGTGTGGAAAAAGTAATTATGTCAATCATTTTTTCTTTGATTTTCGAAGATTTACATAGTTACTGTCTTTCATTCTTGCAAAGCATTCAAAGGGAAATGTTGGAGAGATATACATGTCATTGATTGAACATACTCTTGATGCCACAATAAATGTTAAGCCTTGGCGATCAATGTCTCCAATGTCAATTGTTGTTTTATTGAGTGTCATTCCTTATGCTTTGTGTATGGTTAGAGCCCATGCCATTTTATAGGCATCTGCTGACAATTACCTAGCGTAATAAGAGCAATCGGTACATGTGTAGGATTATGTGCATCCCATGAGGAGCCATAGTGTTTTATAGATGCAACAATTGCATATATGGATAAGAAAGGTGGCTCTGAATCTAAGTTGTAGACTATGCCAAATTTTTTTCCAATAACTCCATTAACTAACCCTGCTCTCACCCATAGATTGGATGTTAACATAATATTTTGTTTCTTACATAGAAGCACAACTAGCTCAAGCTGAGTGTCATATTGGTTAGATGTATTTGTTTGTTTGCTTTGTTCAGCTCTACGTAAAGCAATTGGCATATTTAATGATTTTTAACATTTACTTATTATGCATTATTGCCAATATATTTGTTGCATGCAAATGTGTAGAGATTTCAAAATCTTCTTGTTCTTTTAGAGGTATGAATGATGTTGATCTTGACATGAGCATATTTCAATCTTCTTCTATTGGGCTTGCATCTCTAATGTTAGTTAACAAATTTTTGAATAGTATTTATTTTTTCTACAGCCCTGTTGGCAAAAAAATGTTTTTAATGTAGCAACTATATCAAATGTTTGTCATAATGTGTACCCAAAAGATCTGCTTGCATAAATTAGAATGTCATTTATAAGTGGGAGCTATCCCACGTCTCCAATGAGTATAATTGAGAAACTGCCAAAGTCTTTATTATTTTGATAAGGAAATGTTTCATGCAATCAATTATTTATCTTACTAAGCATCTTTGGCCCTATAAAACGCATTTCATATATGAGCACATATTTAATGTGTCTCGTTTCTTCTTGGAGAGTTGTTAACATTTGCCCCTCCAATGGTTTCTTTTCTTGGATAGGGATATGAAGTGTTGAATGTATTGTCAGTGTATTTATGTTAAATGTTGCAACACCAATTGGAGCAAGAAGAAATAGGAGAGACTTTCTTTTTCCTGGAAGCTTATCTAGGGTGTGTTTGATTATGCTTATCACGTAAGATTTACCTATCCCTGTTGTTCCTTGTACAATCATTTGAAATGGTGTACTTTGTGGATTTTTTGAGCATGTTGGTGAATTATGTTGGTGTACACCTCATATGATATTGGTTTGCTGCTACACTCAATGTTTACATCTTTTGAAAATACACACTGTGAATCTATGAATTATTGTGCAGTTATGTGCAGGTTGAGCATGATATCTAAATGATTTTAGTTGTGTCTGTTGTCAAAATAATGGATTCCAAGCATGTTAAAGTCATTTAGATCAGTGTTCAAAATGGGTGTGTACGAGATAAGATTTCCCACTCATGTATTTATGTGACCTGTTGTAGATGTTATTCATTATCACTTTCATCATTGCTTATCTTGAAATTGTTATTTTATTCTGTAGGTATTCGCTCAATATGCCATGGGTTAGTTAAGAGTGCCTATCCTTTGAAATTGACAAAAAAAATTCTATATTATCAACAAATGCCAACAAGAAGAATAAATGCTTCTAAAAGTGTAGAACCTATTAATATAGTAGCGTAAATAATTACATAAAGACTGAAATATCCTTTGATCAACCATTTGTTTGTGTTTATTAGACCTTGGTCCAATTATCAAGTGAATAGTATATTTTTTGAAACTTTGGGTGAAAAACATAGTGAATTGCATTTTTAATAAATCCTTATTATTTTATTTTTAACAAATTGTTTAGTTGTTTATACGATATACTTATTAAATAAGTTAAGACAAATAAATAAGGACCCCTCCCCCTACATAGTTTGATAAATGAATAAACAAACACTGAGAAAGTGGTCAAATGCATACACGAACCTTAGGGGGCTGTGAATAGATGTAAAAATACAATAATATATGATAAAAATATATTATATGTGTCTAATAATTTAATAATACTATAGATATAAATTAATATAATTATATTATAATATTCTATATTTATATTCTCGTTATATTTTTATATTTTATAAGTATATATCTATTATTTAATATATACAATAAATATATTATACTATATAATATTTATATATACCATATAATTAATATAATATAAAATATTACTATACTATTTTATATAATTATCATTTATAAGTATATATCTATATTTATGTCATATGTATAATAAATATGCTATAATATATAATATTTATATATAATATATAATTAATATAATATATTAAATATTACTATATTATTTTATTACTCAACGATCATATAATCTCCCCCTTCTAGGGGTAATAAACAATTCATGGGTGATTTTATTAAGATATTCAAGCCTAAATTTAAGTGGCATCCCAAATTTTTTTATTTTAAAAATTTATTACTAAATTATTATTATAAAAATATTTCAAAAAATATTAATATATTATATTTTTTGTGAATCTCAATTTTTTTATAGAAAGCATTGAATGTCGACCTCATGAAAATAACAACACATTTAATAATTATTTTTGAAAGGATAACAACATAATATCGTGGACCCATTTTCAACATGTCAACTCTAACTTTGAGTTGAGGTTTATTTATAGAATTTTATGTAATGATTTTATCCATTCAAATTGCATCAATAAAGATTATGGTTTCATGAAATTCTAGGTATTGTGTCTATTAATATATTTTTCTTTTTCTAGTCTTTGGTTTCATCACAGTTCCTAGAGGAGCTCACAAGCTAGCTCCTTCACCATGTTATCCCTGATGTTCATGATATTTGTGATGTTGGTTCCTCACCACATGTTCTTCCAACCCTTGATTGGTTGCGGGAACAAAAAGCAGTTTCTTAATGTCATTGGTCCTCTTATTCTATTGATGAAATAAAGTTAATCAGAGAGAATACAAATGTCCATGTTGGCCCCTTTCAAAAGTTGAGATTGATGAAAACTATCCTATTCGTGCACAATAATAGCTTGAGATATATTGTGATTGGATATATACCTAATCTTTTTGTGGTAGATGATACAAGTGTGGGCTCAACAATAGCTGAAATATATTGTGATTGGATATATACCTGATCTTTTTGAGGTAGATGATACAAATGTGGGCTCAACAATAGCTGAAGTTGGTATGCTATGGGTCCTAAATTTTCACATAATTATCCAAATTATTCCATGATAGATAATCATAATAATAGCTAATGATAAAGCAACAAAGATACCTTTGAAGTGTTATGGCATGTAAAAGATGATGTTTGAATGCCATGAAAGACAAGTTATGATCCATGGGCTCCACATCAATCCCAACATCAAAATCTTCTCATACACATATCCTTCATATATGCCACACATATATGTGAATAAATAACAACAAGGACATTTTAATATTTGCTAAGTGCTGCACAATACAAATAGAGAAAACATTTGAGTATTTACACTTCAAAGTTTGAAAAAATGGTAACATAGAAAAATGTTTTTTTTTTTCTTTTTTACAAATTACTTAGAACGTTTAAGAATCGAAGATGTTTGTAAGTAGGTAGATATTGGAGGTATAAATCGAGAAAATTGAGCTACTGAAATCGATAAGATTTTTGGGTTGTGCCATGCATCTATGTAGAGTGACCCTGAAAAATAGCCTCTTAACTAACTAAGGTTGGGCCGTCCACTTTTCAATAAGTTATCACTGTCAAAAATAAATCAACACTTTTTTTTTAATAATGTTCATATATATATTTTCAACACTATAAAAAATTAATATTTTTAAAGTTTTAAATATTAAATTTCCCTAAAAAATTTGTCAAATTATTTGAATCCAACCAAATTGAAAATAATAAATTAATTTATTTTTTATAACAAATATATTATAAAATTTATATCAAGACTAAAAAAATATTCAAAAACATTATATTTATATTAATTACTCATGTTTCCGTACATAAGACACAAAGATTACAATACTCCGTGGGTAGTAAAAATTCTAATTAATGTGCATTTACCATTAATGCTATATGGTAAACTCCCAATCAAACCACCTCAATAAAAAAGATACTAAAATCATAGAAAAGCCTTAATAATATATAGTAAACTGCCAGTCATACCTCCGGAGGGTATGGAGGAAACCTTATCTTTCATTGATGTTTGCAAAATCTTTTTTCAATGTTTTTCCACCAAGTTTGGAATCTTTGGATATTAAGATATGAAAGCGATGGAAAATTTTATAAAATATACTGAAAATTGTCCCCACCGGCCGCCGGAGCCTCCCGCCGGCTGCCGTCCATTGCGTCTGACCTCTGTATAAATTTGCGCAATGGCAGCCGCCCGGGCATCGACCAGTTGAGGCAAAAGCGGTGTGATGGGCGGCGACCGGCGGGTAGATGACGCAATGGGTATAACCGGCATTTGGTATTTATACACGCCTTGTGAATGTATTTTAAATCTTTTATATTTTATTGATTATTGATTAACAACTTTTTTCGTTGATATTTTTAGATGGCAAAGATGCAAAGAACGTGACGAGGATAGTGCCTTTGATGAGGAGGGTCACAAGTACCACCCTCAAATTTGCTTTATATTTTTGTTGGGTTGGTTGAAAACTTTATTGTTTATATATATATATATATATGTTTTTTTAAATTAAAATTATTATGTCATTTATGTTTATACGTTTAAGGTACATATAGATGATATTTGAGTTGGAGTGTAATAAAATGAGATGTTTAAAATTTTAAATTTGATATTTATTAATTGATTGTTATATGGAGAGTTTGGAGTTTCTTTTTTGTTTTGAAAAGATTTTTTTAAGTTAGACATAACTATGCATCTAGATTGAGGCTATCTATGATTAATTATTAAAAAATTCATAGAAAAATTAATGGAATCATTAATCATTGACATGTAATTAATTTAAGATATGCACCTTAAAATTGATATATATATCAGTGTTTTTCATATGAATATATCTAACATATTTATACTAATTAATTTTTATTTTTATATATTTATGTTTGGGTTCTCTAAGTTATATAAATATCGACATCTATGCCTTTAAGTAGTTGATTACAATAATCAGAGAAAGCACGGGTCTCCAAATTAGGATCTCTTTTAGTTAAGTTACGATGACTACGAACTTCATCTATCAAAATCTCTTTATTAGATGTCTCTGAAGATTTGTACTTTGGTAGAGGGCATTGCAAGTCATCATCATCACTAATTGAACTACAACTATTTCGATTGTATTTATAATTCTCAGTAAAATTTAAAGAACAAACTCTTCATTGATATTATCATCCTCACCAATTAAACTAAAACCTTTTTGAGTGTACATATAATTTTCAAAAAAAATATTAAACAAATTATTTGTTGAAATATTATAGTTATTGTGAAAATCACCTACATGCACCTAGACCATTTAATCAACTAAACAAATTATTTTCACTATTGAATGTACATTGGATTGTACAAATTTGTTGCTTTAAATGAGATTTTTTTCCCTTTGTTTAGACTAGAGCTAAGGTGGGCATCAATTGAACTAAGGTTGCCCAAGACCATCTTGGGGTTTACACTTTACTTCTTCCCTTATTTCATTTCATACAAAGAATCAAACATTTGTCACTATCTCACTAATTGAACTTCACCTTCTTTGGTTAAAAAATCAAATATCAAATTGTGATTTTCATGAATTCAAGAAGTTGGGGGACAAAAAGTATTACTTCTAAAAAATTTGTTCACGATTTGAAAAGGATGGGTGCCCTTTCCAAAAGGGTGCATGCCCTTTCAAAAAATTTCTCCAAACCTATTAAATTAATTTGACTTAAAAAGCATAAGAGTGTGTGCCCTATATAATGCAAAGGGTGCACATCCTTTTTAATATCTATTTTGAATGGAAAAGAACAAAAAATTTAAAAAATAAAATAAAAAAACACATATCCTTTACAAAGGGTGTGTGTCATATGAAATACAAAGGTTGTACGCCCTATTTATTTCATACAAAGTGCACCCTATACAATGCAAAGATATCAGACCCTTTATATTGCATTTGAAAATATATATTTTATATTTATATATACTCTATGTTTAATAAATTAAACATTTCAAATATAAATTGACATTTTATTTATATTACATTTCATATTCTTAAACCTTAAATTTATTTTACTACCTATAAAAAATTATAACCATTTTGGTTCTTTTCAAATCAATTCCAGAGTTTTAAATTCTTAATATTAATTAACATACTTTAATATGACATTCTAACAACTCCAATCATAAATAATATGATTATCAAAACTATTTATAGTTTGTAGATAAAATAGTGTAATTGAATTTTTGAATATGTAATTAGAAAAAACATATAATTTTATACAATTTTTCATAAAAACCAAACTCTTAAATCCTTACACAATGCGTTAATTCATTTTTATAGAATAATTTAATTTAATTTATACCACTAAAAATAAAATATCTAATTCTATTTTTATTATAAAATATGATGTTATTTAATTTTAGTAAGATTATTAAAAACATCATTAAAAATATATTTATGATGGATGAAATCATATATTTGTTTCTTTATTTACAATTATCAATTATAAATTAAATTATATACCTCTTTCTCTATTCACACGAATGAATTATAGATGAGATTATATACTTTTTCTCCACATATAATCATAAAATAAAGAGCACATAGATTTTCTTACTAAAATTGAGTTTCCCTTATATGAGTCTTCTTATGTCATGTTAAAGATTAAAAATAAAAATGTTTTCCAATTTAATTGGTCATTTTTAGATTGGTTATAATGAAAAATAATGATGTAAGCACATTAATTTTTGCATCTTTAATTAAGTGATTGTTGCATGTTAGATTTAAATTCAAATTTTTGTGTGTTTGAAATAAAATGTAGGAGGAAAAAATATGTCAAATTATAATAGATAAAATATTTATTTTTGTTAAATTTATTTATTAAATGGTGCATCATGCATTATCTTCAACATTTTCTATATTAATTTAGGAAAAAATATGTCAAATTATGATAGATTTTATTTTTATTTTTGGCAAATTTCTTTATTAAATGGTGCACCATGCATTATCTTCAGCACTTTCCTATATTACTTTAAAATTAGACAATTTTTTTCTTTTGAATAATTAATTTCACTTTTGTGAAGTATATGAACCCATTTCTCAACAAAAACATCAATTTGTTGTTCACATTAATGTGAAAAAATAATATTGTACCTTCATCTATAACTAATCGTATTATATTAATATAGATGAGATTATTGAGTTAATCTTAATTAATTTTTAGCACACGATAAGTTATGATCTTTGGACCTATAAGTTACGAGCCTTCAAGAGAAAAGTCCTTTTAATCCATTCAAAAACTAAAATAACTCATATTGATTGAGATAACAAAAATTTAATTGCTATTCTCTAATACGTCCACACTCACTCCTCAGGTTGGCTACATGTCAGTGCATGCCTACTCCACATGTAAAATCAAAGCTATTATAATTTTTTGAAAACCTAAAATTTGATATTGAGTATATATTCTCTATAAACTTGAAGCCACTGATTAAATCAACATATAATTATAATTAATTTTCCTTCACAATTAATTATCATCCTTAATTTAAATATACATAAACTATATTCATAAAACCCCATTATAAATCTACCGCAATTCATTAAAGTTTTGGACCAGCCGATCATACATAAAATGTGGCTATAATCACATTATAGATTAAAATGACCCTAATGCATATATGTGGCTATCACCATCAATTCCTTCAGAGATGCAACCCAATTTAAATTGGGTTCCATAATATAACGCATCCACGGACTTCCAAAATTCACGAAATTTAACAATAAAATAAGTATCAAATTCAAAACCAAGATAAAAAGAGTCCACTAATTACACAACCACCAACTATTGCCAACAAAATATTGACACAATGTACTCATTTAATACTTATCGCATAACCATGTGACCACAATCAATAGTCCACCATAAATCTCAAATATAATAAGACACGTTCTATATTTCAACGGTTCCATGCTATGGAGCACATAAAACTTGATGTAACTCTTAACACATGAATGTGAGGATTTAAGATCAAGACATGTGCCATGATCATAGAGGGTATCAATTTCAACTAATCACTAAAACAATTTTCCCTTATTCTAAAGACAACGAGACAACGATCACGCCTTTGGCTGCCAAGTTGACAATGGTGTAAACCACATATTATGTGGCCTATGACATGACAAAGGATCTAAACCATCCACGCATCCTTTGCATTTTTGGTGGTTATCACGTTTACATGTAAAAACTACAATTAAAACATCAACATAACATTTAAAACATTTATTGTGGACGTGATCCAACTCTAAGACGGATTCCATACAATCACACATCCACAAAAATACGAAATGCAGTACTCGAATGAACACAACATCACTTAGATGCGATACACGTGGCCCCCAAATAATCAATATTATACACTCAACAAACGATACCACAAACTTCCCTTTTTATTTTAATAGAGCCACCATATATCCACGCAACCCAAGTTTTTCTAGTGACTAACATATACAAGTGGCTACATTGTATGACAAGGGCACGCTGTGCCAAGTCGCTACGGGAAGGGCACTGCTCATGTCAAAGGTTGGTAGTATAAATTTTATATTTGGTAATTATGGATGGTTTAACGCTAAGACATATTTTAGAGTGAAGTCTGTTGTTCAATAGAAGAATAAAAATCTCAGATTGGGAGCAGACACATAAATATAAAGAAAGAAAAGAAACAAAGTAAATATAACCCATAATCACATTTCGAATTAATGTGGCTATCATGTGTAGACAATGGGCGTATGATTGTTGACTTTGAAATTAAATTTGTCAATTAAATCAGCCAATGCAGATTAAACAAGTTAACATATTAATAATTAACCACAAACCTTTATTGATGCTTGCCGGACTTGAGTTAGAGCCTGAAAAATCATAACCCAGTGCTTAGAGTGAAACTTGTTGTTCAATGGAAGTATAAAAATTTGAGATTGGGAGCAAACACATTTATATGATTATAAATAAAAGAAACAAAACAACTATAACCCACAATTACACTTTGATTTTTTTTTGTAAAACGTGCTTTTACATGAAAGCTATGCTCATTCTTTTATTGTTTGCAGTAGGTTAAATTGTGCATTGTCATAAATAGTAGACGTTGTCTTCAACCAAACTCTTTCAATATGAACATTTTCAAATCAGTTTACAAGCAATGCATGCTCCAAAACTTATAATTTACAAAACATAACTCATCTAAATCAATATACATTTTTGTAGTATATATAATTCTACAACTATACAGATTAAAAATGCCCAAGGCCCACTATACATACAACGTGTTGCTTCATGACACTAACATTCTAATTCTACCAACCCTGCCTTGATAGAGGAAAATAGCCTTGAAATTTAAACAACCAACGCAAAAAATTATTTCTTACTTAAAGTCTAAAGTTGTGCTCGACCCAGAGCAAGAGGCACCTGCATTAGAGAAAAGTTAAACAGCCAGCTCAAAAAATTATTTCTTGCTTGAAGTCTCAAGCTGTGCTTGAATTCACTATCTTGATTTTCAGCTGAAAGTAAAATTAGAGTTGCACTCAAATTATTGGCCCACAACATTTGCAGAACATTGCTTAGGGTTTTGCACAGCACTGTCTTCAAATGTCTTGTCCAAAAGACAAGTCCCTTATTATGCGTCATAAGGCAAAGTAATAATGGGGGCAAATATTAGCTGATAAAGCATTGCATTACCATGGAAATTGAAGTTTTGGCCTTCAACTTCAAGCCATTGTTCAACTAGTGCCCTCTCCTTCAATGTCTTGCCCAAAAGACGAGTCCCCTATTCTGCATATTTCTCAGCATAACACCTTATGATAGCCCTTGAATCTGTGCATACCCATCACATAATTTATTTGAGTATTTAAGAGTTATAAAAGCAATTGCGAATATACAAATATTACCTATAAACGCATAGTGCAAACATCTAGCACTTTATCCAACTTTTCTGCACTATGGGCCAATTTGTAGAGTACTTTGTTTATTTTATGTGTTATAGTTATACTGGCTGTATTTCAATACCCTCCAAAGACACTTGTGAGATGGGCAAATCTGATGCTCCCAGTTTCATGAGTACTTTGTCCGGCAGAGGCTTTGCCAATCATTGTTGTTGCAGATGCATAACAATTTTACTATTTGTTACTGGAGAGTAAACTCTAAAGTGTCATTGTATTTCCTTTGGTTTTGTACCTGAGTGTCCCTCTCCTTTTTTTGAGACAATTGTGGCAGTCTGTTTGTTAGGTCGATAAGCGTTGCAGGCCACCACATGTAAGAAGACTCCAACAAGTTTTGGAATACGTCGGCCCATCCAAAGTGAAACATTTGGTTTTGATCAAATTATAGGCACATCAATGAATTTTTATAAGTATTATAAACCTAGCATTCAACAAAATCAATGGCCATAGTGCAATTTGTGTATGTGTTTAGATAGAGCTACCTATGCCATTAGCGCCAAGAGCCATGCTGCTACATGATTCATTTTCCTTTACACTTATTATAGATTTATTTATAACCATGGATCATCTGCAATCCAAATTAACTAACATTGTAAAGTTGAGAGTAAAAAGATAAAAACCGTTTCAAAATATTTTTTTCGTGTTCTCGAGAACAAACAAGAAAAGTTTTATGATCCAGTAATGTCAGTTAGCATTTAGACAGTTTAATGCTTATAAATTGTCTTTGCCATAAATAAAGAACCAACATAAGTTATTTGGCTTGAAAATCAGGGTAAATTTAGTTTTGGACTTCCAATTTCTTAACAGATTTTGGCCTTTGGTAACATGAATATCATTAACTTACCTTATCCTATGATTATATTATAGATGTTTAAACATGGCTGTTATTTCTGAAAAGCAGTGCATAATCTGCGAGGGGACATTCCACTCATCTGAAGCTCATTTGGTGCTTCTCTCAGATCTTGTACCTGTACAAAATTTGTTGGATGAAAAAAGCATATATGTTCATGTCGAACTTTAACAAAAAATAAATGAGAAACAATCCAGAATATATTTCTGCAAATATGAATCTTTCAGTACAAAGCTACACTTACCAAAATGTATAGTAGAAGTAAAAGGTATTGTCACTCTCCCATGTTTGGAAGTGATGATTTTCATCTTGCTCCCGCATTGATGAGTTGAAGCTGCCAGTGCAGAAGAGACCAAAATTGTAACAATTCTTTTTTATGTTGTTTCCAATTGAATGGTCAAGTTGTATATAATATAAGACAAAGTATCAATACTTCAAAGAAAAGCTGTAGAATAGAATAAAAACATAAATTATATCTCTGAAATTAGCAAAGCATCAGTGAAATATAATTCAACCAATTAGTTTGGACAAATTAAGGACATCCTAATATTGAGATATCTCACAGATCCTATTGTTTTTAGACATGGTGGATTGCCCTTCGTCAAGACCTAGAGCATTGAATTGGTATGCGTTATTGGAGCAGGGCCTATTGGGCTAATAGCTGCAACAGAGCTGAAGGGAAAAAGAAACACACCAAAGTATTCGATTATATATCCTGAAGAAGGCTTGCAATCATTAGAAGGATTAAAAAATGTGGATTTACCTTATACATTCTTGAGGAAAGCCATAGAAATCATAAATTGTGTTGTTTTTGCTGACAATGTTGATAGAGGGTACAAAAATATCCTAACGACTAGAAATGACCAATATGGCCTTAGGCATCTGTGGTAGGACTCTGTCCCAATTGAATAGAAATTGCCTTGCAGGAAGGTCCTCTATGACTAAAGTGGGCGATCTATGGGAAATGAAGTATGTATTCATCCTCCTCATTTGCATATGTTATTGTAAAACATAAGTGTAGTACTACACCACAATATCCATAAGCCAATGATTAAATATGTTCTTGATTACAACACTCTTGATTAAGTCTTAGAGCTCAATATATAGAAGAAATAGGATAGTTTCTTGATGCCCCTATAGCTTTGTGAGTTGCATACTTAGTTTCCAGATTGTTGAAGATATTTATTTATTAGGACATAAAGTATCTACTTAAATCTCTGGTGCAAGTTTGCAATGTGCACTCCCCACATGATGAGTAGTGATTAAGGTTCTTCTACACTAAAACCTATGAAAGGCTAGTGGCTTAGTGTTAGGATGAGGTTCCATGGAAGGTTCTACTCCTTTGACTTTTTTTGCAGTAGGGCTCCCATAAAAAGTTTAACACAGGGAACATGGATACATTGAATCTCCACCTCAAAATATGGAATTCTTATTTTCTTGGCCATGTGCCATTAATGTCATTGTAATAAGGAGGCTATAAAATTGGCATTATAATCTCCCCTATCTCTAACTATTTGTGATCTATCAGTTAAGTAAAATTTCACATTGATGACACCAGTTAGTTGTTATGAGTCTCTAGTTTAGTTGAGTACGTAACCTAATTTTTAGTAATTTTAGTTTCACAGTTAATACTGAATTGTGTATTGTAATATATATGTGTGTGTGTGTGTGTGTGTGTGTGTGTGTGTGTGTGTGTGTGTGTGTGTGTGTTTGGTTAATGATAAGAAGATAGCGTTGTTGTTGCTCTATTTTTTGTTTTCTGCCCCTATTTTTTTCATATCCACTTATGCTCCATAAATTTTGTCATGGTATCAGAGCAAGCTTAAGCCTCTTCACAGAGTGGAGAGCAGATCGATCTAAAAGCTGGTGTCAACACTCTTTAGAGATCTGAGTGAAAAGAGAATACTCTCTCTATAGACCAACATTAAATGTTCATTTGGAAAGGGGTGACCAAAAGGGCTTGGAGTTTAAATGGCATCCACCAACACTTTACGGCAAATGCAAGGGCCGATGTTAACAAGCAAAAACTATGAATTTTGATCTATCAGAATGAAGACATTTCTGCAAGTTCAGGAATGTTGGGAAACGGTAGAGAGTGGCTTCAAAGAACCTGATCAAGCTACTCTAATAGCTATGAATAATACTCGAAAGAATGCTCTCAAAGCACGAAGGAAAAAGGAGACATGCAAAATTCTTGATCCAGAGTTCAGTGGAAGATGCAATATTTCCAAATATCATAGGTGCATCTAGTGCAAAAGAGGCTTGGGATACTCTGGCTTTGGCATACTAGGGTAATGAAAAAGTCAAAACAGTTCAACTTCAGACTCTTAAGAGAGAGTTTGAAAACTTGAAGATGAAAGAAACTGAGAATATTGATTAGTTTATGACCAAGGTGCTTGGAATTGTGAATCAACTCAAGATTCATGTTGAGGATATAACATATCAAAAGATTGTTGAGAAAGTGTTGCGAAGCTTAACCAAGAAATTTACCATGATTGTTATAGCCATAGAAGAGTTAAAAGATCTGTCCAAAATTACTGTTGATGAACTAATGGGTTCCCTTTTATCTCATGAATCAAGGCTCATCATGGAGGAAGAGTCCTTGGAAAATGCCTTCTAGACTCAGTTTTCCTTTAGTAGAGGCCGAGGCAGAAGAGGTAGAGGCAAAGGTCGAAGAGGATGAGGTTTTCATCACACTAAAGAGAGTTCAGCTCCTGAATAGTCAGGACAATCAGACCAACAAGGACATTCTCATAGTCAGAGAGGGAGAGGAAGAAAATGGACAAACAAGTCCAATATTCAATGCTTCTATTGCAATAAGTATGGACATTATGAAAGTGAATGTAGGATGAAGCAATCAGATCAGGACAAAGGCAGAGCCAATGTCTCCAACATTAAAGAAGGGACATCTGAGGTAATGTTCCTCTCATGCCAGATTACTGAAGAAGATCACAACAAAGATCTTTGGCTGCTGGACAGTGGCTGTAGCAATCATATGACAGGTAACAAATATTTTTTTTCCAGCATAGACAGTTCATCCACATCAAAAATTAAGCTAGGAAATGGATCTCAAGTTCAAGCCCAGGGTAAAGGTATAGTGCCTATCCTAACTAAACAAAATGAACTAAAATCAATTCATGATGTTTTCTATGTTCCACATCTTAAGCATAATCTGATCAGTGTAGGACAATTAAGTGAAAATGGATATGATGTCAGACTCAAGGGCTCTACTTGCATCATTTTAGATAAGCCACCTAGTAGGAGACTTGTAGCTAAGGTGGAAATGACCAAAAATAGAATGTTCCCTCTGAATATGAGAAGTTTTAATCAGTCACAATCATATGCACAGCACATCTCAAGCACAGATGAAACTTGGTTGTGGCATTGTAGGTATGGTCAATTACCCTTTAAGAGTCTTAGTCTTTTACAAAAGCAGTCAGTGGTCAAGGGATTGCCAATGATGAATGAACAGTCCAATCCATGTAAAAATTGTATTCTAGGAAAGCATCACAGGGACAGCTTTCTGATTGCCTCCTATAGAGCAAAAGAGAATCTAGAACTAGTTCATACAGACCTCTGTGGTTCCATGCAAACCTAGTCCATTGGTGGAAGTTTTTACTTTCTAACTTTTATTGACGATTTTAGCAGGAAAGTCTGGGTCTATTTTCTCAAGAACAAATCTAAAACTTTCACAAAGTTCAAAGAATTTAAACCTCTTGCTGAAAAGCAGAGTGGAAAATACATCAAGCTGGTCAGGTCAGATGGAGGAGGTGAATATGATTCACATGAATTTAATGGTTTTTGTAAGGAACAAGGGATCAAGAGGCAATTCACAACTAGGTACACTCCACAACAGAATGGAGTAGTTGAAAGGAAAAATAGGATGATCATGAATATGGCTAGAAGCATGCTCAAAGCTAAGAATCTACCTAATGATTATTGGGCTGAAGCAGTTGCATGTTCAGTATACATACTGAACAGATCTCCTACAATGAGTGTGAAGGACAAGGTTCCTCAAGAAGCATGGAGTGGCACTAAATCTAGTGTTTCCCATTTCAAAGTTTTTGGATGTATTGCATATGCCCATGTACCAAAGGAATTGAGAAGAAAGCTTGGTGATAGGAGTGAGAAGTGTCTTTTTACTTGATATAGTGAACAGTCCAAAACCTATAGACTGTACAATCCAATCTCCAAGAAGTTTGTGGTGAGTAGGGATGTCAAGTTCCTAGAGAATAGATCTTGGAGTGACAAAGAAAATGATCCATCAAATAGTGAACAGGAGGAAAGCTTAGGATAGCCAGCTTCTTCAATTTCACTGCCAAGATTACAAGTGTAGGGACAAGAAGAACTACCAACAAATAGTTCTTCTAGCAGTCAGACAAATTCTTCTCCAAGAAATCAGAGAACAAAGAGTTTAAGAGATATCTATGAAGTAAATAGTGACATGGATCAGCAAGTTCACTTTGCCTTCTTGTCTTGTCAACCTACATATTTTAAAGAAGCAGTGAAAGAAGAGCATTGGGTGCAAGCCATGAATGAAGAAATTGATGCAATTTAGAAAAATGAGACATGGGATCTTGTTGAACTTCCTGTAGATAAAACCAGCATTGGTGTCAAGTGGGTTTACAAGACAAAGTTAAATGACAAAGGACAATTAGAGAAGCATAAGGCAAGGCTTGTTGCCAAAGGTTTTTCTCAGCACCCTGGTGTTGACTATGGTGAAACCTTTGCTCTAGTAGCAAGAATAGATACCATTCGAGCTGTTTTATCCATTGTAGCCCAGAACAAATGGTCAATGTTTCAAATGGATGTAAAGTCAGCCTTTCTCAATGGCATAGTAGAGGAAGAGGTTTATGTCAATCAGCCACCAGGGTTTGAAATTAAATGCCAAGAGTCCAAAGTCTACAGATTGAAGAAGGCCTTGTATGGTTTGAAGCAAGCTCCCAGAGCTTGGTATAGTAGAATTGACTCTTACTTGATCAACAATGGGTTCAACAGGAGTAGCAATGAGCCCACTCTCTACACAAAAATAGATCATCAAGGTAACATACTTATTGTTTGTCTTTATGTTGATGACATGATCTATACTAGAAATCTCATATTAGATGAATTTAAAACAGTCATGAAAAAAGAATTTGAGATGACTGATCTTGGTCTCATGAAGTATTTTTTGGGAATAGAAGTTGAGCAATCAACTCAAGGAATTTTTATATGTCAGGAAAAGTATGCTACAAACATCTTGAAGAGGTTCAAGATGGACAAATCTAAACCAGCAGAAACACCTATTACTATAGGAACAAAATTGAGCAAACAGGATGATGGCCTAGAAGTTGATTCAACACTGTATAAGAGACTTGTAGGCAGTCTCATGTACCTTACTGCAACAAGACCTGATTTAATGTATGCAGTTAGTTTTATTTCTAGATTTATGGAGTCTCCCAAGCAGTCTCACTAAAAAGATGGAAAACAAATTTTGAGATATGTTGAAGGTACAATAGATTATGGATTATGGTACACACATTTTGAAGACAACACACTTACAGGATACACATATAGTGATTTTGCAGGCAGCCTTGATGATAGCAAAAGCACTTCTAGATATGCTTTTCACTTAGGGACAAATCTGATTTCATGGGCTTCCAAGAAGCAACCCATTGTCAGCATTTAATCTGCAGAAGCTGAGTATGTAGTAGCAACTACAGCAACATGCCATGCAGTTTAGCTACGAAGACTTTTGATGGATCTTGCACATGTGGAAAAGGAGCCAAATACTATCTACTATGACAATAGCTCAGCAATAACATTGTCTAAAAACCATGTATTTCACAGGAAGAGCAAACATATTGACACCCGCTATCATTTCATACGCGAGCTTGTCAACAATGGTGAAATCACACTTCAGTTTTGTGGATCTAAGGATCAACTTGCAGATATCTTCACCAAACCATTGGGAAGAGTTGTGTTTGAATTTCAGAGACAACACTTAGGCATCATTAGTACTGAAGAATATAACAGTTGAGATTAAGAGGGAGTGTTAAATTATAATCTCCCCTGTCTCTAACTATTTGTGATATGTCAATTAAGTAAAATTTCACATTGATGACACCAGTTAGCTGTTAGGAGTCTCTAGTTTAGCTGAGTACGTAACCTGATTTTTATTAATTTTAGTTTCACAGTTAATACTAAATTGTGTATTGTAATCTATATATGTTTTTGGTTAATGATAAGAAGATAGCGTTGTTGTTGCTCTATTTTTTGTTTTCTGCCCCTATTTTTATCATATCCGCTTCTGCTCCATAAATTTTGTTAGTTTGCAATGTGCACTCCCCACATGATGAGTAGTGATTGAGGTTCGTCTACACTAAAACCTATGAAAGGCTAGTGGCTCAGTGTTAGGATGAGGTCCCATGGAGGGTTCTACCCCTTTGACTTTTTCTGTAGTAGGGCTCCCATAAAAAGTTTAACACAGGGAACATGGATACATTGAATCTCCACCTCAAAATATGGAATGCTTATTTTCTTGGCCATGTGCCATTAATGTCATTGTAATAAGGAGGCTGTAAAATTGGCCACGAACCTTGGAAAAAGGGAGCTAGAAACTTTTAGCACCGGCTCATATTTTTTAGGCACATTCATAGAAAACTAGGAGGTGAACTTGACAGGGCCTAGGATCGAATCAGTTGCTGGTCCATGTTTTCATAGAATATACACAAGGACATGAATGTGAAAAACTGCCTCATCTCGCTTGGAGCAAGATCTGAAGGTGTTCACAGCTGAAAAAAGAGACAATGAAAGCTAACATATTTCTAATTTTCTTATCATAAATAATGATCCAAAGTACATGCATAATGTGAATCGTTCAAAATGTTTTCTACACAAAAAGAGATGAACAAAACTAGATTTGCAGAAGATGTCATTAATTTTTTCTCAAAACCCTCGCAAAACAAAAAGAAAATAAGCAAAACAATAGAATATAACTGACCTGTTAGTAACACAAATTTCCAAAATAGGCAAGAACTGAAGCAATAGGGATTTGCAAAAAAAGCAAATTACAGAGATAAAAAATGCAGACTTGTCACGCGAAGAAGAATGCATTCTTGCAGACCCAGGGTTCGAAAATGAATAACGCTAGTTGCTTGCAGGCACCACCCAACTCTGCAATGAGAAACCACTGCCCAACAGCAGGTGCGTCGCCCACCCCATCCAAAGAAAAAATACGACCATTATCACAATTACCACCAAATTATCATGACTGCCTCAATTTCAAAAATAAAATTCTAACAATAAATTAAATGCTTTGGACTACGAAAATCCATTCATAACATCCATTTTCTTCAACGAATAAAAAAATAATAGATAATATTATTTATTAAACATTTTGTAAGTTACTTTGGCCAAAAACTTACATAATGTAAGCACACAAATTAACAATATCTGATTGACTGAAACATCGAAAAATAATCACCGATTGAGTAAAATTGAAAACAATAATCCCCCTTCGAGACTAATAAACAAGCATCCAAGTGCCTCCAAATAATAAAATTATATTCAGCACTTTATTCATTTTGAGAGGGTTTCCATATCCACGTGGCCTCACAAGATTAAGTGTTTATTGCTTATACATTTGGCCAAGTTTGACAGTGATGCAGACCTAAAAATAAATAGGCCATGGTCTAAAAAGCATCAGATCCGATTTATAAAATAATTTACGGAGTCTCTGGGCCAAATTTATTGCTACATTTGCGGCGAAGGGAATGGGCCCGCAAATATTCTATTGCCAACAACATTAAATCTTTTTCTTCTCATATTATGAATTTCGAATTAAATGAGTATACACATATAATTAATACCCTATATTATTTTCTCTCTTTATTAGCTATAAAGGAAGAAAGGAAGAAAGGAGAGTATAATATTATTCGTTTCAAATTTCCCGTTCCTGCAAATGTTATTTACTATAAAAGGGATGCATTTATAGTTTTTCAAACATACACTTATCTTACCATTAATTTGTTTTATTTATTTATTGTTATTATTATTTTTTTATAATTAAAAGTTTCTCATTTTTTATTATAATTTTATTCTTTTTTTCTTTCTATTTATAATAAGAAAGTAAGAATTATATAGACCTTCAACATTATAATGACTAACAAATAAATGAATTTATTTTTAAGAATTTTAAATCATCTAAGAAATCCAAATAGATCTCTCACTATATAATAATTGTAGTTATCATTTTAACTTCATCAAGTATCATATTAGTTGAAATTATTTTTTAAATGAAGAAGGCAAAGGTGAAAGTTGGAATGCATACATCATATATTCAAACATTTGTTTGTTTGTTTTGCATATTTGGTTAGCTTGAATATGATTATAGTGTGATACAAGATGAAGATATGATTTAATGCCATGTTTCACTTGTCACCTTCATTGTATTTGCATGGAGCCCATAACATAATATTAATAAATGCATCTCACTGATCTATCCATCATAATACATATACATTCTATTGAAATAAACTTAATCTTACCAAATAATAATATAATGTGATATTACATACCATTTTGAATTTTATAACAAAGTCTTAATTCCCTATTGGTCCATTTGCTCAACTTACTAACACTAAACAACCATTATGAAAAAATCCCATTTAAGAGGGTAATGGCTCCCTATGAAGGTTCCACCCTCTTCTAGAATTTAAAATAGAGATCAATCACCGTCTCCTTTTCTCCCTCTTGATGGATCCCTATTTCATTATCCTCATTCCTTAAACAATTCTCTATTTCTCAAGAGAGTCTCGACGATCATCAATTAATGGAACTACATTATGGTATCCTTCATGCATTTCTAACTTGTAGTTCCTTGCAATCACTTTTTTTCTCTTTATATATTTACTTTCTTATAGGCTTCATGGTCAGCTACCATTTCTTTTTGTTATTTCCTTCTTTTCCTACAAGTTGTTTGTAATGCAATCTCCTTATGGCTACTTTCAGTTTTATTTGTATTTACTATCCTGTTTTTGAGGCAATAATGTTTTCTTCCCACAATCAACATTCATTGGCCCTCTTATTCTATTGATGAAATAAAGCTGATCAGAGAGAATACAAATGTCCATGTTGGCCCTTTTCAGAAGTTGAGATTGATGAAAACTATCCTGTTCGTGCACAATAATTTCTTGATAAGTATTGCAATTGGATATATACCTAATCTTTTCGTGGTAGATGATATAAGGGTGGGCTCAACAATAGCTAAAGTTGGCATGCTACGGGTCCTAAATTTCCACATAATTATCCAAATTATTCCAAGATAGATAATCACAATAATAGCTGAAGACAAGGCAACAAAGATACCTTTGAAGTGTTATGACATGTAAAAGATGATGTTTGAATGCCATGAAAGACAAGTTATCATCCACGGGCTCGACATCAATCCCAACACCAAAATCTTCTCATACACATATCCTTCATATATGCCACACATACATGTGAATAAATAACAATAAGGAAATTTTAATATTTGCTAAGTGCTGCATAATACAAATAGAGAAAACATTTTAGTATTTACACTTTAGAGTTTGTAAAAATGGTAACATAGAAAAATGATTTTTTTTTTTACAAATTACTTAGAATGTTTAAGATTTAAAAATGTTTGTAAGTAGGTAGATATTGGACGTATAAATTGAGAAAATTGAGCTACTAAAATTGATAATATTCTTGGGTTGTGCCATGCATCTGTGTAGAGTGATCCTGGAAAGTAGCCTCTTAACTAACTAAGGTTGGGCCATCCACTTTTCAATAGGTAATCACTGTCAAAAATAAATCAACACTTTTTTTTTTTTAATAATGTTCATATATATATATATATATATATATATATATATATATATATATATATATATATATATATATATTCAACACTATACAAATATTAGTATTTTTAAAGTTTTAAATATTAAATTTCCCTAAAAAATCTGTTCACGATTTGAAAAGGACAGGTGCCCTTTCCAAAAGGGTGCACGACCTTCGAAGAATTTTCTCCAAACCTATTGAATTAATTTGGCTTAAAAATCATAAGAGTGTGTGCCCTATATAATGCAAAGGATGCACATCCTTTTTAATATCTATTTGTAGTGGAAAAGTACAAAATTTTAAAAAAATAAAATCAAAAGACACATACCCTTTACAAAGGGTGTGTGTCACATGAAATACAAAGGGTGTACGCCCTATTTATTTCATACACAGTGCACCTTATACAGTGCAAAGAGATCAGACCCTTTATATTGCATTTGAAAATATATATTTTATGTTTACATATACTCTATGTTTAATAAATTAAACATTTCAAATATAAATTGGCATTTTCTTTATATTACAAGTCATAGTCTTATAGTTTAAATTTATTTTACTAGCTATAAAAAATTAGAACCATTTTGGGTCTTTTCAAATCAATTTCAGAGTTTTAAAGTCTTAATATTAATTAAGATAC
The DNA here is from genome assembly GCA_037957365.1 of Torreya grandis. NCBI lineage: Eukaryota > Viridiplantae > Streptophyta > Pinopsida > Cupressales > Taxaceae > Torreya > Torreya grandis. The sequence continues at coordinate 1,236,159 of JARHVA010001045.1, read as the reverse complement.
TTTAATATGACATTCTAAAAACTCCAATCATAAATGATATGATTATCAAAATTATTTATCGTTTGTAGACAAAATAGTGTAGTTAAATTGTGAATATGTAATTAGAAAAAGCATATAATTTTATACAATTTTTCATAGAAACCAAACTCTTAAATCCTTAAACAATGTGTTAATTTATTTTTGTAAAGAAATTTAATTTAATTTATACCACTAAAAATAAAATATCTAATTTCATTTTATTATAAAATATGATGTTATATAATTTTAGTAAAATTATTAAAAAGATTGTTAAAAATATATTTATGATAGATTAAATCATATTTGTATTTCTCTATTTAGAATTATCAATTATAAATAAAATTATATACTTTTTTTCTATTTATAGGAGTGAATTATAGATGAGATAATACGTTTTATTAATCACTTGCAATCATCAATTAAAGATGAGATGATATACTTCTTCTCCACGTATAATCATCAAATAAACAACACAGATATTTTTTTACTAAAATTGAGTTTCTCTTATATGAGTCTTCTTATGTCATGTTAAAGACTAAAAATAAAAATGTTTTCCAATTTAATTGGTCATTTTAAGATTGTTACATCAATTTTTGCATCTTTAATTAAGTGATTGTTGCATGCAAGATTCAAATTCAAATTTTTATGTGTTTGAAATAAAATGACATTAGTGCATGGAGGAGGAAAAAGTATGTCAAATCATGACAAATTTTATTTTTAATTTTTGGTAAATTTCTTTATTAAATGGTGCACCATGCATTATCTTCAACATTTTTCTATATACTTTAAAATTAGACAATTTTTTTCTTTTGAATAATTTAATTTCACTTTTATGAAGTATATGAACCTATTTCTCAACAAACTCATAAATTTGTTGTTCACATCAATGTGAAAAAATAATATTGTACCTTCATCTATAATTAATCCTATCATATTAATATAGATGAGATTATTGAGTTAGTCTCAATTTATTTTTAGCAGACGATAAGTTATGATCCTTGGACTTATAAGTTATGAGCCTTCAAGAGAAAAGTCCTTTTAATCCATTCAAAAAATAAAATAACTCATATTAATTGAGATAACAAAAATTTAATTGCTATTCTCTAATACACCCACACCCACTCCCCTTGGTGCCTACATGTCAGTGCATGCCTACTCCACATGTAAAATCAAGGCTATTATAATTTTTTGAAAACCCAAAATCTGATATCGAGTATAAATTCTCTATAAACTTGAAGCCACTAATTAAATCAACATATAATCATAATTAGTTTTCCTTCACAATTAATTATCATCTTTAATTTAAATATACATAAATTATATTCATAAAACCCCATTATAAATCCACTGCAATTCATTAAAGTCTTGGACCAACGGATCATACATAAAAAGTGGCTATAATCACATTATAGATTAAAATGACCCTAATGCATAGATGTGGCTATCACCGATTCCTTCAGAGATGCGACCCAATTTAAATTGAGTTCCATAATATAATGTTTCTACAGCCTTACAAAATTTACGAGATTTAACAATAAAATAAATATCAAATTCAAAACCAAAATAAAAAAATCCACTAATTACACAACCACCAACTATTACTGACAAAATATTGACACAATCTACCCATTTAATCCTTATCACATATCCATGTGACGAAAATCAATAATCCACCATAAGTCTCAAATATAATAGGACATGTTTTATATTTCGACGGTTCCATGCTATGGAGCACATAAAACTTGATGTAGCTCTTAACACATGAATGTGAGGCTTTAAGATCAAGACATGTGCCATGATCAGAGAGGGTATCGATTTCAAAAAATCACTAAAACAATTTTCCCTTATGCTAAAGACCTTTGGCATCGTGTTCGAGATAAAAAGACAACGATCAGGGCTTTCCACATGGCTGCCAAGTTGACAGTGGTGTAAACCACATATTATGTGGCCTATGACATGACAAAAGGATCTAAACCATCCATGCATCCTTTGCATTTTTGGTAGTTATCATGTTTACGTGGAAAAAATATAATTAAAACATCAACATAACCTTTAAAACTTTTATTGTGGACGTGATCCAAATCTAAGATGGATTCCATACAATCCGCATCCACAAACTTACGAAATTCAGTTCTCGAATAAACTCAACATCACTTAGATGCGATACACGTGGCCCCCAAATAATCAATATCATACACTCAACAAATGATATCACAAACTTCCCTATCTATTTTAATAGAGCCACCATATATCCACGCAACCCAAGTTTTTCAAGAGACTAACATATACAAGTGGCTACATTGTATAACAAGGGCACAGTGTGCCAAGTCTCTATAGGAAGGGCACTACTCACGTCAAAGGTTGGTAGTATAAATACTACATTTGGTAATTATGGATGGTTTAACTTTAAGAGATATCTTAGAGTGAAGCATGTTGTTCAATAGAAGAATAAAAATTTGAGATTGGGAGTAGACATATTTATATGAATATAAAGAAAGAAAAGAAACAAAGCAACTATAACCCACAATCACACTTCGAATTAATGTGGCTGTTATATGCAGACTACAAGCATATAGTTGTTGACATTGAAATTGAACTTTCAATTAAATCAGCGAGAGCTGATTAAACAAGTCAACATATTAATAATTAACCACAAACCTCTATTGATGGTTACCGGACTTGAGTTGGAGCCTCACAAACCATAAGCCAGTCCTTAGAGTGAACCTTGTTGTTCAATGGAAGTATAAAAATTTGAGATTGGGGTAAACACATTTATATGATTATAAAGAAAAGAAACAAAGCAACTATAACCCACAATCACACTTCAATTTTTTTTGTAAAACATGCTTTTACATGAAAGCTATGCTCATTCTTTTATTGTTTACAATAGGTTAAATCGTGCATTGTCATAAATAGTAGACTTTGTCTTAACCAAACTCTTTCAATATGAACATTTTAAAATCAATTTACAAGCAATGCATGCTCTAGAACTTAGAGTTTACAAAACATAACTCATCTATATCAATATACATTCTTGTAGTATATATAATTCTACAACTATACTGATTCAAATTTCCCAAGGCCCACTATACATACAACGTGTTGCTTCATGACACCAATGTTCTAATTCTACCAACCCTGTCTTGATAGAGGAAAATAGCCTTGAAATTTAAACAACCAGCTCAAAAAATTATTTCTTACTTAAAGTCTAAAGTTGCGCTTGAACCAGAACAAGAGGCACCTGTAATAGAGAAAATTTAAACAGCCAGCTCAAAAAATTATTTCTTGCTTGATGTCTCAAGTTGTGCTTGAATTGCTATCTTGATTTTCAGCTAAAAGTAAAATTCGAGTTTCACTCAGATTATTGGCCTATCTTGTTTTTGTTTTGTGTTTTAGTTAGAAGGGGGAAAGCGGAGCCACATGGATGTGGCTGATAGTCACCTACATAATGAGTTCATCCTTAAAAATGTGTGTATTTTTTATACTCTCTCTTTCATTTGCCATGATCATATCCCTTTGTTTGTTGTTCCATAAATGTTTGGAGTTGGACACACATATATATGTCCACCTATGTGGCAAGAAGAGGTGGAGTCATATGATGTCGATGACAATGATGATGAGGATGTTGTTGATGATGATGATGACTAGCTTCTGGATGCTTCACAATCTAAAATAGAGGAGTAACCAAATGTTTTATGAAAATTTGATTGTCTTTGATGACGTTATCTAATGTTTATTATTTTATGCTTTTAATATTTGATTATGTTATATTTTATTTATTGATTTATGATTTTAACCTCAAATCTATTCCTTGTTAAATGACAGTATGTAGGCAAGTAAAAAATCATGGAATGTGGTATTATGAGGTGGAATTTCCACCTTTACTTCTTAAGGCCATACAACACATTCAGAGCTAATGATGGCCGTTCATTTTGGTCATAAGACAGACTTAACACTCACTATCATAAGATTCATGGTCATCAACCCATTTCAAGTAGGCCCCCTGGGCATGATGGAAGTTGGAAATGTAATCTTGAAGGAAGAGAAATCAAGAAAATACAAACAAAAAGGAGGCCAATAGACCAAATCTTAAAAAATCAAAGTATCAACAAGAGACATAGGCTATAAAAATTGTGGCAGGCTAGGGAGGATGTGTCTGAGTTATGTTATCTTAGTGAGATAGCCTTGAAGTCTATCAATGATGAGATGGGTGCATATGATTCAAGTGAAAACTTGGCATAGATAAGGGAAGCCTGCATTCAGTGAAGATAATATCATCAATAAATGGAGTGATAAAGAGAATGGGTGGATTAATAGCAAGGTACATGCACCAATGGGCGTCGGGTTAAATGTATTCTGTTAATTGGTTTTCATGAAGTTAATGTTAACTTCAATTAAGATTACTCAATATTAACATTGATATTTTTCCAACAATCACCATTCTGATTATAGAGGGATGACCCTCAAGCCCAGTCTAGTGATGACGATCACATTCCTTTAAGAGAAATGCATTTGTAGAATGGTAGATATGTTTGTTATGGGGGAAGGGGGAGGGGGGCATAAAAAATGAAAGTGCACATGACAGGTTGCCTTACAAATTGATAATTTAATTCTTACTCTGATTATGTATTATATGCACTCTAGTTTATTCCCCATACCTTTCTTTCAACCCTACCATTATATATTTTGATAGTGTTGTATATTATTATTGCATATAGGCTTTTGGTGGAGACGAGTTGGCGTAGTCATAGGCATGGATGGACCATGTTTATAAGGTATGATAATTACTTCTTATTTACTGAAATCGACAAGTTTATTCTTCATGTTGGTGTCTTATTTTTGCATTTTGTCAAGATTTCTAAACTGCACATTTTCAAATGCAGGTGTCCAAGTTGACATGCATATACATGCATTTATGTGGTTGATCTCTTCCACTTATTTGTCCATTTTGTCCATCTCCAAAGGCCTAATGACCATGACATGAACATTGATATTGCTTTGTGGCTACTGCCTTGAACACTATTATTTATATACATACATTTTGGCACAATATGTAGGACATGTATGATGTGTGGTCATGCATATTATTTGGACATGAGATTTAAATACAAGTGTTTCATTTCTAGTTTGTGTTGGATATGTAGTTTTTTATTTATGTATGATTTAAGCAATGGTTTGGTGGTTAATTTGCATTTATCAATGTATTGCACAATCATGCATGGTTTAATGATGCAATGTCTTCCCATGTACTCATCATATGTTTTTTATGTGTATGGTATGTATACCTTATTCTCCTTTCATTCTGTCACATGTTGGTGACAAAGTGACATTTTTGCATGTCTCTATTTCCTTATAAAAGTAGTCATGATGGGAAGGTGTGAAATATAAGATTTGTATGCATGGATTGTCTCTCTAACATTCCTTTGTTTCATATCATGTGTTTATATGTTCAGGCCATCAACACAACAACTATCGATGTCTATGGCCTAGAGTTTAAGGTAGGGGAGGAGGGGTGAGAAGGAATGGGGCAACACTCTAATACTTTAGAATGACCATGCCACAGGTAAAGATTTCATACTCCAATATAATGATTTCATTATTTTCATTTAAGTTAGAAAACTTTGTGTGTGTAAGGAAATTATTCATAATATAAAAAAATTGGATGTTCTTATCTTTTTATATTCTCATGGACCCTCATTTATGTCTAGTTTTTTTAGCTTTTCAACGTTGAAAATATTTAATGCTATCATTGACTTTCATGTGTATTTTTTTTAGACAAAGTCCCAAATCTAGAAGAGAATGTGGCTTCCCAATTACCCAAGGACATGGAAGAGCTTCACGTAAGGATGAGATCCCAGAATGCAATGGGTGAAGAAGAACATCTTTATTTGTAATTAACACTAGCAGCTCTAAAAAAATAATCACTCAAGAGGCAAAACCAATTTTTGTTTGAGCTTCTTGATGGTCCGAGGAAAAAGTTATCAAGTTAGAAACTATGTTGGTTGATAAGACCAGAGAGGTTGAGAAGTTGTATTGTGCACTTCTCACACTAAGGGATGAGAAGATGGACACTGAAATAAATTTTGTCAATCTATAAGCTGCCCATGCCTACACAAAAGTGATATATGATGCATGGTGGAGAGTGTACAAGCCATGTAATCAAAACATGAAGGAATAGTTTCCATATATGAGTACTGACTATAGATTTTGAAGGCAAAGTTTGATATCTTGTTTGCACAAACCAATGGGATGTCTCCCAATAGATGTGGTACTCCATACATGAATAATGATAATTAGTTATGTGCAATGACTTATGTGTCTAGTATTCCATGATGTATGCTAATGACTTTAAATGGAAATCAATTGAAACACATGCTTATTCACCATTCACTCTAAAAAATTGATGTTAATTTGCCACCAGTTGCTTAATTCATATTGTGTATTTAAGTTGTTTATGAATGAATGAATGTGTTCAAAATTTCTATAGGTGAACGTTAAGAGTCCTAGAAAAGTATGGCAAATGGTTGTTTACCGATTTATTCTGACTCCAATTCATGTATAAATGTGTTTTCATGCTAGTTTACACCATACAATGGTTTCATGATGAGTTCCAAGTGATTGGAGGTTTTATAATGTCAAAGAAGTTCATTTACAAGTTGATTGTGTACAATGATCTCAACAAATGCTTCACCTTATTCACAAACCTCTTTAGATAGCAATAGTATTTGATCTTTGTTTGGCTTGGTAACTTTCTCTTAGTATCTTTGTATTGGCCATCATTAAGCCTTGAGCTAAATGGATTGTTTTAAAATTTCTCATAGTGATGGCGAGGGGTTGAATATTGGATGGAGTCCACCATCCAAGGCAATCTACTAGTGGCTTCATATCAGGGGGGCCCATATAGCACAAAGCCATGTCATTCATGCAAGACAAGTTTATATTCAAATAACAAAGGTGCACGTTGGCATCACCCCAAAGGAACTTTTGGATAAACTTTCCCCCCAATGAATATCCTATTTAAATCTCAATTCAATGAGAATTCTAAGACAACCATGAATAATACTCAGAATTGTTCTTATTTTTCCCATAGATTCATGTTCTTGTGAATAAATGGAATTCATAAAACATAAAAATGTGCATACCATAATAACCATGGTTCTAAATGCCTCAGTTCTGAAAACATAGGTATTGATATAATGCAGGTTGACAACACCTAAATAAAAAAGTTACTTGAATGTGTATGAGTTCAAATTTAACCGTTTCCATCATAAGTAGGGTTAAAAACTAGAAAAATACTCAATACAAATGATATTATCACAATCAATTACAAATGGAAAAGCTAAAATGAATTACTTAATCTTCTTGATTTCTACAAGTATTAGCCAAAATCATATAATGCAGTATGTTGAAAGACTTCTATTTTGCCAGAATGGAAATTGAGCATTTTCATTGAAATAAAATAATCATATGTTGTATAAATGTGAAATGGGAATACTTCCATTTCTTAAACATTATACACTATGTACATAATTTAGGAAGGACATCCTCTAATTATGTGAATAAGGCCTTTCTTCCATGAAATTAAAATACTACTCATGATAAAATGGTTGTTGCAATAAATAAGGCCTGTCTTTCTCCTCCAACAAGTTTTAGTTCCCTTCACATTAAAATAAATTTGTTAAAAAACCTGGCCAACTCCACTATTGAAATAATGTGCAACATAAATTTTTTTTAGGTGAACATTATCTAGAGCAATGTCATTTCTAATCAAAATCTTGAACTTAGAACATCCAATACTATATGGTTAAAGCAAACCCTTCATCTATTCTTGTAAGGAAATATCTAAATTCAAATAAAATGTGCTTCTAAAGTATATGCAATTAACCTATTGTTAGACACATGGTAATTGGACAAGGTAGTGAATTGTTACAACATGTTTATCGTACCAAAAAAAAATCAATAAGTTAACAAACTATGTTATGAGAGTATGAGGAATTATGGAGAGACAAGTTTAAAGATCCACAACTTCAAGTACAGTAGTTATAACATATCTATGTCCTATGATGAATAGGAATGCATATAGAAATTGAGGTCCTACATGCCCTGACAGATGATTTTGCTTGATTGTTTGCTAAATAACATTTTGAGAATAGGGGAGGTAAGAGCTACCCCAACTAGAGCCTATAGTCACCCCTCAACATCCCCATTTGGCTTAAGGCTTAAAGTTGGCCTGTAGAGAGTGGAAACAGGGTTTAAAGACCTTTGAACTCCCAAATGTTATCGGACTCTCCTGTATTCTCTCAAACACAATCTCTTGTAACTCCCTAAGTGATCTCCTTTAGTGTTATTTGCTACATCCAAATTTATACCATAATCTCCACTGTATAGTGGTTCAACCTACATACAAGCTCGAGAGGTTATTAAAGGGCCTAATTTGGATTGTTTTGCCTCTTGGGATTTATTAATACCTCTAAAGGGTCAGTACCATCATAACATGACTCGTTACAAGTGTTGGATGCTTCATCTAAACATTAAAGCTAATAGAAACTCATTCATCTACCTTCACCATGTCAAACACAGATGGTACACAGACTGTGTAATGTTTGAAACTTATTTGTCTTCACAAATTTCTATCTCTCCTCCAATACTAGATCCTCTCCTTTCACTGTATGCACTAAGAAATCATTAGTCTAATGACCATTTCTTTATCCAAACATGTGTCCTTCCATAATCTTCTAAAATAGGGTTTTGAGTCTATGCACTTAGGTTTTTATTTGTGTTTGCTTGTGTATGGATTGTATACTAAATTTTATCCTTACTCATATATTAAGACCAAATGATACATATTTTTATCAATTATTCTTTCCCATAGATATCTCTCAGCAAAGATCATAACTTATCTTTCAATAAACATCATTCATTCAACTTTGTACCTTACTATTCAAATAATACACAATCAAATATACGAGTTAGAATAAGAACTTCAAGTAATACACAAACAAATATGTACTTTCTTTAGAAATAAATTAAACATGTTAAAACAAAACTAATTACAAGAATAAACATTGTTTATCAATATTAAATTATATTTTTATATAATTATTATATTCACTTTTGAATCATCGTTTTCATCCAATGGATTGTTGTCACCATCACTTTCATCCTCTACAACATGTGTGTTAAAAAGTAGTGGTTCTATTATTGAAATACTTCGGCCTAGTTAGATGCGAGGGAAATCTGTGTTATGGTATATTATGTACCTCTTACAGAATGTTGCATATGATTGCACTGGATAAATACTAGAGGTATGAAAGAGGTTATTTCAAATGTTGTATAGTTTGAAACACACTCAAAATGGTAGTTCAAGGCACATTATTTCTTCCCACCTTTTAACCATCTATTACAACCTACAAGTAGAATATTTCATTAAACAAATAAGAAATGGACTTTTGGTATTGACTAAACACAAGTTTCCATGTATTGCAGTGGATGGTTTTTTTGATTGAATGCTATCTGTCATTAATTGTAATCTACAAAAGACAATGATTGAATAATGCATATAATATATGCACAATTTGGTACAAAGAACATTAAAACATGTACACATCATCTAAATGGGCTTTAAGACTCATATGCATTGACAAATAAGAAAATTCCCTTTTTGGATACATTTATTATACCTCTCATTCAAATATGTTGTTTTTCATGCATTATTACATTTAACCTATATTGGGTCATTCAAGCTATAAATGTATTTTACAATGTGTCGTATATCAAAACATTAGATAGTTCATGACACCATATAAAGAGTCAAAATAAAGTTTGTATATAGATATGTTTAAATTATTGAGAGAAGTGTACCAAATATATAAAAAATACTTTTCATAACTTCCTTTGAACATTACATCAAGTAAGGGAAGAGAATGGAGAATAGTATGGTAGCTATAAAAGTGAACATTAGACAATGAGTAGATGAGAATTGGTTCATGTCAGCATCGATAACTATGTTCACCAATGGAAAATCAGTCAAAGTATCAAAAAAATCATACATGATAACATCTTCTAAATCAGGCATTGCAAATGCATCCATAGTGATTTATCGTATTTCATTTTGTTTCTACCCTGATGATGCTTGTTGAAGACATATGTTTGTGCAATAAATGTGAATATCTGGAAACAACCCATACATGAAAGTCACATTATCATGTAGCTCAATGAGAAGACCTTGAGGCACATCCCTATCCCATATAATTTCATGATAAATGTGTTTGAAATCAATGTCCATACACACACCTATTTGATCGCACAAATACAAACATAAGCCTAGCCGTTTTATTAAAGTAATGTAGGAGGCACTATGTAAAGACACTTCATTGAATAGAAAAGTACCATATTACCGTATGGTTTCATTTTGAGGAGAAAATAACATGTTTTTGATATAAATATGTCTTCCTTTCCACTCAGACATAACCAATAAATGCACGTGTTGGTCAAACATATCGCAAATAGAAGCCATGAACTGCACATAGAAATATGAAAATTGAAACCATGTAAGAGAAATATGAAAAAAACTATGAACGAAAAGGTTATAAGAATATAAAAAACCTCATTGAAATCAATATAAAACCCTTCATAAAACATATTAAAATGAATGCATAAAAACATACAAATGGATAAAATAGTGCATGAATGAGGTAGTATTGATAGATGATGTTAAGTGGTATACACTAACTATGTGCATGTGGGTGGGGCATAGGAATGTGATTTTGCTACGAATCCCATTGCTTCAGGAAAGGGTTAAAAAAATAGCAATTTCTAAGAAGCCCATAAAATGAAGAAAGGGTTTAAAAAATAGCGAATTTGATATGAATCCATAGAATCAGGATAGGGTAAAAAAAAGTGAAATTTCTAAGAAGCTTATGTGATATTCTGGTATTTTATCATCCTTCAATTCTTGTGATGGTGGGTTATAGTGGATGCGAACCCAAATTAGAAGTCTAGATAAGGCCGGAGCTTGGAAAGATGAACCATGAAGGTAGTTGCTTAGTTACCAAAGTAGAAATCCAAGCCTAAATGGAGATAATGATAGATTGTAAATGATTCCCATTGTAAAAAAAAAAATGGAATGCTGGAAAATGATTTGTAAGAAGAGGATGTTACTTCAAGAAACAATTGTAATCTTAGAATGATGTAACTTTGGTTCATTCAATTCTCTAACTTTTTGTACAATAGAGAGTGTAGTTTTACCGATGTCCCTTACAACTTACAAAGATGTGTAAGTGATAAATGGGTTGTGTAATAATTGTGTTGAAAACTAGTCATAGTCCGAAACTTCATAGCTAAAAGAAAAAATATGGAGTGCATTTCTAAATATCAATTAGAAAATACACATGGCCTTCATTTAATAATGTGAAATTAATGGATGTGTAAATGATAAGAATGAATTTGTAACAATTTGAGAGAAGGCCCACATTTGATATTAGTGGAGTCACAAACAAAAAATCTTAGAAACTCATACAAACATATTCAAAATTTTGAAGACTACTAGACGAATTTTGATATGATGTGTGCTCAAGATAGTATTCCAATATGACAACGGATGAAATTGATTCTTTTCATCAAATGAATGTAGCAAGGGGAATTATTGATGACAAGTAAACCATGAAGATCCTATCTACAATTATGAGAATATATTTATGAAACCCATCCCCAAGATTTATTGCTCTATACGAGAGGATGCAACACTTAAATACAAGACCAAAGTTGTTGTAAATCGATTTATTTTGGTTAAAGGGGATGATATCCAAATTTACTATAGCATAAGATCACCCATCTAAAGGCTAAGGGCAATATCAAGTCACTCCAATAGAGAAGGGTTCTATTTTCGCATAGTCTTCCACTTTCACCACAGGGTATTACTCACTAGTACTTTTTTTTTAAGATAGCACTAGTGTCTATGATGATCCAAATCAAAATAATGCATTGAATACATTTTTTTATCTTGGAAACAATCACTATATCTTTGTGGGATTTTAGTATCTACATTATAATAAGACAATAAAGAATAGTCAAATAGATATGCCTGCCAAACCTAGTCATGAGAAGAGAGAAGTTTAGGTTTTTAAATAGATTTATCACCACTTAGACTGAAAGAGCCAAATGATCCCTATATTGAGGAAGAGATCTATAGCCATTTCAGAGTGATTTGGGAAAAAAATATCGAAGAAGAGAACAACCTTTCAAAAAACTCATCCAATGTAAACATTTTAATAATAACACTCTTAGAATCTTGGTTTGAGTAGAAGTTATATATAAAAGTTCAATATTTTTCAACTAATTTGGACAGAACCTTATATATAAACTGCACATCTTCTTTTTTCATATTACAATCTTGAATTTGTAGTCAAAATGAGTTAATTTTTTAATGTTATCAAAGTCAATTGAATTGAGAGTAATAAACTCTGAGTACAGTTGATTATCCTTAATTTTATCACTCTTCTAATACACTATTTTTAAAAAATTTCATATTACATTTATATCAGTAAGAGACCCAATATGAAATTATAGCTAAGGTAATATAGAGAAACATATAAGACCAACAACACTGCCAAAAATAGATTAATATTTAGAAATTATTGACACAAGAAAAGAAAATAGTTTTAATTTTGCTGTAACACAAATTTGAAGAATGAATAAATTAAAAGGGTTCAATGTATTGGTGCAAATTTAAATGTACATATAAATTGATCCATGATCTTAAAAATAAAATATGAATTGAATGCACAAATAGAGAAGATCACATGGAGAAGAGCACATTTTAAATATATATCGTGGTCTGTGAGTCAACAAAATAACTTTACATTTAATATATCAATATTGTTTATATTATAATCTAGAAATATAAAACAATACATGTGTTATCTACCCAAGTGTTCCAAATCTCCCAACAATGAATGACTTTGATTACTATTTTATTCACATAAATAATTGATAGTGACACTAAGAGAATCACATAACCAACTATAGATAGACTTCAATTTATATTTGAAATATAAAATAAAAACATACAACTATTTTTCAATAAACAACTACATCATAGTTATATAATCTACAAGTCATCATATTAAACTAGACTAACACTATATTGTTAGTTAATATATTATCCTTTTGACCAGCCAATTCAAGATCTCTCTTCAACAACAAAGTCCTTCAAGAAATGGTTTCAATCTAAATTTAATATAATTTTGAGTGCCTTGGCTTCAATCTGATCAAGGATTGTAGAAATAAACATATTTGAGTGAGCATCAATACAAATATATCTAAATAATTTTCTTGAGTTGAGAGACGAAAGTTACAAACAGGTTGTTGGTAGAGTTGAGTATTAAATAGAGTGTATTTTCACAGTTTATGATTTAATGAAGAAGATTTTTGCAAAAAAAAATTTAGAAAAGGTTTAATCAATGTTTCAGATCATGGTTATAGAACAGGGATATAGATCTATAGTGAGGAAGAGATTTGAAAACAAATATTTCAAAGTTGTTCAACAAGTTAAAACAGGGCTCAGGTCTGAGTTATTGTAGATAGATTACGGTCTGTACGACTCTGCTTGTGAAAGTAATTTTGGCCTTCATCCATAGATTGAGAATGGGTTTATATGCTTCTATACCAATTATTCCAATGCTAATGATGATCTTAATACAAATAACAATTGTAAGAGCCCATCTAAATAGGTTATGGAGGAGGTGCAAAGATTGGTAGAATTATACAAGGGAGAGGAATTGAGCATTACAATTACAGGCCATAGTCTAGGTGCCTTCTTGGCAATCCTGAGTGTTTATCAAATTGGAGAAAAGTTATTAGCATTAAACAGTTTAGGTTTCAATTACAATATACCTATGCCAGTGTTTTCCTTTGGAGGCCCTAGAGTTGGAAACCTTGATTTTAAAGAAAGGATGGACAAGATTGGTGTGAAAACATTGAGAATAGTGAATACCCATGATGTGATACCCAAATTTCTTGGCATTTTTTTGAATGAATGGATGCATAGAAAACTATTTGATGGATTGAGATCAAGTGGATTAATGGAAAAGATATACAATCATGTGAGAAGCGAGTTGAGGATTAATCACTTACATTCTCTTTATCTTAAACACAATGCAAATTTGAGTTGTTGCCATAATTTGGAGGCTCATTTGCATTTAGTGGATGGTTTTCAAATCTTGATTGTTCCATTTCGTTCAAATGCAAAAAGGGATCATTATCTTATTAATAAGACCTATAATTTCCTAAGAGATGAACTTATGGTGCTTGAAAACTGGATGCTATTGTCAGATAATTATAGTCGCATTTTTAGTTCCAAATCTAGTTATGTGAATAGTTTATATACAAATTAAAACTCTTGTAAATCCATTTTTGATACCATGGAGATTGGACACCAAGCTACCATTGAATTCAAATGTCAATGCTTAAAGACTCTTCATCTTTACCATAAGTTAAATCCAAGCAAGGGAACATCGTAGAACAGGGCTTAGGTTTGAGTTATTGTCGAAAGATTATGTTAGAGATCTATAGCCATTTTGTGTTCAAAACTTGTCGAGGTCATGAGATGGAGGATCCAAACATGGGGAAGATCTAATGTAATAAATAAAATGTTACAAACAAAATTTTGGTGTAACTAAAATAAACAAAATGCTAATAGAGACAAGCACCTAAACGAAATATTAACATGAAGAATGTGTCACTCGAACTAGCCACGCTCGAACACCAGCAGAGACGCAGAGGAAATTATGGGTGAAAAAATTAGGGTAAAAGTGCATCTAGTTGTGTCGGGGGCTAATTTAAAGTTACGATCTTTTTTTGCCACCCAATGTCGGGGTTAACTGTGGTGACCTTGAACTACGTTAAACTATGGTAACCATGTTTAACTTGCAGTAACCATGTTTGGTTGTTTAATTATGGTAACATCATCGAATTCAACCTGTGGTAACTAGAGGTCGATGACAAGCCCCCGACGATCGATGAAGATGAACACACGTTGGGAGTTATCAAGTATTAGGTAAGCTCATTAGTAACATCTTCAAGTACCAAACATCTTGAAGACTACCCATTTGAAAAGAAGAAATTGTAAAAATACAGTATTGTCAATATATGAGTTAATGAAGTAGCGTCTACAAAATATTCAGGAGTTTCCCTCTTAAAAGATCTAAATTATTAGCCAAAACCACTGATCATCACATAAATTCAAATTGTTATTATTTTTTAATTAAAAATTAGTATATTGATAATAAAAAGGTGTTAATTTTTTTGCTTATTTACTTGGTAATGTGCCTCTAATTGTAAAAAGTAATAATAAAATAAAATAAAATAAAATATATTAAGAACACAAAATATTCCCATTTTTAAGATTTCAATTAGCTTCGATTGTTTAGTGACAATAAAACTATAATAAATTTATAGCAGCTTTTTCAAAATGACTCTGTAGGGATATATTGAATGTATGTGACTTGAGTGTTGGCCAATATGAGTCTTGATTTTTTGGCCCTAGGGTCTTGTTGACTTCGTATTTATCTAATGGATAGTGTTTGGCCTAAAAATGTTATTGATTTCTTTATTAGAAGAAAAAATGGAACAATTCAAGACAACCAATTTTTTTATTATATTGGAGTAATTAAAATTAATCAATAAATTTATTCTTTTATGATATTGGAGTAATAAAAAATAATCAATTAATTTACTACCGAAAAAATGAAGCAACCAAACACAACCAACAATTTAAACATAAATTATTTTTATACAAATTTAATTACTTAATAAATACATTACAGAAAAAAAAAAAACATCATATTGTAAACTTTCTATTTTATTTTTATTTAATTTTAAAAAAATTATATATTTGATTTTTTATTTTGTTAAGATTTTATTTATCTTTTTTAAAATTTATTATTTCAAAAATAAATTTATAACAAAATCTTAACGAAAATAAATAAATAAAATAATAATTCTAATTGGTATGCATTTGTCGTTGAGCTACAAATAATCAAAACATATCTGAAATCATAGAAACAAACACCTTAAATACCAATACGGATCAAACCTTAAACTGATCTTTGCAAATTGTTTTTTTAAATATTTCTCAACCAAATTCATAATATTTGGATATTCATATATAAAAGCGATGGCACAATTTATAAAATGTCATGAAAATCGTCACCGCCGCCCGCCGCTCGCCGCCGGATACCGTCCAATGCATCTGACTGACCCGTGAAACTCTCTATAAATTTGTGCAACGGTAGCCGCCCGGCCATCGACCAGTTGAATGTAAAGCTACGTCATGAGCGGCGACCAGTTGATTTAAAATTTGATATTTATTTAAGTCTTATATAGATGTCTTTTTTCTTATTTAGAAAATTTAATAAAAAATAATGATATAGTGGATATACAATGAAGTTTGAAGTTTTTTTTTTTCAGATATATCTTTTCAAGCTTGATATATCATAGATTGTGGTTATCTATCACTTCTCAATAGGAAATTTGTAAAGAAGTTAATGAAGTCATTAATCAATTTAACATGTGATAAATCTAAGATATACATTTGAAAATTGATCTCTAGACATTTTCAATTAATTTTTACTTATAATTATTTTTTGTAAGTATTCTAAGTTATATAGATATCGACATATTTGTACTTAAGTAATTGATTACAACACCCTGAGTCAGCGTACACCTAGATCAAATTTTATTTTAGTTAAATTGTCATAACTATTGGCTTTATTATATGAAATCACCTAAAGATCAAACATGAACCTCTTTGTATTAAATATTTATGAAGATTTCTATTTCTTTAAATATTATTATAAACAATCATCCTCATCAATTACACTACAACTATTTTGATTGTACTTATATGATTTTAAATGTACTTATAATTTTCAATATAATTTATTGAATAAATTATTCATTAACAAATTATGATTATCATGAAAATGAAGTCCAAATCGGCAAAATGGATGCCCTCTTTGGAATAATAACGCTGAATTTTGAGAGAACTGCCACAACTCAAACAAAGAAGTATTTTTGATTCTCAAGGGTATATTTCCATTCAAATGTAATAACCACAAAGCGGAAAAATGATTCCTTTAAATTGGTTTTAAGAATTAATGGTAATTAGTTTTTAGTCATCTTAATTTTTTAAGGAGTCTTCTTTATCTAATTTTATAAGTAACCTCAAGATTATCTATGCAAATTAAGAAAACCAAGTAGGTACTATAGGTACATGCCTTGAGAAATTTAGATTCTCTTTTTGGTCATTTTTTTAATTTGTGAATATTTTTGTATTAATTTGTAAATGTAATTACATAACTGCTAATATGAGTGTCCCTAAAATTTGGATTTAAAAGGCCAATAAGAAATGTAGTGAGTAGTATAGTCTTGTGCAAATCTGCAACCACACAATGCTCATTTTTTGATATTTTTGAAGCTCATAAAATTAATTCAAGTTTCTTTTAGGCACAAGGTTCAGAGGATGAAACAAGTTGAAGCTATAGAATAAGCAAAGGCAAAAAGGGGTTTAACAATTCTAAGTAGCATAAATGCTCTACATTAGAAGAACTTAATTCAATTTTACCAAGTAGTTATTGTAGGTATATGCCTTGAGAAATTTAATTTATCTCCACCATTTAAATTGAGTTGATGTTGTTTGCACTAGAGGTATCTATTGTTCCTTATAAGAAAAGCAATATGGTCTTGGAATTGCTTTCTATTTCGATTAGAATTTACTATTTTTTTGTGATTACATTGATGTAAATTTTAAATCTAAATCTAATCTTCAACATGTTCTTTTTCTTGCTACTCCAAAATAATAAACAAGAACATGGCATAGGTAAATGTTAATGTTCTTTACCTCTCTAAGGTCTACACCCTTTTGTAAGGTAAACAGGGTCTTTCATATCTATGTAGGAATGATGAAATTTTAGAATTAGTGGTAACTAGTAATGTTGTTGCCCAAAGTTCATTTTGGGATTTTGTCAAATAATTTGTGTGCATCCTCTAATCTCTTATTGTTGGTAGATCCTTTCAAAAAAAATATGGTGACAAAAGAATTACTTCATACCATACCATTCACAGAAACACCATTCTACCTCTCTTCTAATGCATTGTGCTCAATATTTATTATGCATCATCTATTGTGGACAATAATATTTTTATTTATTTATTTGGAAATCATATTAATATACTTGAGAGAAATTCATCGCCCTTGTGATGTAAATGTGTGTTAGGGTGTGGAGCTAAAAGCTTCACCTAAGGCAAACAGGGAGGTTTTTTGCGCATGATAGTTGCCGACGTCGGCAGGCCACAACCGATGTCGGTCAGGGGACAGTGCAAGGGAAACCGGCATCGGCAGGAGATCGGCCAGCGTCGTCACCTCCAGTCAGGCAGGGACCGACGTCGGTCACCTGTGGCGGTCAGAACTGCTTTTGACGAACAGTCAGTTAAGTGAACGCGGAGTTTGCATGATAAAGACCAGTTCGAGTCTTTGAGCCGCTTGTCTAAATTAGTGTATGCATGAGATCTATATAATAGACTCATGGGCTGTATTGTTAAGTGTAGAACTTACAGAATCCAAGTGTGGAGCTTGGAGAGTTCTTCCCATGGTGGAATCAAGTAGGATTCCCCATGTATGTAAGATCAGGTTTGATATGCAGGGTGTTGCAGGATCATGGAGGAGATCTACATGTGATAAGTAAGATCAGGTTGGTCTGCAGGGATGTGTGTATGCGAGGGTCAGAATAGGATCGGCGGGGGAGCAAGATCAAGGTGACAGCAATACATCAGGAGTAGGATCATGGTGAGATCTACTTGGAGTACCGGTTCGTACTCGGTTGTACTGGATGTACAATGAGGTGAACAACAGCTTGTGTTAGTTGTTAGTTGTGACCTATGAGAGAAGATTACTCAGGTTGGAAGATTACTTGGAGCCCTTGAGGAGGAAGCCTCACAGAGGTGGAAGAAGAGTGTGATCTCTTTATTGTAATTTCCTTTGTAATGAGTTGAATACAATTGTGTGTTGCCTCTCATATTCTGTGTGTTTTCTCATTGATAGTTATTTGTTCTTCTGGTTATTTCCGCATGTAAGTTGCTTATACATTGGTAATCATGTGTGCTCTTAAATCTGACAAGTTGTGTCAGAGCTTTGGGGGAACTTCGGTCCTATCAATGTGTTTACACCTTAATGTCATCCAACCCATCCCGTTTGTTATTTTAGATTTCCATATATCTATGAGACATAACCTAAACCACTAAGCATGGTTAGTTTCTCTCATAAATCCTTTAAAATATCAAAGTTTCTCATGTGGTTGATATAAACAAAACTCTAAAATATTTACTCAAGTGAATTTTTAGAAGGCAACTCTTTGTAAATCTCTAACAAAAACATATGGTCATGCTTTCTAGAATGTTGTTTTAAATTGGTTAAAATATTAGGGAGATGAATGAAACATAAAAGAAACCAACCATGCTTACCCTGTGATGAATAAAGTCTAAAGACATTAGCGGCCTTGACGTTTGATAGTTGGCTTGGTGTCCTCGTGCAAGTAGGCCAACACTCTTGTTATGTCGATTGCTATCTTCTACCACTTGGTCCATCATCCAGCACAAGGAGGAGACAAATGTTGATAAATGGTGCCCAAGAAAAGTGGTAATGGCGATGAACCAAAGCGTAACAGGGGAGGTGAGAGGGTGCAAAATTTGAAAATAATGATTTAATATTGCAACAATAATAAAAATGATATCATTGATAGATGTGTTATGGAGCCCATAGATAACGAATCAACTAAATTTAATTGAATAATATAAACATTAATGAGAGTACCCAAATAAAAATTAACACCTAACATAACGGTTCACACTAAATGTACAGCAAGTTACAATTTGTACAAGTTCTCTCATTTTATTTTATTTTAAATTTTAAAATATCTAATAAATACTCATAAACTACAATGAAGACGTACCTATAGAAAGGCAAAATCTTTGTATGTCAATTCAGTGGCATCCTACAAAATCTACATCCCAAACTACATCCTTTGTTATTGGGTCACTATGGCGTACGAGGTCCCACAGAAAAGACAAATATCCCCCATTCAGCCTAAATCCAAATGAGATATTTTTTATATTTATTAAATAAAATGTTAGCTATTTGCGTCCAACGAGCCACACCGTTGCACGTGGAGTCAAGCAAGAGATGGTGCCGTGAAGAGAGCATTAAAATTTCGTGCCGGGCACTTCCATGGATTGCGTGTAAAACTCAAAGAGTTTTGCCTTTCCACAAAACCGTTGAACATTCAGATATATATAGAGAGGAAGTTGCTTCAGTTGGGAATGATTTGGAGATTGCTGAGTAATTTAGTAGCAATGAGGATCGAGAAGCAAATGAAGGCAGGAGAGGAATGGATTCGAGGTGGGATTATAGGAGGCGGGGCTTTTGGTACAGTCAGTCTTGGCATAAGTAAATCCAATGCCCACCTCTTTGCTGTCAAGTCCACCATTTCGTCTATTTCTTCTCTGGAGAATGAATACAACATTCTCAAGTCTTTGGACTCTCCATACATCGTGCAGTGCCTCGGGAAGGAATACACCCCTCAGAACGGTGCGGGCGTTCACAACTTGTTCATGGAGTACATGCCAGGCGGTAGTATTGGGGACCTCTTGACTAAATTTGGGGGGCAGTTGGACGAGTCAGTGATCCGAACATACACCCGTGATATCCTACGCGGTATCCGGTACCTCCACAGTCAGGGGATTGTGCACTGTGATATCAAGGGGAAGAACATTCTTGTGGGTTCCAAGGGTGTCAAGCTTGCTGACTTTGGGTCTGCTAAGAGGATTGGAAGTGATGATGACAAAGAGGAGGGTTGGCAACTGAAGGGCACCCCACTGTGGATGGCTCCTGAGGTGGTGAACCAGGTGGAGCAGGGGCCTGCTTCTGATATTTGGTCTCTAGGTTGCACTGTGCTGGAGATGGCCACTGGGAAACCTCCCTGGGGCAGCAATTTGCATCCCTTGACTGCAATGTATAGGATTGGTTTCACACAGGAGCTGCCTGAGATGCCTCAGTCTCTATCAACTCAAGGGCAGGATGTTGTGGAGAAATGCTTGAGGAGGGATCCTAGGCAGAGGTGGAGCAGTGAACAGTTGTTGGGCCATCCTTTTCTCAGTAAGGAAGGCTCCCCTGTCCTAAAGGAAGTCCTGCTCATGGGACCTCAACACCCGATTAGGCCTATGGATTTGGGCAAGCGGAATTCTTACTCTTCTACTGATTCCTCTGGTGTTACCATCTTGGTATTGCCCAGGAATGTGTCATCTGACAGTCAGACAGAGGCAGTGGCATGTGACGAAGAAGAAAAAAAGGGCTGGCAGAAAAGCCCTTCTCCCAGAGACCGGATTCTACATTTGGCAGGAGGTGAATTTAAGGGAATTGTAGAGCGGGCGGACAGTTGGTGTGCGAGTCCCCCTGGTCCGTGGATTGTTGTGAGGTCCCCCAAACACAAGCCCTTAAACTCATACGATCCTTTTCCAGAGTTCACTAATGGCTTATTTTCCAAGGAGGTTGTTTCTGTCCAGACTCAACAGGTGGATTACAACGCAATTACAGACCGTAATGATTGTGCCAAAAAAGTGAGCTCCGAATCACAGGGCGATGGATTTTCTTGCAGCATAGTGGCTGAACAAATTGAATTTATAGTTTACAAATTTGAGCATGGCAATCGATTGCTTAAAGATTTCTCCAGGAGCATGGATATTAGTAACTCTTGCTCTTGGAGAATAGGGACAGACATGTTTGAGAGTGGGTTCTCGTCCGAAGAATTGCTTATTGACACTCAGATCACGGCAAATTACTGCCCCTGTCGTCTAATATGCTCTCAAAATTGTTCAACTACATTGAAGATTAAAGTCTTTTTAAGTTGCAATGGCAGAATGTATTCATTTGAATGTAATTTTTCTTCAAAAGTAATTACACTTCATTTTACTTGCGTAACAATGAGATTTTATAGTTCTTCAGAACAAAATAAAGGGAGCTGTTACCAAAACATTTGTTTGATTTGTGCCATACAAGTAACATAATAGAGTTAGAATATTTATTATTTTTATAAAATAAAAGAGTTCAAACTCTGTATTCCAAAAATCATCTATTAAATTTTATAGAGAAAAGTGTAGGTTATAGTAATTATTAACTGAAATCAAATGCATCTGACTATCCCGTGAACTCCCGTATAAATTTGTTTAATCGTAGCTGCCCGGCCATTGATCAGTTGAGGAAAAGCTACGTCATGGGCGGCGACTGGCGGGAAGATGAGGCATGTCAACTATATATTACATCTTTTGTTCTTTATTCACACCTTGCGAATGTATGTCAACTATATTTTATATCTTTTATTTATTCGTTCATATTTTTTGATGAAGTAGCTTTGTCTCTATACCTATGTTTGTTGCGTTGGTTAAACTTGCTTTATATCTATGTTCCGCTCTTCGAGAACTTTATTGCATGGAAATGTTCCTATGTTCAAAAAATAAATAATAATTATTACTTTTAATAGTTATGTGTATAGGTGTAATACAAGTGTGGGTGATTATTGAGTTGACACATTGATGTGAGATCTTAATAAAAAGGTCGATTTTAAATTTAATATTTATTTGATTGTTATAGAGATTTTTTTTTTTTTTTTTTTTTTTTAAAGTAGAAAAATTAATAAAAAATGATGATATTTTGGAGATACAATGAAATTTGGAGTTGCTTGTTTTTCTTTGGATAGATTTTTTTGAGCTAGATATAATGATGCATGTAGAGTGAGGCTATCTATCACCACTCATAATTTTTTTTATCTAGATCCTTTAAATTACATAGATATTGACATATTTACCCTTAAATAATTGATTATAACAATTTGAGTAAGCATACGCTTAAATTAATATATTTTTTTAGTTATGTTGCCTTGACTATTGACTTCATTCTACGAAATCATTTAAATATCAAATATGGACCTCTATATGATCTTTGAAGATTTCTATCTCAATGAATGGTATTGCAAGCCATCATCCTCACAAATTACACTACAATTATTTTAATTATATTTATAATTTTATATGTATAAATATTTTTCAATATAACTTACTGAACAAATTATTCATTAACATGTTATGATTATAGTAAAAAAATACCCACATATACATAAAACATTTAATCAACCAAACCACAAATTTTCACTATCAAAATATACATTGACATGTATTAATTAGTTTTTTGAGATGAGACCTTTTTTAAAAATTTCTTTGAACTAGAGCTAAGGTGGCCATCAATTAAACTGAGTTCACTTTGAGGCCATCTTGAGACTTAGACCCTATTTATTCCCTTCTTTCAATCCATATAAAGAATTTAACCTTCATCATCATCTTACCAATTAGACTTTGTCCTCTTTGGCTCAAAACTTAAATATCAAATTATGACTTATGTGAATACAAAAAGTTGAGGGCCAAAAAAAATATGTTATTAAAAAAAAATTGTTTATGAATTAAAAAGGTGCACATTTTCTAAAAGATATTTGTCGAGTTTAAATTTTAATTGGTTTGGCTTAATAAATATAATCGATATGTGCCTATATAATATTAAGGGTACACACCCCTTTTTTTAAGAAGGAAATGAATGAAATTTTAAAAAAAGAAAAGCAAAAAGACACATGTCATATATAATGCAAATGGTGTACATCATATTTATTATATAGGAAGTGTGCCCTATGCAATTGAAAGAGCGCACACCCTTGACAATTACCTCGTGTAATAAGAGCAATCGATACATGTGTCGGATTTTGTGCATCCCATGAGGAGCCATAGTATTTTATAGATGCAACAATTGTATATATGGGTAGGAAAGGTGGCTCTGAATCTAAGTTGTAGACGATGCCAATTTTTTTTCCAATAGCTCCATTAACTAACCCTGCTTTCACCCATAGATTGGATGTTAACATAATATTTTCTTTCTAACATAGAAGCACAACTAGCTCAAGTTGAGTGTCATTGTGGTTAGATGTATTTGTTTGTTTGCTTTGTTTGGCTCTACGTAAAGTAATTGGCATATTTAATGATTTTTAACATTTACTTATTATGCCTTATTGCCAATATATTTGTTACATACAAATGTGTAGAGATTTTAAAATCTTCTTGTTCTTTCAAAGGTATGAATGATGTTGATCTTGACATGAGCATATTTCAATCTTCTTCTATTGGGCTTGCATCTCTGATGTTAGTTAACAAATTTTTGAATAGTATTTGTTTTTCTGTACAGCCTTGTTAGCAAAAATTTGTTTTTAATGTAGCAACTATATCAAATGTTTGTCATAATGTGTACCCAAAAGATCTGCTTGCATAAATTAGAATGTCATTTATAAGTGGGAGCTATCCTAGGTCTCCAATGAGTATAATTGAGCAACTGCCAAAGTCTTTATTATTTTTATAAGGAAATGTTTCATGCAATCAATTATTTATCTTACTAAGCATCTTTGGCCCTATAAAACTCATTTCATCTATGAGCACATATTGAATGTGTCTTGTTTCTTCTTGGAAAGTTGTTAACGTTTGCCCCTCCAATGGTTTCTTTTCTTGGATAGGGATATGAAGTGTTGAAATTATTGTCAGTGCATTTATGTTAAATGTTGCAACACCAATTGGAGCAAGAAGAAATAGGAGAGACTTTCTTTTTCCTGGAAGCTTATCTAGGGTGTGTTTGATTATGCTTATCACGTAAGATTTACCTGTCCCTGTTGTTCCTTGTACAATCATTTGAAATGGTGTACCTTGTGGATTTTTTGAGCATGTTGGTGAATTATGTTAAAGTCTATCTAGTGATTAATTGACACCTCATATGATATTGGTTTGCTACTACACTCAATGTTTACATCTTTTGAAAATGCAAACTGTGAATCTATGAATTATTGTGCAGTTATGTGCAGGTTGAGCAGGATATCTAAATGATTCCAGTTGTGTCTGTTGTCAAAATAATGGATTTCAAGCATGTTAAATTCATCTAGCTCAGTGTTCCAAATGGGTGTGTACGAAATAAGATTTCCCACTCGTGTATTTTCGTGACCTGTTGTAGATGTTATTCATTATCACTTTCATCATTGCTTGTCTTGACATTGTTATTTTCTTCTATACGTATTCACTCAATATGTCATGGGTTAGTTAAGAGTGCTTATCCTTTGAAATTGAGAAAAAATATTCTACATTATCAACAAATGCCAACAAGAAGAATAAATGCTTCTAAAAGTGTAGAACCTATTAATATAGTAGTGTGAATAATTACATAAAGACTGAAATATCCTTTGATCAACCATTTGTTTGTGTTTATCAGACCTTGGTCCAATTATCAAGTGAATAGTATATTTTTTAAAACTTTAGGTGAAAAACATAGTGAATTGCATTTTTAATAAATCCTTTTTATTTTACTTTTAACAAATTGTTTAGTTGTGTATACGATATACTTATTAAATAAGTTAAGACAAATAAATAAGGACCCCTCCCTCTACATATTTTGATAAATGAATAAACAAACACTGAGAAAGTGGTCAAATGCATACACGAACCTTAGGGGGTTGTGAATAGATGTAAAATTACAATAATATATGATAGAAATATATTATATGTATCTAATAATTTAATAATATTATAGATATAAATTAATATAATTATATTATAATATTCTATATTTGTATTCTCATTATATTTTTATATTTTATAAGTCTATATCTATTATCTATTATTTAATATATACAATAAATATATTATACTATATAATATTTATATATAGCATATAATTAATATAATATTAAATATTACTATACTATTTTATATAATTATCATTTGTAAGTATATATCTATATTTATGTCATATGTATAATAAATATACTGTAGTATATAATATTTATATATACTACATGATTAATATAGTATATTAAATATTACTATATTATTTTATTACTTAACGATCATATAATCTCCCCCTTTTAGTGGTAATAAACAATTCATGGGTGATTTTATTAAGATATACCTGTCTTTAAACAGGTGGCATCTCAAAAAAATTTATTTTGAAAATTTATTAATAAATTATTATTATAAAAATGTTTCAAAAAATATTAATATATTATAATTTTTGTGAACCTCAATTTTTTTACAGAAAGCATTGAATGTCGACCTCATGAAAATAACAACACATTTAATAATTATTTTTGAAAGGATAACAATATAATATCATGGACCCAGTTTCAACATGTCAACTCTAACTTTGAGTTGAGGTTTATTTATAGACTTTTATGTAATGATTTTATCCTTTCAAGTTGCATCAATAAAGATTATGGTTTCATGAAATTCTAGGTATTGTGTCTATTAATATATTTTTCCTTTGCTAGTCTTTGGTTTCATCACAGGACCTAGAGGAGCTCACAAGCTAGCTCCTTCACCATGTTATCCCTGATGTTCATGATATTTGTGATGTTGGCTCCTCAACACATGTTCTTCCAACCTTTGATTGGTTGCTGGAACAAAAAATAGTTTCTTAATGTCATTGGTCCTCTTATTCTATTGATGAAATAAAGTTAATAAGAGAGAATACAAATGTCCATGTTGGCCCCTTTTAGAAGTTGATATTGATGAAAACTATCATATTCGTGCACAATAATAGCTTGAGATATATTGCGATTGGATATATACCTAATCTTTTTGTGGTAGATGATACAAGTGTGGGCTCAACAATCGCTGAAGTTGGCATGCTATGGGTCCTAAATTTCCACATAATTATCCAAATTATTCCAAGATAGATAATCACAATAATCGCTGAAGACAAGGCAACAAAGATACCTTTGAAGTGTTATGGCATGTAAAAGACGATGTTTGAATGCCATGAAAGACAAGTTATCATGCATGGGCTCCACAGCAATCCCAACATCAAAATCTTCTCATACACATATCCTTCATATATGCCACACATACATGTGAATAAATAACAAGGACATTTTAATTTTTGCTAAGCGCTGCACAATACAAATAGAGAAAACATTTGAGTATGTACACTTCAGAGTTTGAAAAAATTGTAAGATAGAAAAATGATTTTTTTTTTTTTTTTTTACAAATTACTTAGAACATCTAAGAATCGAAGATGTTTGTAAGTAGGTAGATATTGGAGGTATAAATCGAGAAAATTGAGCTACTGAAATCGATAAGATTCTTGGGTTGTGCCATGCATTTGTGTAGAGTGATCCTCGAAATTAGCCTCTTAACTAACTAAGGTTGGGCCGTCCACTTTTCAATAAATAATCACTGTCAAAAATAAATCAACGCTTTTTTTTTTATAATATTCATATATATATTTTCAACACTATACAAAAATTAATATTTTAAATATTAAATTTCCCTAAAAAATTTGTCAAATTATTTGAATCCAATCAAATAAAAAATAAAAAAATAATTTATTTTTTATAACAAATATATTATAAAATTCATATCAAGACTTAAAAATATTCAAAAACATTATATTTATATTAATTACTCATGTTTCCATACATAAGACACAAAGATTACAATACTACCTGGGTAGTAAAAATTCTAATTAATGTGCATTTACCATTAATGCTATATGGTAAACTCCCAATCAAACCACCTCAATAAAAAAGATACTAAAATCATAGAAAAGCCTTAATAATATATAGTAAACTGCCAGTCATACCTCCGGAGGGTATGGAGGAAACCTTATCTTTCATTCATGTTTGCAAAATCTTTTTTCAATGTTTTTCCACCAAGTTTGGAATCTTTGGATATTAAGATATGAAAGCGATGGAAAATTTCATAAAATATACTGAAAATTGTCCCCACCGGCCGCCGGAGCCTCCCGCCGGCTGCCGTCCATTGCGTCTGACCTCTGTATAAATTTGCGCAATGGCAGCCGCCCGGGCATCGACCAGTTGAGGCAAAAGCGGTGTGCTGGGCGGCGACCGGCGGGTACAACCGGCTTTTGGTCTTTATTCACGCCTTGTGAATGTATTTTAAATCTTTTATATTTATTGATTATTAACAACTTTTCTCGTTGATATTTTTAGATGACAAAGATGCAAAGAACATGACGAGGATAATGTCTTTGACAAGGAGGGTCACAAGTACCACCCTCAAATTTGCTTTATATTTTTGTTGGGTTGGTTGAAAACTTTATTGTATATATATATATTTGTATGTTTTTTAATTTAAAATTATTATGTCATTTATGTTGATATGTTTAAGGTACATATAGATGTAAATTTGAATTGAAGTGTAATAAAATGAGATGTTTAAAACTTTAAATTTGATATTTATTAATTGATCGTTACACGGAGAGTTTGGAGGTTTTTTTTAATTTTGAAAATATTTTTTTAAGCTGGATATAATTGTGCATCTAGATTGAGGCTATTTATGATTAATTATTAAAAAATTCATACAAAAATTAATGGAATCATTAATCATTGACATGTAATTAATTTAATATATGCACCTTAAAATTGATATATATCAGTGTTTTTCATATAAATATATCTAACATATTTGTACTAATTAATTTTTATTTTTATATATTTCTGTTTGGGTCCTCTAAGTTATATAAATATCGACATCTATGCCTTTAAGTAGTTGATTACAATAATCAAAGAAAGCATGGGTCCCTAAATTAAGATCTCTTTTAGTTAAGTTTCGATGACTACGAACTTCATCTATCAAAATCTCTGTATTAGATGTCTCTGAAGATTTGTTCTTTGGTAGATGGCATTGCAAGTCATCATCCTCACTAATTGAACTACAACTATTTCGATTGTATTTATAATTTTCAGTAAAATTTAAAGAACAAACTCTTCATTGATATTATCATCCTCACCAATTAAACTACAACCTTTTTGAGTGTACATATAATTTAAAAAAAAATATATTAAACAAATTATTTGTTGAAATATTATAGTTATTGTGAAAAGCACCTACATGCACCTAGACCATTTAATCAACTAAACAAAATATTTTCACTATTGAATGTACATTGGCTTGTACAAATTTGTTGCTTTAAATGAGATTTTTTTGTTGCTTTAAATGAGATTTTTTTTCCTTTCTTTGGACTAGAGCTAAGGTGGGCATCAATTGAACTAAGGTTGCCCAAAACCATCTTGGGGTTTACACCTTACTTCTTCCCTTATTTCATTGCATACAAAGAATCAAACATTTGTCACTATCTCACTAATTGAACTTTGCCTTCTTTGGTTAAAAAATTAAATATCAAATTGTGATTTGCATGAATTCAAGAAGTTGGGGGACAAAAAAGTATTACTTCTAAAAAATTTGTTCATGATTTGAAAAGGATGGGTGCTTTTTTCAAAAGGGTGCATGTGCTTTCAAGAATTTTATCCAAACCTATTGAATTAATTTAGCTTAAAAAGCATAAGAGTGTGTGCCCTATATAATGCAAAGGATGCACATCCTTTTTAATATCTATTTTGAGTGGAAAAGAACAAAATATAAAATAAAATAAAATCAGAAAACACATACCCTTTACAAAGGGTGTGTGTCATATGAAATACAAAGGTTGTACGCCGTATTTATTTCATACAAAGTGCACCCTATACAATGTAAAGATATCAAACCCTTTATATTACATTTGAAAATATATATTTTATGTTTACATATACTCTATGTTTAATAAATTAAACATTTCAAGTATAAATTGACATTTTATTTATATTACATTTCATATTTTTATACTTTAAATTTATTTTACTACCTATTAAAAAATAGAACCATTTTGGGTCTTTTCAAATCAATTTCAGAGTTTTAAATTCTTAATATTAATTAACATACTTTAATATAACATTCTAAAAACTATAATCATAAATAATATGATTATCAAAATTATTTATGATTTGTAGATAAAATAGTGTAATTGAATTTTGAATATGTAATTAGAAAAAACATATAATTTTATACAATTTTTCATAAAAACCAAACTCTTAAATCCTTAAGCAATGTGTTAATTTATTTTTGTAAAATAATCTAATTTAATTTATACCATTAAAAATAAAATATATAATTTTATTTTTATTATTAAATATGATGTTATATAAATTTATTAAGATTATTAAAAACATCATTAAAAATATATTTATGATGGATGAAATCATATATCTGTTTCTCTATTTACAATTTACAATTACAAATTCAATTATATACCTTTTTCTCTATTCAGAAGAATGAATTATAGATGAGATAATACACTTTATTAAGCACTTGCAATCATCAATTAAAGATGAGATTATATACTTCTTCTCCACATATAATCATCAAATAAAGAGCATACAGATTTTCTTACTAAAATTGAGTTTCTCTTATATGAGTCTTTTTATGTCATGTTAAAGACTAAAAATAAAAATGTTTTCCAATTTAATTGGTCATTTTTAGATTGGTTATAACGAAAAAAAATGATGTAAACACATTATTTTTTGCATCTTTAATTAAGTGATTGTTGCATGCTAAATTCAAATTCAAATTTTTGTGTTTGAAATAAAATGCAGGAGGAAAAAATATGTCAAATTATGATAGATTTTATATTTATTTTTGGTAAATTTCGTTATTAAATGGTGCATCACGCATTATTTTCAACACTTTTCTATATTAATTTAGATAAAATATGTCAAATTATGATAGATTTTATTTTTATCTTTGACAAATTTCTTTATTAAATGGTGTACCATGCATTATCTTCAACACTTTTCTATATTACTTTAAAATTAGACATTTTTTTTCTTTTGAATAATTAATTTCACTTTTGTGAAGTATATGAACCTATTTCTCAACAAACACGTCAATTTGTGGTTCACATTAATGTGAAAAAATAATATTGTACCTTCATCTATAACTAATCATATTATATTAATATAGATGAGATTATTGAGTTAATCTCAATTAATTTTTAGCACATGATAAGCAATGATTCTTGGACCTATAAGTTACAAGCCTTCAAGAGAAAAGTCCTTTTAATCCATTCAAAAACTAAAATAACTCAAACTGATTGAGATAACAAAAATTTAATTGCTATTCTCTAATACGTCCACACTCACTCCTCAGGTTGCCTACATGTCAGTGCATGCCTACTCCACATGTAAAATCAAAACTATTATAATTTTTTGAAAACCCAAAATTTGATATTGAGTATAAATTCTCTATAAACTTGAAGCCACTGATTAAATCAACTTATAATTATAATTAATTTTCCTTCACAATTAATTATCATCCTTAATTTAAATATACATAAACTATATTCATGAAACCCCATTATAAATCCACTGCAATTCGTTAAAGTATTGGCCCAACTGATCATACATAAAAAGTGACTATAATTACATTATAGATTAAAATGACCCTAATGCATATATGTGACTATCACTATCAATTCCTTCAGAAATGCAACCCAAATTAAATTGGGTTCCATAATATAACGCATCCATAAACTTCCAAAATTTATGAAATTTAACAATAAAATAAATATCAAATTCAAAACACTAATAAAAAAAATCCACTAATTACACAACCACCAACTATTGCCATCAAAATATTGACACAATGTACCCATTTAATACTTATCGCATAACCATGTGACCACAATTAATAATCCACCATAAATCTCAAATATAATAAAACACGATTTATATTTGAACGATTCCATGCTATGAAGCACATAAAACTTGATGTACATCTTAACACATGAATGTGAGGCTTTAAAATCAAGACATGTGCCATGATCATAGAGGGTATCGATTTCAACCAATCACTAAAACAATTTTCACGCCTTTCCACATGGCTACCAAGTTGACATGACAAAAGGATCTAAACCATCCACGCATCCTTTGCATTTTTGGTGTTTATCACGTTTACGTGTAAAAACTACAATTAAAACATCAACATAACCTTTAAAACTTTTATTGTGGACGTGATCCAACTCTAAGATGGATTCCATACAATCACACATCCACAAACATACTAAATTCAGTTCTCGAATAAACACAACATCACTTAGATGCAATACACATGGCTCCCAAATAATCAATATCATACACTCAACAAACGATACCACAAGCTTCCCTATCTATTTTAATAGAGCCACCATATATCCACGCAACCCAAGTTTTTCAAGTGACTAACATATACAAGTGGCTACATTGTATAACAAGGGCACGTTGTGCCAAGTCCCTACGGGAAGGGTGCTGCCCATGTCAAAGGTTGGTAGTATAAATTTTATATTTGGCAGTTATGAATGGTTTAACGTAAGATATATTTTAGAGTGAAGTCTGTTTTTCAATAGAAGAATAAAAATCTGAGATTGGGAGTAGACACATTTATAAATATAAAGAAAGAAAAGAAATAAAGTAAATATAACTTGTCACACTTCGAATTAATGTGGCTATCATGTGTATACAATGGATATATGATTGTTGACTTTGAAATTGAACTTGTCAATTAAATCAGTTAGTGTAGATTAAACAAGTTAACATATTAATAATTAACCACAAATTTTTATTGATGGTTGTTGGACTTGAGTTAGAGCCTCACAAACCATAAGCCAGTCCTTAGAGTGAACCCTGTTGTTCAATGGAAATATAAAAATTTGAGATTGGGAGCAGACACAGTTATGATTATAAATATAAGAAACAAAGCAACTATAACCCACAATCACACTTTGAATTTTTTTTGTAAAACATGCTTTTAAATGAAAGCTATGCTCATTCTTTTATTGTTTGCAGTAGGTTAAATCATGCGTTGTCATAAATAGTAGACTTTGTCTTCAACCAAACTCTTTCAATATGAACATTTTCAAATCAATTTACAAGCAATGCATGCTCCAAAACTTAGAGTTTACAAAACGTAACTCATCTAAATCAATATACATTCGTGTAGTATATATAATTCTACAACTATACAAATTAAAAATGCCCAAGGTCCACTATACATACAACGTGTTGCTTCATGACACCAACGTTCTAGTTCTACCAACCCTTCCTTGATAGAGGAAAATAGCCTTGAAATTTAAACAACCAACTCAAAAAATTATTTCTTACTTAAAGTCTAAAGTTGCGCTCGAACCAGAGCAAGAGGCACCTGCAATAGAGAAAAGTTAAACAACGAACTCAAAAATTTATTTCTTGCTTGAAGTCTCAAGCTGTGCGTGAATTCGCTATCTTGATTTTCAGCTGAAAGTAAAATTAGAGTTGCACTCAAATTATTGGCCTACAACATTTGCAGAACATTGCTTAGGCTTTTGCAAAGCACTCTCTTCAAATGTCTTGTCTAAAAGACAAGTCCCTTATTATGCGTCCTAAGGCAAAGTAATTATGGGGGCAAATATTAGCTGATAAAGCATTACATTAGCATGGAAATTGAAGTTTTGGCCTTCAACTTCAAGCCATTGTTCAACCAGTGCCTTCTCCTCCAATGTCTTGCCCAAAAGATGAGTCCCCTGTTCTACATATTTCTCGGCATAACACCTTATGATAGCCCTTGAAACTATGTATACCCATCACATTATTTATATGAGTATTTAAGAGTTATAAAAGCAATTGCGAATATACAAATATTACCTATAAACGCACAGTGCAAACATCTAGCACTTTATCCAGCTTTTTTGCACTATGGGCCAATTTGTAGAGTACTTTGTTTATTTTATGTGTTATAGTTATACTCGTTGTATTTCAATACCCTCCAAAGACACTTGCAAGATGGGCAAATCTGATGCTCCCAGTTTCATGAGTACTTTGTCCGACAGAGGCTTTGCCAATCATTGTTGTTGCAGCTGCAGAACAATTTTACTGTTTGTTACTGAAGAGTAAACTCTAAAGTGTCATCGTATTTCCTTTGGTTTTGTACCTTAGTGTCCCTCTCCTTTTTTTGAGACAATTGTGGTAGTTTGTTTGTTAGGTCGACAAGTGTTGCAGGCCACCCCATGTAAGAAGACTCCAACAAGTTTTGGAATACGTTGGCCCATCCAAAGTGAAACATTTGGTTTTGATCAAATTATAGGCACATCAATGAATTTTTCTAACTATTATAAACTTGGCATTCAACAAAATCAATGGCCATAATGTGGTTTGTGTATGTGTTTAGATAGAGCTACCTATGCCATTAGCACCAAGAGCCATGCTGCTACATGATTCATTTTCCTTTACACTTAGGATCATCTGCAATCCAAATTAACTAACATTGTAAAGTTGAGAGTAAAAAGTTAAAAACCGTTTCAAAATAGTTTTTTCATGTTCTCGATGACAAACAAGAAAAGTTTTATGATCCAGTAATGTCAGTTAGCATTTAGACAGTTTAATGCTTATAAATTGTCTTTGCCATAAGTACAGAACCAACATAAGTTATTTGGCTTGAAAATCACGGTAAATTTAGTTTTGGACTTCCAATTTCCTAACAGATTTTGGCCTTTGGTAACATGAATATCATTAACTTACCTTATCCTATGATTATATTATAGATGTTTAAACATGGCTGTTATTTCTGAAAAGCAGTGCATAATCTGCGAGGGGACATTCCACTCATCTGAAGCTCATTTGGTGCTTCTCTTAGATCTTGTACCTGTACAAAGTTTTCTGGACGAAAAATGCATATATGTTCATGTCGAACTTTAACAGAAAATAAATGAGAAACAATCTAGAATATAGTTCTGCAAATATGAATCTTTCAGTACAAAGCTACACTTACCAAAATGTATAGTAGAAGTAAAAGCTATTGTCACTCTCCCATGTTTGTAAGTGATAATTCTCATCTTGTTCCCGCATTGATGAGTTGAAGTTGCCAGCGCAGAAGAGACCAAAATTGTAACAATTCTTTTTTATGTAGTTTCCAATTGAATGGTCGAGTTGTATATAGTAAGACAAAGTATCAATACTTCAAAGAAAAGCTGTAGAATAGAATAAAAGCATAAATTATATGTCTGAAATTAGCAAAGCATCAGTGAAATATAATTCAACCAATTAGTTTGGACAAATTAAGGACATCCTAATATTGAGATATCTCACGGATTCTATTGTTTTTAGACATGGTGGATTGCCCTTCGTCAAGACCTAGAGCTTTGAATTGGTATGTGTTATTGGAGCAGGGCCTATTGGTCTAATAGCTGCAACAGAGCGGAGGGGAAAAAGAAACACACCAAAGTATTGGATTATATATCTTGAAGAAGGCTTGCAATCATTAGAAGGATTAAAAAATGTGGATTTACCTTATACATTTCTTGAGGAAAGCCATAGAAATAATAAATTGTGTTGTTTTTGCTGACAATGTTGATAGAGGGTACAAAAATATCCCAACGACCATAAATGACTAATATGGCCTTAGGCTTATGTGGTAGGACTCTGCCCCAATTGAACAAAAAATGCTTTGTAGGAAGGTCCCTATGACTACAGTGGACGATCTATGGGAAATGAAGTATGTATTCATCCTCCGCATTTGCATATGTTATTGTAAAACGTAAGTGTAGTACTACACCACAATATCCATAAGCCATTGATTAAATATGTTCTTGAATACAACACTCTTGATTAAGTCCTAGAGCTCAATATAAATAAGAGATAGGATAGTTTCTTGATGCCCCTATAGCTTTGTGAGTTGCATACTTAGTTTCCAGGTTGTTGAAGATATTTATTTATTAGGACATAAAGTATTTGCTTAAATCTCTTATGCAAGTTCGCAATGTGCACTCTCCACATGATTAGAAGTGATTTAGGTTCGTCTACACTAAAACCTATGAAGGGCCAGTGGCTCAGTGTTAGGATGAGGACCCATGGAGGGTTCTACCCCTCTGACTTTTTCTGCAGTAGGGCTCCCATAAAAAGTTTAACACAGGGAACATGGATACACTGAATCTCCACCTCAAAATATGGAATGCTTATTTTCTTGGCCATGTGCCATTAATGTCACTGGAGTAAGAAGGCTGTAAAATTGGCCACGAACCTTTGGAAAAAGGGAGCTAAAAACTTTCAGCACCTGCTCAAATTTTTTAGGCACATTCATAGAGAACTGGGAGGTGAACTTGACAGGGCCTAGGATCGAATCAGTCGCTGGTCCATGTTTTCATAGAATATACACAAGGACATGGATGTGAAAAATTGCCTCATCTCGCTTGGAGCAAGATTTGAAGGTGTTCACAGCTGAAAAAAGAGACAATGAAAGCTAACAAATTTCTAATTGTCCTATTGCAAATAATGCTCCAAAGTATATGCATAACGTGAATCTTTCAAAATGTTTTCTACACAAAAAGAGATGAACAAAACTCCAACAAAACTGGATTTGCAGACGCTGTGATTAATTTTTTCTCAAAACCCTTGCAAAAGAAAAAGAAAATAAGCAAAACAATAGAATATAACCGTCCTGTTAGTAACACAAATGTCCAAAATAGAAAGGGACTAAAGCAATAGGGATTTGAAAAAAAAGCAAATTACAGAGCTAAAAAATGCAGAATTGTCACGCGAAGAAGAATGCATTCTTGCAGACTCGGGGTTCGAAAATGAATAACGCTAGTTGCTTGCAGGGACTGCCCAACTCTGCAATGAGAAACCACCACCCAACAATAGGTGCGTCGCCCACCCCATCCAAAGAAAAAATACGACCATTATCACAATTACCACCAAGTTGTCATGATTGCCTCAATTTCAAAAATGGAATTCTGACAATAAATTTAATGCTTTGGGCTACGAGAATCTGTTCATAACATCCACTTTATTCAACGAACGAAAAAATGATAAATAATATTATTTATTAAACGTTTTGTAAGTTACTTTGGCCAAAAACTTACATAATGTAAACACACAAATTAACAATATCTGATTGACTGAAAATCGAACAATAATCACCGATTGAGTAAAATTGAAAACAATAATCCCCCTTCAAAACTAATAAACAAGCATCCAAGTGCCTCCAAATAATAAAATTATATTCAACACTTACTTTAATCATTTTGAGAGGGTTTCCATATCCACGTGGCCTCACAACATTAATTGTTTATTGCTTATACATTTGGCCAAGTTTGACAGTGATGCAGACCTAAAAATAAATAGGCCATGGTCTAAAAAGCATCAGATCCGATTTATAAAATAATTTACGGAGTCTCTGGGCCAAATTCATTGCTACATTTGAGGCGAAGGGAATGGGCCCGCAAATATTCTATTGCCAACAACATTAAATCTTTTTCTTCTCATATTGTGAATTTCGAATTAAATGAGTATACATATATAATTCATACCCTATATTATTTTCTCTCTTTATTAGCTATAAAGGAAGAAAGGAGATTATAATATTATTCGTTTCAAATTTCCCATTCCTGCAAATGTTATTTACTATAAAAGGGATGCATTTATAGTTTTTCAAACACACATTTATCTTACCATTAATTAATTTATTTATTTTTTTATAATTAAGAATTTCCCATTTTTTATTATTATTTTATTCTTTTTTTCTTTTTATTTATAATAAGAAAGTAGGAATTATATAGACCTTCAACATTATAATGACTAACAAATAAATAAATTTATTTTTAAGAAATTCAAATAGAACTCTCACTATATAATAATTTTAGTTACCATTTTAACTGCATCAAATATCATATTAGTTGAAATTATTTTTTAAATGAAGAAAACAAAGGTGAAAGTTGGAATGCATACATCATATATTAAAACATTTGTTTGTTTTTTTTGTGTATTTGGTTAGCTTGAATATGATTATAGTGTGATACAAGATGAAGATATGATTTAATGCCATGTTCCACTTGTCACCTTCATTGCATTTGCATGGAGCCCATAACATAATATTAAGAAATGCATCTCACTGATCTATCCATCATAATACATATATTCTATTAAAATAAACATAATCTTACCAAATAATAACATAACGTGATATTACATACTATTTTAAATTTTATAACAAAGTCTTAATTCCCTATTGGTCCATCTACTCAACTAACACTAAACAACCATTATGAAAAAATCCCATTTAAGAGGGCAATGGCTCCCTATGAAGGTTACACCCTCTTCAAAAATTTAAAATAGAGATCAATCACCGTCTCCTTTTCTCCATCTTGATGGATCCCTATTTCATTATCCTCATTCCTTAAACAATTCTCTATTTCTCAAGAGAGTCTCGACGATCATTAATTAATGGAACTACATTATGGTATCCTTCATGCATTTCTAACTTGTAGTTCCTTGCAATCACTTTTTTTCTCTTTATATTTTTACTTTCTTATAGGCTTCATGGTCAATGACCATTTCTTTTTGTCATTTCATTATTTTCCTACAAGTTGTTTGTAATGCAATCTCCTTATGGCTACTTTTAGTTTTATTTGTATTTACTATCCTGTTTTTGCAGCAATAATGTTTTCTTCCCACAATCAACATTAATTTTAATTCCTCATCCAACACTCACTTAGTGGCAATCACTCTTTATATTAAGAGATCTTGATGCAAGGTGTATCTCCAGTATAACTACATTTTGAAATATTATTTTATCTTTGGTGATCTCTATGTCAATTTATAACCATGGTGTTTATTCACTTTTTTTCAATTTTGTAATTGTCCATTGTGGCTTATGGTTTACTTGATGATAATTTGAGTTTATTATTAAATGGGAATATTTCAATTTGTTTTTACCATATTTTTTTCCATTAAATTGTGGCTTTTTATCATAATTCATTTGATTCTAGTTTTAATTATTCATATTTATAATTTGGTGATCATAAAGCTTTTATACCTCCTCACCTTATATAAACTATAAATGGAGTAGCAAATAATATATCTATCGAGAAAAGGGGAGGGTGAGATAGAATATTTATCTATTTGGGTGTATATGGTTTTTTTTTTTGCAACCTTAACTAAATAGGATGGCATATCTATCTATAGCAGGTCTAACCCTTTATATAGAGTGATGGCATTGCCCCATATATATTCTAGATGTCGATGGGCATGGAGGAGTCTCGACTATATCTACCCACCCAGCTATATCTAAGTCAAGCCCCATAGATAAAAATGATGGGCCATCCCCAATCTATATCTATGCCTTACTATATATCTCCCTAGCCTGATATAGCCTATAGAGAGATAAGGCTCCCATCCCCTAGACAATGGTGTTTACTAATTTTATTTTCCATCGACTGTAATGTTCATTCACGTTTTTTTTCCATTTTTGTAATTTTCCAACATGGCTTATGGTTTATTTGAAGATAATTTATGTTTATTATTAAATGGGAATACTTCAATTGTTTTTCTATCACATTTCCTTTAAATAAACAAGTGGCCTCATTTTCACTTTTCCATATTTATAATTTGGTGATCATAAAGCCTTTGACTTTATTAACTTTATTTTCCATCCGTGTTATTTCATGGATTATTTACACATTTATCATTATATATTTGCTTGTATTTGGCCACTCAATTATAAGATGCTAGGGCTCTATGTGGCCTAAGTTGCACACAAACCAAATTTATGTAGAGTTACTACCATCACCAATACTGCTATCGAGATTCATGCTCTCTTATGGATGTCTTTTATTGGAGGTCTCGCTTTCTCCACATTGAATCAGAGAACCACCTAATGGACTCAATGTAAACCCTTACCAATTTAGCTTACCATCAATATTTAAATACGATCAAAATCTGTTTATAAACCCTTGTTCCCTACATGAAAACTAAACTCATGACAATACTTCTATAGATATGAATAAGTATAAATGAAAACATAATAATCAAGTGTTTGTTATTACAACCATGAGCAAATATCTCCTTTCTCCATGGTACAATATGAAATAATCAAAGGATATATGAAACAAGGCATGATACCAATCTTTAAAGCATCTAAATCATCGGGTCCAACCCCAATTAATATTTAAACATGACCCTAAAAATAAGGTGAGGCTAGGTGAAGCATTTGCTAAGATTGAATAATATTTACATGGATTAATCATCATAATAATTAATATTTTACTATTTACTTTTGGTGATTATATTATTATAACAATATTATTTTTTATTATTAAGAATTACATACTCCCATCTATTGTTTTTTATCCCTGACTATCTTGGACTATTTGATCCTACTAATTTGATCCTTTTAATAAGAGATTGTTTTGTTACCTTCATAACTATATAATAACTAATGTGTTGTTCATATAATATGTTGAATAGAATATATGTTGGTTGTTATTATTTTATGTGTGTTCGGCTCTGTCACTAACATAAAGCTCCTCCAATTTATATTAGTGGTATCAGAGTAAGGATATCTCTGAAAATTTGGAGTTGTTAGTAGCATAGTTATTTAGTGAGCGCTATAAAATTATTAATAAGTTTTGTGTTAGGTAGGCGATGTCATAGAAGATAGATAGTATTGTGATCTATTTCCTTTGATCTACTACAGCTTCAACTGACTCAAAAATTTTAGATGTGTCAAAACTAATGTCTATGGACTGTCTATAATCTTCCTTTAACCGTATTTTCTTCATACATCTAATTGGAGTCTAGTGTATGGGATGTTTTGAAAGAGCAGAAGCGTAATGCCAGCTTTTCATTCCATCTAGACTGTTGTTTAAGCTCATGACTTGTATTATTATAACATTGTCAGATCGCATTATTATAACATTTTAAGATCGCATTACATTCTTCGCTCCAATCTTCCATCTGTAATTGTCTGAGTATATACAAATCTGCTCAGTATCAAACTACAATCAAAACAGATTAGACAATCTGTAGACTTCTTGGCATTCCAAAGCAGATGGGTTAGGTTAATATAATCTCTCATATAAATGACTGAATCAACCACCATGGAGTGGTGCATTCTAATCTCTTGCCAATCACCATGCAGCTGTGAGTGAGAGTTTATTTTGTGGTCGGTCTTCTGTAGAAACATTAATTTGAGATTATTAGTATTCTTAAAGTATATTGTTAAGGATTTTATTAGTTTATAGTTTTTTTTTTTAAAATCATTGTTAAACATGTTATAAAAAAGGATGTATTCTGTTGAAACTAACATCTAGATTGTTAGTTTTTAATAATGAACATACCATTGGAAAAAATTGATGGTTTTAATTTTCAGATTTGAAAAGTTAAAATATAAATGCAGTTAATGAACAAAAATTTATGCAGACTAGTAAATGGTAATGAACAAAAACTAATAGATTCTAGTAAATTATTAAAATGGCAAGGTAAAGATGATGAAGCCAAAGTCATAATTGGTATTTCAATTTCAGATTCTGAAATATATTATGTGGATTTGGATAAGACATCCACAAAAATGTAGGAGAGTTTGAATAAAACATTTGGTACTAAAGCATTTAATGCCAAATTTTCTTTGAAATTGTAACTATTCACGTTCAAAATAAATGATGGCATCTCAATGTCAAGTCGTATCAATGAGTTGAGATATCTCATGAGATAACTAGTAGAACTCAAAGCTCTTGTTGATGATGAAGAGGCAAAAGCTATATTGTTGAACAGTTTGCCTTCCAAATATAATAATGTTGTTTTCACTTTTAGACATATTCCTTTCCAATCAGTGAAAATTATGATTTCAACACTTTTAGCTGAAGAAAAAATAACTAAATAAGATGAAGAATAAGAAACTACATTGTACTTGAAAAAGAACTATACGAAATTTCTAAAAAGAACAAAGATGAAATCGAGTGTTTCTACTATAAGAAAAAGGGGCATACATCCTTAAACTATAAAATTTGAGATAATGATTTGTTGAAAGCAAAGCTTTATGAAGCTAATGTAATCACCAAAAAAGATCCTGGTGATGAGAACAAACCAATAAATGAGGATAGTAGGTATAATTTGGAAGATTTTTTATACTAAATAGCAACATGAAGGAGGTCGGAGGAAATAGAGGAAGGAAGCTTTCTACGACTCTCATTAGTCACCAATGACAAGGCCGCACATATGTTTTAATAATATTTTATTTGATTTCTAATTTTGTGTGTTGTGTGTTTTCAAATAAGAACAAAAGTACATAATTGTTCATATATATAATAAAGATAACAAAAATCCTATGTAATTTCCTAAGGAGGAAATGTTGAAGAAAGCTAGTAGTAGTATTGTAAAATCATGACATTGTGGTTGTTGGTTAACCTCTTATAAAACCATCTTGTGTGGTTGTTGGTTAACTACTTGTAAAACCATCCTGTTGTGGTTATTGGTAATCGATGTGAAAAACCACTCCAAAAGTTGTTGGTTTTCTTGAACAGGATAACCAT
Organism: Torreya grandis; assembly: GCA_037957365.1. Taxonomy (NCBI): domain Eukaryota; kingdom Viridiplantae; phylum Streptophyta; class Pinopsida; order Cupressales; family Taxaceae; genus Torreya; species Torreya grandis. The sequence continues at coordinate 1,193,813 of JARHVA010001045.1, read as the reverse complement.
TTAGATCATGAGCATGTAGAGGCAACAATTTAAATATGGATTTATATTCTCCCCATGTTTACAATAATGGGGTGAATATTAGGATTAAGTAATGTTCACATGGACAAATTACCATAGTAACTAGTATTTTTTCTAATTACCTTTGTTAATTATATTATTATATATTTATAACAATATTATTTGTGATTACTGAGAATTATAATCCAATATGTTTATTTTTACTTGTGACTATCTGGGGTTATTTGATGCTTTTTAATAGGAGGTTTTTTGCTATCTCTATGTCTATATAATAGCCAATGTATTATTCATATAATATGTTTAATATAATATATGTTGGTTGTTATTATTTTGTATGTGTTCGACTCTGTCACTAACATAAATCTCCTCCAATTTATATCAACGTTACATACTTCCCCTCTTCAATAAAATTCGTACTTAAAGTTTTTTTGTAATTTTCACGTGGATTAGCATTTTCACATAATCATAGATTCCACACAAATTCAAAAAAGCTTCCACCAAAGGAATACAAATCATAATCAACCCATTACAACAAATATTCAAGAGATAAGCCAAGAGATGCAAAAACATAACGTCAACAATATCATCAACAAACCCAAATGGATATATCAAATCAAATATGTAAGGCATCAACAAAGATAGATTGAAAATGGCATAAATCCATAATAAAACATTAAAAGGATAAAAGAATGTCACAATGAAATAAGATCTAGAAACCTATAGTCGCTTGAGATTTAAGTGTTGTCAATAGTATGTAATCACATGATAACTAATAAATAAGCTTGCATAAATGGTGGGGACATTTAACCCTATGGGAGTCAATAAACCTAAAAAACACCAATTCCAAGATTTTTTTCCCTCTTCCAAAGTCCATTAGATGCCTTTGTGTGACATAGAAATAGTAATGGTTTCAGTGGACTTGAACATAATTCTAAACACAAACATCTATTCTTATTTTTATTCTTATAACCCATTCAAACAATTCATAGAGGGTGGAAAACATTTTTAAAGGAGAAGAATAATATATTGTCATAAAATTCAATCATTCACTATGGAAAGTTTTCACATTAAACAAGATCCACTGATCATCGAATAGATCCATATCTTTACATAAATATGAAGGCATAAAATCCAAATATATAAAACCAATGAAATTAAAATGATCATAAAATAACTTTCAAGTGTTTAGATCTCCTACTATTGCCCACATTTTAAAGAAGAAATGTAAGGCAATAGAACCTTAGAGTCAGCCTACATCTTTGTTGGATATCTTGTGGCTGTTAAGGGACACAAGATTATCTATCCCACCATTCATGAGTTATTTAATAAGAGGACTGTTCATTTTCAAGAGGGTCCTTCAGATTCCACACTCGACACTTCTCCGTCTTCCTTGGATGTACAAAAATTTGATGATAATTTTGTTAATTCAGATATACTTGAGCAACTTTTTGATGATACAGATTATTATTCTAGTTTTAATGATGACAATATTGATGGGGACTCACCTCTTCCTTCTCCTATAATATATTCAAAGTATGAGCAATGGGATTTGGATTTACTATAAGCTAAGTTTTCCTATAATAGTTATAAGAATAGACCAATAGGGAAATCACCATCTTATATTGTTTATGGTAGAAATATGGGTATTTTATATTTGATATGTTTACCAATTGTAGAATGAGTTAGTGATGATGCATAAGCATTTTAAGAGCACATAAATTGGTTGAAACACTAAGTAATAAGAAAGTTACATGAAAGTAATCAAAATTATAAAGCAACAAAAGATCTAATGGTAAGGTCAAAGGTATTTGAAGAAGGAAATTTGGTGATGGTGTATTCAAGAAAGTAAATATTTTTCAAGGGAACATACAACAAGTTGAAGTACAAGAAAATTGGTACATGTAAAACTATGAAAAAATCAATGATAATGCTTATGAGGTGAGTTTACCACAAAATGTTGATATCTCTCTAGTATTTAATGTTTCATTTGTAAATGATTTTCATAGAGAATACAATGAAGGGAAAAAATATGAAGAAGTGGATTGGAAGAAACATGTACCAAGGAAGAAGAAAGAAAATATAGTACATGCTTTGGATAAGAAGACAATGAGCATAAGATAAGGAAGCTATAACAAATATTTGGTACAGTAGGAAGGACTACAACATGAAGATAACACTTAAATTTTAGAATGGCAATTGAAAATATTGACAAGAATTAACATTTTGGCAGGAATATAATCATGCCAACTTATAGGAGTTGAGTTGTTTTCATCTAGAGGAGAATGATGCAGATACCTATGTTTCAGACGTCATCACTTTTGACTTGTTAACACAATTAAACTCTTATTCATGGAAAAATGAAGATAAAGGAAATAAGTATGCATTCATAACATGTTTCACTAGTTAGGGGTAATTCTAAGATGTTTGTAGATCCATATAAGATCATCTAAGGGTCTGAAATTGTATTTTAGTAGTTTTAGTCATGCTAAAAATAATGAAAAATAAGATAACTTTGGAACTGTACGTGAACTTGGGTTGAAATTCGTACAACACCATGAATTAATATTTAGAGGATATGTTTAAAATTTTAGGCCCATTCGAACTTGCATGCAAAATATATTATGAAAAACAAGTTGTTATTTATAGTAGGGGCAGTAAACTCTAGGTAGTTTTTTTTTTAACATGTCAACTCTAACTTTGAGTTGAGGTATATTTATAGACTTTTATGTAAATATTTTATCCATTCAAGTTGCATCAATAAATATTATGGTTTCATGAAATTATAGGTATTGTGTTCTTAATATATTTTTGCTTTGCTAGTCTTTGGTTTCATCATAGGACCTAGATGAGCTCACAAGCTAGCTCCTTCACCATGTTATCCCTGATGTTGGTGAAATTTGTGATGTTTGTACCTCACCACATGTTCTTCCAACCTTTGATTGGTTACGAGAACAAAAAATAGTTTCTTAATGTCATTGGCCCTCTTATTCTATTGATGAAATAAAGTTGATCAAAGAGAATACAAACGTCCATGTTGGCCATTTTCAGAAGTTGAGATTGATGAAAACTATCCTATTCGTGCACAATAATATCTTGAGATATATTGAAATTGGATATATACCTAATCTTTTCGTGGTAGATGATATAAGGGTGGGCTCAGCAATAGCTGAAGTTGGCATGCTACAGGGCCTAAATTTCCACATAATTATCCAAATTATTCCAAGATAGATAACCACAATAATAGCTGAAGACAAGGCAACAAAGATACCTTTGAAGTGTTATGGCATGTAAAAGATGATGTTTGAATGCGATGAAAGACAAGTTATCATCCACGAGCTCCACATCAATCCCAACACCAAATTCTTCTCATACACATATCCTTCATATATGTCACACATACATGTGAATAAATAACAATAAGGACATTTTAATATTTGCTAAGTGCTGCATAATACAAATAGATAAAACATTTTAGTATTTACACTTTAGAGTTTGTAAAAATGGTAACATAGAAAAATGATTTTTTTTTTACAAATTACTTAGAATGTCTAAGATTCAAATATGTTTGTAAGTAGGTAGATATTGGAGGTATAAATCAAGAAAATTGAGCCACTAAAATCAATAAGATTCTTGGGTTGTGCCATGCATTTGTGTAGAGTGATCCTGGAGATTAGCCTCTTAAGTAAGGTTGGGCCGTCCACTTTTCAATAGGTAGTCACTGTCAAAAATAAATGAACACTTTTTTTTTTTATAATGTTCATATATATATTTTCAACACTATACAAAAATTAGTATTTTTAAAGTTTTAAATATTAAATTTCCTTAAAAAATTTGTTCATGATTTGAAAAGGATAGGTGCCCTTTCCAAAAGGGTGCACACCCTTTCAAATATTTTCTCCAAACCTATTGAATTAATTTGGCTTAAAAAGCATAAGATTGTGTGCACTATATAATGCAAAGGATGCACATCCTTTTTAATATCTATTAGTAGTGGAAAAGAACAAAATTTAAAAAAAATAAAATCAGAAGACAAATACCCTTTACAAAGGGTGTGTGTCATATGAAATACAAAGGGTGTACGCCCTATTTATTTCATACAAAGTGCACCTTATATAGTGCAAAGAGATCAGACCCTTTATATTGCATTTGAAAATATATTTTTTCTTTTTACATATACTCTATGTTTAATAAATTAAACATTTCAAATATAAATTGACATTTTCTTTATATTACATTTCATATTCTTTTACTTTAAATTTATTTTATTAGCTGTAAAAAAATTAAAACCATTTTGAGTCTTTTCAAATCAATTTCAGAGTTTTAAAGTCTTAATATTAATTAAGATACCTTAATATGACATTCTAAAAACTCCAATAATAAATGATATAATTATCAAAATTATTTATCGTTTGTAGACAAAATAGTGTAGTTAAATTGTGAATATGTGATTAGAAAAACATATAATTTTATACAATTTTTCATAAAAACCAAACTCTTAAATCCTTAACCAATGTGTTAATTTATTTTTGTAAAGTAATTTAATTTAATTTATACCACTAAAAATAAAATATCTAATTTCATTTTTATTATAAAATATGATGTTATATAATTTTAGTAAGATTATTAAAAACATTGTTAAAAATATATTTATGATGGATGAAATCATATTTCTATTTCTCTATTTAGAATTATCAATTATAAATAAAATTATATACCTTTTTCTCTATTTATAAGAATGAATTATAGATGAGATAATACGTTTTATTAATCACTTGCAATCATTAATTAAAGATGAGATGGTATACTTCTTCTCCACATATAATCATCGAATAAACAACACATATATTTTCTTACTAAAATTGAGTTTCTCTTATATGAGTCTTCTTATGTCATGTTAAAGACTAAAAATAAAAATGCTTTCCAATTTAATTGGTCATTTTAAGATTGTTACATCAATTTTTGCATCTTTAATTAAGTGATTGTTGCATGCTAGATTCAAATTCAAAATTTTATGTGTTTGAAATAAAATGACATTAATACATGGAGGAAGAAAAAGTATGTCAAATTATGACAGATCTTATTTTTATTTTTTGGCAAAATTTTTTATTAAATAGTGCGCCATGCATTATTTTCAACACTTTTCTATATTACTTTAAAATTAGACAATTTTTTTTTTGAATAATTTAATTTCACTTTTGTGTAGTATATGAACCTATTTCTCAACAAACACATAAATTTGTTGTTCACATCAATGTGATAAAATAATATTGTACCTTCATCTATAACTAATCCTATCATATTAATATAGATGAGATTATTGAGTTAGTCTCAATTAATTTTTAGCAGACGATAAGTTATGATCCTTGAATCTATAAGTTACGAGCTTTCAAGAGAAAAGTCCTTTAATCCATTCAAAAACTAAAATAACTCATATTGATTGAGATAACAAAAATTTAATTGCTATTCTCTAATACGCCCACACCCACTCCCTAGGGTGCTTACATGTCAGTGCATGCCTACTCCACATGTAAAATCAAGCTTATTATAATTTTTTGAAAACCCAAAATCTGATATCGAGTATAAATTCTCTATAAACTTGAAGCCACTGATTAAATCAACATATAATCATAATTAGTTTTCCTTCACAATTAATTATCATCTTTAATTTAAATATACATAAATTATATTAATAAAACCCCATTATAAATCCACTGCAATTCAGTAAAGTCTTGGCCCAGTGGATCATACATAAAAAGTGGCTATAATCACATTATAGATTAAAATGACCCTAATGCATATATGTGACTATCACCAATTCTTTCAGAAATGCGACCCAATTTAAATTGAGTTCCATAATATAATGCATCTACAGAATTACAAAATTCATGAGATTTAACAATAAAATAGATGTCAAATTCACTAATTACGCAACCACCAACTATCTTCATGTGACCACAATCAATAATCCACCATAAGTCTCAAATATAATAGAACACGTTTTATATTTCGACGTGGAGCACATAAAACTTGATGTAACTCTTAACACATGAATGTGAGGCTTTAAGATCAAGACATGTGCAATGGTCATAGAGGGTATCGATTTCAGCCAATCACTAAAACAATTTTCCCTTATACTAAGGGACCTTTGGCATCGTGTTCGAGATAAGAAGACAACGATCACGCCTTTCCACATGGCTGCCAAGTTGACAATGGTGTAAACCACATATTATGTGGCCTATGACATGACAAAAGGATCTAAACCATCCACGCATCCTTTGCATTTTTGGTGGTTATCATGTTTACGTGGAAAAAATATAATTAAAACATCAACATAACCTTTAAAATTTTTATTGTGGACGTGATCCAACTCTAAGATGGATTCCATACAATCACGCATCCACAAACTGACAAAATTCAGTTCTCGAAGAAACTCAACATCACTTAGATGCGATACACATGGCCCCCAAATAATCAATATCATACACTCAACAAACGATACCACAAACTTCCTTATTTATTTTAATAGTGTTGGTTGAATATTTTGTCTATCAGCATACCGGTAAACAAAATAGGTCTTATCAGCGAAAGCAAGAAGATTAGTCATCCTAATGTATAAGTTTATCACATCAAAAGGAGATTGTTCTCTCCTCTCATCAAGGGGAGGTTCCTTGTGGATATGCTATGTATATGTATAAACAGAAAATAGTACTCAAGGGTAGGACAAATCATCCATCTCTCTTTCTTCAGAGATGATGTATACAAAATAAAGGAAAAACTCAAGGGAATGACAGACAACACTCCTCTTCTTTCACAAGAACTGTTCATGTAGCCACAAGAATACTCCTGGAAATAAAAGCAAAATGTAACTGAAGGTATGGTAACCAACAAATCGAGACAGAGCCCAAAGTCTCCAACTAAAATGCGTAAGAGTAATATATGAAGGGCAATGAGAGCTCAAAGTCTTCTCAGAGTCCTTAACACAGTAATGAAAAGAAAACACACTGAAGGCAGCTATGGGGGCACAAAGTCTCTCCACAGCTGATTCTTTAGGACACCTTCCTGACTAACTTTACTAATCCTGCTTGTTAAATTAATGAAATAGAAAATATATCAAGGAAAAAGACATAAGAACATCTTCCTTAACAACAAAGATATCACAGCACAAAGTCTGAAAAAGTTCCTTGCTTTCTTATTTCAATAACAAAATATGATAAACATATTGAGCACAAAGTCTCAATGATGCCTCTCAATTTGGGCAGAGTTTCGTTCAGATTATCAAAAAGAAGATCCATTTACAATGAAAGAAAGTCCCTTATATAGCCACTTAAAGAAGGACTCGGGAACAGTAATACATCATGATGTTTTGGGAACTGTTAGGAAGACAAGCTAGAACTTTGGGGCATTTTACCCATTTGATCTTCTCAATGTAGATAAACAAGTCATGCATTTGAAAGATTGCAACTTTCAATGTCCACCTGGCGGTCTGATCTTGTCTTCATCGTTCCTCTTTTCCAGATTAGTTGAATCGGGCCCTGGATTCATCTATTGTTCTATCTTTCCTCACTTTCAGCTAGTTTTTGTCTTGAATTCTGGAAATGCATTCGGGTCTATAAATCCAAAGGATCAAAGGCTATTTCATTGTCTTTAAAATTGACGTTTACATGCCTGTCAATGTGCTCTCAACGGCTAGTTCACCATCCTGAATTTGACGTCTTCAGGGGCGTCACCCCTTGGTATTCTTTTGGCTTTGCCTGTCCAGATTGGACTTGCCCTTTCGGGCCTTGAGAAGTGATTTATGTCGAGTCAGAATAGCCCTTTCCTTTGGCCGCCAAGAGTCCCCCATAAGGGCATCTGCCCTTTGGAGTCCTTCGACAGCCCTTTACTTTGGCAGTTCCCGTGAACACATATTTCCCTGAGCTTTCTCCTGTGAACGTTCCCCTCAGACATTTTCCCTAGGTGTTTTCTATTTGAGTCTCCCATGGGTAATTCCATGAACATTTGTCCCGGGGGAAATTCCCGCAGACAAAAGTCCACGAAAATTTGTTTTGCAAAGTCTTTTGAGCCCATAGTCACTTAGAATTCCTTTAGACAAAAGTCTGAAGGAATTAAGTGTTAGCTAATTTTCAAATGCCTTAAACAAATTCGAAAGAATTACCTTTCAGCTTCCTTGAAAAATGATCTTTCTAAAAGGTGCTTTTCTTGATTAAGTGTCCTCCACAAGGGCACTTGTCCTTCGAGAAGTCTTCTTTTGCATTGAACCGCCCCTTTGAACTTTGATGTTGAACCAATCGATTGAACCAATCGGTTGAACCAAAAATGGTTCAAGCCGATGGTTCAATGAATGAAACAAGCCGATAGTTGAATTGGATAAACAAGCTGATGAACTAAGCATTGAACTAAACATTTGAACTTGCCTTTGAACCAACAGTTGAACCATTTCGTTGAACCAAATGATTGAACCTATATGTTGAACTGGTTCAATGGTTCAACGAAGTGTGCCGAGTCCCTTTGAACTAAAAGCCGATGAACCGTCAAATGAGTCAAGTGGTTGAACCAAGACGTTGAACCAAGTTTTGGTTCAACGGTTCAAACAAAGCTTTGAAAAATATCTTCAAACCTGTTGTTATACCTGTAAATGTTTGAACCAAGGGATGAACTGAGAGAAAGAACCAACTGAGTGGACTATTTGGTTGAACCAAAAGACACTGAGTGAAAATAAAGCGTTGAACCGTTTGGTTGAACCAAGCCATTGAATTGTTCCTTTGGTTGAACCTACCATTGAACTGTTCCTTTGGTTGAACCTGCCATTGAACCTTGAACACGTTGAACCTTTGAACCAAAGTGGTTCAATGGTTCAACGGTTAATTGGTTCAAACCGCCTTGAATGTCTTGAAGCCAATAAACCAATTGAAGTGATTGAACTTTGAACCTTGATGAAGCGCTTAGCTCTTGCCAAAGACATTGAACTTGTTGAACTTTGAACCCGTTGAACCTTGGAACCAAAATGGTTCAATGGTTCAATGGTTCAAGTCTCTTTTTGCACTCAGATGTTTGCCGATGAAGATTTTCAATTGAACCAAATCTCTGAACTAATTTTGGAAAATGACCAAGCGTTGAAAACCAATTCTTTTGACTGAAACCACTTGCAAAAGCCTTTGAACCTGTATAAATGAACCTGCCTGTAGAATCTAAAGATACAAAGTCCATAGAAATCAACATGTAAAATCCATTGAACTTTACTTGCAAAGTCTGTAGATTTTTTGAGAAGCTTTGAAAATGAGGAATCTGAATGTCTAAGATAAATTTTTGAAAATGGAAGATAAAATTTTGGTCTGTAAGACCAAAATAATTCAAATGTTGTCCCAAAAATGAATGCTATTTTTGGGGGACAAAAAATAGAGCCACCATATATCCACGCAAACCAAGTTTTTCAAGTGACTAACATATACAAGTGGCTACATTGTATAACAAGGGCACGTTGTGCCAAGTCCCTATGGGAAGGGCGTTGCTCATGTCAAAGGTTGGAAGTATAAATTTTATACTTGACAATTATGGATGGTTTAATGTAAGATATATTTTAGAGTGAAGTCTATTGTTGAATAGAAGATCAAAAATTTGAGATTGTGAGCGGACACATTTATAAATATAAAGAAAGAAAAGAAACAAAGTAAATATAACCTATAATCACACTTTGAATTAATGTGGCTGTCATATGCAGACTATGAACATATGGTTGTTGACATTGAAACTGAACTTGTCAATTAAATCAGGTAGTGCTGATTAAACAAGTCAACATATTAATAATTAACCACAAACCTATACTGATGGTTACCGGACTTGAGTTGGAGCCTCACAAACTATAAGCTAGTCCTTAGAGTGAACCCTGTTGTTTAATGGAAGTATAAAAATTTGAGATTGGAAGCAAACACATTTATATGATTATAAAGAAAAGAAACAAAGCAACTATAACCCACAATCACACTTCAATTTATTTTGGTAAAACGTGCTTTTACATGAAAGCTATGCTCATTCTTTTATTGTTTGTAGTAGGTTAAATCGTGCATTGTCATAAATAGTAGACTTTGTCTTAAACAAACTCTTTCAATATGAACATTTTCAAATCAATTTACAAGCAATGCATGCTCTAGAACTTAGAGTTTACAAAACATAATTCATCTATATCAATATAAATTCTTGTTGTATATATAATTCTACAACTATATTGATTCAAATTGCCCAAGGCCCACTATACATACAACGTGTTGCTTCATGACACCAACGTTCTAATTCTACCAACCCTGTCTTGATAGAGGAAAATAGTCTTGAAATTTAAACAGCCAGCTCAAAAAATTATTTCTTACTTAAAGTCTAAAGTTGCTCTTGAACCAGAACAAGAGGAACCTGTAATAGAGAAAATTTAACGAGCCAACACAAAAAATTATTTCTTGCTTGATGTCTCAAGTTGTGCTTGAATTGCTATCTTGATTTTAAGATAAAAGTAAAATTAGAGTTTCAGTGAGATTATTGGCCTATCTTGTTTTTGTTCTGTGTTTTAGATAGAAGTGGGAAAGCGGAGCCACATGGATGTGGCTGATAGTCACCTACATAATGACTTCATCCCTACAAATGTGTGTATTTTTTATACTCTCTCTTTCATTTGCCATGATCATATCCCTTTGTTTGTTGTTCCATAAATGTTTGGAGTTGGACTCACATATATATGTCCACCCATGTGGTAAGAAGAGGTGGAGTCATATGACATCGATGACAATGATGATGAGGATGTTGACGATGACTGGGTTCTGGATGCTTCACAATCTAAAATAGAGGAGTAACCAAATGTTGTATGAACATTTGATTGTCTTTGATGATGTTATCTTATGTTTATTGTTTTATTCTTTTAATATTTTATTGTGTTTGATGATGTTATATTTTATTTATTGATTTATGATTTTAACCTCAAATCTCTTCCTTGTTAAATGACAGTATGTAGGTGAGTGCAAAATCAAGGATTGGGGTATTATGAGGTGGAATTTGCACCTTTTCTTTCTAAGGCCGTACAACAAATTTAGAGCTAATGATGGTCGTTCATTTTTGTCATAAGACAGACTTAACACTCACTGTCATAAGATTCATGGTCATCAACCCATTTCAAGGAGGCCCCTTGGGCATGATGGAAGAGGGAAATGTAATCCTAAAGGAAGAGAAATCAGCAATGGACTAACAAAAAGGAGGCCAATAGACCAAATCCTAAGAAATCAAAGTATCAACAAAAGAGATAGGCTAGAAAAATTGTGGTAGGCTAGGGAGGATGAGTCTGAGTTATGTTATCTCAGTGAGATAGCCTTGAAGTCTATCAATGATGAGATGGGTGCATATTATTCAAGTGAAAACTTGGCACAGATAAGGGAAACCTGCATTTAGTGAAGATAATATCATCAACAAATGGAGTGATAAAGAGAATGGGTGGAGTAATAACAAGGTACATGCACCAATGGACGTGGGGTTAAACATATTCTGTTAATTGGTTTTCATGAAATTTAATGTTAACTTCAATTAAGCTTACTCAATATTAACATTGATATTTTTCCAACAATCACCATTCTGATTATAGAGGGATGACACTCAATCCCACTCTAGTGATGACAATCACATTCCTTTAAGAGAAATGCATTTGTAGAATGGTAGATATGTTTGTTAGGGGGAGGGGGAGGGAGGCATAAAAAATGAAAGTGCACATGATAGGTTGCCTCATAAATTGATATTTTAATTCTTACTCTCACTATGTATTATATGCACCCTAATTTATTCCCCATACCTTTCTTTCAACCCTACCATTATATATTTTGATAGTGTTGTATATTATTATTGCATATAGGCTTTTGGTGGAGATGAGTTAGCATAGTCATAGGCCTGGATGGACCATGTTTAGGAGGTATGATAATTACTTCTTATTTACTAAAATCGACAAGTTTATTCTTCATGTTGGTGTCTTATTCCCGCACATTTTCAAATGCAGGTGTCCAGGTTGACATGCATATACATGCATTCATGTGGTTGATCGCATCCACTTATTTGTCCATTTCCAAAGGCCTAATGACCATGACATGAACATTGATATTGATTTGCAGTTTCTGTTGGATATGTAGTTTTTTATTTATGTATGATTTAAGCAATTGTTTGGTGGTTAATTTGCATTTATCAATGTATTGCACAATCATGCATGGTTTAATGATGTAATGTCTTCCCATGTATTCATCATATATTTTTATGTGTATGGTATGTATACCTTATTCTCCTTTCATTCTATCATTTGTTGGTGACAAAGTGCACATGTTTGCATGTCTCTATGTCTTTATAAAAGTAATCATGATGGGAAGGTGTGCAATATAAGATTTGTATGCATGGATTGTCTCTCTAACATTCCTTTGTCTCATATCATGTGTTTATATGTTCTGGCAATCAACACAACAACTATCGATGTCTATGGCCTACAGTTTAAGGCAGGGGAGGAGGGGTGAGAAGGAATGGGGCAACACTCTAATACATTAGAATGACCATGCCACAGGTAAAGATTTCATGCTTCAATATAATGATTTCATTGTTTTCATTTATGTTAGAAAACTTTGTGTGTGTAAGGAAATTATTCATAATATAAAAAAAATTGGATGTTCTTAGCTTTTGAATATTCTCATGGACCCTGATTTATGTCTAACTTTTTTTAGCTTTTAAATGTTGAAAATATTTAATGCTATCATTAACTTTCTTGTGTATTTTTTTAGACAAAGTCCCAAATCTAGAAGAGAATTTGGGTTCCCAATTACCCAAGGACATGGAAGAGCTTCACGCAAGGATGAGATCCTAGAATGCAATGGGTGAAGAATAACATCTTTGTTTGAAATCAACACTAGCAGCTATAAAAAATAATCACTCAAGAGGCATAACCAATTTTTGTTTGAGCTTCTTGATGGTCCAAGGGCAAAAGTTATCAAGTTGGAAACTATGTTGGCTGATAAGACCAGAGAGGTTGAGAAGTTGTATTGTGCACTTCTCACACTAAGGGATGAGAAGATGGACACTGAAATAAATTTTTTCAATCTATAAGTTACCCATGCCTACACAAAAGTACTATATGATGCCAGGGTGGAGAGTGTATAGGCCATGTAACCAAAACATGAAGGAATAGTTTCCATATATGAGTATCGGCTATAGATTTTGAAGGCAAAGTTTGATATCTTGTTTGCACAATCCAATGACATGTCTCCCAATAGACATGGTATTCCATACATGAATAATGATAATTAGTTGTGTGCAAGGACTTATGTGTCTAGTATTCCATGATGTATGCTTATGACTTTAAATGGAAATCAATTGAAACACATGCTTATTCACATTTTACTCTACAAAATTGATGTTTATTTGTCACCAGTTGCTTACTTCATCTTGTGTATTTAAGTTGTTTATGAATGAATGAATGTGTTCAGAATTTCTATAGGTGAATGTTAAGAGTCCTAGAAAAGTATGGCAAATGGTTGTTTACCAATATATTTTGACTCCAATTCATGTATAAATGTGTTTTCATGCTAGTTTATCACCATACAATGGTTTCATAATGAGTTCCAAGTGATTGGAGGTTTTATAATGTCAAAGAAGTTCATTTACAAGTTGATTGTGTACAATGATCTCAATAAGTGTTTCAACTTATTCACAAACCTGTTTAGATAGCAATAGTATTTGATCTTTGTTTGGGTTGGTAACTTTCTCTTAGTGTCTCTGTATTGGCCATCTTTAAGCCTTGAGCTAAATAGATTGTTTTAAGATTTCTCATAGTGATGGCGAGGGCTTGAATATTGGATGGAGTCCACCATCCAAGGCAATCTACTAGTGGCTTCATATCAGGGGGACCGATATAGCACAAAGCCATGTCATTCATGCAAGATAAGTTCATTAATGCATATAATATATGCACAATTTTGTCCAAACAACATTAAAACATGTACACATCATCTAAATGGGAAGTCATACTCGTATGCATTGACAAATAAGAAAATTCCCTTTTTGGCTACATTTATTATACCTCTCATTCAAATATGTTGTTTTGCATGCACTATTACATTTAACCTATATTGGGTCATTCAAGCTATAAATGTATTTTACAGTGTGTCATATCTCAAAACATTAGATAGTTCATGACACCATATAAAGAGTTAAAATAAATTTTGTATACATATATATTTAAATTATCAAGATAAGTGTACCGAATATATAAAAAATACTTTTCATAACTTCCTTTGAACATTACATCAAGGGAAGAGAATTGACAATAGTATGGTAGCTTTAAAAGTGAACATTAGACAATGAGTAGATAAGAATTGGTGCATGTCAGCACCGATAACTATGTGGACCTATGGAAAATCAGTCAAAGTATCCAAAAATTCATCCAAGAGAACATCTTCTAAATCAGGCATTGCAAATGTATCCATAGTGAGTTATCATATTTCATTTTGTTTCTACCTTGATGATGCTTATTGAAGACGTATGTTTGTGCAATAAATGTGAATATCTGGAAACAACACATACATGAAAGTCACATTATCATGTAGCTCAATGAGAAGACCTTGAGGCACATCCCTATCCCATATAATTTCATGATAAATGTGTTTGAAATTGATGTCCATACACACACCTATTTGATTGCACAAATATAAACATAAGCCTAACCCTTTTATTAAATTAATATAGGAGGCACGATGTAAAGACACTTAATTGAATAGAAAAGTGCCATATTACCATATGGTTTCATTTTGAGGAGAAAATAACATGTTTTTGATATAAATATGTCTTCCTTTCCACTCATACATAACCAATAAATGTGCGTGTTGGTCAAACATATTGAAAATAAAAGCCATGAACTGCACATAGAAATATGAAAATTGAAACCACTGAATAAAAATATGAAAAAACTATAAACAAAAAGGTTATAAGAATGTACAAAACCTCATTGAAATCAATATAAAACCCTTCATAAAACATATCAAAATGAATGCATCAAAACATACAAATGGATAAAATAGTGCATGAATGAGGTAGTTGTATTTATAGACGATATTAAGTGGTATACACTAACTATGGGCATGTGGGTGGGGCATAGGAATGTGATTTTGCTATGAATCCCATTGCTTTAGGAAAGGGTTAAAAAAATAGCAATTTCTAGGAAGTCCATAACCCATAAAATGAAGATAGGGTTTAAAAAATAGTGAATTAGCTATGAATCCCATAGAATCAGGACAAGGTAAAAAAGAAGTTAAATTACTAAGAAGCTTATGTGATATTCTGGTTATCTATCATCCTTCAATTCTTGTGATGGTGGGTTATAGTGGATACGAACCCAAATTAGAAGTCTAGATAAGGCCAGAGCTTGGCAAGATGAAGCATGGAGGTAGTTGCTTAGTTACAAAAGTAGAAATCCAAGCCTAAATGGAGATACTGATAGATTGTAAATGATTTTCATTGTAACAAAAAAAAATGGAATGCTGGAAAATGATTTGTAACAAGAGGATGTTACTTCAAGAAATAATTGTAATCTTAGAATGATGTAACTTTGGTTTATTCAATTCTCCAACTGCTTGTACAATAGAGAGTGTAGTTTTAGCGATGTCCCTTACAACTTACAAAGATATGTAAGTGATAAATGGGTTGTGTAATTTTTGTGTTGAAAACTAGTCATAGTCCAAAACATCATAGCTAAAAGAAAAAATATGGAGTGCATTTTTAAATATCAATTGGAAAATACACATGGCCTTCATTTAATAATGTGAAATTAATGGATGTGTAAATGATAAGAATGAATTTGTAACCATTTGAGAGAAGGCCCGCATTTGATATTAGTGGAGTCATAAAAAAAATCCTAGAAACTCATACAAACATGTTCAAAATTTTGAAGACTAGTAGACTAATTTTGATATGATGTGTGCTCAAGATATTATTCCAAGATGACATTGGATGAAATTGATTCTTTTGATCAAATGAATGTAGCAAGGGGAATTATTGATGACAAGTAAACCATGAAGATCCTATCTACAATTATGAGAATATCTTTATGAAACCCATCCCCAAGATTGATTGATCTATAAGAGAAGATGCAACACTTAAATACAATACCAAATTTGTTGTAAACTAATTTATTTTGGTTAAAGGGGAAGATATCCAAATTTACTATAGCATAAGATCACCCATCTAGAGGCCAAGGGTAATATCAAGTCACTCCAATAGAGGAGGGTTCTAGTTTCGCATAGTCTTCCACTTTCACCACAGGGTATTACTCACTAGTACTCTATATTGTAGATAGTACTAGTGTCTATGATGATCCAAATCAAAAGAATGCATTGAATACATTTTCTATCTTGGAAACAATCACTATATCTTTGTGGGACTTTAGTATCTACATTATAATAACACAATAAAGAATAGTCAAATAGATCTACCTGCCAAACCTAGTCATGAGAAGAGAGAAGTTTAGGTTTTTAAATAGATTTATCACCACTTAGATTGAAAGAGCCAAATGATCCCTATATTGAGGAAGAGATCTATAGCCATTTCAGAGTGATTTGGGAAAAAAATATTGAGGAAGAGAACAACCTTTCAAAAAACTCATAAAATGTGAACATTTTAATAATAACACTCTTAGAATCTTGGTTTGAGAAGAAGTTATATATAAAAGTTCAATATCTTTCATCTAATTTGGACAAAACCTTATATATAAACTGCACATCTTCTTTTTTCATATTACAATCTTGAAGTTGTAGTCAAAATGAGTTAATTTTTCAATGTTATCAAAGTCAATTGGATTCAGAGTAATAGTTAATAGTTGATGATCCTTAATTTTATCACTCTTCTAATACAATATTTTGTTTAAATTGCATATTACATGTATATCAGTAAGAGACCCAATGTGAAATTATAGCTAAGGTAATATAGAGAAACATATAAGACCAACAACGCTGCCTAAAATAGATTAATATTTAGAAATTATTGACAAAAGAAAAGAAAATAGTTTTAATTTTGCTACAACACAAATTTGAAGAATCAATAAATTAAAAGGGTTCAATGTATTGATACAAATTTAAATTTACATGTAAATTTATCCATGATCTTAAAAATAAAATATGAATTGAATGCACAAACAAAGAAGATCACATGGAGAAGAGCACATTTTAAATATATAGTATGGCAGCTATAAAAGTGAACATTAGACATCGAGTAAATGAGAATCGATGCATGTTGACATTGATAACTATGTCAACCGATGGAAAATCAGTGAAAGTATCAAAAAATTCATCCACAAGAATGTCTTCTAAATTAGGCATTGTAAATGCATCCTTAGTGATTTATCATATTTCATTTTGTTTCTACCCTGATGATACTTGTTGAAGACATATGTTTGTGCAACAAATGTGAATATTTGGAAACAACCCATACATCAAAGTCACATTATCATGTAACTCAATGAGAAGACCTCAAGGCACATCCCCATCCTATATAATTTAATTTTAAATGTGTTTGAAAACAATGTCCAGACACACACCTATTTAATCACACAAGTATAAACATAAGGCTAGCCCGTTTATTAAAATAATGTAGTAGGCACGATGTAAAGATACTTCATCAAATATAAAAGTGCCATATTACTGTATGATTTAATTTTGAGGAGAAAATAACATGCTTTTGATATAAATATGTCTTCTTTTCCACTCAGACATAACCAATAAATGCACGTGTTGGTCAAACATACCAGAAATAGAAGCCATGAATTGCACATTAAAATATGAAAATTGAAACCACTTAAGAAAAATGTGACAAAAACTATGAACAAAAAGGTTATAAGAATGTACAAAACCTCACTAAAATCAATATAAAACCCTTCATAAAACATATCAAAATAAATGCATCAAAACATACAAATGGATAAAATAGTGCATATATGAGGTAGTTGTATTTATAGACAATCTTAAGTGGCATACACTAACTGTGGGCATGTGGGCGAGGTGTAGGATTGTGATTTTGCTATGAAGCCCATTTCTTCAAGAAACGGTTAAAAAAATAGAAATTGATAGGAAGCCCATAAAATGAAGATAGGTTTAAAAAATAGTGAATTTGCTATGAAGACTATAGAATCAGGACAGGGTAAAAAAAAGGTAAAATTGCTAAGACTCTCATGTGATATTATAGTTATCTATCATCCTTTGATTATTGTGATGGTGGGTTATAGTGGATGCAAACCCAAATTAGAAGTCTAGATAAGGCCAGAGCTTGGCAAGATGAAACATGAAGGTAGTTTCTTAGTTACCAAAGTAGAAATCCAATCCTAAATAGAGATAATGATAGATTGTAACTAATTCCCATTGTAACAAAAAAAAAGAATGATGGAAAATGATTTGTAACAAGAGGATGTTACTTCAAGAAATAATTGTAATCTTGGAATGATGTAACTTTGGTTCATTCAATTCTCCAATTGCTTGTACAATAGAAAGTGTAGTATTACCGATGTCCCTTACAACTTACAAAGATATGCAAGTGATAAATGGATTGTGTAATAATTGTGCTAAAAACTAGACTTAGTCCAAAACTTCATAGCTAAAAGAAATAATACAGAGTGCATTTCCAAATATCAATTGGAAAATACATATGCCCTTCATTTAATAATATGAAATTAATGGAAGTCTAAATGATAATAACGAATGTGTAACTATTTGAGAGAAGGAATGCATTTGATATTCGAGGAGTCATAAAAAAAAATCTTAGAAACTCATATAAACATCTTCAAAATTTTGAAGACTACCAGACTAAGAGTGATATGATGTGTGCTCAAGATATTATTCCAAGATGACATTGGATGAAATCAATTATTTTGATCAAATGAATGTAGCAAGGGGAATTATTGATGACAAGTAAACCATGAAGTTCCTATCTATAATTATGAGAATATTTTTATGAAACCCATCCCCAAGATTGATTGCTTTATAAGAGAGGATGCAACACTTAAATCCAATACCAAAGTTGTTGTAAAATGATTTATTTTGGTTAAAGGGGAGGATATCTAAATTTACTATAGCATAAGATAACCCATCTAGAGGCCAAAGATAATATCAAGTCACTCCAATAGAGGAGGGCTCTAGTGTTGTATAGTCTTCCACTTTCACCAGAGGGTATTACTCACTAGTACTCTATATTTTAGATAGCACTAGTGTCTATGATGATCCAAATCAAAAGAATGCATTGAATACATTTTCTAACCTAGAAACAATCACTATATCTTTGTGGGACTTTAGTATCTACATTATAACAATGCAATAAAGAATAGTCAAATAGATCTACCTGCCAAACCTAGTCATGAGAAGAGAGAAGTTTAGATTTCTAAATAGATTTATCACCACTTAGACGTAAAGAGCCAAATGATCCCTATATTGAGGAAAAGATCTATAGCCATTTTAGAGTGATTTGAAAAAAAAATATTGAGGAAGAGAACAACCTTTCAAACAACTCATCAAATGTGAACATTTTAATAATAACACTCTTAGAATCTTGGTTTGAGTAGAAGTTATATATAAAAGTTCAATATTTTTCATCTAATTTAGACAAAACCTTATATATAAACTACACATCTTCTATTTTCATATTACAATCTTGAAGTTGTAGTCAAAATGAGTTAATTTTTGAATGTTATCAAAGTCAATTGGATTGAGAGTAATAAAATCTAAGTATAGTTGATGATCCTAAATTTTATCACTCTTTTAATACAATATTTTTTTAAAATTTCATATTAAATTTATATTAGTAAGAGACCCAATGTAAAATTATAGCTAAGGTGATATAGAGAAACATATAAGACCAACAACACTGCCAAAATAGATTAATATTTAAAAATTATTGACAAAAGAAAAGAAAATAGTTTTAATTTTTATGCAACACAAATTTGAAGAATGCATAAATTAAAAGGGTTCAATGTATTGGTGAAAATTTAAATTTACACGTAAATTGATCCATGATCTTAAAAATAAAATATGAATTGAATGCACAAACATAGAATATCACATGGAGAAGAGCACATTTTAAATATATATCATGGTCTACCAGTCAAAAAAACAAATTTACATTTAATAAATAAATATTGTTTATATTATAATCTAGAAATATAAAACAAAAAAATACACATGTTATCTACCCAAGTGCTCCAAATCTCCCAAAAATGCATGACTTTGATTACTATTTTATTCACATAAATAATTGATAGTGACACTAAGAGTATCACATAACCAGCTATAGATAGACTTCAATTTATATTTGAAATATAAAATAAAAACATACAACTATTTTTCAATATACAACTACATAATAGTTATATAGCCTACAAGTCATCATATTAAACTGGACTAACACTATCTTGTTAGTTAATATATTGTCCTTTTGACCAGTAAATTCAAGATCTATCTTCAACAACAAAGTCCTTCAAGAAATGGTTTCAATCTAAATTTAATATAATTTTGAGTGCCTTGGCTTCAATCTAATCAAGGGTTGTAGAAATAAAGATATTTGTGTGAGCATCAATACAAATATATCTAAATAATTTTCTTGAGTTGAGAGATGAAAGTTACAAATAGGATGTTGGTAGAGTTGAGTATTTAATAGAGTGTATTTTCATAGTTTATGATATAATGAAGAAGATTTTTGAAAAAAAAAATCAGAAATATTTAATCAATGTTTTAGATCATGATTATAGATCAAGGATATAGATCAATAGTGAGGAAGAGATTTTAAAACAAGTATTTCAGAGTTGTTCAACAGGGTAGAACAGGGCTCAGGTCTGAGTTATTGTAGAGAGATTACGGTCTGTATGATTCTTCTTGAGCAAGTAATTGTGGCATTCATTCATAGATTAAGAATGGGCTTATATGCTTGTATACCAATTATTCCAATGTTGATGATGGTCTTAATACAAATAACAATAGTAAGAGCCCATTTGAACAGGTTATGGAGGAGGTGCAAATATTGGTAGAATTATACAAGGGAGAGGAATTGAGCATTACAATTACAAGCCACAATTTAGGTGCCTCCTTGGCACTCCTGAGTGTTTATCAAATTGGAGAAAAGTTATTAGCATCAAACAGTTTAGGTTCTAATTACAATATACCTATGACAGTGTTTTCCTTTAGAGGCCCCAGAGTTGGAAACCTCAATTTTAAAGAAAGGATGGAGAAGATTGGTGGGAAAAATTTGAGAATAGTGAATACCCATGATGTGATACCTAGATTTCTTGGCATGTTTTTGAATGAATGGATGCATAAAAAATTGTTTGATAGATTGAGAGAAAGTGGATTGATGGAGAGGATATACAGTCATGTGGGAAGCGAGTTGAGGATTAATCACTTAAGTTCTCCTTATCTTAAACACAATGCAAATGTGAGTTGTTGCCATAATTTGGAGGCTCATTTGCATTTAGTGGATGGTTTTCAAATCTCGGTTGTTCCATTTCGTTCAAATGCAAAAAGGGATCATTATCTTGTTAATAAGACCTATAATTTCCTAAGAGATGAACTTATGGTGCTTACAAACTAGATATTATTGTCAGATAATTGTAATCCCACTTTTAGTTCCAAATCCAGTTATTCGAATAATTTATATACAAATTAAAACTCTTGTAAATCCATTTTTTATACCATGGAGATTGGACACCAAGCTACCATTGAGTTCGACTATTAATGCTTAAAGAATCTCCATCTTTACCACAAGTTAAATCTAGGCAAGGGAATGGGGTAGAACAGGGCTCAGGTCTGAATTATTACAGAGACATTATGTTAGAGATCTATAGCCATTTTGTTTTCAAAACTCATCGAGGTCATGAGCTAGAGGATCCAAACTGTTGGGGAAATAAGAACCCAACTCTGGAAGCACAAAATTGATTACCAACTTCAAGCAACTTAATATGCGAAAATAACCAGAATCAACAAGTAACTAGAATTTAGAATAACACAGAATATGAGAGACAATACACAACTTGTATTAATAAATCTTACAGAAAAGAATACAATAAAGAAGATGCCACTTCTTCTCCACCACCTCTTCAGAGGTTTCCCACACCTCAAGTGAAAAGTAATTCTTTCCTCAAAGCTCTCTACTAGGTCCCAACACCCAACTCAAACACAGAGTTGGTGTTCACCTTACACCTGTGCTCCACGCACTCCACAAGTGCTCCACGCACTCCACAAGTACTCAAAGTACTTCAAGTAAATCTCCCATGAACCTGCAACAACCTGCAATTCAACAGACCATACTTATGGAAGGAACTGCCTTGCCTTCCTCTTAGCTCTCCATGTACTCCACATACATACCAATAAGTACACACCGTACTCCAAGTAGATCCTGCCTGATCCTGCTCCCTGTTGTGTTGCTGTCCTGTCTGATCTCCAACCTACAGATCAATAAGTGGTTCTGCACACCTGTGAACCTCGACCTTGCGCACACACACACCTGCAGATCAACGATCTTACTTACCATGTAGATCTCCTATAAGCCATGCTCACCTGATGACCAAGATCATACATACATGAAGAATCCAGCTGACTCTCCAATCCAGCACCAACACACCTGGTACTGCTGTGGAACTAGGAGGAACACCCTTGCTCACCTCACACACAGAAGGAGCAAACTTTGCTCAACTCAACTAGAACACTTATCCAATACAACCATGAGTCTATTATATAGAACTCATCCAAACAATAATTAGACACACAATACAATAATTAGATCCGCAGCTCTTAGTCTATAATTAGCACTAAGCATGCAAACACTTGGTTTGACAACCAACTGCCCGTAATAAGCTCGCAGTTGAACTACACAGGTGACCGACGCCGGTCCCTGTCCGCCTAGGGGTCGCCGACGCCGGCCGATCTCTGACCGACGTCGGTTGCTCTCCTGCCCTATCCTGTCGACGCTGGTTGGCCTGACCGACGCCGGTGTCTCTGGCACTCCAGCAACGCTTCTGCACCCTCCTCCGTGTCTGCACCAGTGAAGCTTTTAGCTCCACAACCTAACACAAACGTGGGGAAGATCTAATGTAATAAACAAAATGTTACAAACAAAATTTTGTTGTAACTAAAATAAACAAAATGCTAATAGAGACAAGCACTTGAATGAAATATTAACACGAAGAATGTGTCACTCGAACTAGCCATGCTTGAACACTAGCAAAGAAGTAGTGGAAATTGTGGGTGAAAAAATTAGGGTAAAAGTGCATGCTAGTTATTTTGGGGGCTAATTTGAAGTTAAGATCTTTTTTTGCCACCCAATGTCAAGCTTAACTGTGGTGACCTTGAACTATGCTAAATTACGGTAACCATGTTTAACTTATGGTAACCATGCTTGGTTGTTTAACTGTGGTAACATCATCAAATTTACCCTATGATAACTAGAGGCCGGCGCAGCCCCTAATGATCGGTGAAGACGAACACACGTTGGGAGTTAGCACGTATTAGGTAAGCTCATCGATATTCATTAGAATGTATTTTTTCTTCAAAAATAATTACACTTATTTTACTTGCCTTAACAATGAGATTTCATAGCTCTTCAAAATAAAATAAAGGGAGTTCTTCCCAAACATTTATTTGATTTGTGTCTTACAAGTAACATAATAGAATTAGAATATTATTATTTTTATAATGTAAATGAGGGAAAAGATTGTTCAAAACTTCCACCCCTGAAGTCTTTCATTTCTATTTTATTTTACGATGAAGAATGTGGGTTATAATGAAAACTTTGATCAATAACAAAGTTTAGTAAATAAAATATGAACTTTCCTTCAAATAAAACTCTCAAATTTAATAGGAATAATGAAACATTATAAATGATTTTTCATATTATTCTGGAAAGAAAAAAAACATTCAAAATAAGAAAAGGATAAGACCAACTAATATAGAAAAAAGAAAAAAGAAGAAACTAACAATAAACTAAATCAATCAATTCATCCCTACACACCAAATCTATTAACAAGTCTTTAAAATAATTAATACAACCAAAATAAGTTGAATAAAGAAAAGACTTCCTACAACTAACATCTATAAAAAAAGGGAATAAAAGGAATATTACACCAACCCATAACCATTATAAAGCCATAGAACCCTATTTCATCAAATCAAGAAACTGCCGCCAATAAATATTTTATCATTTATGTATCTAGAAAATACAAATATAACACTTTGGTAACATCTTCAAGTACCAACATCTTAAAGACTACTCATTTGAAAAGAAGAAATTGTAAAAAGATAGTATTGTCAATATATGAATTAGTGAAGCAGTGTCTACAAGAAATTCAGGGGTTTCCTTCTTAAAAGATCTAAATTATTAGCAAAAACAACCAATCATCACATAAATTCAAATTGTTATTGTTTTTTAATTAAAAATTAGTATATTGATAGTAAAAAGATGTTAAAATTTTTGCTTATATACTTGGTAACGTGCCTCTAATTGCAAAAAGTAATAAAAAAATAAAATAAAATATATTAAGAACAAAATATTCTCATTTTTAAGACTTCAATTAACTTTGATTGTTTAGTGACAATAAAAATATAATAAATTAATGGCAGCTTTTTCAAAATGAGTTTGTAGGGATATATTCATTGTATGTGATTTGAGTGTTGGCCAATATGAGTCTCGATTTTTTGGCGCCAGGTTCTTGTTGACTTCGTATTTATCTAATGAATAATGTTTGGCCTAAAAGTGTTTTTGATTCTTTTATTAGAAGAAAAAATGGAACAATTAAAGACAACCAATTTTTTTATTATATTAGAGTAATCAAAACTAATCAATTAATTTATTCTTGTATGATATTGGAGTAATAAAAACTAATCAATTAATTTATGGGACAACAAAACACAACTAACAATTTGAACATAAAATTATTTTTATACAAATTTATTTACTTAATAAATACATTAAAAAAAATATTAACATCATATTGTAAACATTTTATTTTATTTTTATTTATTTTATTTAATTTAAAAAAAATTAAATTTGATTTTTTATTTTGTTAAGATTTTTTTTATCTTTTTTAAAATTTATTATTTTAAAATTAAATTTATAACAAAAATCTTAACGAAAATAAATAAATAAAATAATAATTCTAATTGGTATGCATTTCTCGTTGAGCTACAAATAATCAAAACATATCCGAAATCATAGAAACAAACACCTTGAATACCAATAGAGATCAAACCATAAACTGATCTTTGCAAATTCTTTTTTTCAATATTTCTCAACCAAATTCACAATATTTGGATATTGATATATAAAAGCGATAGCACAATTTATAAAATGTCATGAAAATCGTCACCGCCGCCCGCCGCTCGCCGCTCGCCGCCGGCTACCGTCCAATGCATCTGACTGACGGTACCCGCCCGGCCATCGACCAGTTGAATGTACAGCTACGTCATGGGCGGCGACCGGCTTTTGTTCTTTATTCACCCCTTGCGAATGTAAGTATCTTTTATTTCTTCCGTTGATATTTTTGGATGATAAGGGTCAAAAGAACAACCCTTTGTCTCTAGATTCCGTTGCTGAAATTTTTAAAAAAATTATGTTAATATTATTTATCTGGATAGGGGTAATATAAGTATGGATAATTTTTGAGTTGGAGCGTATTAATAAAAAGGTTGATTTAAAATTTGATATTTATTTAATTGTTATATAGATGTCTTTTTTTTAATTTAGAAAATTTAATAAAAAATAATGATGTATTGGATATACATTGAAGTTTTTTTTTTTTTTTTTGGATAGATATTTTCAAGCTCGATATGATGGTATATCTAGATTGTGGTTATCTATCACCTCTCAATAAAAAATTTGTAAAGAAGTTAATGAAGTCATTAATCAATTTAACATGTGATAAATCTAAGATATACATTTGAAAATTGATATCTCTAGACATTTTTCAATTAATTTTTATTTATAATTATTTTTTGTAAGTATTCTAAGCTATATAGATATCGACATATTTGTACTTAAGTAATTAATTAAAACAACTTTAGTCAGCATACACTTAGATCAAATTTTATTTTAGTTAAATTGTCATAACTATTAGCTTTATTATATGAAATCACCTAAAGATCAAACGTGAACCTCTTTGTATTAAATATTTATGAAGATTTCTATTTCGATAAATAATATTATAAACAATCATCCTCATCAATTACACTACAACTATTTTGATTGTACTTATATGATTTTAAATGTACTTATAATTTTCAATATAACTTATTGAATAAATTATTCATTAACATATTATGATTATCATTAATCAATTTAACATGTGATAAATCTAAGATATACATTTGAAAATTGATATCTCTAGACATTTTTCAATTAATTTTTATTTATAATTATTTTTTGTAAGTATTCTAAGCTATATAGATATCGACATATTTGTACTTAAGTAATTGATTAAAACAACTTTAGTCAGCATACACCTAGATCAAATTTTATTTTAGTTAAATTGTCATAACTATTAGCTTTATTATATGAAATCACCTAAAGATCAAACGTGAACCTCTTTGTATTAAATATTTATGAAGATTTCTATTTCGATAAATAATATTATAAACAATCATCCTCATCAATTACACTACAACTATTTTGATTGTACTTATATGATTTTAAATGTACTTATAATTTTCAATATAACTTATTGAATAAATTATTCATTAACATATTATGATTATCATGAAAATGAAGTCCAAATCGGCAAAATGTATGCCCTCTTTGGAATAATAAAGCTGAATTTTGAGAGAACTGCCACAACTCAAACAAAAAAGTATTTTTGATTCTCAAGGGTATATTTCCATTCAAATGTAATAACCACCAAGCTGAAAAATGATTCCTTTAAATTGGTTTTAAGAATTAATCGTAATTAGTTTTTAGTCATCTTAATTTTTTAAGGAGTCTTCTTTATCTAATTGTATAAGTAACCTCAAGATTATCTATGCAAATTAAGAAAACCAAGTAGGTACTATAGGTACATGCCTTGAGAAATTTAGATTCTCTTTTTGGTCATTTTTTTAATTTGTGAATACTTTTGTATTAATTTGTAAATGTAATTACATAATTGCTCATATGAGTGTCCCTAAAATTTGGATTTAAAAGGCCAATAAGAAATGTAGTGAGTAGTATAGTCTTGTGCAAATCTTCAACCACACAATGCTCATTTTTTGATATTTTTTAAGATCATAAAATTAATTCAAGTTTCCTTTAGGCACAAGGTTCAGAGGATGGAACAAGTTGAAGCTATAGAATAAGCAAAGGCAAAAAGGGGTTCAACAATTCTAAGTAGCATAAAATCTCTACATTAGAAGAACTTAATTCAATTTTACCAAGTAGTTATTGTAGGTATATGCCTTGAGAAATTTAATTTATCTCCACCATTTAAATTGACTTGATGTTGTTTGCACTAGAGGTATATATTGTTCCTTATAAGAAAAGCAATATAGTCTTGGAATTGCTTTCTATTTCGATTATAATTTTTTTTTTTTTTTTTGTGATTACATTGATGTAAATTTTAAATCTAAATCTAATCTTCAACATGTTTCTTTTTTTGTTACTCCAAAATAATAAACAAGAATATGGCATAGGTAAATGTTAATGTTCTTTACCTCTCTAAGGTCTACACCCTTTTGTAAAGTAAACATGGTCTTTCATATCTATGTAGGAATGATGAAATTTCAGAATTAGTGGTAACTAGTAATGTTGTTGCCCAAAGCTCATTTAGGGATTTTGTCAAATAATTTGTGTGCATCCTCCAATCTACTATTGTTAGTAGATCCTTTCAAAAAAAATATGGTGACAAAAGAATTACTTCATACCATACCATTCACAGAAACACCATTCTACCTCTCTTCTACTGCATTGTGCTCAACGTTTATTATGCATCATCTATTTTGGACAATAAGATTTTTATTTATTTATTTTGAAATCATATTAATATACATGAAGAAATCCATCGCCCCTGTGATGTAAATGTGTTTACACCTTAATGTCATCCAACCCATCCCATTTGTTATTTTAGATTTCCATATATCTATGAGACATAACCTAAACCACTAGGCATGATTGATTTCTCTCATAAATCCTTTAAAATATCAAAGTTTTTCATGTGGTTGATATAAAAAAAAATCTAAAATATTTACCCAAGTGAATTTTTAGAAGGCAACTCTTTGTAAATCTCTAAAAAAAACATATGGTCATGCTTTCTAGAATGTTGTTTTAAATTGGTTAAAATATTAGGGAGATGAGTGAAACATAGAAGAAACCAACCATTACCCTCTGATGAATAAAGTCCAAGGACATTAGCGGCCTTGACGTTTGATAGTTGGCTTGGTGTCCTCGTGCAAGTAGGCCAACACTCTTGTTATGTCGATTGCTATCTTCTACCGCTTGGTCCATCATCCAACACAAGGAGGAGACAAACGCTGATAAATGGTGCCTAAGAAAAGTGGTAATGGCAATGAACCAAAGCTTAACAGAGGAGGTGAGAGGGTGCAAGATTTGAAAATGATGATTTAATATTGCAACAATAATTATTGTGATGTCATTGACAAGGGTGTTATGGAGCCCATAGATGACGAATCGACTAAATTTAATCAAATAATAAAAACGTTAATGAGAATACCCAAATAAAAATTAACACCTAACATAACGTTCCACACTAAATGTACATCAAGTTACACTTGTTACAAGTTCTCTCATTTTATTTTATTTTAAATTTAAAAATATTTAATAGATACTCATAAACTACAATGAAGACGTACCTATAGAAAGGCAAAATCTTTGTATGTCAATTGAGTGGCATCCTACAAAATCTACATCCCAAACTACATCCTTTGTTATTGGGTCACTATGGCGTACGAGGTCCCACAGAAAAGACAAATATCCCCCAATTCAGCCTAAATCCAAATGAGATATTTTTTATATTTATTAAATAAAATGTTAGCTGTTTGCATCCAACGAGCCACACCGTTGCACGTGGAGGCAAGCAAGAGATGGTGCCGTGAAGAGAGAATTAAAATTTCGTGCCGGGCACTTCCATGGATTGCGTGTAAAACTCAAAGAATTTTGCCTTTCCACAAAACCGTTGAACATTCAGATATATATAGAGAGGAAGTTGCTTCAGTTGGGAATGATTTGGAGATTGCTGAGTAATTTAGTAGCAATGAGGATCGAGAAGCAAATGAAGGCAGGAGAGGAATGGATTCGAGGTGGGATTATAGGAGGCGGGGCTTTTGGTACAGTCAGTCTTGGCATAAGTAAATCCAATGCCCACCTCTTTGCTGTCAAGTCCACCACTTCGTCTATTTCTTCTCTGGAGAATGAATACAACATTCTCAAGTCTTTGGACTCTCCATACATAGTGCAGTGCCCCGAGAAGGAATACACCCCTCAGAACGGTGCGGGTGTTCACAACTTGTTCATGGAGTACATGCCAGGCGGTAGTATAGGGGACCTCTTGACTAAATTTAGGGGGCAATTGGACGAGTCAGTGATCCGAACATACACCCGTGACATCCTACGCGGTATCCGGTACCTCCACAGTCAGGGGATTGTGCACTGTGATATCAAGGGGAAGAACATTCTTGTGGGTTCCAAGGGTGTCAAGCTTGCTGACTTTGGGTCTGCTAAGAGGATTGGAAGTGATGATGACAAAGAGGAGGGTTGGCAACTGAAGGGCACCCTACTGTGGATGGCTCCTGAGGTGGTGAACCAGGTGGAGCAGGGGCCTGCTTCTGATATTTGGTCTCTAGGTTGCACTGTGCTGGAGATGGCCACTGGGAAACCTCCCTGGGGCAGCAATTTGCATCCCTTGACTGCAATGTATAGGATTGGTTTCACACAGGAGCTGCCTGAGATGCCTCAGTCTCTATCACCTCAAGGGCAGGATTTTGTGGAGAAATGCTTAAGGAGGGATCCTAGGCAGAGGTGGAGCAGTGAACAGTTGTTGGGCCATCCTTTTCTCAGTAAGGAAGGCTCCCCTGTCCTAAAGGAAGTCCTGCTCATGGGACCTCAACACCCGATTAGGCCTATGGATTTGGGCAAGCGGAATTCTTACTCTTCTACTGATTCCTCTGGTGTTACCATCTTGGTATTGCCCAGGAATGTGTCATCTGACAGTCAGACAGAGGCAGGGGCATGTGACGAAGAAGAAAAAAAGGGCTGGCAGAAAAGCCCTTCTCCCAGAGAACGGATTCTGCTTTTGGCAGGAGGTGAATTTAAGGGAATTGTAGAGCGGGCGGACAGTTGGTGTGCGAGTCCCCCTGGTCAGTGGATTGTTGTGAGGTCCCCCAAACACGAGCCCTTAAACTCATACGATCCTTTTCCAGAGTTCACTAATGGCTTATTTTCCAAGGAGGTTCTTTCTTTCCAGACTCAACAGGTGGATTACAACGCAATTGCAGACCGTAATGATTGTGCCAAAAAAGTGAGCTCCGAATCACAGGGCGATGGATTTTCTTGCAGCATAGTGGCTGAACAAATTGAATTTATGGTTTATAAAGTTGAGCATGGCAGCCAATTGCTTAAAGATTTCTCCAGGAGCATGGATATTAGTAACTCTTGCTCTTGGAGAATAAGGACAGACATGCTTGAGAGTGGGTTCTCGTCCGAAGAAGTGCTTATTGACACTAAGATCACGGCAAATTACTGCCCCTGTCGTCTAATATGCTCTCAAAATTGTTCTACTACATTGAAGATTAAAGTCTTTTTAAGTTGCAATGGCAGAATGTATTAATTTGAATGTAATTACACTTCGTTTTACTTGCGTAACAATGAGATTTTATAGTTCTTCAGAACAAAATAAAGGGAGCTGTTACCAAACATTTGTTTGATTTGTGCCATACAAGTAACATAATAGAGTTAGAATATGTATTATTTTTATAATATAAATGAGTTCAAACCCTGTATTCCAAAAATCATCTATTAAATTTTATAGAGAAAAGTGGAGGTTATAGTAATTATTAACTGAAATCAAATGCATCTGATTATCCCGTGAACCCCCGTATAAATTTGTTTAATGGTAGCAAAAGCTACGTCATGGGCGGTGACCGGCGGGAAGATGAGGCATCAGTTATAATCGGCTTTCGTTTGCGTTCTTTATTCACACCTTGCGAATGTATGTCAACTATATTTGTATATCTTTTATTTATTCGTTGATATTTTTGGATGAAGTAGCTTTGTCTCTATACCTATCTTTGTTGCGTTGGTTAAACTTGCTTTATATCTATGTTCCGTTGTTCGAGAACTTTATTGCATGCAGATACAATGAAATTTGGAGTTGTTTGTTTTTCTTTGGATAGATTTTTTTGAGCTCGATATAATGATGCATGTAGAGTGAGGCTATCTATCGCCACTCATAATTTTTTAATCTAGATCCTATAAATTACATAGATATTGACATATTTACCCTTAAATAATTGATTATAACAATTTGAGTAAGCATACGCTTAAATCAATTTTTTTTTTAGTTATGCTGTCTTGACTATTGACTTCATTCTACGAAATTACTTAAAGATCAAATATGGACTTCTATATTGTCTTTGAAGATTTTTATCTCAATGAATAGTATTGCAAGCCATCATCCTCACCAATTACGCTACAATTATTTTAACTATATTTATAATTATATATATACAAATAATTTTCAATATAACTTACTGAACAAATTATTCATTAACATGTGATTATTGTAAAAAAACACCAACATATACATAAAACATTTAATCAACCAAACCACAAATTTTCACGATCAAAATATACATTAACATGTATTAATTAATTGCTTGAAATGAGACTTTTTATTGAAACTTTCTTTGACTAGAACTAAGGTGGCCATCAATTCAACTGAGGTCACTTTGAGGCCATCTTTAGGGTTACACTTTATTTATTCCCTTCTTTCAATTCATACATTCATCATCATCTTATCAATCAGAGTTTGTCCTCTTTAGCTCAAAATTTAAATATCAAATTATGACTTGTGTGAATACAAAAAGTTGAGGGGGAAAAAAAAAAAAAAAAAAAAAAAATTGTTATTAAACCAAAAAAATGGTTTATGAATTAAAAAGGTGAGTACCTTTTTTGAAAAGGGGCACATTTTTTGAAAGATGTTTGTCAAGTTTACATTTGAATTGGTTTGGCTTAATAAATCTAATTGATATGTGTTTATATAATATTAAGGGTGCACACCCTTTTTTTAAAGAAGGAAATGAATGAAATTTTAAAAAAAGAAAAGCAAAAAAATGCATGTCATATACAATGCAAATGTTGTGCATCATAATTATTATATAGGAAGTGTGCCCTATGCAGTTGAAAAGAGCACACACCCTTTATATTGTATATAAGCTCTATCTTTAATAAAATAAATATTTCAATTATATGTTTACGTTTACTTTATATTATATTTTATATTCGTATATTTTAAATTTACTTTACTAAATATAAGAAATTAGGATCACTATGGATCTTTTAAAATCAATTTAGGTATTGAAAGGTTTTAATATTAATTAACATGCCACAATATGATATTCTAAGAATCCCAATTACAATTGGTACAATTATCAAAATTATTCATCATATTTAGACAAAATAGTGTAATATAATTATGAATATGTAATAAAAAGTAGATAATTTTATACAAACTTTCATGAAAATTGAAGTCTTAACTCTTTCAATAATGTGTTAATTTAATTTTTCAATGTACTCTGATTTGATTTCTATCATTGAAAATAAAATAAATAATCTTATTTTATTATAGAAATGATGTTATACAATTTTATTACAATTATTAAAGACATGGTTAAAAATATGCAAGTGATGGATGAGATCATATACCTTTTTCTTCATTTACAACCATCAATTTTAGATGAGATCGTACACCTTTTTATCCAATCACAATAATCAATTGTGGATGATATCATACACTTTTTTCTTCACTTACATTCATCAATTAGGGATGATATGATACACCTTCTTCTCTAATTATAAAGAGCGCACAAATGTTCTTACTAAAAAATGAGTTGTCCTTGTATGAGTCTTCCTATGTCATGTTAATAACTAAAATAAAAATGTTTTCCAATCTAATTGGTCTTGTTATGATTGGTTCTAATGCAGAAAATTATGTAAGTGCATCAATGTTTGCATTTTAGTTTAAGTGAGTGTCGCATGCTAGATTCAAATTCAATTTTGTGTGTGTTGAGAATAACATTTGACACTAATGTGTGTCAGAGGAAAAAATACACAAAATTAGTGTAGGTTTTCCTTTTTTGATAAATTTCCCTACTAAGTTAAATGTGCATTAGTTGTAGCACCCTCCCATGCTACTTCAAAACTAATCATTTTTTTTTAATAACTTAATTACTCCTTTGCAAAGAATATGAGCCCAATGCTCAACAAACACATCTACTTGTGGTTCACATTAATATGAAACAATAACATTGTACTTTAATCTATAAATAATCCTTTTAGATCAATATAGATGGGATTGTTGAGTTAGTCTCGGTTCATCTTGAGCACATGCTGAATTATAATCCTAAGATATGTGGGTTATGGGCCTTCAAGAGACAATTCCTCTTAAGCCACTCAAAACCTAAAACAACCCATACTGATCGATATCATAACAGGTATGTGTTGGTATTTAATGCACCCACACCCACTTCTTAGTTGCCTATATGTTGGCTTATGCCTACTTCATAAGTAAAATAAGGGCTATTGTAGTTCTCTGATAATATAGAGAGTGATATCGGGGATAAATCTTCCTTAGACTTGAGGCCACTAATTATATCAACATATAATTTTAATTAATTTTCCTGCACACTTAATTTTCATCCTTAATTTAAATGTATATAAACTATATTCATGCAACGCCATTATTAAGCCACTACAATTCACTAAGAGCTCGTACCACCCCATTGTACATAAAAGAGTGGTTGTAGTTGCATTTTAGATAAAAGTGACCCTAATTTATCTAGGTGGCTATCACCACCAACTCTTTCGTGGACACATCCAAATTTAAGATGTATTAAAGAATATAACACGTTCATAGACTTTCAAAATTCATGAAGTTCACGGTGAAATAAATGTCATATTCAAAAATTAAAACATCACAATCTACTAATTACATGAACACCAACTATTATCGATCAAAATATTGAGGTGGAGTACCCATTTAATGCTTATTACATATCCATGTGACCATAATTGACAATTCATTACAAATCTAAAATAAAATAATCCACATTTTATATCTTTATAATTCTATGCTATCAGTACATAAAGCTTACCTCAAAACGACCACATAAATATAACATTCTAAAATTATAACACGTGTCATGATCATAAATGATCTTGATTTTAACCCGTCACCAAATCAATCTTCCCTTATGCCAAAGACTTTATTATCATATTTGAGATAAAAAGATAACAATCAACCCTAACCGTGCGGCTGCCTAATAATTATGGTGTAAATGGCATAGCATGTGGCCTATGACATGATCGAAGGATTGAACCGTCAACATGTTATTTGCACCTTTAATGATTATCGTATGTACATGGCCATAATTCCATTAAAGCATTAACACAACCTTTAATACTTCATTGTGTACCCGTTCCAAATCTAAGATGGGTTCCATAACTACCAAACGATCAATGTTGTGCACTTACCAAACGATACCACAAACTTCCTCATTTATTTCGATACAGCTACCGTATATCCATGTGACACAAGATTTTCAAGTGACTAATGCATATTCATGTGGCCACATAATATTATAAACAAAGCATCCATGTGACTCGTAATTTAATGTAATTATATTCACCCCTTACTTTATTCATTTTGATACGGTCTCCAAACCCACATGGCCTCAACACATTAACTGTTCATTGCTTATACATGCGGGCAAGCTTGATGGTCAATAAAAACCATCAAAATAAGTAAGTCATGGTCTAAAAATCATCGCTATGTGGATTTATACAATAATTCATGGAGTCTATGGGCCAAATTCATTTTTGTGTTTGAGGCAAAAAGGTAGTGAGTACACGGATATTCGATTTCCAATAGCATTAAATCATTTTATTTTCGGTATGTGGAATGTGATGTATCTTCTTTTGGTTTTACACACTAAATTTTGTCAAATGAAAGAAATTGTACATCATTAAATTATAAATTTTTGTTATTTATATTTTCGTGGTGTTAAAAAAGTTAGATGCTAGATAAAAATGATTTATATTTAGTTTATTACAACAATAAAATATTTTATTTTTTTGGGTCAAATATTTATATTTGTTTTTCACTATTTCATAAATTCAATTATCAATTTTTTTTTTTTATTGTTTTTTTAAAAATATTATATAATATTTATATATATTGAAAATTTATTATTATATATATTATATAATTTATATAAATATCAGATTTTATAACTTATTTTTTAATATTATATCGGTTTTTATAATATATATTAATAATGAAATTATTGAAGCTATAAAATGTATTGTATGTAACAATAGTTACGAATATTCATCTCTTCTTTTATTGTATATAACATTAATTACAAAGCTAGAGTTCTTATGAATAGTGTGGAAAAAGTAATTATGTCAATCGTTTTTCTTTTGATTTTCGAAGATTTACATATTTACTGTCTTTCATTCTTGCAAAGCATTCAAAGGGAAATGTTGGAGAGATATACATGTCATTGATTGAACATACTCTTGATACGACAATAAATGTTAAGCCTTGGCGATCAATGTCTCCAATGTCAATTGTTGTTTTATTGAGCGTCATTCCTTGTGCTTTGTATATGGTTAGAGCCCATCCCATTTTTATAAGCATCTACTGACGATTACCTCGTGTAATAAGAGCAATCGGTACATGTGTAGGATTTTGTGCATCCCATGAGGAGCCATAGTATTTTTTAGATGCAACAATTACATATATGGGTAGGAAAGATGGCTTTGAATCTGAGTTGTAAACGATGTCAACAATTTTTTCAATAGCTCCATTAACTAACCTTGCTTTCACCCATAGATTGGATGTTAACATACAACTTTGTTTCTTACATAGAAGCATAACTAGCTCAAGTTGAGTGTCGTTGTGGTTAGATGTATTTGTTTATCTGCTTTGTTCAGCTCTACGTAAAGCAATTGGCATATTTAATGATTTTTAACATTTACTTATTATGCATTATTGCCAATATATTTGTTGCATAAAAATGTGTAGAGATTTTAAAATCTTCTTGTTCTTTCAGAGGTATGAATGATGTTAATCTTGACATGAGCATATTTCAATCTTCTTCTATTGGGCTTGCATTTCTGATGTTACTTAAAAAAAATTTGAATAGTATTTGTTTTTCTGTACATCCTTGTTGGCAAAAATTTGTTTTTAATGTAGCAACTATATCAAATGTTTGTCATAATGTGTAACCAAAAGATCTGCTTGCATAAATTAGAATGTCATTTATAGGTAGGAGCTATCCCAGGTCTCCAATGAGTATAATTGAGAAACTATCAAAGTTGTTATTTTGATAAGGGAATGTTTTATGCAATCAATTATTTATCTTACTAAGCATCTTTGGCCCTATAAAACTCATTTCATCTATAAGCACATATTGAATGTGTCTCACTTCTTCTTAGAAAATTGTTAACGTTTGTCCCACCAATGGTTTTTTTTCTTAGATAGGGATATGAAGTGTTGAATGTATTGTCGATGCATTTATGTTAAATTTTGCAACACCAATTGAAGCAAGAATAAAAGGAGAGACTTTATTTTTATTAGAAGCTTCTCTAGGGTGTTTTTGATTATGCTTATCAAGTAAGATTTACATGTCCCTATTGTTCCTTATACAATCATTTGAAATGGTGTACCTTGTGGATTTTTTGAGCATGTTGGTGAATTATGTTAAAGGCTATCTAGGGAGTACTTGATACCACATATGATATTGGTTTTTTACTACACTCAATGTTTACATCTTTTGAAAATGCACATTGTGAATCTATGAATTATTGTGCAGGTTGAGAAGGATATCTGAATGATTCCAGTTGTGTATGTTTTCAAAATAATGGATTCGAAGCATGTTAAGGTCATCTAGCTCAGTGTTCCAGATGGATGTGTACGAGATAAGATTTCCAACTCGTGCATTTATGTGGCCTGTTGTAAATGTTATTCATTATCACTTTCATCATTGCTTGTCTTGACATTGTTATTTTATTTTGTAGGTATTCACTCAAGATGCTATGGTTTAGTTAAGAGTGCCTATCCTTTGAAATTGATAAAGTTTTTTCTAAATTATCAACAAATGCCAACAAGAAGAATAAATGCTTCTGAAAGTGTAGAACCTATTAATATAGTAGTTGAATAATTACATAAAGACTGAAATATCCTTTGATCAACTGTTTATTTGTGTTTGTCAAACCTTGGTCCAATTATCAAGCGAATAGTATATTTTTTGAAACTTTGGGTGAAAAACATAGTGAATTGCATTTTTAATAAATC
The DNA here is from genome assembly GCA_037957365.1 of Torreya grandis. NCBI lineage: Eukaryota > Viridiplantae > Streptophyta > Pinopsida > Cupressales > Taxaceae > Torreya > Torreya grandis. Next base: position 1,156,225 of record JARHVA010001045.1, on the reverse strand, counting down.
CTTTTTATTTTATTTTTAACAAATCATCTAGTTGTTTATATGATATACTTATTAAATAAGTTAAGATAAATAAATAAGGACGCCTCCCCCTACATAATTCTATAAATGAATAAACAAACACTTAGAAGGTGGTCAAATGCATACACGAACCTTAGAGAGCTATAAACATATGTAAAAAGTACAATAATATATAATAAAAATATATTATATATGTATAATAATTTAATAATATTATAGATATAAAGTAATATAATTATATTATAATGTTCTATATTTATATTCTCATTACACTTTTATATTTTATAAGTATATATCTATTATTTAATATATACAATAAATATATTATACTATATAATATTTATATATATCATATAATTAATATAATATTAAATATTACTATACTATTTTATAATTCTCATTTATAAATATATATCTATATTATGTCATATGTATAATAAATATACTATAATATATAATATTTATATATACTATATAATTAATATAGTATATTAAATATTATTATATTATTTTATTGCTCAACAATCATATAATCTCCCCCTTCTAGTGGTAATAAATAATTCATGGGTGATTTTATTAATATATACCTGTCTTTATTTAAATAAGTGGCATCCCAAACTCTTTTATTTTGAAAAATTATTAATAAATTATTATTATAAAAATATTTCAAAAAATATTAATATATTATAATTTTTGTGAACCTCAATTTTTTTAAAGAAAGCATTGAATGTCGACCTCATGAAAATAAAAACACATTTAATAATTATTTTTGAAAGGATAACAACATAATATCGTGGACCCATTTTCAATGGCGAAATCATTCTTTAAACAGTAGGATGACATGCTGGAAGACAGGTATCAATAAATTAAAAACCCTAATTTTAGCCTTCAAACCCTACCAAGACACAAATATGATATACTCTTCCTGACCTCCATGCCAATGTTTTTCTTTGCCTAACAGATAATAGAAAGAATTAGATGAGATTTAGTCTCTTTAATTATTTCAGCTACAAAGGACTTCCTTTACCATGAAGGCCACAACGATGTCTGGGCGAAGAGGGTCAACGACATGATTGCGCCAGCAAGGGTATAATTGTTGAATAACAATGCCATACATGAAATCTTTGGCCTTTCAAACCGATGCTTGACTCAAATGTTAAAATAACTCATTGCTTTCCAACAAAATGTGGGCACAAACATCTGAATCATTGAACATCTCTGCAGCCTCGTCGAAGGGCACAAATACCTTGTTTTGAGCACGTAATCTATGTTTGCAAGATCAAAAGTCAAAATGAAGCCACATTTTTAACTATGGTCTTGTATTGTGAGGCATTTAGAAAAAATAAAAAATTATATTATTACTACATTGTTTTTCTATATATATATATTCTGCAGAGTAATGAAGAACTGGAGAAATCATTTCAAATGCTTTGTTGATCTTCCATTATTCTCCAATTGATTTGTCCACCACCACAAATCTTTAGTTTTGGTTTTCCATCAATTGACATATTTTTTTTGTATGGAAGTAGATCGGTAATGTGAAGAAGATCTCAACTTGCATAATTCAATGATTTGATCATTTGGGTTTGTACATATGGCCTTAAACTGAACATGGTATGTTGATTTTTCCTAGTTATCCCATCTGTCAATTTGCTTAAAAAGTGTTGTTTTCATTAACTGTGGTTAAACTGAAATTTAACAGACAAGACTCATATATTTGTGATTTTGTAGTTAGTATTTTGACTAATGGATAACAATCAGTCCATGTCAACACATCAAAACTTTTTCAAAAAAAGAGCCTATGGAATGATGTCAAAGGATATGGCTTTCTGTAGGATTTTGGCAATTATCCTACTTCTACTTTTGGCTAGGGTTCTGGACCTTCTTCACCCTCTACAGCATCATAGGTTAATGGGCATGTAGATAGAGTTTTGTACAAGAACTTACTTGAGATGATCATGCTTTGTGATGGACCAACTTGCCAATCAATAGTCTACTAAATTACATGTCAACATTTGAATGGGTCCACATAGAATATTCTTTATTTTATCTCTTGTGAAACAAATTTGGGGGCTTTGCCCCACTGTATAAGCCTCCGGTTAATTATATTTATTTTCTATATTGTGAATTCCAAATAAAATGATGAAATCCAATCAAAATAATTACCTTTATTCATTAATAGATTCGTACACATAGGCATGGTATATCCTATGAATAAGGAGTTTACCCTTATCATGTATTTAATTAATACAATTCCTATTTCATAGGTATAAGTTGTTATTACAACTTATCATGTATATACAAACTTATTATATCTTAAAATATCCAACAATCCCTCATTTAGTGTAGATATTAAAAGAGTTTTCTAGAATCAAACATCCAAGACCAATGACTACAGAGCGAACACACACAACTGTTGAATCAAGAAATTTAGAAGAGAACAAAAATTGAACATAATGTATTCAATAATGGAGATGAATTGTTTATACAAAGAGATGAAATTCACATCTCTCATAGCTCTCAAAGTTATCACAACTCACAACGAAGAATCTTGATCAATCTAGGCTCACTGAATGAATAATACAAAGGGAGAGATGTATTTATAATTTAGAAAGATAGTGAAACCTCACATTCCAGTGAATGTGGTACTAATCTTCCTAAATGACCTCTAGAGCTCTAAGCAAACTAATGTAGCCAAAACCCGTAGGAAAAAGGCCTACACCAACACCTCCCCATAAGCATAGCTTAGGTAGGTGATGATATAAAAAATGGGTCCCAATAACAAGACCTGATGAGGTACCCATGTACAATGAAATCTCTCATAAAGTAGAGAAAAGGAGAAAAGCTGTAGGAAAAACTCCTCCCAAAAAGAGAGATATAGAAGAAGTGAAGAGGCTAGTAGGCCTTGTTGAAGATGATATTGAATCAATCAACACTCCAAGTATATAGTGATGATCCCCAATATCCTACAAAATATGAAGGAAGTGTGCCTCCACACACAAGAGAGAGAATGTAAATCTAGAATGTTGCATGGTGAATGTTGTAGTAGGTCCCTTTGTAACAAATGTTATCTCTTCCTTTTGGAAAGAAACCTCAAGCTATCAAACTACTGAATTCCCACTCAAGTGGAATACGTGTAGGAATCATGATGTAAATCTTTGAAAATTGTTGAAGTGTCTCCCTACTAGTGCTCAAATGTACCAAAGTCTGATCAGATATCATAGGACTAACTGTGGAAGATGGTAATGAAGAAGCATACAATGAAGGAGAGAGAATATACAAAGAAGAATATAGATATGGAACATTCACTAAAAGAATATCCATAGGAGGAGTGGATCATGACTCACTAACTGAAGAAGGAAAGTCCATAGGAAGAGATGAGTCATCGATACTTGCAATGAGTGTACTCATACTTTAAATAGTGGAGTCCTCCAAAGTGCAAGTCTATGAAGGCTTAGAAAGACCAATAATCTGCATAGGAGCAAATGTAGAATCTATAATAGGATAACTGAGGTTTGGCATAATATCATCCTATGGTGGGGGCTCGACAAAAAGAACACTATCCACCATAGATGTGTCATCACAAGAAATAAAAGCAAGAGGTGAGAGTACAACTATCTCAGAATAGATGATGGGTAGTGGAGGAGGAGGTGTGATGTAAGTCTCAGCTAGATATCCAAAAAAAGACTATAAAATACTCCAAATAGTGCATGGACACTCTGTATGTTTCACATGGCAATGAAGAACCATGGAAACATGTAGTAATAGAGTGGAAAAAACCTTGTCATAAGTATTAGCCTACTTATGGAACTGAACAAGATCAGTGGGTGCAATAATTTGTCCATATAGAAATGGAATATGATTCTTGCATGCGAACAAGTGTTCTATGTAAGCATGCCATGAAGCATAGGTGTCCTTCAAAAGAAGGATCACTGGAGATGAAATAACTCTCTTCATCTGGAGTAATAATGTATGCTCTAGAGATGAACTTTAGACTATGTCAAAAAGGAGTCCAATCAAGTGACCAATCTGTGCATAAGTGATAATGCATGCTCAAATGGACATCAGGCTCTGCTAATAATGCAGCTAGGAATACAAGAGTAATTTGTGCAAGAAGTCACTAAATGGGCACATATAACAATAAAAAAAACTAAATGTGCACAAGAAAGAGTGTAAGGCCCACAATCAACCTCCCCAAGATAATCAATAGTGACCCCTTTGTGTTTACAATAACAAAGCATGCTCAAGGAATAAGTAATATGTGCTTATGGTCGAGTACCAATGCACGCTCTAAGTATGAATGTCAAAATTAACTGAAATGGGTCCACACAAGTAAGAGCAATCAGTGCATGAGTGAAAAAACGCATCTCAATGAATGGACGTCAGACTCAACTGATAATACATCCAAAAATGTGAGTAATCAGTGCAATATCCACTTAATTTACACAAATAAAAACTACAAACAGGGAAAATAGGAGGATGTCGAACTCTATCGATAATGCATCTATATGAAGAGAAGTAAATTTATAAACTACTCAAGTAGCCCCCCCCCCCCCAAATTTTAGAACTTTATAATTCAATGGGTTTTATAATGAAAATGGGCTAACTATATGGACAATTGAAAAAAACACACTTTTTCAAAAGATAAAACTCAATTTCGAGTTATCATTTGTAAGATATTAACAAAACAAATTCCCGTTAATAGCCCATATTTTTAAAAAAGTGAACTAAATGATTAAAATACTCCAAATGCTAAGGGGTTACCTAGCCTTCTAGCTAGTCATTGGAACTAGCACTGAACCACATACTTCCTTAAGTCAACGAAAGTAAAAAAAATACTTGCCCAATCACCCTTACATAAACTTTTTTGAAAAGGACACTTATAAGGTGTTTTAATTAAAAAATTGAAAAGCTATTTAAAATAAAAATAAAACATACTTTTCTTTTTAGTTTTTTTAGGGCAATTTTAGGTTTAGATTTGATTTTGCAAAAGAGAAGAAAGACTAGTATGGCATCGCCAATGTGCCCACAAGTCTGCGAAGAGAAGAAATCAGGAACGAAGGCCACTAGAGTGGCACCACCAATGTTCATGCATAGGGATGTAAGTCTATAAGAAAATACATGCTCATATCTAGCAGGGGCAACATTGGAGGAAGAATACTGAATATTTCATCCACTATTTTACAAAAGGACAGATTTATGGAGGCCATTAAGAACTTGAGGGGAATGGTGCGCAGACTAGGGTTTGAGCTGCATGTAAATAGCATCAAATGCATGGTATTCACCCACCCACATAGCTAGAAACATCCATTTAAAGCATGTGCAATGGATAGCTACTTGGATTTTACCATAGAGCAAGCGTACTTTAATCTCAATGCCATTTAGAGGGCAATAACAAATGTATCGATGTCAAGAGCAGCAATGTTGTCCAAGTCTAATCTGACTATGCATGGACCAACATGAAAACTAATAAAACAAGGCAAATATATGTCCATTGAAATGTCACAATGGAAAAGTGCCAGACAAATAACTAGAATGCCAAACAAATGATCTCCCAACATAATATATCTGAAAGAACAAAACTCTTCAACATAGATTTGTAAATGCCAATGGAAAAGGATGCAAGACTGGTTTGTTAAAGCTGCAGGCTTCCAAACCGTACAAATCCAATGCCAAGAATAGTAGCCTCTACTAAAAAATGAGATGCCACAGTCTGAAATGCCAATTGAGTAAAAAACATGAGACCAACATCTAGATTAGATCACAGATCAAAAGTGATATATCTTGCAGCAATGAAAGACAAAATGATGCCTATCTTCATAGATCTCATATAAGCAAAAAAGGACACCAAAGATCTGAAAAACAATGACAATGTATTTAAAGCAGATCCAATGTAGAATACTATATAAAAGAACTTGCATGTTCAGCAACAACCATCTGGGTCATTAAATATGCTCTTTAAATCCAGAAAAACAAGTTTGTCTTTCGATCCTTGTGTGGAAAAAAATCTGTAGGACATCATAACCAAGCCAAAAATAGATCCAATCAATTTTTTAGATTGGAAATATGTAAAGCCATGGATGATGTTGAAGATAAGGAAACAAATCCCTCACATAGTCTAGGAAATACTTTGGTGATCTCTTTCCTTGTCTATCAAAGTGGGCTCCAGATCTAGAAATATCTCACAAGGTACATGCTTCCCTGAAGATGTCTCATTGAAGGAGGTGTTGAAGGCATATTTTCTAAGATTCTTGTCGACATGAACCATACGCCAATCCACCTCGATGCCATGAAAGAGTTATGAGATTACCAAATCAAATCCTTGATGTTAGAAATGATAGATAATGGTTGAATAAAGGTTACCTAGATCTACACAAAGTGTGATGCCAAAAGCACATGGGGTAGATCTAAAATAAATGCCATAGCAATATGGATCTCTACAACTGATTTCAATGTCGCTTCACATATATCACAACAAATATAAAGGACAAAACCAAGGCTAGAAACAATTATTAGATCTAAAAAAAATATGAGACAAAAAAATGCCTCCTTTCGTTATGCTCAGATATGGTATTTTCCTTTCTCTAATGCATTTTCTTAGATCTTAAATCTGAAATGCCATTGCTGTAAATAATATGATGGAGAATACAAAATAGAAAACTACTCAAAATTTCAATAATAAATAACAAAAAATAATGGTGTTCGATACAAGATACCTGGATCTTTGATACCATAAAATAGTTATATAGAATTGGATGTCCAAGACCAGTGAATACAGAGCGAACACACACAACTGTTGAATCAAAAAATCTAGAAGAGAGTAGAAAATGAACAAAATGTATTAAATAATGGAGATGAATTGATTATACAAAGAGATGAAGTTTACAACTCTCATAGCTCTCAAAACTGTCACAGCTCACAACTAAGAAGCTCAATGAATCTGGGCTCACTAAATGAAGAATACAAAGGGAGAGAGGTATTTATAGGTTGGAGAGATAGTGAAACCCCACATTTCAGTGAATGTGGTACTCATATTCTTAAATGATATCTAGAAACCTAATCAAGCTAATGTAGCTGTGTAGTCAAAATGCATAGGAAAAAGGCCTACACCAATAGATATAAGGAGAAAAACACTTCTCAAAAACTGAAATGGACATATACTTGACACATGATGATGAATATGAACTCGTAGACCATAGACATCGACCCATCAACCAATCCATGGGAACTCATCACTGAACTGATATAAGTAGTAGGAAAGGTCTCTCTACAACTTTAATAAAGAACAAATTCTACTATATTACATGTGGTATGAACCTTTAGTGTAGTCTTTTATTCCTTTTAATGTTTTTTCCCTACACATGTTTATTTAGCTTGCTTAGGTGTTAATTAGGTTAGCAGTAAAGATAATCCTACATTCATGAGGATGTGTGTTCATGTCTATCTTCCACCTATATATATACATTTCCTAAATATTTTATGACTAATGAAGAATAATGATGGTAATGCTAATATTTCAAAATTTAGATTGTTAAGTAAAGAGTTTCTTCTTTCTCATGTTTGATTTTGCTTCTATAATAGTTAATTACTTAGTACATCTGATCCTATTAAGTCTTGATCCTTGATTATGGTCCACTTCGAGATGGTATCAAAGCATTTCTGAAAGCTAGATGCCATTGGTCTTGTTGTGAAATCTTGAATTTTAGCTTTCATGTCATAGATCTATAATTTATTGATCTAGTACATTGAATATTCTCTCCTTAATATTTTGCTCTTCTACTGGGGCACTTTGTCGATCTAGATTCGAAAAAAAGAATAAGGGAAAGTTGCATCTTGTTGGTCATCTAACATTTGGTAGGTTTTCATGAAAAATGACTTGTGCAATTAGATTCATATGGTGTCAAAATCCTAAGATAGACTGTAAACACAACTAGTTTCATGACAATCAATTTTGGCCATTTTTGGAGGGTTTGAAAGCATTTTGTTGAATTCATTCAAATCCATACCATTTGGATCTTCAAGGGAAAATATATTTATAGTTTTATTGAGATCCTTAGTGGGTATTTTGTATATTTTCCATAACTATACTAGATTTGGAGATTCTAGACTTGGTAAAAAAAATGTATCTACATGCATAAATCAAAGCTATAGCCCTTGCTTGCACTTATTAGAACTTTAAACTTCTCCAACACTTGTAGGTACTGATCCTATTTTTGATGACATAAATTTTAACTACATCGATAATCTTAAATCTTGACACTAGAAATTTTGATTGCTCTAACAACCCACAACTCCAATGCCAGAACTTCTAACTACTCCAATAGCCTCTAACTCTGACACCAAAACTATCGATTACTTTAGTAGCCCACAATTATGACATTAAAACTATCAAATTATTTAGCAGTCCAAAGTCATCCTAATATTTACCCCTAGTCATATGGAAGTTTATCCCTTGGTCACAACCAACCTAAGGGGGCCTAAATTTTCCATGAAAAATCGAGTTAAAATTTTTGCACACCAAAAATTATGCAAAGTAGAGATATCTTTTGCAAACAAGATCTTCAAACTTTAAAATAATTTATCTAACAACTCCTTTTCAGGTGCATATTTTAAAGTGCGAGTTTTTTCAAGATCTTCAAATTAATGTTATTCTCATGCATTGTAAAATTGATTCTCTATAATTTCAGGGGGGTTACATGTCCTTATATTTCTATCACAATCATTTCAAAACATACCTAAGGACTATTTAAGATAATCTAGACTTATTCTCCCAAATTGGACTAGAGATAATGTTAGAAAAAGAATAATTTTCATATATTCAAAATAAACAAGACTAGGAGAAATGTAATAATTTGGATCTATTCCCCATGTATTACATTAGAGAGAATTTATAACTGGAGATTTCCATATAATTTAGACTTATTTATAATAGTTTTTTTGGAGTTAGACTACTAATAAGTCCAAATTATTTGAAATGGTCCCTACCTACTTAATGCAATAGATATGAATCAAGTTTTGTATCTTACTCTATTCAACTATCACAAGTGGAAAGTCAAAATACAAATCCTCTTGAAGAGTAATGGTTTACTCAAGATTATTATGGGTACAAAAATAAAAGTGATCCAGATGCAGAGAAGATAAAGTGGTAAAACAAAAGTGACGAAGCCTATGTGCATGTCTATGTCTCCTGACTTGTTCATTCATATTTAATTTTTAATTACTCATAATGGAGTGTGAACCACATTGAAAACATTATTTAGGAAGCAAGACATAATGAGGGGTAATGAGTTGGAGTATGAGCTCATCAATTTAAGTCTAGGCAACTTTGACACTATATAAGACTTATTCACAAAATTCAAATCACTCAGGTTGCAGTTTAAACTATGTGGTATAGAAAAGAAGAATGATCAATTGATTCTTTCCATCCTTGTCAAATTAGGTTCAGATTATTCTATCTTTGTTTTTGTTGTTCCCAAAATCCGTCACTTCTTTTTGGGACAACATATCAACTATTTTGGTCCTGCAGGCCAAAATTCTCTCTTTCCTTCTCAAAAAAATGTTTTGAGCGCTCAAGTTCTTCAATTATTCAAGCATTTTCAGTCAAGGGACTCACAGGTTCAACGGGTTCAACAACTTCAACAGGCGGGCTCTCATAAAGGAACAACTTCCAAACACTTAGGCATTTTCAAGGCTGGTTCAACATCGAGGTTCAACCAAAAGGTCCATCGGCAGGCTTCAAACAAATGGAATGAACTATTGAACCATTGAACCCCGCTTCAGCAAGGTTCAAAGGCTCAACGAGTTCAAAGGTTTAAAGAGAGTTAACCGCTTCAACGAGTTCGATGACTTTGGCAAGTTCAAAGTTCAATCACTTTGAAAAGTTAAAACGGCTTTAAAGGACTTAAACGAAAGAAGACTTCACAGAAGAAAGATTGAACCATTGAATTATTGAACCTTGAACCAAAAGAGTTCAAAGTTCAAAGGTTCAACGAGTTCAATAAAGTTCGAGAGAACATAGAAGAACAAAGGATTTGAAGAGCAAAGAATGAACCATTGAACCATTGAACCTTGAACCAAAAGGTTCAAAGGTTCAAGGTTCAAAGTGGTTCAAGCGACCAACAACTAGTGACGTCCCCGTGGACGTCAAATTTAGGGTAATAAAATATCTATCATTTTTTAAATATGGTGCGAACCTAAAAACAAACTCAGTGACCAGCCAAGAAGAAGCCGAAGGAGCCAACAAAAAGTGAGAAGATAGCCCGAGAGCTCAGATTACCAAGGAAGGACAAGACGTGGTGAGGAAAGAGGGAATGATGCAAAAAGACCAAAAATATCTGCACAAGAGTTATTTCTAGTAGGTGAAACAGTCCACCAGGTGGACATCAGAGAGCGTGAGCACTCAATAGCGTGGCCTATTTTTTGAGATCGAGTAAAGGCGAAGTGGACAACTGCACAAATATTAGGAAGAAGACCAGGCGGCCCATACTTTGGAGGGGACATTTGAGATGAATTGACACACCACAGTTAAGGTCGATGCCCTCTTCCAGCATGGCCCCTTGACAGAACTGAAAATGTATTCAAGGCATTGAATGCAGCATAGGCCATTCCATGAAACAAAGCACCCAAGTCTTTTTGGGAGAGCTATATATTGTAATCTCTTATTTTATGCAAAGGAGATCTTTTTGTTATCAGAAGCAATACTCTGCCCAAATTGAAAGGCATTACTGAGACTTTGAGCTCAGATTGTTAATCATATTTCGTTATCTGAATGAGAAATCAAGTGACCTTTCAGACTTTGTGCTGGAATAGCTTATGTTATTGAGGAAATTATTCTTATATCTATTTCTTGAATGCGTTCTTGTCCATTTAATTAAATAAGCAGAACTAGTGGAAGTAATCAAGAAGGTGTCATGAAGCCGACTATGGAGAGACTTTGTGCTACCACAATTGTCTTTAGTTTGTCTGTTTATGTGTAAAAGATCTTGGGACGACTTTGTGCCCTCATTGTCCTTCGTATTTCACTCTTTAGCAGTTGAGGTGGAGCCTTTGTGCTACACCTCATTCTACTAGTTATTGCACCCTATTACATTTACTTATCACTACCAGAAAGATTCTTGTTGTTTGCTGAACAACACTTCTGAAAGAAGAGAAGTGCCTTCTGTCATTTCACCAAGATTTCTCCTTTGATTTATGAACATCATCTCTGAAAAAAGAGAGATGGATGGTGTTATCCTACCCCTGAGTGTTATTTTCAGCTTATATATATATATATATATATATATATAGCACCTCATAGTTATAGGGAACCTCCCCTTGATGAGAGGAGAGATTTGTCTCCTTTTGATGTGGTCAACCTACACATTTGGCTGATACATCTCTTTATGATGTGGTTGAAACACCTATTTTGCCCATTAGTTAGCTGGTGACAAAATATTCACCCAACAATTTTTTGTGACTCCGCTGGGGATCGACGAGCATTTCTAGTCCTTTTCCAGTCTATTCAAATTGAAGCATTTCATATCACTGGAGAATGATGTGAAGTAGGAAAGAACACTGCCAGCTTCATGCCAATAGTTTTGGTGACTCTACTGGGGAAGAACGAGTAGTTTCAATTCTTTTCCTTATCCATTTTTTTCATTGTTCCAAATCCTTTTCCATTACCATTTTCCTCCACCTTTACGCCAACAGTTTTTGGTGACTCCGCTAGGGACACAATAATTTTGCACAATTTGAAGCCTCAAGTTTCAAATTGAAGCATCACTTGTGTCTTACCCATTATCATTATAGCCTTATCCATTTCCATTATATACTCTGAGCTATGAAATGAGAGACATTAGAGATCGAGCGTTTCATTTCAAAAGTCAATTCTCTAGTAGGTCCATGCCAACTGGGGAAGAATGAGCAGTTTGGAGCTTCAAGCTCCAAACTGAAGTAGTGCCAGTTCTTTTCCTTTTTTAATTTACAATCTGGTAGTACCACGGTATACAAGAAGCTAGAGATCTAAAGGTATTATTGACCCTGTATTCGAGTTGGTACAACAAAGTAATTTTGATCTATTTCCTTCACCATCTCGCCTCCAACGAACTAAGAGTCTTCCTCCTACCAACATCAGGTCACCAATACAAGGCAAAGCTTCTTTTTCCTCTGTTAGCATAACTTTGCCTATACATACTCCACCCAGATTTGTTATCCCCCCTTCACAAGTCATACAATGGCAGCTCAAGGCCCTTGGGGTAACTCTTTTGGTCCACTCAATCTAACTCCACCTCTACATGAGCTACCTTGCAATTCCAAGAAGAATTTTCCTAAATTCTTTGGTGATGGGAGAGTTCATCCTGATGAACATATTGCAGTCTTTAGCATAGCATGTGGCGTGATAGGTGTGGGGTATGAAAATGTAGCAGTCAGGCTATTTGTAGAAACATTACAAGGTGCGGCTGCAGACTGGTTCTATCATCTACAAGCCTAGACTGTGACTAACTGGAACACCCTCAAGGCCAAATTCGAAGCCAGGTTTAAGCCTACAAAAGATGCGCATGCCCTACTAGCCCATCTCACACAAATGAAGAAAGAGCCTCATGAACCTATGAGGGACTTCATTGCTAAATTTGACAAGCTGAGGAATAGGAATCCTACCATTGCTCAGCCAACAACTGAGAATCTCAAATGTTTCTTCATCAACTCTCAGCGTCCTGAAGTGAGTATCTTGTTGAGATGGGCTGGCCACATAGACCTTGTTGTAGCTTAGGATTTGGCTACTGAGATGGAAGATGATCTCATCTTGGCGGAAAGGATAAGGAGACATCCTAACAAAGGTAAATCTTCTTCATCCTCTAGATATCCATTTACAGGCACCACTGATCCAATGGTGCAAAAGCTGAAAAATGAGTTGCTAGCCCTCAGAAAGCAAATGGCGCAAGGGATGTTTGCTCCTCCTTCGTATCAAGATATACTAAGGAGGACATTCTCCAATCAGTCATACCAAGACAATGCTGCCAGGAATCAAGGGCAGCCAAATCATCTTCCTCCCCCTTAGGGGAAACTTGCTATTGAAGCATCTCCAGCCAACTCAGTAGTTGGATATCTCAAAATAGAATCTAATTTTTCCTTCCAGCCTGAGTTTAACCTAGAAGATGATGCTGATCTCTTTGCAGCAGACCAATAAGAATTAGCTGGCAACTCCAACATTGGTTTCCTGAATTTCTAGGATGAACCCAAAAGTAAAGGTGAAGCATTTGATGGATCATACACTATATTTACCCAGTCCCAAAACTAGTCAACCCAACAAGTTGATAAGGGAAAATCAGGGGAGCGATCTCAACCAGCAATTTTAATTGCTAAATGAGGGACTACTCTGCCTTTTCAATCAAAGGACCTGGTAATCACTAAAAAAGTAAGTACCCCAAATATTCTTGCACCTTCTACTTCAAATTCACAGATCAGTCCTACACTCCCAAAAAACTAGAAGGATGAACTTCCTTCCCCTATTCCTAATTCATTTCAGACATTTGACATAATCGACCATGTCAAGAAAACCAAAATTTAAATGTCTGAATTTGAATTCCTGTAATCTAACCCTGAGTAGTTGGATAAGTTGGTTCATTCTGTAAAGAATAAAATCATCCCTGCAAGACCAGCTATTCTAAAGCTGACTCCCACATTAACCTGAAATAACTTTGTCATTACTTCTCCTGCTGCTTCCGAGAAGACAGAACCATTTTATGTCTCCTTGTTGATAAACGGTCACCAACTGAACAATCACATCATAGACTTAGGTGCATCTGACAACGTCATGCCTGCCAAAGTGACATAATATCTTGGTCTCACACTAACTAAGACATTTGGGAGATGTTTCTCCATGAAAAACAAATAAGTGCCACTTATGGGACAAATCAAAGATGCCCAGTTTGCATTTGCAGCCTTTCCAGAAAAAAGAATTAAGATGACAGTCTTGGTAGCTGACGTCTCAGACTCCTACGACATTCTTTTTGGGTGAAATCTCTGTAAGGACGTTGGTGGAGAATTGAGCATGGACTTGTCTGAGGTGAGGATCCCTGTCAAAGGCATCATGCAGAGGCTGCTTCCTGAGAAGGAGACATAATATAATGTCACCCAAACATCAGCCCCTGAAGCTCAAATTTTGTTTGAGTCTTCAGAAACATGTAACTTTTTCTTGACCACAGAGGATGTTCATGTTTCAATAGATGAAATTCCTGTAGGTGGCGATCCAAGAATTGATTTAGATGAGACAACAAAAGAATTAATAAAACACAATGCAGGTGCAGAAGGACCTTCCCCTCCAAATGAAGGAAAATCTAAGAAAGGAGCAATTTATGATGATGTTTAGATCCTAGAATTTGATAGCATTAATTCTTCTACCAATGCTAGAGCTAAGATTATGTTGATATCTCCTCAAGGAGATATTTTTCCTTCTTCATACAAGTTGCAGTTCAACAACACCAACAACACTACCGAGTTCAAATCTCTATTACTTGGGTTGAAGGCTGCTCAAGACAAAGGTGTCAAGCTCTTTCAAGCCAAAGGAAATGCTGAGTTGATGGTTTTTTAGGTGAGGAACCTATGTCAAACCAAGAACAAAAGATTGTGCCATTACCGCAATCTGGTATGGGACTCTATTAAAAGTTTTGATTTTTTCAATGTATCTGCAATACCCAAAGAGCTGCATAATCATGCAAATTCATTGGCTGTCTCTGCAACCTTCATGGTTCCTCACCCTAATTTCAAAGATAATAAGTGCACTATCAAACTGGTATTTCGACCAAGTGTGCCTGATAAAGCTAACCATTGGCAGGTGTTTGATGCTGACAATCAAATCATGTGCTTCATTAGATCAGAAGAGCAACAAGCTATGGTAGTGGACCATACTGCTGCACGCCAAAGTTATGAAAAGAAACTCTTTGCCAAGAGAGCAAGGATTTATGGTTTTCAGATTGGAGACCACATCTTGCCATGGGGAAAGAAGAGAGAACCAAAAAGAGTGCATAGAAAATGTGACTCCTGGTGGAAACTTCCATTCGTCCATCACCAATTCTGGGAAGAAAATGGTTTCTTGCTGGTTTATCAGGATAGAATTCCATTTTCATTGCCTCACAGTGGGCAGCATCTAAATCACTTCAATTATTGAAGTATCAGATAAGTCCAGTTGTACATTTTTATATTTGTATAGTCTTTATTTCTATTTTGTGTTGTTCATTTTCGTTTCTTTTTGGCACCTTTCTTTTTGGGTAGCATGAATCCATATCCCAATGGCATACATGAAGGCACTAGAGATTATGGATTCTACTCCCTTTGATTGTTTTTACAATCAATGGAAGTTCCTCAACTGGAGCCAGCTATTGTTCCCAAAATTTGTCACTTGTTTTTGGGACAACATATCAACTATTTTGGTCCTGTAGGCCAAAATTCTTTCTTCCCTTCTCAAAAAAATGTTCTGAGCACTCAAGTTCTTCAATTATTCAAGCATTTTTAGTCAAGAGACTCACAGGTTCAACGGGTTCAACAACTCCAACAGGCGAGCTCTCATAAAGGAACAACTTCCAAACACTTACGCATTTTCAAGGCCAAAAGGTCCATCGCCAGGCTTCAAACAAATGGAATGAACCATTGAACCCCGCTTCAGCAAGGTTCAAAGGTTCAAAAAGAGTTAAGCGCTTCAACGAGTTCGTGTCAGGATATGAAATACCGGAAGCACACGATTGATTACCAAACCAAGCAACTTAATATGCGGAATTAACCAGAATCAACAAGTAACTAGAATTCAGAATAACACAGAATATGAGAGACAATACACAACTTGTATTAATAACTCTTACAGAAAAGAATACAATAAAGAAGATACCACTTCTTCTCCAGCATCTCTTCAGAGGTTTCCCACACCTCAAGTGAACAGTAATTCTCTCCTCAAAGCTCTCTCTACTAGGTCCCAACACACAACTCAAACACAGAGTTGGTGTTCACCTTCAGTGCTCCACGCACACCACAAGTGCTCCACGCACTCCACAAGTACTCAATGTACATCAAGTAGATCTCCCATGAACCTGCAACAACCTGCAATTCAACAGACCATACTTATGGAAGGAACTGCCTTGCCTTCCTCTTAGCTCTCCATGTACTCCACGTACATACCAATGAGTACACACCGTACTCCAAGTAGATCCTGCCTGATCCTGCTCCCTGTTGTGTTGCTGTCCTATCTGATCTCCAACCTACAGATCAATACTGGTTCTGCACACTTGTGAACCTTGACCTTGCACACACACACACACACACCTGCAGATCAACGATCTTACTTACCATGTAGATCTCCTATAAGGGCCATGCTCACCTGATGACCAAGATCATACATACCTGAAGAATCCAGCTAACTCTCCAATCCAGCACCCACACACTTGGTACTGTGGCACTAGGAGGAACGCACCATTGCTCTACCTCTCTCTGAAGGAGCTGTTTGCTCTCTTACTCTCTAGCACTACTTTATAATACAACCATGAGTCTAATATATAGAACTCATCCAAACAATAATTAGACACCCAATTACAATAATTAGATCCACAGCTATGAGTCTAAAATTAGCTCTCATCATGCAAACACTTGGTTCGTTAGCTAACTGCCCGTAACATCCGCAGTCCGAACCACATAGGCGACCGACGTTGGTCCCTGTCTGCCTGGAGGTGACCGACGTCGGCCGATTGACCGACGTCAGTTGCTTCTCTTCACAATCCTGTATCGACGTCGGCTGATCAGACTGACACCGGTTGCTCTGCAACTCAACAACCCTCATCAACCTCCTCTCCTGTTTGCATCAGTGAAGCTTTTAGCTCCAGAACTTAACAGTTCGAAGACTTTGGAAAGTTCAAAGTTCAACTACTTTGAAAAGTTCAAACGGCTTAAAGGACTTAAACGAAAGAAGACTTCAAACAAGAAAGATTGAACCATTGAACTTTGAACCAAAAGAGTTCAAAGTTCAAAGCTTCAATGAGTTCAATAAAGTTTGAGAGACTTAGAAGAATAAATGATTCGAAGAGCAAAGAATGAACCATTGAACTATTGAACCTTGAACCACAAGGTTCAAAGTGGTTCAAGTGACCAATGACGTCCCCATGGACGTCAAATTTAGGGTAATAAAATATCTGTTGTTTTTCAAATATGGCACAGACCTAAAAACAAACTCAGTGACCAGCCAAAGAAGAAGCCGAAGGAGCCATCAAAAAGCGAGAAGATAGCTCGAGAGCTCAGATCACCAAGGAAGGACAAGAAGTGGTGAGGAAAGAGGGAATGATGAAGAAAGACCAAAAATATATGTGTAGGAGTTATTTATAGTAGATGAAATAGTCTACTAGGTGGACATCAGAGAGCGCGAGCACTCAATAGTGCGGCCTATTTTTCTAGATCGAGTACAGGCAAAGTAGACAGCTACACAAATATCAGGGAGAGGACCAAGTAGCCCATACTTTGGAGGGGACATTTGAGATGAATTGACATGCCACAGTTAAGGCTGATGCCCTATTCCAGCATGGCCCCTTGACAGAACTGAAAATGCATTCAAGGCATTGAATGCAGCATAGGCCATTCCATGAAACAAAGCGCCCAAGTCTTTTTGGGAGCGCTATATATTGTAATCTCTTATTTTATGCAAAGGATATCTTTTTGTTATCAGAAGTAAAAATCTGCCCAAATTGAAAGGCATTACTGAGACTTTGAGCTCAGATTGTTAATCATATTTTATTATCTGAATGAGAAAGCAAGTGACCTTTCAGACTTTGTGCTGGAATAGCTTGTGTTGTTGAGGAAATTATTCTTATGTCTATTTTCTAAATGCGCTCTTGTCCATTTTTTAAATAAGCAGAACTAGTGGAAGTAATCAGGAAGGTGTCCTGAAGCCGACTGTGGAGAGACTTTGTGCTGCCACAATTGTCTTTAGTTTGTCTATTTTCTGTTTTTGTGTAAAGGATCTTGGGATGACTTTGTGCCCTCATTGTCCTTCGTATTTCACTCTTTGGCAGTTGAGGTGGAGACTTTGTGCTACACCTCATTCTACTGGTTATTGCACCCTGTTACATTTACTTGTCAGTACTAGAAAGATTCCTGTTGTTTATTGAACAATACTTTTGAAAGAAGAGAAGTGCCTTCTGTCATTTTAGCAAGATTTATCCTTTGATTTGTGAACATCATCTCTAAAAAAAGAGAGATGGATGGTGTTATCCTACCCCTGAGTATTATTTTCAGCTTATATATATATATATATATATATATATATATATATACATATATATATATATATATATATATACATATATATATATATATATATATATATATATATATATAACACCTCATAGTTATAGGGAACCTCCCCTTGATGAGAGGAGAGATTTGTCCCCTTTTGATGTGGTTGACCTATACATTTGGCCGATAAATCTTCTTATGTTGTGGTTGAAACACCTATTTTGCCCATCAGTTAGCTGGTGACAAAATATTCACCCAACAGTGTCTACCTTCCATGCCATCCTTGGATGATTTTAGTGTTGACATAACTCAAGAGTAATACAATCTTATTGAAATGGGTACACTGAAGTCCTCCAAATCACATGACTTAATTATGAGTCATGAAAAATAGAAGGATTCCATTAACAAGGAGAAGAAACATAACAATAAGGACCCAAAGTAAAAAAAGGGTCAAAAATCTGATGCTAAATCCAAAACATCAAAATAATAATCTTTAGACGGGAAACCCAAGAAAGAGCGACTCATATGTGCCTACTATAAGAAAATTGGGCATGATGAAACCAAGCGCATGAAGAATTTTATTGACCAACTGATAAAGATGCTTGAGAAGAAAAATATTAGTATCACTGATTCAACCAATCAGATTTCATTGGCACATATGTTTTCTAAGGCCAAAGATAGTAGAAATGGAAAATATAAGGGAAAAACACTTGTTTCAGTTTCATTCTAGCCTTCCACATGGGTAATTGATTATGGTGCCTTACACCACATAGCTTCATCACATGATGTTTTTTCATCCTTGGAGCCTTGTTTTTTGCCTTCCATCTTGTAGGGTGATGACACTTATGTAAAAGTTAGTGGGAGAGGATATGTTGAAGTGAATGATGATAAATTTACAGACATTCTACGTGTTCCTTCGCTATCCACCAATCTCTTATCTATTTATCAGATCACTTACATCGGTTTTAGGCATGAGAGTTGAGTTCACACCTAATTTAAAGGTTATTAGAGAAGCAATTAGTGGCTTTATGGTTGCATTTGGGAAAGCAAAACACTATTCATGATTGTATACTTTTTCACATTTTACTCCTAATCAACCCTCTACTACTTTTCTCAATCATTCATATAGGGTGAGTAAATTATGGCATGAGAGATTCAATCATCTCAACTATCTCTACCTTAAGCAACTCAATTGTAATGATAGGGTTTCAAGGCTGCCACATCTTGTTTTTCTGATGACATTTACCAGGGTTGTATACTTGGCACGCATCCTAAAGATAAGTATTACAAATTCAAATCGTGGAGAGCTACACAAAAATTAGAGCTAGTTCATCGTGACATTATTGGACCATTTCTAGCTCTTTCATTCAACAAGACTAAATACATGCTTACTTTCATAGGCGACGTCTCGAGGTATACTTGGGTGTAATTTCTTAAGCATAAATATGAGGTCTTTGATCATTTTTAGGACTTAAAGGCATTTTTATAAAAATAGATAGGTAAAGTCGTTAAGATTTTGTGCACTAATAATGGTGGTGAGTATGCCAATAAGTATTTTAAGTAATTATGCTCTTTAGAGGGGATTGAACTATAATTTATATTTCCATATATTTCTAAAAAAAATGGTGTTGTAGAGCAAAAAAATAGGTCCTTAAAGGAAATGGTCAATTATATGCTACACTCCAAGTCTCTTGCACCTCAATATTGGGTCGAGTCCATAAATAGGGCTTGTTATATCCAGAACTGAGTTCCTCATAAAACATTGAAGGAAGTCACTCCTTTTGAAGCATGGAGCAATCATAAACCCATAGTAAATCACTTCCAAGTGTTTAGATCTCTTACTAAGACCCATATTTTAAAGAATAAATGTAAGGCAATAGAACCTTAGAGTCAGCCTTACATCTTTGTTGGATATCTTGCGGGTGTTAAGGGACACAAGATTATCTATCCCACCACTCATGATTTTTTTATTAAGAGGAGTGTTCATTTTCAAGAAGGTCCTACGGATTCCACACTTGACACTTCTCTGTCTTCCTTGGATGCACAATAATTTGATGACAATTTTGTTAATTCAGATCTACTTGCGCAACTTCTTGATGATATAGATTCTTATTCTAGTTCTAATGATGAGAGTATTGATGGGGACTCACCTCTTCCTTCTCCTAGAATATATTCAAAGTATGAGCAATGAGATTTGGCTTTACTACAAGCTAAGTTTGCCTATAATAGTTATAGGAATATACCAACAGGGAAATCACCATCTTATATTATTTATGGTAGAAATATGGGTATTTTATATTTGGTACAGTTACTAATTATAGAACGAGTTAGTGATGATGCATAAGAATTTGAAGAGCACATACATCGGTTGAAAGAATAAGTAACAAGAAAGTTACATGAAAGTAATCAAAATTATAAAGTAACAAACGATGTAATGATAAGGTCAAAGGTATTTGAAGAAGGAAATTTGGTGATGGTGTATTCGAGAAAATAAATATTTTCCAATGGAACATACAACAAGTTGAAGTACAAGAAAATTGGTACGTGTAAAACTATGAAAAAAATCAATGATAATGCTTATGAGATGAGTTTACCACAAAATGTTGACATCTCTCTAGTATTTAATGTTTCATATCTAAATGAATTTCATAGAGAATATGGTGAAGGGAAAAAATATGAAGAAGCGGATTGGAAGCAACATGTACCAAGGAAAGAAAATATAGTACATGCTTTAGATAAGAAGACAATGAGCATCAGATAAGGAAGCTATAACAAATATTTGGTATAGTAGGAAGGACTACAACAGGAAGATAAAACTTGAATTTTAGAATGGGAGTTGAAAATATTGACAAGAATTAACATTTTGGCAGGAATATAATCATGCCAACTTATATGAGCTAAGTTGTTTTCATCCAGAGGAGAATGATGCAGATGCCTATCTTCTGGATGTCATCACTTTTGACTTGTTAACCCAATTAAACTCTTATTCATGGAAAAATGAAGATAAAGCAAATAAGCATGCATCCATAACATGTTTCACTAGTTAGGGGTAATTCTAAGATGTTTTTAGATCCATACAAGATCATCTAAGGGTCTGAAATTGTATTCTAGTAGTTTTAGTCATGCTAAAAATAATGAAAAATTAGAGAACTTTGGAACCGCATGTGAACTTGGGTTGAACTTCGTCCAATATCATGAATTAATATTTAGAGGATATGTTTAAAATTCTAGGCCCATTCGAACTTGCATGCAAAAGATATTATGAAAAACAATTTGTTATTTATAATAGGGGCAATCAACTCTAGGTAGTTTTCTTTTTTTTTTTAAACATGTCAACTCTAACTTTGAGTTGAGGTTTATTTATAGACTTTTATGTAATGATTTTATCCATTCAAGTTGCATCAATAAATATTATGGTTTCATGATATTCTGGGTATTGTGTTTATTAATATATTTTTGCTTTCCTAGTCTTTGGTTTCATCACATGACCTAGAGGAGCTCACAAGCTAGCTCCTTCACCATGTTATCCCTAATGTTGGTGATATTTGTGATGTTGGTTTCTCACCACATGTTCTTCCAACCTTTGATTGGTTGCGGGAACAAAAAGTAGTTTCTTAATGTCATTGGTCCTCTTATTCTATTGATGAAATAAAGTTAATCAAAGAGAATACAAATGTCCATGTTAACCCCTTTCAAAAGTTGAGATTGATGAAAATTATCCTATTCATGCAAAATAATATCTTGAGATATATTGCGATTGGATATATACCTGATCTTTTTGTGGTAGATGATACAAGAGTGGGCTTAGCAATAGCTGAAGTTGGCATGCTATGGGTCCTAAATTGACACATAATTATCCAAATTATTCCAAGATAGATAATCACAATAATAGCTGAAGACAAGGCAACAAAGATACCTTTGAAGTGTTATGGCATGTAAAAGATGATGTTTGAATGCCATGAAAGACAAGTTCTCATCCATGGGCTCCACATCAATCCCAACATCAACATGTTCTCATACACATATCCTTCATATATGCCACACATACATGTGAATAAATAACAAGGACATTTTAATATTTGCTAAGCGCTGCACAATACAAACAGAGAAAACATTTTAGTATTTACACTTAAGAGTTTGAAAAAATGGTAACAAAATGATTTTTTTTTTTTTTTAAACAAATTAATTAGGACGTCTAAGATTCGAAGATGTTTGTAAGTAGGTAGAGATTGGAGGTATAAATTGAGAAAATTGAGCTAGTGAAATCGATAAGATTCTTGGGTTGTGCCATGCATCTGTGTAGAGTGATCCTGGAAATTAGCCTCTTAACTAACTAAAGTTGGGCCGTCCACTTTTCAATAAATAGTCACTGCTAAAAATAAATCAATGTTTTTTTTTTAATAATATTCATATAAATATATTTTCAACAATATACAAAAATTAATATTTTTAAAGTTTTAAATATTAAATTTTCCTAAAAAATTTGTCAAATTATTTAAATCCAACCAAATAAAAAATAAAAAATTAATTTATTTTTTATAACAAATATATTATAAAATTAATATCAAAACGTAAAAATATTAAAAAACATTGAGTAATTTCCATACATAAGATACAATGATTACAATACTACCTGGGTACTAAAAATTCTAATTAATGTGCATTTACCATTAATGCTATATGGTAAACTCCCAATGACACCACCTCAATAAAAAAGACACTAAAATCAAGCCTTAATACTATATAGTATACTGCCAGTCATACCTCCGGAGTGTATGGAGAAAACCTTATCTTTTCATTGATGTTTGCAAAATCTTTTTTCAATGTTTCTCCACCAAATTTGGAATCTTTGGATATTAAGATATGAAAGCGATGGAAAATTTTATAAAATATAATGAAAATTGTCCCCACCGGCAGCCGGAGCCTCCCGCCGGCTGCCGTCCATTGCGTCTGACCTCTGTATAAATTTACACAATGGCAGCCGCCCGGGCATCGACCAGTTGAGGCAAAGCGGTGTGATGGGCGGCGACCGGCGGGTAGATGACGCAATGGGTACAACCCTAATTTTATTCACGCCTTGTGAATGTATTTTAAAGCTTTTATAATTATTGATTAACAACTTCTTTCGTTGATATTTTTAGAATGACAAAGATGCAAAGAACGTGTGACGAGGATAGTGCCTTTGATAAGGAGGGTCGCAAGTACCACCCTCAAATTCGCTTTATATTTTTGTTGCGTTGGTTGAAAACTTTATTATATATATATGTTTTTTATTATTTAAAATTATTATGCCACTTATGTTGATATGTTTAAGGTACATATGGATGAAATTTGAGTTAGTGTAATAAAATGAGATGGTTAAAATTTTTAAGTTAATATTTATTAATTGATCGTTATATGAAGAGTTTGGAGTTTCTTTTTTGTTTTGAAAAGATTTTGTTAAGTTCGATATAATTGTGCATTTAGATTGAGGCTATTTATGACTAATTATTAAAAAATTCGTAGAAAAATTGATGGAATCATTAATCCTTGACATGTAATTAATTTAAGATATGCACCTCAAAATTGATATATATCAGTGTTTATAAATATATTTAACATATTTGTACTAATTAATTTTTATTTTTATATATTTCTGTTTGGGTCCTCTAAGTTATATAAATATCGACATCTATGCCTTTAAGTAGTTGATTACAATAATCAGAGAAAGCATGGGTCCCTAAATTAGGATCTCTTTTAGTCAAGTTACGATGACTACAAACTTCATCCATCAAAATCTCTATATTAAATGTCTCTGAAGATTTGTACTTTGGTAGATGGTACTGCATGTCATCATCCTCACTAATTGAACTACAACTATTTCGATTATATTTATAATTTTCAATAAAACTTAAAGAACAAACTCTTCATTGATATTATCATCCTCACCAATTAAACTACAACCCTTTTGAGTGTACATATAACTTTCAAAAAAAATTATTAAACAAATTATTTGTTGAAATATTATAGTTAATATGAAAAGCATTTACATGCACCTAAACCATTTAATCAACTAAACAAATTATTTTCACTATTGAATGTACATTGGCTTGTAAAAATTTGTTGCTTTAAATGAAATTTGTTTCCCTTTCTTTGGACTAGAGCTAAGGTGGACATCAACTGAACTAAGGTTGCCCAAGACCATCTTGGGGTTTACACCTTAATTATTCCCTTATTTCATTTCATACAAAGAATCAAACATTTGTCACTATCTCACTAATTGAGCTTCATCTTCTTTCGTTAAAAAATTAAATATCAAATTGTGATTTGCATGAGTGCAAGAAATTGGGGGACAAAAAAAGTGTTCACGATTTGAAAATGACAAGTGCCCTTTCCAAAAGGATGCATACCCTTTGAAGAATTTTCTCCAAACCTATTGAATTAATTTGGCTTAAAAAGCATAAGAGTGTGTGTCCTATATAATGCAAAGGGTGCACATCCTTTTAATATCTATTTTGAGTGGAAAAAAACAAAATTTTAAAAAAATAAAATCAAAAGGTACATACCCTTTACAAAGAGTGTGTGTCATATGAAATACAAAGGGTGTACACCTTATTTATTTCATACAAAGTGCACCCTATACAATATAAAGAGATCAGACCCTTTATATTGCATTTGAAAATAAATATTTTATGTTTACATATGCTTTATGTTTAGTAAATTAACATTTCAAGTATAAATTGACATTTTATTTATATTACATTTCATATTTATATATTTTAAATGTATTTTACTACCTATAAAAAATTAGAACCATTTTGGGTCTTTTCAAATCAAGTCCAGAGTTTTAAAGTCTTAATATTAATTAACATACTTTAATATGACATTTTAAAGACTCCAATCTTAAATGATATGATTTTCAAAATTATTTATCGTTTATAGATAAATAGTGTAATTGAATTGTGAATATATAATTAGAAAAAGCATATAATTTTATACAATTTTTCATAAAAACCAAACTCTTAAATCCTTAAACAATGTGTTAATTCATTTTTGTAAAATAATCTAATTTAATTTATACCACTAAAAATAAAATATCTAATGTCATTTTTATTATAAAATATGATGTTATATAATTTTAATAAGATTATTAAAAACATCGTTAAAAATATATTTATGGTGGATGAAATCATATATCTATTTCTCTATTTACAATTATCAATTTATAAATGAAATTATATACCTTTTTCCCTATTCACAAGAGTGAATTATAGATGAGATAATATGCTTTATTAATCACTTGCAATCATCAATTAAATATGAGATTACATACTTATTCTCCACATATAATCATCAAATAATAAAGAGCACATAGATTTTCTTACTAAAATTGAGTTTCTTTTAAATGAGTCTTTTTATGTCATGTTAAAGACTAAAAATAAAAATGTTTTCCAATCTAATTGGTCATTTTAAGATTGCTTGTAATGCAAAAAATGATGTAAGCACATCAATTTTTACATCTTTAATTAAGTGATTATTGCATGTTAGATTCAAATTCAAATTTTTATGTGTTTGAAATAAAATGACATTACTATATACATGAGGAAAAAATATGTCAAATTATGAAAGATTTTATTTTTATTTTTTTTAAATCTCTTAATTAAATGGTGCACTATGCATTATCTTCAACACTTTTCTATACTAATTTAAAATTAGACAATTTTTTTCTTTTGAATAATTAATTTCACTTTTATGAAGTATATGAACCTATTTCTCAGCAAACACATCAACTTGTTGTTCACATCAATGTGAAACAATAATATTGTACTTTCATTTATAACTAATCTTATCATATTAATATAGATGAGATTATTGAGTTAGTCTCAATTAATTTTTAGCACACGATAAGTTATTATCCTTAGACCTATAAGTTATGAGTCTTCAAGAGAAAAGTCCTTTTAATCCATTCAAAAACTAAAATAACTCATATTGATTGAGATAACAAAAATTTAATTGCTATTCTCTAATACGCTCACACTCACTCCCCAAGTTGCCTACATGTCAATGCATGCCTACTACACATGTAAAATCAAGGCTATTATAATTCTTTGAAAACCCCAAAATTTGATATCGAATATAAATTCTCTATAAACTTGAAGCCACTGATTAAATCAACATATAATAATAATTAATTTTCCTTAAAAATTAATTATCATCCTTAATTTAAATATACATAAACTATATTCATAAAACTTCATTAAAAATCCACTGCAATTCATTAGAGTCTTGGACCAACGGATCATACATAAAAAGTGGCTATAATCATATTATAGATTAAAATGACCCTAATACATATATGTGGCTATCACCACCAATTCCTTCATAAATGCAACCCAATTTAAATTACGTTCCATAATATCATGCATCCACAGAGTTCCAAAATTTACAAGATTTAACAATAAAATAAGTATCAAATTCAAAACCAAAATAAAAGAATCCATTAATTACGCAACCACCAACTATCACTGACAAAATATTGACACAATATCCCCATTTAATACTTATTGCATATCCATGTGACCACAATCAATAGTTCACCATGAATCTCAAATTTAATAGGACACATTTTATATTTCAACGGTTCCATGCTATGGAGCACATAAAACTTATGTAACTTTTAACACATGAATGTGAAGCTTTAAGATCAAGACATGTGCCATGATCACAAAGGGTATCGATTTCAACCAATCAATAAAACAATTTTCCCTTACACTAAAGACCTTTGGCATCGTGTTGGAGATGAAACGACAACAATCATGCCTTTCCACATGGCTGCCAAGTTGACAATGGTGTAAACCACATATTATGTGGCCTATGACATGACAAAAGATCTAAACCATCCAAGCATCCTTTGTATTTTTGGTGGTTATCATGTTTACGTGGAAAAACTATAATTAAAACATCAACATAACCTTTAAAACTTTTATTATGGGCGTGATCCAACTCTGAGATGGATTCCATACAATCACGCATCCACAAACTTACAAAATTTAGTTCTCGAATAAACACAACATCACTTAGATGCAATACACGTGGCCCCCAAATAATCAATATCATACACTCAACAAATGATACCACAAACTTCCCTATCTATTTTAATAGAGCCACCATATATCCACGCAACCCAAGTTTTTCAAGTGACTAACATATACAAGTGGTTACATTGTATAACAAGGGCACGCTGTGCCATGTCCCTAGAGAAGGGAGTTGCTCATGTCAAAGGTTGACAGTATAAATTTTACATTTGGTAATTATGTGTTAGAAAGTCAAGTTGAATTGGAGTTTAATTTCTCCACTCTTCATGCATGCAAGCATTTAGCTGCAGTTGAGCAATCAGTTAGTTAACAAACAGTTAGTTAAACTGTTAGAGAATTTGTTAGAGAGTTAGTTTGCATGGAAAGACTAAAATTAGTCTTGAGTTTGTTTTTCTAATTATTGTTTGGATTCAAATCTATTTAAAGACGCTTGGGCACATCATTGTATGCAAGGAAAATTGAAGATCAATAAAATCTTTTTCTTTCAAGAGATTGATGTAGCAATTGCGTTCAGTTCTTGTTTATTTATTTTTAGTTCTTATTTTTGTATGCTCTCTTGATTCTAACATTATGGATGGTTTAATGTAAGAGATATTTCAGAGTGAAGCTTGTTGTTCAATGGAAGAATACAAATCTGAGATTGGGAGCATACACGTTTATATGAATATAAAGAAAGAAAAGAAACAAAGCAACTATAATCCACAATCACATTTCGAATTAATGTGGTTGTCATGTGCAGACTATGAGCGTATAGTTGTTGACATTGAAATTGAACTTGTCAATTAAATCACTCAATGCAGATTAACCAAGTTAACATATTAATAATTAACCACAAACCTCTACTGTTGGTTTCCAACTTTATCCAAGTTGACATATTACCTATAAACGCATGGTGCAAACATCTAGCACTTTATCCAACTTTTCTGCACTATGGGCCAATTTGTAGAGTACTTTGTTTATTTTATGTGTTATAGTTATACTGGCTCTGTTTCAGTACCCTCCAAAGACACTTGTGAGAAGGGCAAATCTGTTGCTCCCAGTTTCATGAGTACTTTGTCCAAGAGAGGCTTTGCCAATCATTGTTGTTGCAGATGCAAAACAATTTTACTATTTGTTACTGGAGAGTAAACTCTAAAGTGTCATTGCATTTCCTTTGGTTTTGTACCTGAGTGTCAATCTCCTTTTTTTGAGACAATTGTGGTAGTCCGTTTGTTAGGTCGACAAGCATTGCAGGCCAACACATGTAAGAAGACTCCAACAAGTTTTGGAATACGTCGGCCCGTCCAAAGTGAAGCATCTGGTTTTGATCAAATTATAGGCACATAAATGAATTTGTCTAACTATTATAAACTTGGCATTCAACAAAATCAATGGCCATAATGCAATTTGTGTATGTGTTTAGATAGAGCTACCTATGCCATTAGCGCCAAGAGCCATGCTGCTACATGATTCATTTTCCTTAACAATTATTATAGATTTATTTATAACCATGGATCATCTGCAATGCAAATTAACTAACATTGTAAAGTTGAGTGTAAAAAGTTAAAAACCGTTTCAAAATAATTTTTTCATGTTCTCGAGAACGAACAAGAAAAGTTTTATGATCCAGTAATGTCAGTTAGCATTTAGACAGTTTAATGCTTATAAATTATCTTTGCCATAAATAAAGAACTGACATAAGTTATTTGGCTTGAAAATCAGGGTAAATTTAGTTTTAGACTTCCAATTTCTTAACAGATTTTGGCCTTTGGTAACATGAATATCATTAACTTACCTTATCCTATGATTATATTATAGATGTTTAAACATGGCTGTTATTTCTGAAAAGCAGTGCATAATCTGTGAGGGGACATTCCACTCATCTGAAGCTCATTTGGTGCTTCTCTTAGATCTTGTGCCTATACAAAGTTTGCTAGATGAATAAAGCATATATGTTCATGTCGAACTTTAACAGAAAATAAATGACAAACAATCCATAATATAGTTCTGCAAATATGTATCTTTCAGTACAAAGCTACACTTACCAAAATGTATAGCAAAAGTAAAAGGTATTGTCACTCTCCCATGTTTGGAAGTGATGATTTTCATCTTGTTCCCGCATTGATGAGTTGAAGCTGCCACTGCAGAAGAGACCAAAATTGTAACAATTCTTTTTTATGTTGTTTCCAATTTATTGGTCGAGTTGTATATAGTAAGACAAACTAGCAATACTTCAAAGAAAAGCAGTAGAATAGAATAAAAACATAAATTACATGTCTGAAATTAGCAAAGGATCAGTGAAATATAATTCAACCAATTAGTTTGGACAAATTAAGGACATCCTAATATTGAGATATCTCACAGATTCTATTGTTTTTAGACATGGTGGATTGACCTTCGTCAAGACCTAGAGCATTGAATTGGTTTGCGTTATTGGAGCAAGGCCTATCGGGCTAATAGCTACAATAGCGCTGAAGGGAAAAAGAAACACACCAAAGTATTCGATTACATATCTTGAAGAAGGCTTGCAATCATTGGAAGGATTAAAAACACGGATTTACCTTATACATTTCTTGAGGAAAGCCATAGAAATCATAAATTGTGTTGTTTTTGCTGACTTTGTTGACAGAGGGTACAAAAATATCCCAACGACCAGAAATGACCAATATGGCCTTAGGCTTCTGTGGTAGGACTCTCTCCCAATTCAATAGAAAATGCCTCGCAGGAAGGTCCTCTATGACTAAAGTGGGCGATTCATGGGAAATGAAGTATGTATTCATCCTGCACATTTGCATATGTTATTGTAAAACATAAGTGTAGTACTACACCACAATATCCATAAGCCATTGATTAAATATGCTCTTGATTACAACACTCTTGCTTAAGTCATAGAGCTCAATATATAGAAGAAATATGATAGTTTCTTGATGCCCCTATAGCTTTATGAGTTGCATACTTAGTTTCCAGATTGTTGAAGATATTTATTTATTAGGACATAAAGTATTTACTTAAATCTCTGATGCAAGTTTGCAATGTGCACTCCCCATAGGTTGAGTAGTGATTGAGGTTCGTCTACACTAAAACCTATGAAGGGCCAGTGGCTTAGTGTTAGGATGAGGTCCCATGGAGGGTTCTACCCCTCCGACTTTTTTTGCAGTAGGGCTCCCATAAAAAGTTTAACACGGGGAACAGGGATAAAATGAATCTCCACCTCAAAATATGGAATGCTTATTTTCTTGGCCATGTGCCATTAATGTCACTGGAACAAGGAGGCTGTAAAATTGGCCACAAACCTTGGAAAGAGGGAGCTGGAAACTTTCAGCACCTGCTCATATTTTTTAGGCACATTCATAGAGAACTAGGAGGTGAACTTGACAGGGCCTAGGATTGAATCAGTTAGTGGTCCATGTTTTCCTAGAATATATACAAGGACATGGATTTGAAAAATTGCCTCATCTCCCTTGGAGCAAGATTTGAAGGTGTTCACAGCCGAAAAAGAAGACAAGGAAAGCTAACATATTTCTAATTGTCTTATCGCAAATAATGCTCCAAAGTACAAGCATAATGTGAATTGTTCAAAATGTTTTCTACACAAAAAGAGATGAACAAAATTCCAACAAAATTGGATTTGGAGAAGCTGTGATTAATTTTTTCTCAAAACCCTCGCAAAACAAAAAGAAATAAGCAAAACAATAGAATATCGCTGACCTGTTAGTAACGCAAATGTCCAAAATAGACAGGGACTGAAGCAATAGGGATTTGCACAAAAAGCAAATTACAGAGATAAAAAATGCAGATCTGTCACGCAAAGAAGAATGCGTTCTTGCAGATCTGGGATTCAAAAATGAATAACGCCAGTTGCCTATAGGGACCGCCTAACTCTGCAATGAGAAACCACCCCTAATAGCAGGTGCATCGCCCACCTCATCCAAAGAAAAAAGATGACCATTATCACAATTATCACCAAATTATCATGGTTGCCTCAATTTCAAAAATGGGGTTTTGATAGCAGATTAAATGCCTTAAGCTACGAGAATCCATTCATAACATCCAATTTCCTGAACACATGAAAAAATGATAGATAATATTATTTGTTAAGCATTTTGCAAGTTACCTTGGCCAAAGACTTAACATAGTGTAAGCACACAAATTAAAAATATCTGATTGACTGAAACATCGAATAATAATCACCGATTGAATAAAGTTGAAAACAATAATCCCCCTTCGAGACTGATAAACAAGCATCCAAGTGCCTCCAAAATAATAAAATTATATTCAGAGCTTACTTTATTCATTTTGAAAGGGTTTCCATTTCCACGTGGCCTCACAACATTAAGTGTTTATTGCTTATACATTTGGCCAAGTTTGAGAGTCATGCAGACCTAAAAATAAATAGGCCATGGTCTAAAAAGCATCAGATCCGATTTATAAAACAATTTACGGGTCTGTGGGTCAAATTCATTGCTACATTTGAGGCGAAGGGAATGGGCCCGCATATATTCTATTGCCAACAACATTAAATCTTTTTCTTCTCATATTCGAATTAAATGAGTATACACATATAATTAATACCCTATATTATTTTCTCTCTTTATTAGCTACAAAGGAAGAAAGGAGAGTATAATATTATTCGTTTCAAATTTCCCATTCCTGCAAATGTTATTTACTATAAAAGGGATGCATTTATAGTTTTTCAAACATACATTTATCTTACCATTAATTTAATTTGATTTTTATAATCAAGAATTTCTCATTTTATATTATAATTCTATTCTTTTTTTCCTTTCTATTTATTTATAATAAAAAATTAAGAATTATATAGACCTTCAACATTATAATGACTAACAAATAAATGAATTTATTTTTAAGAATTTTAGATCATCCAAGAAATCCAAATAGAACTCTCACTATTTAATAATTTTAGTTACCATTTTAACTGCATCAAGTATCATATTAGTTGAAATTATTTCTTAAGTGAAGAAGGTAAAGGTGAAAGTTGGAATGCATACATCATATATTCAAATACTTGTTTGTTTATTTTGCATATTTGGTTAGCTTGAACATGATTATAGTGTGATACAAGATGAAGATATGATTTAATGTCATGTTCCACCTATCACCTTCATTGCATTTGCATGGAGCCCGTAACATAATATTAAGGAATGCATCTCACTGATCTATCCATCATAATACATATACATTCTATTGAAATGAACTTAATCTTGTCAAAAAATAACATAACGTGATATTACATACCACTTTGAATTTTATAATAAAGTCTTAATTCCCTTTTGATCCATCTACTCAACTTACTAACACTAAACAACCATTATGAAAAAATCCCATTTAAGAGGGCAATGGCTCCCTATGAAAGTTACACCCTCTTCTAGAATTTAAAATAGAGATGAATCACCGTCTCCTTTTCTCCCTCTTGATGGATCCCTATTTCATTATCCTCGTTCCTTAATCAATTCTTTTCTCAAGAGAGTCTTGATGATCATTATTTAATGGAACTACATTATGGTATCTTTTGTGCATTTCTAACTTGTAGTTCCTTGCAATCACTATTTTTCTCATTATATATTTAATTTCTTATAGGCTTCATGGTCAACTACCATTTCTTTTTGTCGTTTCATTCTTTTCTTACAAGCTGTTTGTAATGTAATCTCCTTATGGCTACTTTCAATTTTATTTGTATTTACTATCTTGTTTTTGGGGCAATAATGTTTTCTTGCCACAATCAACATTCATTTTAATTCCTCACCCGCCACTTACCTGGTGGCAATCACTATTTATATTAAGATATCTTGATGTAAGGTGTATCTCCAGTATAACTACATTTTGACATATTATTTTATCTTTGGTGATCTTTATGTCAATTTATAACCATGGTGTTTATTCACCATTTTTTTCATTTTTGTAATTCTCCATTATGGGTTATGGTTTACTTGATGATAATTTGAGTTTATCATTAAATGGGAATATTTCAATTTGTTTTTACTATATTTTTTTCCATTAAATATGTGGCTTTTTATCATAATTCATGTGATTCTATTTTCATATTTATAATTTGGCGATCTTAAAGTTTTTATACCCCCTCACCCTATATAAACAATAGATGGAGTAGTGAATAATATATCTATCGAGAAAAGGGGAGGGTGAGATAGAATATTTATTGAGTTGGGTGTATATAGTTTTTTTTGGCAACCTCAACTAGATAGGATGGCCTATCTATCTATAGTAGCTCCAAACCTTTATATAGAGTGATGGCATGGCCCCATCTATATACCCATCTATATAAATTATAGATGCAGGCTAGCATGGAGGAGGCCCGACTATATCTACACACCTAACTATATCTAGGTCAAGCACCATAGATAAATAGATGGGCCATCACCAATCTATATCTCTGCCCTACTATATATCTCCCTAGCCTAGATATAGCCTATAAAGAGATAAGGCCCCTATCCCCTAGACAATGGTGTTTATTAATTTTATTTTCCATCAACTGTAATGTTCATTCAATTTTTTTTTTCCATTTTTATAAGTGTCCAACATGGCTTATGGTTTATTTGATGATAATTTATGTTTATTATTAAATGGGAATACTTCAATTTTTTTTATCACATTTCCTTTAAATAAACATGTGGCCTCATTTTCACTTTTCCATATTTTTAATTTGGTGATCATAAAGCCTTCAACTTTATTAAATTTATTTTCCATATATATTATCTCATGGATTATTTACACATTTATTATTATTATTATTATTATTATTATTATTATTATTATTATTATTATTATTATTATTATAATTATTATTATTTTCTTGTTATTTGGCCACCCAATTATAAGATGCTAGGCCTCTATGTGGCCTAAGTTGCACACAAACCAAACGTATGTAGAGTGATTACCATAATTAATATTGCTATCGGGATCCATGCTCTCTTATGGATGTCTTTTATTGGAGGTCTCGCTTTCACCACATTGAATCAGAGAACCACCTAATGGTCACAGTGTAAATCTTTACCAATTTAGCTTACAATCAATAATTAAATAAGATTAGAATCCGTTTATGAACCCTTTTTCCCTACATGAAAACTAAACTCATGACAATACTTTTATAGATATGAATAAAAATAAATGAAAACATAATAATCAAGTGCTTGTTATTACAACCGTGAGCAAATATCTCCTTTCTCCATGATCCAATATGAAATAATTAGAGGATATATGAAACAAGGCATGCTACCAATCTGTAAAGCATCTAAATCATCGGGTCTAACCTCAATTAATATTTAAACATGACCCTAAAATAAGGTGAGGTTAGGTGAACCATTTGCTAGGATTGAATAATATTTACATGGACAAATCATCATAATAATTAGTAATTTACTATTTACTTTTGGTGATTATATTATTATAATAATATTATTTTTTATTATTAAGAATTACATATTCCCATCTATTGATTTTTACCCCTGACTATCTTGGATTATTTGATCCTACTAATTTGATCCTTTTCATAAGAGATTGTTTTGCTACCTTCATAACTATATAATAACTAATGTGTTGTTCATATAATATGTTAAATATATGTTGGTTCTTATTATTTTATGTGTGTTCATCTCTGTCACTAACATAAAGCTCCTCCAATTTATATTAGTGGTATTAGAGTAAGGATATCTCTGAGAATTTGGAGTAGTTAGTAACATAGTTATTTAGTGAGCGCTATAAAATTATTAATAAGTTTTGTGTTAGGTAGGCGATGTCATAGAAGATAGATAGTGTTGTCCCCAAAAATAGACTTGTCATTTTTGGGACAACATGTGAACTGTTTTGGTTCAACAGACCAAAATAATCTCTTCCCTTCTCTAAATTTGTTCTGAGCATTCAAATTCCTCATTTTTCAAGCTTCTCAAAAATCTACGGACTTTGCAGGCTTGAATCTATGGATTCTGCAGGCTTGAATCTAAAGACTCTACAAGCTTGAATCTACGGACTCTGTAGGAAGAGAATCTATAGACTCTGTAGGCCAAGTTCTACGAGCTTCACAGGTTGATTTCTATGGACTCTGTAGGAAAGAAGCAAGCTCTCAACACTTAGGCAATTTCAAAGTTGGTTCAACGACAAGGTTCAACCAAAAGAATTCATCGGCAAGCTTCTAAGCAATGATTGAACCATTGAATCGTTGAACCTTGAACCATTTTGGTTCAATGGGTTCAAAGGCTCAACAATAGTAGCAAGAGTTAAGTGCATTTGTTAAGGTTCAAAGTTTAACCATTTCAAGGTTCAACGGCTTTAAAACACTTATCAAAGAGAAGAAGGCTTGAATCATTGAATCGTTGAACCATTAAACCACTTTGGTTCAAAGGTTCAACTGGTTCAATGGTTCAACAGGAAGTGACAGACTAATGGTTCAATAGGTTCAAAGGCTTCTACAAGCAGGTTTAATCAAAAGAATAAGTTTTTGATGCTTGAATCATTGAACCGTTGAACAATTAAACAACTTTGGTTCAACAGGTTCAATGGGTTCAAGGTTCAATGGGTTCAATGAGGCTTATTTCAAAGAATCTTGGTTCAAGAGGTCAATAGAAACAACGGAATGAACCATTGAACCGTTGAACCAAAGTTGGTTCAATCGATCGGTTCAAGTGATAAGTTCAAAGGAGTGCCCCAAGCGTCAAAGACACAAGTGCCCTTGCAGAGGGAATTTCCATGGCAAAAGTGACTAAGGAAGGAAACAAAAACTTGACAAAACTCAGCGAATGCTGCCAAGTGTCGTCTTTCGAGCCTCATTTCACTTTGTTTCTAAGAGCAGCGGATGCTGCCATGTGTCACAATTTGAGATTCACATAAAATATACTAAGGTAAATTTCCAAGGGACAAACAACCCTTTTGGAGGACACTTAGAAGCCGAAGTGAACCATTGCAAAAACTTGAAAGGCTAATTTGGAGCTCAAACAGCCCTTGCAGAGGGCAAGAAGGGGGAAAATGGACCAATTCAAAGGCCAAAAGAGCAAAGGGATTTCCTTTGAAAAAGTTCTCCTGGCAAAAGTGACAAAGAGACAATTCCTTCAAACAAATTATCTGAAAGAATTCCTTCAGACTTTTTCCTCTAAAAGAAAATTTTGAAGAAATAGAAAACCCGCTATGCTGCCGCATGTCATCTTCAAAGTCACAGCGGAAGCCACCACATGTCATCTATTGAGACACAGTATCAAATGCAATGGAAGCTGCCAAGTGTCATCTTTCCTAAGGTTCTCAAAAGATCAGTAGGAAGTGACTAAGGAACAGAGCATCAAACTAAATCGAGGACCTTATTCAAATAATCAAAAAAGAAGGAACGAGGAGGAACAACCAAAAAAATTTGCGCATCAGATATGTTTCTAGAATTAGACCACCAGGTGGATATTGAAAGATGCAAACTTTCAATAGCGTGACCCGTTTCTCTGCATTGAGAAAAGCAAATGGGTAAATGCCCCTAAATTCTAGCATGTCTTCTTAACAAAATTCAATGCAACATGATGTGTTACTATTCCCAAGTCCTTCTTGAAGAGGATACATAAGGGACTCTCTTTTATTGTTTTAAGGATTTATCTCTCTGATTATCAAAAACAAAACTCTACCCAAATTGAAAGGCATTATTGAGACTTTGAGCTCAGATTGTTGATCATATTTTGTTATTGGAATAAGAAAGCAAGTGACTTTTCAGACTTTGTGTTGTGATATCTTTGTTGTTGGGGAAACTGTTCTTATGTCTTTTTCCTTCATATATTTTTTGTTCCTCTAATTCAATAAGCATAATTAGTGAAAGTAGTCAAGAAGGTGTCCTGAAGCCAACTGTGGAGAGACTTTGTGCCCCCACAATTGCCTTTAGTGTGTTTTCTTTTTGTTTCTATGTAAAGGACCTTGGGACGACTTTGTTCCCTCATTATCCTTTGTATCTCACTCTTGCACAATTGAGGTGGGGACTTTGTGCTACATCTCAATCTACTGGTTACTACGTCTTTGGTTACATTTTGTAATTACTACCAGAAGTATTCTTGTGGTTTGTTGAATAGTACTTATGAAAGAAGAGGAGTGCTTTCTGTCATTTCCATTGAGATTTTTCCTTTGATTTGCACGCATCATCTCTAAAAAAAGAGAGATGGATGGTTTATCCTTCGCTTGAGTATTATTTTATATTTATATATATATATATCATTTCTATAGGGAACCTCCCCTTGATGAGAGGAGAGATTAGTCCCCTTTTGATGTGGTAAACCTACACATTTGGATGACCAATCTTCCTACTTTAGATGATCAGACCTATTTTTTTTATCATTATGCTGATCGACAAAATATTCAACCAACAGTTTTTGGCGACTCCGCTGGGGATATAGTTATGTGCATTCTAAAACCTCAAGTTTCAAATGGAATCAGTCTCTACCATTATCCATTATAGACTCCATTTCAGTTTTGTGTTTTACCCATTATTATTATAACCTTACCATTCACCTCCACACTAATTGGGAAAGAACACACAGTTTAAAGCCTCAAGCTTCAAACTAAAGCAAGGTCAATTCTTTTCAATTTTTGTTTCACAATCTGGCAGATTCAAGGTATGCACAAAGACAAAGGGCTAAAGGTATTGTTGACCCTATATTTGAGTTGGTACAACAAAGTAATTTTGACCTATTTCCTTCACCATCTCGCTTCCAACGAACCAAGAGCTTTCCTCTTACTAAAGTCATATCTCCATTGCCAAACGAAGTATCCACTTCTACTATTGATAAAGCTTTGGCAATAATTACCCCTTTGAGATTTGTTATTCCTCCTTTTCATAGTCATATAATGGTAGTTCAAGGCCCTTGGGGTAATTCTTTTGGTCCTCTCAATCTTACTCCACCTCTACATGAGCTTCTACGCAGTTCAAGGAAAATTTTTCCCAAATTCTATGGCGATGGGAAAGTTCATCCTAATGAACACATTACAACCTTCAACATAGCCTGTGCCATAATTGGACTAGAATTTGAAGATGTAGCAGTCAGGCTATTTGTAGAAACATTACAAGGTGCTATTGCAGATTGGTTTTATCATCTACAGGCTAAGTCAATAACTGATTGGAATACCTTCAAAGCTAAGTTTGAAGCCAGATTCAAACCTGTAGAAGATGCACATGCACTTTTGACTCAACTTACACAGATGAAGAAAGAGCCTCATGAACCAATGAGGGACTTCATAGCCAAGTTTGACAAACTAAGGAATAAAATTCTTGTAATTGCTTGACCTACCACTGAGAATCTCAAATTCTTCTTCATTAATTCTCAGTTACCTGAAGTAAGTTTTCTTTGAGATGTGCTGGTCAAATAGACCTTGCTGCAGCTCAAGATTTGGCCACTAAGGTAGAAGATGATCTCATCTCAGTAGGGAAGGTAAGAAGAGATCCAAATAGAAATAGACCCTCATCATCTTATAAATATTCATCTATAGGCACCACTGATCCAATGGTGCAAAAGCTGGAAAATGAACTACTAGCGTTGAAAAGACAAGTGGCACAAGGTATGTCTTCTACTCCTTCATACAGAGATATACCAAGAAGGACATTTCCAAATTAGTCATATTAGGGCAATACTGACAGGAATCAAGGACAGCTAAATCATCTTCCTCCCCCACAGAGAAACCTTGCCCTTGAAGCTCCTCCAACCAACTCAGCAGTTGGATATCTGGAAATAGAACATAATTTCTATTTTCAAACCGAGTGTAATCAAGAAAATGACGTTCATCTCCTTATAGAAAAATCAAGAAGAATCAACTGGCGACTCCCACAATGGTTTCCAGAACTACCAGGATGAACCCAGAAGCAAAGGAGAAGCTTTTGATGGATCATATGTAGTGTTTACCAGGTCCAAGAACCAATCAGTCCAGCAAGATAATAAAGGGAAGATAGAGGAGCAACCTCAACCAAAAATTATAATTGCTAAGCGTGGAACCACTCTGCCTTTTTAGTCAAAGGATCCGGTGATCACCCAAAAGGTAAGTACATCAATTCCACCTTCACCTTCTACTTCAATTTTGCAAACCAACACTCCTCCTATCCCTCCTAAAACCCAAAAGGTTGAAATACCTTCCTCTGTTCCTAATCCAATTCAGTGATTTGACATAATTGATTATGTCAAAAAGACCAAAATACAAATGTCTGAATTTGAATATTTGCAGTCCAATCTTGATCAATTGGATATGTTGGTCCAATGTGTCAAGAACCAAACCATTCCTGTAGGACAAGAAGCTAAAAAGGTAACTCCTGATTCTCCAAAGATCATGCCCATTTTGAATAATCTTGTCATTACTCCTCCAGCTGCCCTTGGGAAAATAGATTCTTTTTATGTTTCCTTGTTAATAAATGGTCACAAGCTAAGTAATTGTATTATAGACTCAGGTGCATCTGACAATGTCATGCCTGCTAAAGTAGCTGAATCTCTTGGCCTCACACTAACCAAGACATTTGGGAGATGTTTCTCCATGGAGAACAAGAAAGTACCACTATTGGGGCAAATCAAAGATGCCCAATTTGCATTTTCAGCCTTTCCAGACAAGAGAATCAAGATGATTGTCTTGGTGGCTGATGTTCCAGCATCCTATGGCATTTTGCTTGGATGAAATTTCTACAAGGATGTGGGAGGAGAATTAAGCATGGCCCTGTCTGAGGCAAGGATCCCTGTCAAAGGTGTAATGAAGAGATTGCTCCCTGGAAAGGAGGCAAAATACATGGTCACCCAAACTTTGACCCCTGCAGCACAAATTCTATTTGAGTCTTCAGGCAGGGGTAATTATTTCTGGACCACAGAGGATGTTCATGTTTCTACAGATGAAATTTATATAGCTGACAATCCATGAATTGATCTAAACAAGACTTTAGGAAAATTGGTAGGGTGCAGTAAAAATAAGGAAGGACCTTCCATCTCTAATGAAGAGAAATTTGATAGGAGATCACCTTCAAATGATGCTTGGATCCTAGAATTCGATGGCAACAATCCTTCTACCAATGATGGAGTCGG
Organism: Torreya grandis; assembly: GCA_037957365.1. Classification (NCBI taxonomy): domain Eukaryota; kingdom Viridiplantae; phylum Streptophyta; class Pinopsida; order Cupressales; family Taxaceae; genus Torreya; species Torreya grandis. Next base: position 1,115,868 of record JARHVA010001045.1, on the reverse strand, counting down.
GACTATGTTGATATCTCGTCAAGGAGATATTTTCCCCTCGTGCAAGTTGTAGTTCAGCAATGCCAACAACACAATTGAATCTGAATCTCTATTGCTCGGATTAAAGACTACTCAGAATGAAGAAATCAAACTCCTTCACACCAAAGGAGATGCTGAGCTGATAGTTTGTCAAGAGTTTGATGTTGACAATATAATCATGTGCTAGACTGAACCAGAAGAGCAACCAATTATGGTAATGGATCACACTACTACAGATCAAAATCAAGAAGAGGAACCCTTCGCCAAGAGAGCAAGGAGTTATGGTTTTCAAATTGAAGACCACATCTTGCCATGGGGAAAAAAGAAGAAAGAGCCAAGAGGAAGACACAAAAAATTGGTTTCCTGGTGGAGAGTTCCATTCGCCCGTCACCATTTCTGGAGACGAAATGCCTTCTTGATGGTTTATCAGGATAGAGTGCTATTTTCACTACATCTTAAGAAGTAGCATCTGAAATACTTCAATTCTTGAAGTATTAGATCATTTCATCTATATATATGTATATTTGTATAGTTTTTAATTCTGTTTTGTTTTGTTTGTTTCCATTTTTGGGTAACATGACTCCGCAGCCTAATGGTCTACATGAAGACACTGGAGATTCTAGATTCTACTCCCTTCAATCCTTTTTTACAATTGATAGAAGTTCCCCAATTGGAGCCAGCTGTTGTCCCCAAAAATAGACTTCTCATTTTTGGGACAACATGTGAACTATTTTGGTTCAACAGACCAAAATAATCTCTTCCCTTCTCTAAATTTGTTTTGAGCATTCAAATTCCTCATTTTTAAAGCTTCTAAAAAATCTAAGGACTCTGTAGGCTTGAATCTACGGATTCTACAGGCTTGAATCTACAGACTCTATAGGCTTGAATCTACAGACTCTACAGGAAGAAAATCTACGGACTCTGTAGGCCAAGTTCTACGGGCTTCACAGGTTGATTTCTATGGACTCTGCAGGAAAGAAGCAAGCTCTCAACACTTAGGTGATTTCAAAGTTGGTTCAACGACAAGGTTCAACCAAAAGAGTTCATCAGCAAACTTCTAAGCAAGGATTGAACCATTGAACCATTGAACCTTAAACCATTTTGGTTCAACAGGTTCAATGGGTTCAAAGATTCAACATCAACAGCTTGAGTTAAGCGCATTTGTCAAGGTTCAAAGTTCAACCGCTTCAAGGTTCAACGGCTTCAAAACACTTATCAAAGAGAAGAAGGCTTGAATCATTGAACCATTGAAACATTGAACCACTTTGGTTCAAGGTTCAACTGGTTCAATAGTTCAACAAGAAGTGACAGACTAATGGTTCAACAGGTTCAAAGGCTTCTACAGGCAGGTTCAATCAAAAGAACAAGTTTTCGATGCTTGAATCATTGAACCATTGAACAATTAAACCACTTTGAATGCATTTGATATATACTAGTTATAGCATTTGAATGCATGGCTATAATGTTATAGTTGTTTTAGCCTTGAATGCATTGTTAAACTATTCTAGTAGTTGAAGCATTGATTATTAAATATGCGAACTATAGGTGAAATATTTCTAATTGTTGTCATATTTGAATATTTTAATTGTAGTAGTAGAAAACATAGCCTATTGTAGAGTAAATATTCTATGAAATTATATTGTTCTAATAGTTTTACTATTGAATGCATCGTTAGTGTTATATTGTTCTAGTAGTTGTAGATTTGAATTTATTGTTAAATTGTTCTAGTATTACTATAGTTGTAGTGTGGAATGCATTGATTGATTGATTGTTAAATATGCGAACTATAGGTAAAATATTTTTAGTAGTTGTAGTTTTTGAATATTATAATTGTAGTAGTTGTAGAAAACATAGCCTATTGTAGAGTAAATATTTTATGGAATTATATTATTATAGTAGTTATGTTATTGAATGCATCGTTAGTGTTATATTATTCTAGTAGTTGTAGATTTGAATGCATTGTTACACTGTTAGTGTTCTAGTAGTTGTAGCATTGAATTGATTGATTGTATCTATATATTTGTGTAATGGTACTAATGTAAACATGCAATAGAATAATGGCACACCATGCATGTCTAGACAGAAAACTCTTATGCTTCAATGAATACTATAAGGAAAATTTAAATGCTATGTATGATGTTAATGAGAATTATGACTGCTACTCGATGAATGAGATGAATTTTAAAGATAAAGTACTATTTGAAATACACAAAATTTTAATAGGACAAAAAATATTAGATCTAATGTATTGAATAAGATTCATGATTGTAACATCCAAGTAATAGATTACAAAATTTAATGTATTTGAATAAAATTGAATAAAAAATATTTTAGAAAATAGTAATTGCTATACTTATCAAACTACAAGCCAGGTAGTAGGAACAATCCTTGAGAAATCGTAAGATTGATTTGCATCTACCATGATAGTGCCGTATTCAATCTCGGTATTGTCATGCTCTGTAGAATGTTAATGAAAATTATGATTGTTAATAAATGACATGCATTGCAAAGATAAAGTACTATTTGAAAATACATAATTTTAATAGGGTAAAAAATATTAATTCGAATGTATTAAATAAGATTCATGACTGTAACATCTAGGTAATAGATTATAGAATTTAAAGTATTTGAAGATGAAAGAATAAGAAATATTTTAGAAAACAATAATTGCCATACTTATCAAACTAAAATTTGGGTAGCTGAAACAATCCTCGAGAAACTTGCTCATCGTAAGTGTGATTCGCATTTACCATGCCAATGTCGTATTCAGTCTCGACATTCTCTTCCTTTGTATTGGTAGTTGTATTAGTGATGCCTCTTCTTTCCACTAGAGAACTCTATGTTGCTACTACTCTGTCATATGGAAACTTGTCTACAGAATAACATGAAACATATAGTCTCAAGCAAGTCTCTATATTTTTATCCAATCTATTTCTAAGTTTTGACTTCACGAAGGATAATACACTAAACACTCGCTCATCTTCCACAGAACCCAAAATCATTGTTTGAGCAAGTTCATATAATCTGAAATATTCACTAATACTTTCTTTTAAAATGCTAATTGGATAAAGTTTTTCGCATAGACGAGTAACGAGACACCATTTTCTATTGGGTCACTTAAACACTAAAATTGATCCATCATTGTAATCCCAAACTGCGTTGACTGAGATATAAATAATTGTTAATTTAAAATACAATTAATCTAAACTTCATTCACATCTAAAGATTTATAGAAATGCATAACAATTATACCCATGTATTTATGAAATAATGTGAAGATCTGTTCTTGACTGTTAACACTATTCTAAAAAATGGGATTCACAAGTCCCATGCCTTCCAACAACTCATATTTTTGAAAACATTTTTTGATCTCAACGGCTAAATTTTGTGAGATATTGCTCAATTTAATTCATGTTTTAGACAAAATAGTATCATATAGCAAACATGTCATAGGTACATCTTCAAGCTCAGCTCCCACAACTTCAAGTCTTCTAAAGCATGTGTGCATTGGGATCTCAATGCCATTTACCATGACACAAAGATGATCATGTATATTAAATTTCAAATAATTGTATGAATTTTAAAAATCTATCAAATTTTGCTAGGTTCTAAAAATAGGTCCATGAAAGCTTTCATTCAATGTGTATAATATATCTAAACATTGATGTACATATTTTCTCAAATGTATGAAGGCAACAATATAGATAGATCTCTCTTGGGCATGTTTCATTAAAAATTTGATTTCCTTCAACACTGACAAAATACTATATAATATGAGTAAAGTTTCTAAACCTGTTAAATGACACAACAAATCTTTTGCTTTATCAATTTTCCTACGATATTTATACGTAAACCCTGTCAAAGATGGATATTTCTCAAAAATTCTGCAGACAAGTTCATACATGGAAATCCATCTGGTTTCCACATCTTTCAGTAGTTTTTTACCATCTGTCACCCCAATTGCAAATTTCTAAAACTCTATGAGTCTTTTTGGGTTGCTTGACATGTACGCATGCAACTCATAAATAAGCTCTTCCACTTTTGTGGCATTAATGAATGTGCTAACAATTTTGTAAGCAAGATTCATCTTATGTGCTATACAATGGATTGGAATCATAAATAGAGAAACTATTATTTGTAGGTGAACACAAAGACCATTTCTATGCCCCTGCATCACTGATGCACCATCAGTGCCAACACACACTAGCTTCATAGCTATGGCATATTCATCCAGCCCAACTCTCTCTCTTTAATTGGATACAATTAGTTTATGGAGGTTTTCTACATTGTAATTTTCTACCATTTTATGGACAACTAAAATATGAGATTGCCTTGAATAATTTTCAAAGGTATATACATGCATGTAAACCCATGTTGTGTTGTCAACTGTAGTGACCTCATTGATGGACAGATGTTTTGCTAGATAGTGATCTCTTAACACATTCTTTCAAATCTTCCTTCTCAACAATGGCTAGACATTTTACCAGTTTTCAAGCATTGTTATATGACCAATGTGACTGTGGAATGTCCAAAAACCCATTATGTTGAAATAAAGTTTTGTAATCTATAAAATCAAAAATGGGTCTCACCTTTTTCAAAATGTGAAAAATAGTAGATAATTATACATATTTTTCCCTAAGATCAAACTGCATAACTTTTCCAAATTTTGATTTTATGGTTCCTCTTTTCTCAACAAGATGTTTTTGTCATTTTTGATCATTTTCATATTCACGTGCATATTTAAAATGCATGCATTCTTCTCCATTTTTCCATCTCTGTGTTCTTATTATCTGTTCGTCTGGGTACTTCATTGATATATATATTTTCCCACAATGTTTCTCAATTGTGTCAAATTTAAGTTGCATTCTATGATCTTTTCCGAGTTTTCAATTGCAAATTGTACATCTGCATTCTATTGGAGGCTCATTACCATATTTTGGCTCTACAAGTTCTATAAATAGATATTTTTATCCCAGTAAACTTAAAAAGACCTTCCTATTGTCCAAGTACTTCTCTTCCTCTGTCAACTTTTTTGAATGAAATTTTTAATAAAATTTTGTGTCTAAAAAGAATTGCATTTCTATTATGAAGTGTCCAGAGGAGTATGTTCTAGTGAAGTGACCAAAGGTGTGTCTTTTAGGGGTGGCATTTCATCAATAAAATGTTTAGGTGGTGAGAAGTTATTGGGATTAATTCTTTATAATAAAATAGTGTCAATATCCGTGTCAATTTTTACATTGAAATGGTTTTGTTATTATTCTACAGTGAAAAAAATTAATTGATATTTTAAAAAAAGATTTAGAATTACCTGTATTTGAAGTGCCTACAATTTTCATAGTTCTTTTTCTTGGATTTCTCAAATAAGACATGATATTAGATTTTTTGGTAGTTATTATGAAGTTTTAGCCTTGCTAGTACCTCCTGATATTCAAGCTTTGTTTTCAGGTAGTTTATTGCTATCGACGTCCTATTCAATACCAAACAATAGGGTAAGATCATGTTACACAAATTGAATGCATGACACACCACTATCAAATGCCATATTACTATCACATGGGACATGGCAGATAGATGACCCATTTTTGTCACATGGCACATCACTACTAAGAGGTAGATTTCCATCATGTGGTGTATTGCTGTCACATCGCAGATTACCATCACGCAATAGGTTGTTTCATGATAGATTTTCATCGCATGATAGGTTATCATCACATGTTAAACTGACACCATGAAACACCATACCATCAAGCATCTAATTTACATCATGTGACATAATGCTAGCAGAGGTCATGTTGCTAAAAATAATCTAGCGATAGAGTGCGGCCTCAAGTCTCTACCTTTGTAATCTAGTAAAAAAAGATACTTCACTGGTAAGCTCATGACCTGAGACCTCTAGGAACATATGTACTATATATAGATGGGAAATTACATAGATAAATCCATAATTATTGTAAATCGTTGGTGATCTAATAACTTTTAAAAATGACATCCTAAAATTTTAGCTGAAAGGGTCATATGTTGCACCCTAAAAAATCACCAAATTCAAAATCCCTAAAATGAAATATTCATGAATTAACAAGTATTTACCACTAAAATTTACCCTGATGATAATGAGTAAGAACTGGTAGACCATAGACATGGATCCATCAACCAATCCCTAGGAATTCATAACCAAATCAATAAAAGTAGTAGGAAAGGTCTCTTTATAACTCTAATTAAGAACAAATTATACTATATTACATGAGGGATGGATTATTAGTGTAGTTTTTAATTCTATTTAGTGGTTTTTTCCTACACAAGTTTATTTAGCTTGCTTAGGTGTTAATTATACCATTGTTAGAGATAATCTTACATTCATGAGGATGTGTAATCATGTCTATCTTTCACTTATATATGTACCTTTCTTAGAGTTTTTATGGATAATTAAGAATAATGATGGTAATATTAATATTACAATCTTTTACTTTTTAATTAAAAGGCTTCTTCTTGCTCATGTTTGATTTCACTTCTACAATAATTAATTTCTTCATACATCCGATCCTATCCAGTCTCGATCCTCGATTGTGGCCCACTTTGACATGATATCAAAGTATTTATGAAAGTCAGATGCCATTGTTCTTATTGTGAAATCTTGAGTTTTATCTTGCATGTCATAGATCTATCATTTATTGACCTAACACATTGAAGATTCTCCCCTTCTTAAATTTTCTCTTCTTATGGGGTGCTTTATTGATCTAGATTCAAAAACAAGAACAATGGAAATGTGTCTCTTGTTGGTCATCTATCATTTGGTAGGTATTCATAAAAATGACTTGTGCCATTAGATTTATAAGGTGTCAAAATCTTAACATCAACTATAAACATGACCTAGTTTCATGACAGTCAATTTCAGGTATGTTTGGAAGGTTTGAAGTCATTTTCACTGAATTCATTCAAATTTGTACCATTTAGGTCTTTAAGGGGAAAAATATTTATATTTTTCTTGAGATCTTTATTGGGTCTTTAGTAGATTTTTCATAACTGTACTAGATCTGGATATTTTGGACTTGGTAAAAAATTTGTACTTACATGCATAAATCAGAGTTATAACCCCTACTTACATTATAAATTCAAACATATCTAACACCTATAAGTACTGATCCTATTTTTAATGACATAACTTGGTAAAAAATTTGTACTTACATGCATAAATCAGAGTTACATCCCCTACTTACATTATAAATTCAAACATATCTAACACCTATAGGTACTGATCCTATTTTTAATGACATAACTTTGAACTAAGTCATTAATCTTAAATCTTGACACTGGGAATTTTGATTGCTCCAAAAACTCACAACTCTGATGATGGAACTTCCAACTACTCCAATAGCCTCCAACTCTAACATTGAAACTATATATTGCTTCAATAACCCATAAATCTGATGTTGAGACTATCAAATGATTGGCAATCCACACTCATCATAAGCCTTATCCCCTAGTTATATGGGATGGGATTTTATCGCTTGGTCAAAATCAACCCAAGGGGGCCTAACTTTTCCATGAAAAATTGAGTCAAACTTTTTGTACACCTAAAATTTATGCAAAGTGGAGATTTATTTTGAGATCAAGACCATAAAACTTTAAAAACTTTCAATTGACATCTCTTTTTTAGGTGCCATTTTTTAAAGTGCGAGTTTTTTTAAGATCTTTGCATTGGTGTTATTCTCGTGTCTTATAAAATTGATTCTCTATAGTTTCAAGGGGTGTTGCACGTCCTTATGTTTCTAGCACATTCAATTCAACACATACCTACTTAATGCAATGGATATGAATCAAGTTTGTTTCTTACTCTGTTCAACTATCATGAGCATAAACTCAAAATACAGAGTAAAGGCTTAAATTAGATTACTAAGGGTATAAAAATAGAATAGACATCAGATTCAGAGAAGGTAAAGTGGTACAACAAAAATGACAAAGCTTACAATCTGTTATGCCTATCTATGTCTCCTGACTTGTTCTTTTATATTTAATTGTAACTAATCCTAATGGAGTGTGAATCAACTTGAAAATACTCTTTGGGAAGCAAGACATAATGATGGGTAATGAGTTGGAGAATGAGTTCATCAATTTGAGTCTAGGCCAACTTTGACACCATACAAGACTTCTTCACAAAATTCAAATCACTTAGGTTATAGTTTAAACTACGTGATATAGACAAAAAATATGATCAATTCATTCTTTCCATCCTTGACAAATTAGGTTCATATTATTCTATCTTTGTTTCTACCTTCCATGACATGCTTCGATGATTTTAGTCTTGAATTAACTCAAAATTAAGACAAGCTTATTGAAATGGGCACACTGAAGTCCTCCAAGTCACATGCCTTAATTGTGAGTCATGACAAATTGAAGGATTCTAGTAACAAAGAGAAGAAACATAACAAGGACCCATAACAAAGAAAGGTTAAAATTTTGATGCTAAATCCAAAACATCAAAAGAGTACTCTTTAGATGGGAAACCCAAGAAAGAATGACTCACATGTGACTACTATAATAAAATTGGGAATGATGAAACCAAGCGCATGAAGAATTTGATTGACCAACTGACAAAGATGCTCGAGAATCAAAATATTAGTATCATTAATTCAGCCAATCAGAGTTCATCAACACATGTGTCTTCTAAGGCCAAAGATAGTAGAAAAGGCAAATTTAAGGGCAAAACACTTGTTTCAATTACATTCTAGCCTTCTACATAGGTAATTGATTATGGTGCCTCACACGACACAACTTCATCACATAAAGTTTTCTCATCTATGGAGCATTTTTTTATACCATCCATCTTGTTAGGTGATGACAGTTTTGTAAAAGTTAGTGGGAGAGGATCTATTGAAGTGAAGGATGATAAATTTAAGGATATTCTATGTGTTCCTTCATTATCCATCAATCTCTTATTTTTTAATCATATCACTCACATGAATTTTAGGCAAGAGAGTTGAGCTCACACCTAATTCAATGGTTATTAAGAAATCAAATAGTGACTTTATAGTTATATTTTGGAAAGTAGATCACTAGTAATGATTGTATACTTTCTCACATTTTACTCCTAATCAACCCTCTACTACATTGCTCAATAATTCTGTATGCATCTAAATTTGCTCACCTACATTAGTATCACTAATATTTCTATTAGTCAATATTAGTTCGACTTATCTCATTTAATCCCATCCTAAGATCACCCCTTCTAGTTATTTGTCTAATATTCGCCTTCTATTATTCTTCATCTACTAACCTTATTCTATCCCACTTCTTTATTAATTCTTCTAATCATTTCTTTATCACATCATAATCCCCACTTATCTATTATTTGGTAATTTTAAATTCCCTATGGCCCATCTACTGGCCTATGCCTGGGCTATCCTACACCCCTAATCCCTAATCACCTACTTAATCCCTATCTAATCCATCCTTAAGCCTAATTAATCCCTAAGATGATTCTAGAATTGGAGGATTCTAGAATCCTCTCCATTCTTACCGCTCCTCTCTAGAAGCCTCCAAATCTAGAGGCTTTTAAGGAATTCTAATTTCCTATTAATTCTCCATCCTTGATATCCCTCATCCAAATTTGAATCTCATCCATTGATATTTCCCTCCTTCTATTTAAACAAGACTCTTCCTCCATGAATGCCAACTTTGAATTCTCATAGCAAATCCATGTCCAACCATTAAAGCAAATATCCACCATCCTTGATCAAGCAATCACCATATCAAAATCTAAGTCTACATGCAATTAACCATCCATTTGAACATCTTGGAAGGAGGCTACTTGAATCCAGGATTGGTAGGATTTATCCTATCATTCTGATTTGTTTCAATAATCATTCTTAATATGTAGTTTGATTTTTGGGTTTAAATTACATAGTTTAATTCATATTTGCTCAAAATTAATGCTACATTTTGGTGACCATGGTGAGACGATCTGGGTGTTCTCCTCTTAAACTAACCCTAGGTGTTTTTACGTGTGTTATGGGTGTTTTAAGTGTGTTTTGCCCAAGCTTGTAGGACTTAAAAAAATTAGCAACCAAAATGCTTTTATCAGATATATTAATTTATTTTTAAAATCAATAATCTTTAAGTTAAATGTGTAGATATTTATCAAATTTATAAGGTCTCTAAAACCCATTTTAATAGGTAATTGGTATGCTGGGTATCTTGATTGAACTAAAATGATGTTATTCTTTAGGTAGGATTGAACATCGAATCTAATGTAGCATCTCCTTTCTAGGCGATTGGGCTTATACTAATATCCTTCTACCTGCTTTCTCTCTTTGCCTTTCACCATGTTGCTAGGTCTTTGAATTCTTCCACTTTTGCTCACTCCAGTGATCTACCAATAGTTCCTAAGGTATTGATTCACTAGGCATTAGCTTCTGTGACCATTATATTATGTCTACTTGTATATTTCGATCCCCTTCTCGCTAAATATAAAGTAACATATATAATATCCCATTTTCAGTGTTGCTCCCTTCAAGTTGGCCATATTAGTAAGCACAACTTCAAACTAGGATTGGTCCTTAATAAGAAGCCAAAAATTGATCTACTGTTGGGTCCTCTAGTGTGGCTAACATTGAGCATAATCTTGCTTATTTTGTGGGCCTTTCAATCCATTAACACTTCACCGACCAACTCTTTCACTTGGCTCTACTCAACTCGAACTCAGCTCACTAAGTCTTCAACAACAAATGTCATCCTGGTAAGATTTGCAAAATAATCACTTCTCCCTTGATTATTCTTGTTTGTGTCTCCTTTTATCAATGATTGTCTTTGTCCATAAGCTTAGCAGTTGTTACTTCTTATCTTTTCATCTCTTGCTTTCAAGGGAGTGCTCAAATTATTCTTTGGTTGTAGCCACGTACCCTGTCAATGCCATTATGTCAAATGCCTTTGTTACACAAGTAAGGTTGTTAGATTATGTTTGACAAAACTTATATTCAGTTATCATAAATAAACTGATCAGTCACTCACCTGTTGAGTCGCTCCTACATCACGCACCCAAGTTCTTCATTGGGCTTTAATGTGTGCCCAAACTTTCTTCTGAAGCTCCCATTTTTTTACACATGCTGAAAGGATGTTGGTAATCATTATAGGTCCCTAAAATCATATTTCCTCCAAGACATTTTTGTCAAACTAGTCACATACATATTTTAAACTATGAATTCTATCAAAAATCTGCTTACACTCTAGCCACAACACGGAAATAAATTAATATGACCTATTTTATAGATTACCACCATTTTATGAGTTGGTTTTATCTATCTTTATATGGCTCAAATATTTTTGATAATGTTATTTACCATGACTCATTGTGGTAATATTGTAATCTGGGCATGTCTAATCATTTCTAAAAGATTTGAAAAATAATGATATTATAATTTCTTACAAATCAAGTACCACATGTTGTGGGGATGCTAATAAAGGTGGGATGATCAAAACATCGACACATCAGGTGACACAGTCCCATATACTCACCCTTAGAAAGTCTCGACTCCATGTTAAAAATGTTTCGATCAGCCCTTGGGTTAAGATGCCAGCTATCACATAATTTTCAATTGACCTAAAATGTATTAATATGTGTTAATATTACTAATATAATAATAATTGAACTTCCCTCCTTTCTAGCTCTATGTACTAGACATTAAATAGAAAATCCTAGAATGATACTACATTTAGGCAAGCCCAGACCAGTCGTTACCCTATTTGTGGGAAAGATTAAATGAAGATTTGATGGATCAAGGCATTCTAGTAAGTCCTAATCATTTAATATTTTCATTCTCTTTCCATAATATTTTTTCATTCTTTGACTCAAAACTAATTAAATACTAAGACAATCTTTTAATAAATATAGTCTTGGATAGGTAAAGAAAGCAAGTAAACAAACTTTATCAATAATAATTAGTCTTATATTAATTTTTAAAGTCTTTTATTAATCTCACCTTGTAGTCATAAATTTTAAATTAATATTTTAGTCTACAGTAATCATAGTATGTCATAAGTTTAGTAAATACGTCGATTAAATATTTATTTTGTCACATTAATAATAAAGACCATATCATAAAAGCATAAGGGATTTAATATCACTTTTAATTAACTTGTTTCTAACTTGCAGTTAAAATGATTGTCAAAGACAAAATTATCAAATTACTAATATTTGATATGCATTTTACCCCTCAGGGTTGTCAATCACAGCTATTAATCATTTATTTTACAGGTTTCCTATTTAAAAAGTGCCACTTGAAATTACTAATTGTGTGCTTGCAGGTCACCTGTCAAAGACTCCTTTTGGCACTTTGAAAATCATTTATGAATCATTTTGATCACTTTGTCATGTATATATCATTTTAATCATCTTGTCTTATATATATCATTTTTAAATCATCTTATTATGTGTATATCCATTCATCTTATAAATTCTCTTGCTTCTTGTACATACATCACACTTAAATATTAATTAGTTAATTAATCTCTTTTTTGTCTACTTGTTTGTATCTTGAGGGATATAGTGGTGTATGCTCTCCTCCTTGTGTCCTTGTAGTGATTCCTGGAGGATCAAAAGCCACCTATAACCCCCATTTTTATTTTTATTTTCTAGGGGTCAGTGATGTGGATTTCACTACCATGCACTAGATCAAACTCCGTGTTATAGTAGATTATAAAAATTAGGAGAGCTATCATTCAGTGCCTAAACATAATTCCCCATAAAGGGTTTTGTGGAGTGAGGGGAATTAAGCTCCAATATGCATGGTGGTTAGACAAAATCCTATATGGACTTGGGCCCTACTATACCTTCATGTATATAGGGGATGCATGTAGAAACCTTATGCAAACCTAACATAGGATCCCTTAGCCATAACAGGTGCCTCATTGTTAGATTCAATATCATCTCCTAAGTAGCCATCATGTGAAAATGGGGTTGAGAGAGTTTAGGAGATTCTGTAACAGGTCACCGACCTACAACCTCACCCATGAAACCATTTGATGGTGCAAGCATTAGGTTACACGCCCTTAAGTTTACTAATAATAGGTTTTGTGGATTTCTTGATTTGATGTGTGTTTTGATAGACCCATGTTGTTTGTGAGCCAAGTCAACGCCTCACCCAAACCTATATATGCCTATCTGGGTCTTTTTTGCATACCATCTTGTATATCCTTGCCTTATCATTATATTAGCTTATGCATCCTATCATCCCTTTATATATATCATCTTGTATATCCTAATCATCATCCCATTATACATTTTATCTTTCACTTATCTCATACTATTTACCATCACCACCTTGTCTTAATCTCCTCCTAGTCCAACCATATCCACCCCTATTAGTCATCACCCCATCACTCGTCTTTCCTAAAACATCATCTTTTATATCCTTGTCTTACCCACTTATACATATATTTATCCTTATAGTCATATCCTATCACTAAACCTACCCATCATTTGTATATCCTAAACATCATATTGTATATCCCTTCATCTTAAACATCCTTATCATCATCCCCTTGTACATAATTTGTTCTCTTGTACATATTTCTAGTCATATCCTATCTTGGTCTCACCAATCATTCATCATACCCCTTCACATATCATCATCTGCATCAAGTCCACTATATCTATAACTAATCCTTTTATTTTGACCTTGCCTTCATCACCCATATAGTCTAACCTCATCTTATCTCATCCTAGTTGGCCCTTTTAGGTCGCACTCCAGTCCAACACCAACCCCATCTCATCATCATTTATACTTGTCCTTGTCACATCTCCTATCATCTTCATAACATAGTCATACACCATCTTATCTTGAGAAAATTAGTCCAAGACTTTAGATAGTCTTCTTGTTATCCTTTTAAATCATTCTAATCCATTAATCATTCAACACTTGGTTCGATCTCATACCTAGTCAATATTTTGATAGCATCTTATCACTTTGATAATTTCAATATAGTAACCCATGAATCATCAATATAATCATCTCTAGTCTAACAATATTTCCTATTCATAACTAGAACCCATCATATTGTCCTCTTTCTAGTTAGAATCTAGGCACCCATTAGATCCCTAATCTTTTTTCTAGGTTGAGAATTAGGCATTGTTGATAGGTTGATAGCACCTATTGTACTATTAGTTTGAAATCTGATCATAAAATTTAATCCATTAGTCTATCTCATCCCCATCCTCATCCATCATACTAGCTCAATCCTTCATAACCACTTTGTTCAATATACCATCCTTAGCCTACCTCCATCATCTATCCTTTATCAATCACCACCATGAAGCTAGACCTCACTCTCATAGACCAATATATAGTTGCCAATTAGGATGAGATACTCTTGCAATTCCTCTTTGTTAGGAATACAAAAAATATAACAATATTAATAAAATAGATAAGATACAACATAAGATAGACACAGATTTAACATGGTTCACCCAATGTGGGCTATATCCACACAAAAATAGCTAGTTCTTCTCTTTATTTAGTCCAACAACATGAAGGGATAAAACCTGTAATACATCCATTGCAATTTCCTCTTCATTCATATATAGTATGCCACCATGACTATAATGCCATCATATCAAAAGAGAGTTACATATTAGGTGAAAAATGCATAAACATAATTTCTATCATTAGATTTGCAACCTAATAATGAACGGTCCAGATTTACTATGAAATTATAATATTTTAAAATGCATTTTTTTTAAAATTTGCTTTAGGGGGTTGTCCCCAAACCCCTACCAGGGGGGATTCCAAGTAGGTCACCTACCCCCTTGGACCCCCATGATGACCATAGTGGGGGGTGGGGGTGGGGGGGCGGAAAGGGGGGCACGGGGTACATTTCTCTCCCACACTCCCTACCAAAAATTGGGCATTATAATAAGATCAGGGTTCACCATCCAACTATCTCCCACTTGGAAACTGATTGTTGTAACTCCGCTGCTACAACTATTTCTTAGAATTTTCTTTGAACTTTGATGCTATCATATTTTTCATCTTCCTTGTTATCTTTAAAGACCTATTGAGGCTGAACGACTCTCTAGATTATCTTTACTGACTGCTTTTGTTAGCATATCTATAGGATTCTAAATCGTATGGATCTTTTCCAACTTCAGTTGACCATCGTCCAAAATTGAATGAATAAAGTGATACCTAAGTTGTATATGTTTGGTTCTTGAGTGGAATGTTGAGTTCTTTGATAAATGAGTCACACTCTAGTTATCATTCTACAACCTGAAATCTTCCTACTTCTACATTAACTCTTCCATGAACTGTTACATCTATATCATCTCCTTGCTTGCTTCTATAGCCACAACTTATTTTGCCTCTATAGTTGACACCAACTATCTTTACAATTTTGAAATCCAACTAATTGATGTGTCACTAACAGTGAATACATAGCTTATGGTGCTCCTCTTTTCATCTAAATCTCTAACCATGTTTGCATCATCATATCCTTGTAAGGTAACATCTAAAACTTCATAGCAAACTATCTATTAGTGGTCCCTCTCAAGTACCTGAGAATCCACTTGACTGCATCTCAGTGATTTTTTCTTGGATTATTCATAAACCTACTGACAATTCCCATTGCATGAACAATATTTTATCTCATTCACACCATAACATACATTAAACTTCCAACTACTTAAGCATATGAAAATTTTGACATGTAATTGATTTCTTCTTGAGTTTTAGGACATTGTTCCTTGCTTAATTTGAAGTGCCCTCCCAAAGGTGTACTTATAGGTTTTCCATCTTGTATATTGAACTTGACTACCAAATTCTTGATGTACTCTTCTTAATATAATGTCAATTTTCTATTTTTCCTATCTCTTGTTATTCTCATACTAAGGATTTGCTTTACAACACCCAAATCCTTCATTACAATTGAATTTGCTAATTTTATTTTGAGATCATTTGTATCCTGCATGTTAGACCCTGCAACAAGCATGTCGTCTGCATACATTAACAAGATAATATAGTTGTCATTATCTAATATCTTAAATTAAACACAATGGTCAGAGTGACATCTATGATAACCTTGTTCTATCATAAACATGTCAAATTTCAAATACCACTATCTTGGATCTTACTTTAGACCATACAAACTCTTATTCAACTTGCACACCATTTTATGCTTACCTTTTACTTGGTATCCTTGTGGCTACTCCATATATATTTCCTCCTCCAAATCAATATGAAATAAAGTAGTCTTCACATCTAACTATTCAAGGTGTAAATCTTCCACTGCTACCAAAATTAAAATAGTTCTTATGGAAGTCATTTTTACAACTAGAAAAAATATTTCATCAAAATCAATACTTTTTTTTTTACAAACCCCTTTACAAGTATGGACCTGTACCTCTTTTTTCTTCCATCTTCTTCCTTCAATCTATAAACCCATTTATTCTATAAACACATTTTTACCTTCAAGCAAAGGAACCAAATCCCAAGTTTGGTTATGTGCCAAGGAGTCCATCTCCTCTTTCATGTCTTGTTACCACTTCTTATTGGTTTCTACCTGCATTACTTCTTCATAGATTTTTGGCTCACCACCATTAGACAATAATAAATAATAAAGTAAAGGAGCGTATCATTCAGGAGTCTACTTACTCTGGTAGATCTTATAAGTACACTTCTAGGAGTTTGAGGTACTTGTTTTTGTTGTACTTATTGCACATTTTGATTTTTTGACACTTTTGGAATTTCCTTTCCAATGATTTCATCAAGTACTACATATTAAATAGTTGGTTTTTCTTGTTTCTTTCTCTATAACTGATCTCTATACATGACCTTCTCATTAAAGATCACATCTCTACTCCTAATGATTTTGAAATTTTAAAAATCTCATAAATGGTAACCAAAATCATTAACTCCATATCCAATAAAAGCACATTTCTTAGATTTTGCTTCAACCTTGGTTCTATTTTCTTTATCAATATGGACACATGATTCATAGCCAAAAGTCTTTAAAAATGAATAATCTACCTTTTTACCTATCCATTCTTCTTCTAGAATGCCACCATCTAATGGAATTGAATGCCCTTTGTTTATTAAGTAAACAACAATATCCACAACATCTACCCAAAATTGTAATGGTAACCCTACATGTAATCTCATGTTCCTTGCTTTCTCCATGATTATCATGTCCATCCTTCCTAAGATACCATTTTTTTGTGGTGTTCTTAGAACCATCTTCTCTTTATGAGTCCCATGGGATGAATAGTAATTATCAAATTCCTTATTGCAATAATCACCTCCATTTTCTGATTTGACACACTTCAACTTATTTCATGTCTCATTCTCAACCAAAGCTTTCCATTTCTTATAAGTATCAAAAATATCAGTTTTTTTTTGTATGCAATAAACCCAAGTTTTTCTAATTGCATCATCAATAAAAGTAACATAATAATAAGAGCCACCAAAGGATGATTCTTGAGCCAATCCTCATACATCTGTATGCATAAGCTCTAACTTTTCATCCTTCAATATCTTTCCAACTCTGATAAATTTGAATCTCTTTTGTTTTCCATACACACAGTGCTCACGAAAATCCAAATCCACCTTCTTCAAATCTGATAAAAAATTATTTGAGTGGAGAAATTACATCCCCTTCTCATTCATGTGTCCAAGTCTGTAGTGCCATAATTTTGTATCCAATTTTATAGAATCTAAACCAATAGAAGAGTCAACATTACCAAAGCATAGTCAAAGCATTACTTGATCTCTCACCTATGCTTTTTCATTAGATTTCCTCACTAAGAATAACACTAATAACATCATCAAACTTTAAAGTGTTTGAACCAGAGACAAAACTACTTACAACCATGACCAAGCCATTCCAACTTTCTATCAATGAGCACAGAATTAAAAGATCCCTAACCTCATTATCAATATTTACTCCTATAGAGTTTAACTAATTTATGACCATGTTAAATTCATTTAAATGATCAACAATAGACCCACCTTCTGACATTTCTAGATTGAATAAATGCTTCAGAAGAAATACCTTGTTAAAGGCTAAGGGTTTTCATACACTTTATCCAATACCTTGATCACATTTTCTATTGTCTTTTATTTTCAAATATTGAAGGCCATAGATGCTGCCAAACACAGTTGTATTATTCCTAGTGCCTTTTTGTTAAGAACATCCCGATCTCCATCCTTCATAATTATTGACTTCTTTACTATTCCACCCAATGGTAGGAAAAGATCCTTCTAATATAGATAATCCTCCATTTGCATCTTTCATAGTTGATAGTTTTGGCCATAGAAATTTTTGACCTTAAACTTGCCTTCTTCTTCCATTGCTCCCACTTAAACTAGGAACCCTCTTTTCTTATGAGTGTATCTGCTAAATAAACTTTTGAATCTAATACTAGTTGTTAGGAATATAGAAAAAAGAGAAATATTAAGGAAATAAAGATGGAATTAAAATGTAGAAAACACAATATAAGATAGACACAGACTTAACGTGGTTCACCCAATATGGGCTACGTCCACATAGAAACAACTAGTTCTTCTCTTTATTCAATCCAACAAAATGAAGGGATAAAACCTACAATACATGCACTACAATCTCCTCTTCACTCACATACAATATTCCACCATGATTATAATGCACTCATATCAAAGGAGGGTTACATATTAGAGGAAAAATGCACAAACATAATTTATACCGTTAGATTTGTAACCGAATAGTGAATGGTCTATATTTACTACAAAATTATAATATTTTACCATAGTGGGAGGGTGTTTCCCCCCACAACCCCCTATCAAAAATTAGACATTATAATAAGATAAGGCTCTACCATCCAACACTCTTGATGGGTGTTCTACTTCCTAAAGTTGTTGATCCCTTTCAACTTATTTCACCCCCCATCCAAGCCCTTTCCTATGAATCCCATATCAATCGTCCCTCCATTAGTTATAAACCATTGACTACCCATTCCCATACTAGTAAAGGGAATCCAATATTGGCCACCTCATCTGTGACCAGTCCATCCAACCAGTCACATCACCAACCATTTGATTGAAAGTCCAATGTTTCCACCTCTAAGTCACAAAGTGAAGTGGGTCCTTATACTCCCCTTCTTATGTCCTTGGAAGCCCTTTTTAAAAAACTAGTTGCTACTAACATGATGGTATATCCACCTATCTGACATCGTGATCGCACCAAGCCTAATCCCTCTTGGTATAAATCAAAACAATACTATTTGTATCACTAGACATGGAGGCATACTACTAATCGATGTCGACCTTTCCAAGATTATATCTAATGCCTCATCAACCATTATCACATAGTGATTGAGGATGAACTAGATGAGTCTAAATCCCTTGGTGAATAAGAAAAGTAATGCTCAGATTCCATTCATGATCATGATCAAGCCCTTCCCCTTCCAAGGCAAGGTCAAGACACCACACCTATCCTCCATGATCCCTCCATCCTCGATAAATCCTCCATCAAAGTTGAGTCTATTCCCCATAAATCTCTCCCTCATGAACACTTACATGACCCTTTTAAGTCCATCATTTCTTCACCATATCCTTCTCACCCATCATATCACATCCCCCATGAAGAGAGGCCAATTACAAACAAAAATCTTCTCCTAACTATATTACATCTTGTACACTAGAGCTAACGTCACAGTCAACACCAATGTTGTCTACATAATGATTATGTTTAGCACCAATATCCAAATTAAATTTCTCATCAGAAACATCATCCTTTATCAATATTACAACAGATGATAACTATGCATACCCTTCTAAAGATACCGCCAATTTGGATAATAATCAATCATCAGGCATATATTTTGATCCTAATCAAGATCATAAAGTCATAATAGAGTTATTAAAATATTTATTTGGTGAAGATTATTAGAGTGAATTTGATCCTATTTTGGATGTGTCCACTACAACTAGTACTCTTGATCCTTTTACTGATCTTGAAGAGATTTTCTCTAATGTTGAAATTGGGTCTTCTAAGAACCCCTATGAGTATCATGTTGCCCCATCACCACTCATTTACCTCATCATATACTCTCCCCCATCTTCATCCATCATAAACCCCTTTCTTCCTATTAACGATCATTTAATCACCTCCCTCCATAAAAATGAACATGAACATACATCATTGGACACTTCCTTGAGTAATATAATGTGTGCCACCAATACAAAGGTCCAAAACCATATTCCAAAAGTCAATCATAATAATCATCAGCCTAATCAACAAGCATCTTCCCCTAGTGAAGCCCAAAACTAGGCACTAGGGGAATATCAAAGTCAAAATAATCATCCTTTATCAAGTCAAAAATAAATCTCCCCAGGGGAAACCCAAACTCAAGCACCAAGGGGAAGTCAAATTCAAATCCAATTAGAAGATCAAAATATTATCAAAGGTTCTATTATCATAGTTGATAATCCATTAAATTATCAGATCAAAGATAAATCACAAAGTCCAATTGTCTTGGATCTCCTACAGTCCTTTGTCCATTAGCACCAATCAAATGAAGAATATCCAACATCTCTAATGATGTGTGTGTCTGCTAGCCCTAATCCTCTATCACTCCTCACACCATCCTCTCATCAACCCATAAAATAATCAATTCCTATCTCCCATTTAACTCCCATACATCCCCATCAAAATCAAATCACATCCATACCTCCTATCGCCTTCTTGGACAACATTGTCACTCTTAGGAGTAAGGACGATACCTAGTCTAGATATCTAGAGGGGTCACAATCAATAATATTGAAAGGTCATGTTGATGTTAATGCATCCACCAACAACAACATGATCCCAACATCACATATCTACAAAATGGGTGTTAGATAGAAAATTCATCCAGTGTTTGCATTCTTGTATCTCATACCCACATCCAATAAATCGAGATGCCATCCTATTGAAAAATTCCATTCATCCATTTGTGAAAACTAGTCTTTTGGCACCTTAAGAAAGTACCATGATGAAAATTGGTTTTTGATGTCATGGTAAAATAATCTATTGTTTGCATTATCTCTCCACACTTGGGGGCAAATCCATCTATTTCAAACCATCCATACTCATCAATACATCCCTTATGCATCCCCTTCATCCATTCTTCCTATCCATCATCTGCCATCATGTCCTCTAACCTATCTATCATTCCATTCTATCTCAACCTTTGTAAGGAAGTGGAAGGTGTCTTGAGATTTTTTTTGGAATCATCTTGGCATAGCCTCCAATAGACACTCAAGCAAGTAAACATCTGGTTCTTTCATGATGTGGTCATTGGCTATCCCTTGTCCATTCTTCCTTGGTTCTTATCCCCTTTTCCACATCACCCTCATCCTTTTGTTCCCCCAAAAAAAGTGCAAAAGAGACAAAAGTGAAACAGTTCCCCCAACAAAAGTGAAAAAGAGACAATTCCTTTGGATAAATTGTCTAAAAGAATTCCTTCAGACTTTTTCCTCCGAAAGAAAAATCTGAAGAAATAGAAAACCCACTATGCTGCCACATGTCATCTTCAAAGTCACAGTGGAAGCCACCACATGTCATCTATTGAGACACAATATCAAATGCAGCGAAAGCTACCAAGTGTCATCTTTCGCAGGGTTCTCAAAAGATCAACAGCAAGCGACTAAGGAACAGAGCATCGAATTGAATCGAGGACTTGATTCAAATAACCAAAAAAGGAGGAATGAGGAGGAACGACCAAAAACATTTGTGCATTAGATATATTTCTAGTAGTAGACTACCAGGTGGATATTGAAAGATGCAAACTTTCAATAGCATGACCCATTTCTTTGCATTGAGAAAAGCAAATGGGAAATGCCCCTAAATTCCAGCATGTCTTCTTAACAAAATTCAATGCAACATGATGTGTTACTATTCCAAAGTCCTTCTTGAAGAGGCTATATAAGGGACTCTCTTTTATTGTTTTAAGGATCTCTCTCTGATTATCATAAACAAAACTCTGCCCAAATTGAAAGGCATTACTGAGACTTTGAGCTCAGATTGTTGATCATATTTGTTATTGGAATAAAAAAGCAAGTGACTTTTAAGACTTTGTGTTGTGGTATCTTTGTTGTTGGGGAAACTGTTCTTATGTCTTTTTCCTTAATATATTTTTTGTTCTTTAATTCAATAAGCAGAATTAGTGAAAGTAGTCAAGAAGGTGTCCTTAAGCCAACTGTGGAGAGACTTTGTGCCCCCATAATTGCCTTTAGTGTGTTTTCTTTTTATTTCTGTGTAAAGGACCTTGGGATGACTTTGTGCCCTCATTGTACTTCATATCTCACTCTTGCACAATTGAGGTAGAGACTTTGTGCTACATCTCAATCTGCTGGTTACTACGTCCTTAGTTACATTTTGCAATTACTACCAGGAGTATTCGTGTGGTTTTCTGAATAGTACTTCTGAAAGAAGAGGAGTGCTTTCTGTCATTTCCCTTGAGATTTTTCCTTTGATTTGCATGCATCATCTCTAAAAAAAGAGAGATGGATGGTTTATCCTACCCTTGAGTATTATTATATATATAACATTTCTATAGGGAACCTCCCCTTGATGAGAGGAGAGATTAGTCCCTTTTTTGATTTGGTAAACCTACACATTTGGATGACCAATCTTCCTACCTTGGATGATCAAAGCTATTTTATTTATCAGTACGCTGATCGACAAAATATTCAACCAACATATAGTATTGTGATCTACGTCCTTTGATCTACTATGGCTTCAACTGACTCAAAAATTTTAGATGTGTCAGAACTAATGTCTATGGACCATTACAATCTTACTTTAACCATATTTTCTTCATACATCTGATTGGCGTCTAGTGTATGGGATGTTTTGAAAGAGCAAAAGCATAATGCCAATTTTTCATTCCATCTAGACTATTGTTTATGCTCATGACCTGTATTATTATAACATTGTCAGATCACATTATTATAACATTTTCAGATCGCAATACGTTCTTAGCTCCAATCTTCCATCTATAATTGTCTGAGTATATACAAATATGCTCAGTATCAAACTAGAATCAAACCAGATCAGACAATCCATAGAGTTCTTGGTATTCCAAAGTAGATGGGTTAGGTGAATATAATCTCTCATATAGATGATTAAGTCAACCACCATGGAGTGGTGTGTTCTAATCTCTTGCCAATCACCATGCAACTATGAGTGAGAGTTAATTTTGTAGTCGATCTTCTCTAGAAACATTAAGTTTGAGATTATTAGTATTATTAAAGTATATTGTTAAGGATTTTATTAGTTTATAATTTGTTTGTTTTATCATTGTTAAACATGTCATAAAATAAAATTTCAAATAGATTATGTGTCTTTTGTCATATTTGAAAATTTTAGTTGAGTCTTAGTCTTTAATTTAAAGTCTATTGTATTTTCGAAGTCAATATTAAAATATTCCTATCAAGAGTCGTTTTAAGTTGAGTAAGTTATAATTTTATAAAAAGGATGCATTCTCAGTTGAAACAGACATCTAGGTTGTTAGTTTTTAATAGTGAACATACCATTGGAAAAAAATAATGGTTTTAATTTTCACACTTGAAAAGTCAAGATATAGATGCAGTTAATGAACAAAAATTTATGGAGACTAGTAAATGGTAATGAACAAACACTAATAGAATCTAGGAAATTATTATAATGGCAAGGTAGAGATGACGAAGCCAAAGCCATAATTGGTATTACACTTTCAAATTCTGAATTACATTATATGGATTTGGATAAGACATCCACAAAAATCTAGGAGAGTTTGAATAAAACATTTGGTACTAAAGAACTTAATGCTAAATTTTCTTTGAAATTGTAACTATTCAAGTTCAAAATGAATGATAGCATCTCAATGTCAAGTCGTATCAATGAGTTGAGATATCTCATGAGATAACTAGAGAAGTCAAAGCTCTTGTTGATGATGAAGAGACACAAGCTATATTGTTGAATAGTTTGCCTTCCAAATATAATAATGTTGTTTTCACTTTTAAACATATGTCTTTCCAATCATTGGAAGATATGATTTCAACACTTCTAGCTGAAGAAAAAATAACTAAAGAAGAAGAAGAAGAAATTGCATTGTACTTGATAAAGAACTATAAGAAATTTCTAAAAAGAACAAATATGAAATTGAGTGTTTCTATTGCAAGAAATATGGGAATACATCCTTAAACTATAAAATTTGAGCTAATGATTTTCTCAAATCAAAGCTTTATGAAGCTAATTTAATCACCAAAGAAGAACCTGATGATGAGAACAAACCAATAAATGAGGATGGTAGGTATAATTTGAAAGATTTTTTGTACTAAACAACAACATGAAGGAGGTCGGAGGAAATGTAGGAAGGAAGTTTTCTACCCCTCTCATTAGTCACCAACGACAAGGCCACACATATGTATTAATAACATTTTATTTGATTTTCAATTTTTTATGTGGTGTGTTTTTAAATAGGAACGAAAGTACATTTATGTTCATATATATTTAATAAAGACAACAAAAATCCTATGTAATCTCCTAATGAGGAAATGTTGAAGAAAGCTAATAGTAATATTACAAAGTTTTGTTATCATAATAAGCATATTCTTAGCTACATTTGTCTGGAACCCAATATTAGTGGCATCCAAATATTGATAGCATCAATCTAACTTCTCATATATATATATATATATATATATATATATATATATATATAATTTTCATGTGGATTAAAATTTTCACATAATCATAGATTTTACACAAATCCAAAAAAGCTTCCACCAAACGAATACAAATCATAAGCAACCCATTACAACACATATTCAAGAGATAAGCCAAGAGATGAAAAAACATAATGTTAGCAATATCATCAACAAACCTAGATGGAAATATCAAATAAAATATGTAAGGCATCAATAAAGATAGATTAAAAATGGCATAAATCCATAATAAAACATTAAAATGATAAAATAATGTCACAATAAAATAAGGTCTGGAAACCTATAGCCGCCTGAGATTTAAGTGTTGTCAATAGTATGTAATCACATGATAAATAATAAATAAGCCTGCATAGATGGTGGGGACATTTAACCCTACGGGAGTCAACAACCCTAAAAGACACCAATTCCAAATTTTTTTTCCCTCTTCCAAAATTCCATCAAAGGCCTCTGTGTGACATAGAAATAGTAATGGTTTCAGTGGACTTGAACGTACTTCTAAACACAAGAATCTATTCTTATTATTATTCTTATAACCCATTCATAAAATTCATAGAGGGTGGAAAACATATTTAAAGGAGAAGAATAATATATTTTCATAAAATTCAATCATTCACTATGGAAGTTTTTCACATTAAACAAGATCCACTGATCATTGAATAGATCCATATCTTTACATAAATATGAAGGCATAAAATCCAAATGTATAGAACTAATGAAATTACAATGATCATAAATCAAACATCCATTACACATGACAAATTATATAAACTAAACACCATAGAGAATACATCCATCAACCATGGGAAATTGGATGCTAACTCATCATCATAAATAAATTGTCCATTATTGTAGTAAAGAAATATCACATGGAAAACATTTACATTTAATAATTACATAAATAATTTATTTTAATTGTGTATTATAGTATGTTATAGTGGTTGGATCAACCAATCAAACTTCAAAAACACTCATTTAGCCACATTTTAACATGTATGATATCACAACAAACTATTTGTCAATCATGCAAAGTAATAATACATGAAATATACACCCATCTAATTCATAATTTATAATAAATTTATGTTCCAATGACTCATTGAGAATAGAATACACAATTAATATAAACTATCACACACTCAAGAACAACATACACATGCATAATCAATAGCAATTTTCACTCGAGAATGTAAAGCCAAAAACATACACACAACAAAATACATCATGACAAAAACCATATTTATTCAAAATACAACAATGAATACAAATTCATACATATTTACCAAGAAATATATTATTGTGTTCACATCAAGGTGTCACACTGTATTAATATTCTACCATGTAGGATGTTGTAATGCATTTTTGATTATGAGTTTATCCTAGCCTAAATAGTTGTAGTTGAATCCATGTTAATGTAAAATAAGAAAACTCTCACTTATTATTTTTAATGAATTTTATTGTATGTTGTGTTAAAATAAATTTTAGTTCAAATGCTTCTATAATGATATAGATGGTCAACTAGTCATCCCCAAATCACCATGGTAAAGTAAATTATACCCAACCGAATTACACTTGAATGCTCAACCAAGATTTATATAATTGGTGTCCACACCAAAGTTTCAACCTATATGGGAACTAAACAACATATAATCTAGTGATTTACTAATAAAAATGTCACATATAGAATTGTGATTTATTTACAGTGGAACTGAACAAGAAAAACATTGCAAATCATAGCTTCTAATTTAGTTTGAGTTTCAATGAATCATTCAATTGATCAAGATGATATTCTACCACATTTGAATCTATTATTATCATAACAAGAAGACTCATTACCCATTTTCAGGTGGGGGTTCCTCACACAACCACAACTTAAAACAATAAGTGATATTTACTATAATGCCATATAATTAAATAGGGGTATATTAGGGTAATGGAATTATCCTGCACATTCACATTTTTCACAAATGAAATTTTACTTTGCCAATAAAATTAACTCTCCCAATCCACCAAACATTAAATTTTTCCAAATCTACATAAAATGGATGCTGACACACATATCATGTGGCTATGGAGGGATTTCACAATTTCTCCCAAGACCATAGGTTTCACAATGGAGATGCATACATTGGTGGTTCACAATTCCCCAAAAAATATTTATATTTATTTTGTTTTAACTTACCACACCTTTAGCTAAAAATATAATGTG
Organism: Torreya grandis; assembly: GCA_037957365.1. Taxonomy (NCBI): domain Eukaryota; kingdom Viridiplantae; phylum Streptophyta; class Pinopsida; order Cupressales; family Taxaceae; genus Torreya; species Torreya grandis. The sequence continues at coordinate 1,088,934 of JARHVA010001045.1, read as the reverse complement.
ATTTTAAGTATTATTATGTCACCTAATATAAAAATGCATGATTGGTTGCACAATTGCATCTTCTAGTAGGGTGAATATTTCACAAGAAGATCACCCAAATTCAACTCCACAAAGTCAATTAGTGATAGGGTAATTAAATTAACCCACACGTTCACCTTTTTCCCATAAATTATTTCACCACATCAATTAACCTAAGCCACCATGATTTGGGTTACATAAATTTTCATCCTCAAAGGTGTTGTCACCAACACATAATCAAGGAAACAATCCCACATAACCATCACATTAATATTGCTTCACAATGGAAATACACGTACATAGTTTATCATCAATGTGAATATTTTAATTTATTCATCAAGTATTTCCATATTTTGCCTTCCAAATGGAGATGAAATAACAAATTTCACTCTACTATCAATAAATGAGGGTAGGTTATGCATTTTAGGTCTGCCAACACAACTCTAAATCTTTTTCTATTTTTCCACTTAGGGGCACATACACTTGAAGATAGCATAATAGTGAGAGACATTAAGAAAAAGGTAAACCTTAAATTTGATATTTATGAATTGACCATACAATAAAGATTTTGGAGGTTGGAATTTTCTTTGGAAATATCATTTCAATCTCAACATAATTGTGCATCTAGGTTGAGGTTATATGTCACTAAGTAGTAGGTAATTCATAGAAAAGTTGATGGAATAATTAATCATTGTGACATGTGACAAAATACATTGTATTCACTAAAAAAAATGAATATCTCTTAAAAATTTTCATATAATTATATTTAAGATATTTATACTAACTTTAGTTTTTATTTATGTATATTTTTATTTGGGTCCTCTAAGTTACATAGATATCAACATTTAAGGCATTAAGTAGTTGATTAAAATAATATATGTAAGAATTCACCAAAATTAGGATTTCTTTTAGGTGAGTTTTGGTGACTAGGGACTTCTTTCTAACAAAGTCACCTAGGGATCGAATCTAGCCCTCTTTGTATGAGATGTCTCTGAGGATTATACCTTGGTGGATGACATTAAAAACCATCATCCTCACCAATTGAACTACAATTTTTTTGATTGTACTTATAATTTTCAATATAACTTACAAAATAAAATCTTCACTGTCAAAGCATTCATGATAATACACAGGTAATAAAATAATGTAAGGGCAAAACTACATTGAGAGTTTTGGAGCCTCAATATTTTAGGCCTCATGGTAGGTCTATCATCAGGAGAACTATGGTGAAATAAGATAGGAAATATAATCAATAAATACCTATCAAAAGGTCAAAATAGGGGGTCGGCTAAGGAGGATGAACAATATTAGATTTATTCTTTAAAAACTAGGTAATAGGTCTCCAATTCATGTTTAATCTCCAACCATCACCCCTATTTAAATTTAAAGGATTATTTTCAATTTAAATAGCTTCTCAAACCCTTCTTCTCAAGTGATAGTCTTCTTTAGTAATACATTTATCTTCATCCATGCAGATATGATTACTAGTGTTATGTGAATGTCCTGTACTGGCATATTTTTAGAACCAATAATGCACAAGGTTAGCATAGTGCTATTTGAGTCTAACCTGAATAGAACAACAAAATTCATGATATAAACCTTTCCACATATTTAAGGAATAGAATAAATCCCTTTGTGACAAATAGGATTGGAAACATCCTTAGTCTTGTCCAACATGTTCTTGATTGTGATTAGAGGAGAGACAAGTACCTTAATGTTCTTTTTTATTGAGAATTTTAGCTAGAGTATTAGTTGTACCTTTGATATAAGGGAGATTAACTTATCAATTCTCTCATATTATTGCCTAAAGTGAGGTCCATTTATGACCTTGTGGATCACATCTCTGACTTTTTTAATATTGTAACCATTATTTATAAAGATCGAAGATAGATGTTTAAGTTCGTATTCAAGATGATCTAAATCTGAGATTCTCATAACACGTATAACCAAGGTATTAATAAATCTAAGATTTTGTTTGAGATGATGATGATAATTATCATGTAAATATTTATCCATATGAGTTTTCTTTCTATAAACCTTGAGGGCTAAGGAGACATCCTCCTCCTTGATAATGAGAATCTCTACAAAAGGTATTCTATTATTTTATTCAACCTCCATAGTGAATTTTATGTGATCCAATATATTTTTAGATACTCAATAAAATTCTGTAAGTTATCCCTACCATGCAACCAATTAGCATTAGTATCATCAACAAATTGCCTCCACCACTTAAGTTGTAAGGGAGCTAAATCAAGGGCTAATTTTTCAACATTTTCTATGTATATATTTGTGAGCATAGGTGAGAGCATAGACCCCATATCAATACCTTTGATTTGTTCATATATGTTTCCTCTAAAGCTACAAAAAGTAGATTTTAAACAAATTTTGACCAAACAAGCCATTTCATCACCAATAATGTTCTTAATGATGTCAATTGCATCGTTCATAGGGATTTTGGTGAAGATCAAGACCACAACAAAGTTAACTAATGTGTCTTGCCTGTCAACCTTAAAATTCCTCATTTCTAAAACCAAGTGGATAGAATATTTGATAAAAGAGTCTGTGCCACCAAAAAATGTTTTTAATTTATCTGAGATAAATTTTGTGATGTTTTAAGACGGTGATCCTATCACATTGACAATGGGATGTAAGGGATTCCCTTCTTTATGGATTTATGGAGGGAGATCTTCATTGTCATCATAATCCTACCCAATTGAACTAAAAACCTTCCCAAGTGCACATATAATTTTCAATATAAGTTATTACACAAATTCTTCATTGAAATTATATGGTTTTAGTTAAAATAAACTAGCATGCACCTAGACTATTTAATCAACCAAACAAGTTCCCTTCACTATTTAAATGTACATTGGGTTGTACAAATGGTTGTTTTAAATGAGAAATTATTTTTTACCTTTCTTTAGACTAGAGATAAGGTAGGCGTAAATTAAAATAAGTTTTCCCAAGTCCATCTGGAAGCTTACACCTTACTTCTTCCCTTATTTCAATCTATACAAAGAATCAAACCTTTCTCACCATCTCACCAATTAAACTATTTCCCCTTTAGCTGAAAATTTAAATATCAATTTATGATTTGCATGAATGCAAGAAGTTAGGGGACAAAAAATGTGTTACTTTTACAATAATTTTTCATGACTTAAAAATGATGAGCAACATTTTCAAAAGGGTGGACGCCCTTTGAAGGATGCTCTCCAAACCTAATTTTGAATTAGTTTGGATTAACAAGCCTAAATGGTGTGTGTCTTATATAATATAAAGGGTGCACATCCTTTTTTATTTATATTTTAAAGGGAAGAGAATAAAATTTTAAAAAAGGGAAAAAAAAGGTACACACCCTTTACAAAGGATATGTGTCATATGTGATGCAAAAGGTGTATGATCTATTTATTGCATAGGGAGTGCACCTTGTGCAGTGTAATTAAATCACACCCTTTATATTGCATTTGAAAATATGTATTGTATATTTGTATATTCTCTATGTTTAGTAAATTAAACCATAAATAGATATAGTTGGGGTGATGCTCAATTACCTATCTATATATTGGATGAGCTTGACCACATTAGGGCTTGACTAAATCCATAATCCTTATATTTTCAATATTGACCAAGTGGGTGCTCATTTATGATTTGATAAAAGCTTTGACATACTATATGGCCTATATAGACTAGATATGGACTCAAACTAAAGGAGAGATAGACTCTACTAAATGATTTCCCTGATTCTCTCTCTCTATATATTTACTATATGTAATTGTAGCTTCAAATGCAACTATAACCACAATTATAACTATGTCCTCGTGTAGTTAATGAATAAAATTATATCATAAACAAATGTAAGCACTCACTCATTATATAAGAGAGCACCCTATATATAGATATGAGCCCCCTATCTATATAGCTTGTAGGGTAAATGACATTGGCATTGGCATTAGGGTACCTATACATGTTGGCATGCAACTAATCCACTATCTATCTAGGATAGGGACATGGAGTTCATGACCAGATAGGGGGTATGCCCTAATATATATAGGACTCCCCTAGTGTATTCTGTAACTATGAAAATTTGGAAGCCATTCCTCTATGGCATTCCCCCACTAATATGCTCGCCCAATATTATATATTATATATATAATATTGGGGGAGCATATTAGTGGGGGAATGTCATAGAGGAATGGCTTCCAAATTTTCATAGTTACAGAATACAGTGGGGGAGTCCCATATATATATATATATATATATATATATATATATATATGGGACTCCCCCACTGTATTCTGTAACTATGAAAATTGGAAGCCATTCCTTTATGACATGCCCTCACTGATATGCTCCCTCTTTTGAGTTGAGGGGAAATAGAATCTGGTAGTTACCTTACCTCAAAAGCATAAGATAATTGTATAAGTTTTGTATGGATTATGTATAATATATGAGAAACATGTCTAGGTAGATCATGACAAAGTCTTTAGAGTAACAATACAAGCTTAGCAAGCAATCAAGCACACATATAATAGCACTTAAAAGTAATTCAAAGAACATAGTGGTCCAAGGATACCTCATACAAGGGACATGTTCAAATTCTGCACAATTCTAAGGACATGGCTTAGTCAAATGTCCATAAATAATAGAAATGACATATTCAAATGTCCTCATATAAAAACAATGACATATTCAAATGTCCAAATTAGGCAACAAAGGCACGAGGGCCATAATCAATGGATCATATTCAAATGCTCAAACAAGCAATACAATGAAAGATAATAACAAGCAAGGAACACACTCAAGGAAGTGATAAAATGGTAAATTAAGACAAATATAAGTAACTAGCATGAACCTAGCATACTAGTTCCTACAAGTATGTGTTAGCTAGCAATGTTAAGTGCATACCATATCAAGTACAATGTGAAAGGTATAAACATATATATAATCATGTGTAACTATGTAATCTCAAGCATGATAATGGGAAGGGATCATATAATAATATAACTTGGGTGTATTATGATCAATGAAGCAGATACCCCCAATGTACATAGGACGTGAGTGGAGGGAAGACCTAACATCTATATATGCGTACATCATGTATCTAGGTATGTATGTTATTCATCACACTTAAATTAAGTGTGAAATATATGTGTATATAAGAAAGAAAGATATGTTATATACTAACATAGAGAAAACAATATATGTATAATAAATAGTACAACTAGAAGCATGCTGATTTCTTTTGGATTTTTTTAACTTTTTGAAGTCTTTTATATTTTTTGTAATATTTTTTTTTTTTTTTTGTATTTTCTAGATATTTGATGTTTTAAAACTTGGGTTGGGTTATTTTTTTTGCATTTTCTAGATATTTGATGTTTTAAAACTTGGGTTGGGTTATTTTTATTTTTTGGATCATAGTTAGACAGGTGAAAGATAATCATGGCATATTCCTCCTCACAATTTACATGTGAAGTAGAAGAACAACTACCATCGTGTGGTATATGGATCAATTTTCCATCATGGAAAAAGGAGTTACCTTGTTGATTTGGGTCAATTTTGTCTTCCATATAGTATAACCAAATATTTTCCAATTAAATGCATATTTTGATATATGTGGCATAATCCAAACCCTTATTTGAATTACTTTAGGACCTCAAGCAATTGGTATTATGAGGTTGCATAAGGAGTCTTTCTAACCTCCTTTGCTTTGTAAGTCCTTTAGATCAAAGCTAAGTTGTTATAAACATCTTAAATTATAAGTGATTTTTTATATATAGGATTAACATGATTATTCCAAAAATAAGCACCACCTATTAATAATGTGATTGTTAAATCTTATTAGCATGGATGCTTTTTGATTTGTTTAACATGAGGTGTTAATTTTGGATGTTTATCTTGTATTGGTCCCATTTTGAGCAAGGATTATAAAACTCCCATATTAATATGAGGAATACCACACAATTTCTCATAGTCTTCACTTGGTAGGCCATCTTCCTCATTTGTATTTAGAATAAAACTTTTCTATTTTTAAGGAGAGATGTTAAGTTTGTTTGGATACTTGAGTATGAATAAAGAATATATATGCACATCTAAGTATAAATAGGTAAGTGATTCATATTTTTAATGTAATGTTCCTTCCCTTAATGGGGACATACTACTTCTCCTAAAGATGAATTTTAGTTCCAAATTCAAGGGTATAAAAGCTAAGGCATGTGATGTACTTTTAAATCAAACATTATAGTCTTGAAGGGATTCATTATCATGTTGTTTGAAATTGTGAAAAAAAATTAATGTAAGTCTAGGCACTGTGTATGTTAAAATTCAAAATGAAGAAATATTATAATTTTGAAAAAGTGGTTAATGAATCCTTAGGTAAGCTATATAACCAATTATGAGCTTCATTGGTGATACTCATATGGAAGTATTTTAGCAATGGTTTACCTTTTTAACAAAATAATATATGTATTTAATCATGTGATCAAAGGGATATTTATGATGATAAAAAAGAGGTAAATGTGGTAGTTTAAAACTTTGTGGATAAGGATATTCAAGTATAAATTGTGAAATCTATTGATTTTAGAATGAGGTAATATTGGCATTACCATTATGGTGATGCATTTGAATTTGAAGTATATACACGTCTTTGAAATTCTCCAGTATCACTCATCATAGACATGATATCATCACTAGGAATGGTGGTGTTTGGAAAAAGAGCTATCATTGGTTTTAATCCACTCACTCTTTTTAATTTAGGAATATTAGTATTATCATCCTCATGAATAACAAGTGCAATTTTGGAATCATTGAATTTAGGATATTTTGTTAATGATATTGGATCTTTGAATTCTGGAACCTTTGTCATACCCTATGGACAGCTTGGAACTTTTTTATTATGATATTCATTGAAGCTTCATCCAACTTTTGTAATGATATAGATATTGGAAATTTAGGTGGTTTTGGTAAAGGTACTTCTTTTGGTATGTGAGGAGATTTTTTCATGAATGAATATTTTGGAAGATAAAAATACTTTAGTTTAGAAACCTTAGTTGATATTGGTAAAAGTGAATTTTTTGGAACATTAGGAGCTTTTTCTGCTTTAGGTTTGTAATTCACCATTCTTCATGGTACCTTAATGTTGTTTGGTAAAGAGTCCATGATGTCTTTATTTACGTATTGAGAAGTTTCAATATCAAATGAAGGAAAAAAAGAATCATCACCCTCAATGAGGGGGTTATTGTTTATAAATGTTGGAATTATAGGAGTTTGAATTAATGTGCTTGCAATAAAATCCCCTTTATGACTAGTTTGTAAATCAGCAATGATATCGTTATGGATTTGATAGAAGTTAGAATTATCAAATGAAGGAACATTTTTTCTCATGTGCAGCCAATCATGGTTGTAGAAGATAAAGGAAAATGTTATATATCTTCCTCAATATTTTTCAACTAACCTCTTGCGATGGTGGTGGTATGCGCCTAGGTAGAGGGATGGTAGCTGCCACCATTCAAATATTTGAGAGGACATGCTATTGAGTTTGGAAAATGATAACGTTAATCAATTTTTACTCCTTGATAAAAAGTTGGATAGTTCATAATCATAGTGATCAAAACAATATATATCATCCATGATGAATGAAGTAAAGAAAATAAATATTAGGGATCAAAAGGAGAAGATCATAAAATATAGAATACTTATGTGTCAATGAAACTCATAAGTTGAGTTCACCAAATGTTTAACCCTAAATTTAGATAAGGGGATATCCATGGTTAAGGGGTATCAAATTAGCCTTTACGCAAGGATGGTGAACTAATTTATTGGGTAGGCCAATTAATAGAAAAATTATAATAATAGTATTGTGAATTTATACAACAAATATTAATAAAAATAATAAAGTACAACTATTGATAGATATTGTAATGAATTTGGAAAAAATAATACTTGGTTTGATTATGTGTAGGTAGGTTTGATCTAGAATAGGTTGGAACTAGACTAGAAAGTGATCCTAGATCAGTCGTTAGATTATATAATACACTTTGAGGAATACCAAAAGTCACTAAGATAAAGACAAAAAAGGAAAGGACGTATTTGCATATGAAGAGTCACCATATGATTTTTCAAATGCAAAGATAAGAAGAGTCATGCAAGTTTGGCACCATTTTCCATGAGGATTGAAGGGTCACAAAGGGTGAATGCCAAAGGTTATTCGGAAAGCTATAAATAAAGGCTTGAGAAGTCATTGTGTAATATGCAAGAGAATGCATGGTTTGTATTTATTTTCGAAGAAAGAAAAATAGAAGTTATTGTAGAGTTTTATCATTTGTTGAGTAAGCAACATTGAGAGATAATTGTGTTTATACATAAGAGGGGTTGGTGCTCCTGTGGGTTCGTGCTCACAAATATTTGCAAGGGGTTGGTGTTCATGTGGGTTGGTGCTCACAAATAGTTGTGTTGGTGCTCGACAAAGGGGTTGGTGCTCCTGAAAATTGGTGCTTGTGAACTTTGTAATTTGAGTTGGTGCTCATTCATATACTTGAGATTGTTCTCAGTGATTTTTCCCACTTTGGGTTTCCACATAAAAATCGGGTCTCTCTATCTCTTGTGTGGTGCATATTATTGTTTCAATTTTATTGCATATATTGAATATGTGATTAAGTGGTTAAAGAAAAAGAATTTGATTAAGTAAAAGATATATAATATACTGATTCACCCCCCCCCCCCCCTCTCAATACATTTCATGCTTAACAAATACAAGACAACGTGGATATCATATTGACAACCTGAAGTTTCCAACCTATACACCTCAAAATGGCTTTGTTCTAGATTTTTGCATATTCTATAGAAAAGGAGATGTTAATCTTCCATACTTACAATGATTACAAAGGCATGGTGATATCATTTGTTTTCTCTAGGATGTAGTGACATCATTTGTTTTCTCCATAATACATCCCAACCATTCCAACCTTCCAACCCCTTTACCCAAAAAGTTTTAAAGGCAAAGTAAAGGTGTTTTCTTAATTGTTTCTTCCTTTTTGTAGGTCTGATGAGAAAATATTAGTCTTCCATTTTGCTGTTGGACAACAAAGGGACATTTTTATTCATTCTCTATCACTATCACTTTTCCATGTTTCTCTTCATTTGTATATGCCCAAAATCGGCTCTACTAAGGGTATTAAAACCATTTCTTTCATGCCAATTTCTCTCCATTTTGGCATTCATTTGGATGTTTGTGGCCTCCCAACAGACATCAAGGAACCTTCCCTAGCTTTCCTATAGTTTTTATTTTTAACTTCCTAAAATCCAAAAATAGTCTATAGAGAAAATAACAGGTTCTTTGTTTTTTCATCACATTATGCCAAATCTATTTTTCTACTTTAAATAGAATTATGGTCATCCAAAAAAATCTTGAAGAACTATTCCTACCTTTTTAAAAGTCTCAAAAAAGGCATCATCAAATTATTCCAAAAATGTTAGTGTCCTAATGGCTTGAGTAGATCCAAAAGAAGGTATTTCAGATTGTAAACTATCCATTATTGTATTGTAGATGGTGTAATTTTTATAAGAGATAGAAATGGTGTATTGTTGAGATGCATTGACAATGATTATTTTAGAGTGTTGCATGAAAATTTTCATAATGGAATAATAGGAGGTGATTTCTCTCTAAGGACTATAATTGCAAAGATCATGCAGGTAAGATACTATTGGCCTAACCTCTTCAAAGATTGCTATGATTCAGTAAAATGTTATGCTCAATGTACCTTATTTTTAGGAAAATAAAGGCTTGTAGCTCTCCCATTGAGACATGTTCAAGGAGATCAACCCTTCATGTAATAGGCTCCTGCATAGGATCTAAAATGCTATGTTGACATAGATGTCTAAATTTGGCATCGGTGACCTGCATGGAATACTGACTGGATCTAGATGTGACCAAATAGAGCTTTTTGGGATTTTTGTCACCTTTTTTTTGATGTCTTCAGATCATGTGTATACGTTATCTCTCTTTTTCAAATTATCAAACCCTAGTTTATTCACCCTTTAGAGTGACTATGAGAAAAATGGGTTAGTGGGCTCATGATGTTGAGTTTCCTCAAAAACCTTTATATTAATGGGCATTGAATACCTAGCTAATAATATAAAAAGGGTGTTATACTTATGTATTTCTCCCCTACATGTTATCTTATGTGTAAACAAGGATGCAATGTATGATAATCAAAGACATGCAATGACCTAGCTTATAACTTGGAAAATATAGTTCATGAACTACTTTTTTAATACTTTAGACCTATGAAAATATTGATCCTATGACTAATATATAAATAATTATGAATAGGGTAGGTTTTTCCACTTGAATTATTGATTGAGTATTTCTTGGTATGTTTCCTTGTGAGTTCCAAGTGTTTAGTAGGTGAGTAATGAAATAGGGTTGATATTGTATATATGACAATACATTTCATAAATATCTCGTATTAAATAACTTAGGATAACCTTTTAGATACATTTATTTTATAGATTGGATAATTTTTGGGCACTAGACACTTTATGGAAAAATGGACACTTGCGTCAACATAGGTGTCTGTCTAAGATGCAAGTGTCCAAGAAGCTGGAAAATAGGTACAAGTCTATATTTGATAATGAAATATAATAATCAAGTTTAGAGCCATTTTCACATTATAAAAGGCCTGGTCATTAGAATAAAAATGGTCATACTAAGAGATAATCAGTTTCTAACATCCCCATTGGAATTGACTTAGAATAACATGATTTTTTTTAGAAAAAATTAATCAATATATTCTTTCATTAGATTTCACCACAAGAATTTAATTAGTCATCCAAATAAAATACTCTAAGTATATTAATTGTAAAATAATCATGTAACATCTATATATCATTGATCACTATCATTAGATGAAATAAAACATAACTAAATATAGAAAGTAATTATAGATTTTCAGCCATGGCTGATACAAACATAATGCCATTGTTGTCAATTTACAAAGAGTAAATAATTACATTTCATCAAAGATAATGTTTCAATATTAATAAATAAAATATAAGATACATGGTTTAAGATAAAAGATACAAGGCTCCATGGAGCATGAGTTCTCTGAACTCTGGTATCTATGGAAATCTCAAGTGTAGTCTCTAAATAAGTACTGTTATGGGGAGGGAGAGCATCAGTCGAGTACTTTTTCAAACCAACCACAGACCATCGATCCCCCGCATAATACCATACTAGGGAATGACCCTCACTTCATGGATGAGTAGATAGTGATGGTGTAGGAATCCATAGACACAAGCTAGTACCCATGTGATGTAAGATTTCTAATACATGATGTGTACCATAAATAAAATAAGTTATAACATAATATCACACAAACATGTAAATCATAAATATGAAATAACAATGTCTAATAACATTACTTTGGCCAAATTTTTAAATAATTAATCTCTAGGATTAGTCAAATTCATACACACCACTTGATCGGATTACCTTCATTTGGCATTGGTGATGCTAGTAAGCTAGTGAAGTATATCTCACTACTTATCTAGTATAAACAATGCGATATTTGATTAACATATATATAACCAATAGATTCATATAAATTACTTCTTACTAGTAGGAATAAAATATGTTAAACATAGGAATAATAAAAATGTATGCATTTAATTCATCAAACATATGAATGGTTCTCCACTATATTATTTATCTCATAAATAATAAGCATAAAAAGTATAGTTTATACTAAGTATAATCTATATTTAAATTGCATATTTATAATTTTCGTAAGTAGATTAAAAAACAATATATTTTATGACAAACACTAATATCACAGTCAATCATTTTTATGTACACACTACTCAATTTCAATAGTTAGTCATAATAAAGAAAGTTATAATTCTCATGAAAATACAATTTTTCATTTAAATAGCTTGTTACATTTCTAGGAGGTTGTATGTTTATATAAATAATGTTATATTCTTCAAGAATCTATAACTTAATTTTTTAACAATCAATATAACTATAGATATAAGCACACATCATGATGCCCTAATATATGTTATATATGTATAAGCACTTGTATATATTAATATACTCATAGTATGTACCACACACAAGTTTTCAATATTGTGTGTATATACCAAAAACTATTTATAATTCTATTCAAGGACTTTATAAGATTTCAATGATCATTATAACCTTCCTACTCATGAACCATCTTAAAATATTAATATTCTTATATGGTTAATAAATTAGGTACTATAGTTAATAGACTATATAATTCATATTTAAGTCAAATTGACATCAAACACTCACATAGTTTATAAAAGTATTTAACCCTCCTATTCTCACTTCAATATATGTTTTAAGTGTAAAACCAATTACTCAACCTAGTTAAGTAACTAAAAGCTGTATTATCTGGATAATATATAGTTAAGATCCCAATATGTTTCAAATTAATGTAATCATGTATTTACATTGAATGATTTAAGATTTCATAATATGCTATAGATCTACTAACAAATCTTATAGCTAATATACTTTACACATAATCATTATACCGGCCATAGGCCACGTATTTAGGTGTGAGAAAAATAATTATTCTATTTCCCAATTTGACACTATAATAAAGCTTCTACTTCAAAAAATGAGGATTCCTCTCAAACAAGGCACTGAAGATATGAATGCATAACCGATAAAGAGAGGCTCATTTTAGATCCATACAGATGAATAAATCCAAACACATTAATAAAGGAAGAGTATTCCTCCACTTGCAATGAAACCATTTAAGTTGTTTTAAAATGATACTTATTTAAATCATTGTTTTAAGAATTCAAAGCATATATATATATATATATCATTGGTTTTTAGATGACATGAGCACACAATATATATACATCACTAGTTTTACATGTTTCTATAAATAATTTTGTATATATGTATAATTGTATTTATAAGATACATATACAATCCCTATGATTTGACTGAGTAAAACATACAGTTCATAATATATGAATCATATTATACTTAGATTGCATATAGCATACTTAGTTTGCAATATATGAATCATATTATACTCAAATTGCATAGTTTGTAATATATTTCACACAATTCAACTTCATCTACATATAAACTTATCTAATTCTAAACACGATATACACTTCAACATATATATACTTAGATGATAATATATGCTTGTATATATTTTACTATATACACTTTAAACATAATATACTATATACTGTATATATGTCAAAAGCACATGATATATAATTTCTTGATTATAGATGCTTGTGTATATATTAATGTATGTATATAAATCATTATTTCTATTTTTAGAGATCAAAGGTACGTAGTATATATAATATCACTGTATATATAATCAAAGATCACTATATGCTTGTATATAATTTATTTGATATATACCTACATGAAATTTGTATATATACTCTCATTTTTTTTGAGAATCAAACACATACAAATCGTTATCTATATGACACATACCTATACTGTCAATGCAAGAATATCCTCTCAATTCACACAATTTTTTTCCAAAATCTTAATAACTTCACCCACCTTGTAAAAATGTTCAACACTAAGATGACACACTCTTGAATTCCTTCACTTCTCTGTCCCATGTCCTCTCTCCTCTTGCACTATCCTATTTTCTTCTCTAACCCACTCTCTCCTCCACTCTGATTCTTTTCTTTCCCCATTTTGTGCCCTTCTACACTCTTCTCTTCTCCTATTCCTTCTTATCCTATATCGTGCCTCTCCTTTTTATTTATTTCTATTTTTATAAAAACTTCTAAGTTGCCAAGATTTTTTTCCTTCCTTTTCCTTGTATGTGTTTCTTTCCTTTAAATCTCTCTTTAAAGCTCACCATTTTTTTTAAAGCTTGCTGGGTTTTTTCTAAACTCCATAATCCTTTCTTTATTTGCTTTTCCCCATTTATATAGTTTTTCTAACTTAATAATAGTTAACTCATTTAATCATTATCATCGATTTAACACTATATATAATGTCTAAGTTTACTTTCTAAATTAGTTTAGGACAACCAACATCATGACTTAGTAATACCACTAATATAAAGTCAATTATATTCTTTTATCAAAAATGTAAATCACATTACATAGATTATCTATGTATTTTGTTATTTATTTATATTAAAGCTCAAGCCTTATAATGATATCCTTGAATATCAACTACAAAGATCAATTAAAAGATAATTCTTTCTTTGTGTTACTCAATATTATTGATAAAGAGAATCAATATGTAGATCGAATAATAACAAAGAATAATGGAACTGAAACTTTGGTACGACTAATATTGAATCAATATAAGATTAAAGCTGACGAGCATCTTGAAAAAACATTCAAGAGATTATATCTTTTGAATAATGCATTAATTAAATACTCTTTATCAAAAGTATTTAATTAGTACGCTAAGTATTTAGGATCGGATCATGCATTGGATGATTTAGAATCCAAAACTGCATTAGATGAGTATCCTTTTTCAAAAGTGTTCCAGAAGTACTATTTGGAATGGAAAAAAATATTTAAGATATTATATTTAGAATTGACAAAAGGATTTAATAGATTATATTTAATCAAAAGGTTGAGTTGGAATATGAAAGATCAAATTCGAACAAATTGGATAAGAAAAGATCTTTTGAATAATAGAACAAACGATGCAATTAACCAACATTCATCAAGTTGGAAAAAATATTAGAAAGAATGGTTCAATCACTCTATTCTTCAAACTTCCAAAAATATAAATAAGAGTTTGAATATTAATGCGTTGTCCATTCAGATCAAATAATTGAAAAAAGGGTTGAAACGTCTTGTGTCTATTTCTAAACAAAATAATTTAAAAAATAGAGTGTTTTATCCAATTGAATTATGTGCTACTCAATATTTTGGTTGGTTTGGAAGTACCAAAAAAAATTTGGTATCATTTTGGATGATAATGATAAAGATATCATACCGATTAAAAAGTCCAGCAAATCTAAATCAATCCCCAATTTTTCACAAAGATTGGAATCCTTGATCGATGAAGGAAAAATAGCCTCATTAGGTTTGAATGAGAAACCACTGAATCAATCGATTATTGACTTATTTGATAATGAAAAACATTACATGGAATTCTTTGATAATAGTGGTATTTCAACAATATTCAATGATCGAGACAATTGGATAAATCCTTTAAAACTATCTAATGAAAACTCATTGAGAGTTGCTTTTTGCAAAGCAAATACATTTGAATTTTTAGATTATTTACATCATCCTCGTTTAAATTATAAAAAAATATTAGCTTCTTACATGGAAAGGATTCATATCAAAAACAAGAATCTTATATATGGACAATTATTCAATCTTGTTCCCATCCATAACAAGATCTTTTCTTGGTCTATTAGACCTATTCACTTAGAGAAAGAAAGTATTTCACTCATCAAGTCACAAGTAAATTTATTATTGGCTAAATATTTACGTGACCAAGTGTTAATCCATGACCTGTATAAATATCAAATTTACTTACTCAATTGAATTCATTTGTTCATAGTAAAATAGATATTTCCTCGATTGAAAAGATATATAGAACTCCTTTATTAAGCCAACAAATCATCAATTTTGACAAAAGTTCTTGCCATCCTTTTTTAACTAGTTCACATTTAGAAGAAAACAACCCCAATTAGTTCCCTAAAAAGGGTATTAGTTCAAACATGTGTCTGATTCAAAATCAATATTATTAAGATGATTTACTATCAGAAATCTCTTTCAAACCAAAAAAATTTGCTGGAAAAAGAAAAATATAGTTTAGCAGAAAGTCAAAAAAAAAATAATTGAAGATAAAATCATAAGTGATAATTTGAAGAAAGAAAAATGAAATATTCTCCTATTTTATAAGATCTCTCAAATAGATATGCTTTTTGAGAAATGGGATTTGTTTCAAACATATACATCATGGTTTTTTACTTCTACATGGTCAAAATATATTGATAATTTATTTTCTTTTACTTTTCCACAAATACTAATAAGTATTAGTGATCAATTCAATATCATTTTCCATGATATTATGGATAATTGGAATCATACTTTGAAATTTTTTTTGGCACTCTCTCATCAATTTTGTAAACTTCTAGAATGGGAAGTTAGAGCAAAATGTATCCCTAAATTGAATATATTGTTATCCTATTTGAATCTTTTGGATTGGAAAGAACCAATTAATCAAACGGTATTTGAGGGAAAGGATAAGTCAATATCATTTGATACATGGAAATATATACGAAATGTTCATGAGTATGATAAATTTATTTTTATTTTCATTGGATTTTTATTCTCTATTTCCTTCACAGTTCCCTTATGTTTGATTTAGTTTTACATCAATGTCGAGCTTCTCAAATGTTTAGAGTATGAGCCCTACTTTATGAAGGTAGGAGAAATCATGCATTCTTTTAAAATGCTCAGATTTTATTATAATTTCTCTTGGTATGGTTGCTGGCTGACATTCCTTGATTTTGTAAATATGGAGAGGGATTATAATGATATAGGATTATCTAAAATATTGGAAATTTGGTATGTCAAAAATTGGAATATAAAATTATATTCATTATAATATATAATGATACATTAGATAGAGGATAATTCTTCTTGATATAGAAGAAAATAAATAGATAAATAGACACTAATTCATCTAGGATAATTCCTTTTGATAGAGAAGAAAATAATTTTTTATTTTATTCTATTATGTACATTAATTAGTAATCTATTTTTGTATTTAATATAATAAAATAAATACAAAAAGAAATGTTTAAATACAAACAAAAATGATTACATAAAAAACAAAAAGGCAGGATATTATTGTATGACTATTTATAGTTATAGCACTCTTTTAACCATGACATCATCATGGTTTTTAGGAATAATAGAATAATTTATACGGGAAAAATAATTCTCAACGGTTATTTTGTAGGTCAAGTTCTAATATTCTCATCCATATACTTTTGTAAATTTGAGTAAGTAGTATCTGGTACTACCATATTTAGACTAACCCTCATGTCTTTGAAATGTTAACTAGTTACATATTTATGATACTTTTTAAGATAAGAAACATGGAAGACATTATGCAATAAAGCTAGGAATGGTGGAAAAGCGATCATATATGCTATAGATTGACCACTTCTAAAACCTTGAAGGGTCTCACATATCTCAATGAATGTTTCATTGACTTATTGAATTTAATTGATCTCTTTTGTCGCTTAACTTGAAAGAATATTTTATCACCAACTGAGAACTACCTATCTATTCTCTTCAGATCAACATAACTCTACTGCCTATCATTACCCTTAGCCAATATCTACTTGATTGGTATAATTTAATATTATATTTTTGAAAGCATCTCAGGTCCAAAGACTACCCTATCTTCCAACCTATCCTAACTAATTGGTGTCCTGCACCTTCTTCCATATAATACTTCAAATTATGTCATCTTTAGAGTTGATTAGTATGTGTTATTTTAAGAAAACTCAACCAATGGAACATAATATTCCCACTAATGTTGTTGATATATGCAATACATATGAAGAATATCCTCTAACACTTGATTAACTTACTCAGTCTGACCATCGGTCTCTAAGAGTTATGTAGTGTTGAATTTTAATTGCATACCCAACGCTAAATTCAAAGTTACTAGAAATCTAGAAGTCATCTTTAGATCATGATCTGAAATGATCATCTCTTTAAATACATGTAATTGATACACTTCCATTATGAACCTCTTTACAATAGTAGGTGATTCATCTATCAAATTTCTTGATATAAAATGATCTACCTTGATTAGTTTTTCAACTACAACCAAGATCATGTCATGACTATTTTTTGATAATGGTAAACCTTGGACAAAGTCCATAATGATCACTTTCCACTTCAATTATGTTATGTCATGTGGATATGACAATCTATCTAGATGCACATGTTTAGCTTTCATTCACTCACATTCTAGACAACATGACTTGAATTTTTTTGCATCTTTCTTGATTCCCTTCCAAAAATAAAATGGTCTAAGTTCTACCATAATCTTGGTTACACCTAGATGTATTGAATATGGGGCATTATGTAGTTTCTTTAGCACTGTGATCCTCAGATTCTCTTTATTTGGTACATACATCCTTCTATTGTATCAAAATAGACCATCATTTTCTAATTTGAATACTTTATACCTAAAATTTTGAGCATTCTCAGATAATGTTTTCCTGACCTGGTCTAGAGTTCATCTCCTAGAAATAATTTGATCACTTGATTCCTGAAAGTAATCCTGATAGTATCCATGCATGTTATGTACCTCCTATGACTTAGGGCATCAGCTAATCTATTTTCCTTGCCTTTTATATAGTTGATATCAAAATCATAGTCAGACAATAACTCTAACCAATGTCTCTGATGAGCATTCAGATTAATTTGGGTGAAGATGTAATTGAGTCCCAAGTTATCAGTCTTGAGCTCAAATTATTTTCCTAACAAATAATGCCTCCAAATCTATAAAACATGTATAATTGCTACAATTTCTAGGACACATGGGGCATAGTTCACATCATAAGGATTCAACTTCCTTGATTCATAAGCTACCAATACACCATCCTACAAAAGGGCTCCTCTTATTCCATCCCCAAATGTATCTGTGATCATCAAAAATTGACCATTGGGATTAGGAACTCTTAGTACTAGTGTTGAAGTAAGTCTTTTTTTTTAATTCTTTAAAAACTACTTCACACTTACCTGAACAGATAAAACTTTAGTTCTTATGTTGTAGAGAGGTAATCATATTAGCTATCTTATAAAAATTTGAAATAAACTTCATGTAATATCTCACTAATCCCATGAAATTTCTTACTTCTTACACATTCTTTGGTGTTCGTGACTTCATAATGGCTCTTATTTTTGTCGAATCTACTGAAATACCATCTGTAGAGATAATATGTCCCTGATATTGTACTCTTTCATGGAAAAATGCACACTTAGACAACTTGCCATATAACTTGTGATTTTGCAACCATTATAGAACTAATTTCAGATGTTAAAGATGCTCTTTTTCATTCTTAGAGTATATAATAATATCATCAAGAAAGACCAAAATAAAATGATCTAGATAATCTTTGAACACACTGTTCATAAGATTCATGAATGTTTCTAGAATATTTGTTAACCCAAATGGTAACACTGTGAACTCATAGTGCCCATAATAAGTTATAAATGTTGTCTTTGGAATATACTCATCCCTTATCCTCCGTTGATGGTATCCTTCTCTAAGATCAATCTTAGAAAAGATCATTACCCTTCGTATCGATCAAAAATATCATATATACGAGGTATCAAATACCTATTTTTTATAGTTACCTTATTTAACATTCTATAATCTATGCAAATTCAAAGAGTACCATCCTTCTTCTTGATAAAGACAACTGGTGCACCCCATGGTGAGACACTTGGCCTGATCAACCCCTTTGATAACAATTCTTAGAGTTGAGCCTTCAATTCAACTAATTTAATGGTTTTTATCCTGTATGGGGCTTTAGACTGTGGTTCCAATCCAGGTATGATATCGATAGATAAATCAAACTCACATTTAAGAGGTAATCTTGGAAATTCCTTCAAAAACAAATCATGAAAATTCTTAAGGACTGGATAATCTTAAAGGGATGGTTCCTTAGATTCCTCCATTTCATTTATTTTGATGATAATTGCTTGACATCCTTTTCCTTGACCCTTTTTAAGTTGCATGGTATAAATATGCCTAAGCCTCAACTCTCTTTTCTTGTCTTGGATTTGTGTCTGATTTCCAAAATCATCCAGATACTTAACCTTCTTCAGGTAGTAGTCAACCTTGGCCTTATGCCTTGTAATCTAGTTGACTCCTAGGATCACATCATATGACCCTAATGGTGCTACATAAAGATATATCACTATTTTGAATTTGGGTAATGTAATCTCAGTTTCGACTAAACACTTATCAACTTTAATTTTTGAATTATTTAAAATTTTAGGAGCAATAAAACATTTTATATCCCTTGTGTCTATCAAAATGGAAAGTGGATGTTAAAAAAAAACACCTGATAATTTTATGGGTAGAACTTAGAATTTGGTTTGCCAATTATCAACTACCACTTGAATATGTTGCTTAAAAGTTTCCTACTGAGGAGTATAACCTTTTTTATTTTTTTTATTTTGGGTACATTCATAAGCATAATGGTCACCCCCAAAAATGAAGCAACCTACAGGTGGTCTTTTCCTGTCAGACCATTGGGTTCCCTTGAAACAACTTTTGAAACCATTGCCCAAATTTTTATTGTCTGAACCATTGTTGAATCTAACATTCTAATTTTTGAACTGACTCTTGGAGTCTCCACCCATTTGATTCCATTTCTTATTTTTCAAAGTTGGTTTATAACTTCCAAAGTTTTTCTTAAACTTGTCCCTAGATAGAGTAAGGTATTTCAACTTTTGTTCTTGTTTGACTACATTCTCAAAAACTTGGTCAATAGTAAATAGTCAATAAACTTTTACGTCTCCACCAAATATGGGGTTTTGATCACATGATGAACTTCCTAATTATGAACCTCTCATATGCCTAAAACTGAGGTACATACTTCAAAATTTTGGTGAACTATATCTAATACTCATTCATCGATAAGTCTCCTTGCTTTAGATTCTATAAATCTGTAAGCTTATGGTCAATGTATAACTGTGGAAGCTATCATGACCTAGACAATGTCACAAATTATATCCATGTAGTGGTGGTTGAGTTAAGATTCATTTCCAACTTCTTATTATCCCACCACATAGTTTCTTCACCATCATATTGTTAAGCTTCCCAATGAATCTTGAAATACTTCTCCATCTTAGTTAACCTTGCTTCGAATCTGTCACGCAAAATAGTTTGATCAAACTTAGGTGGATTCACCTTTTTCATTTCTCTAACCAATTTTTTAGCTACTTGAGTTCCTGTGTCCTGAGGGTTTTCCTACTCAACGGGATGATTTTCAGGTACATCCTAGTGTACTTCCTCTTGATGGCCATGAACTTCTTAATCCAAGGCTAAAATTTGGTCCTTGGTTTCATTCATAACTATGAGAATCTAATCTAAATTTGTTACTTACTCCATGTCAAATCGATTAGGATTAAATAAACATTTATTGTCATTGACATTTGAATGACCCTCTTTGGACACTCTAGCTTTCATCATTCTCTTTTTTAGTAAAAAAAAGGATACAAAAATGTTAGTGGACTCAATGAGTCCTAGAGTTTGAGCCATAGATTCTGATACCACATGTAATATCTCCACTGGTATTGACTTAGAATAACATATTTTTTTTAAAAAATTAATCAATGTATTCTTTCATTAGATTTCACCACAAGAATCTAATTAGTGATTCGGATAAAACAATCTAAGTATATTAACTATAAAATAAGCAGGTAACATCTATCTGTCACTGATCACTATCATCAGATGAAATAAAACATAACTGAATATATAAAATAATTATAGATTTCCAACCATGACTGATACAAACATACAACCAATACTGTCAATGTACAAAGAGTAAATAAATACTTTTCATCATAGATAATGTTTCAATAGTAATAAATATAATACAAAATACAAGGATCCATGGAGCATGAGTTATACACTTGAGATTTTACATTTATTTTACACATCATGTATTAGAAATATTACAGTACATAGGTAATAACTTATCTCTTTGAATTCTTGCACCTTCACTATTTGCTCATCTATAGAGGGAGGGCCATACCGTAATGGAGGATTATGTGAGAGATCGTTGGTCCATGATTGATGTGAAAAAATGCTCAAATGATGATCTCCCTCCCTACAACAATACTTATTTGGAGACTACACTTGAGATTGCCACAACCTTCAAAAATCATTATAACCTTCCTACTCATGGACCATCTTAAAATATTAATATTTTCGTATTGTTAATAAATTAGGTACTATAGTCAATAGAATATCTATATTAATTTTTAAGTCAAATCGACATCAAACACTCACATAGTTTATACATGTATTCAACTTTCCTATGCTCAGTTCAATATGTGTCTTAAGTGTAAAACCAATTACTCAACCTAGTTAAATAACTAAAAGCCATATTATCTTAATAACATATAGATAAGATCCTCGTATGTTTCAAATTAATGTAATCATGTATTTATAATGAATGATTTAAGATTATATAATACATTAAAGATCTACTAACAAATCTTACAACTAATATTCTTTAAACATAAGTGTTATATTAGCCATAGGCCACGTATTTAGGTGTATGAGAAAACTAATTATTTTATTTCCTAATTTAACTCTATATTAAATATTATACTCTAAACAATGAGGATTCCTCTCAAACAAAGCACTAAAGATATGAATGCATAACAAATAAAGAGAGGCTCATTTTAGATCCATACAGATGAATCAAGCTAAACACATTAATCAAGGAAGAGTATTCCTCCACTTGTAGCGAAAACATTCAAGTTGTTTTAAAATGCTACTTATTTAAATAGATGTTTTAGGAAGTCAAAACATTCTCTCTCTCTCTCTCTCTCTCTCTATATATATATATATATATATATATATATATATATATATATATTTGTTTTTGTATATATATATTATTATTCATACCTATATATATCATTGGTTTTTAGATGATATGAACACACAATATATACACATCGCTAGTTTTAAAAGTTTTTATATATAACATTATATATATGTATCATTATATTTATAAGATACATATACAATCCCTATGGTTTGACTGAGTAAAACATACAGTTCGCTACACTTCATACATAGTTTGATGTGTATATGATACTTAGTTTAAACAATTCCTACGAGTTTTATTTACTATAAAAAGGATGCTTCATATTTATTTAAACATATATTTATCTTACCAATAATTTAATTTCATTTTTATAGACCTTCAACATTATAATGATTGAAAATCTAACTAATCTATTCTCAAGCATTTTAGATCACTCTAGAATTCCAAGTAAAATTATCATAACATAGTAAGTTCATATTATCATTTTAACATTATCAGGTATCATATTAGTTTAAGTTATTTCTTAAGTGAGGAAGGAAAAGTTGGAAGTTAGAATATATGAACCATTTGTCTATATGCTTGTTTTTTTGTTCTACATGTTTGGTTGGCATCAACATGGTCACAATGTGATACCAGATGAAAATATGATTTAATGCCATGTTCCACTTGACCACCTTCATTGCATTTGAATGGAACCCGTAAGGTTGTACTAAGGAATCCATATTACTTATCTATCCATTGGGATACATATAAATTCCATTGGAGTGAATTTAGTCTTGTTAAGAAATAACACATTGTGATATTACATGCAACTTTAAAGTTTATAACAAATACTCAATTCCCCCATTGGTCCATCTATTCATCTTAATAACACTGAACAACCATTACAATAAAGTCTCATTGAAGAGGGAAATTAATCCTTGTGAAGGTTAAACTCTCTTCCAAAATTTAAAACAAAGATCATCCACCATCCCTTTTCCCCTTCTTGGTGGATTCCTATTTCATTATCCTCCTTCCTTAAATATTTTTCCCTTTCTAAAGAGAATCTTGACAATAATCAACTGATGGAATTACATTGGAATTCATATTTAATTGAGAGATGGCATCCCTCATGTTTTTTGTTATTTGAATTTCTTTGTGGTTTCTTCTTTCCCATGCATATATTTACTTTCTTACCTCATGGTCATTTGTCATTTATTTTCTTAATCTCATTATTTTCTTATAAGTTGTTTTTAATATGATATCCTTATGGTTACTTCCAATCTTGTCTATATTTATTGTCTTATTGTTGAGGCAATATTTTTTTCTTGCCACAATCAACATTCATTTTAATTCCTCACCCACCACTTTTCTAGTGATGATCACACTTTATATTAAAATATCTTGATGCAAGGCATAATTCCACTGTGAATACATTTTGACTTATTGTTGTCTTTTTGGTGATATCTATGTCATTTTATAACTGTGGCATTCATTCACCTTTTTTCCCATCATTGTAATTGTCCACTGTGGCTTATGGTTTACTTGATGATAATTTACATTTATCATTATATGGGAAATTTTCAATTTGTTTTTATCACATTTCCTTTCAATATATATGTGGCTCTTTATCATAATTCATGTGGTCCCTTTTTCACTTTTCCACATTGATATTTTAGTGATCATAAAGCCTTTGGATTTATTAGATTTATTTCCCATCCTAATTATCCCATGTAATATTACCACATGTAGCATAATGTATCCATTTGTATTTGGTCACCCAATCTTAAGATGCCAAGTTTCTATATGGATGAAGTAGCAGACAAACCAACATTATGTAGGGTGACTATCATCACCAATACTACTATTGACATCCACGATTGCTTATGGATCTCCTTTCTTAGAATTATCATTTACACCACATCAACTCAAATAGCCACTTGATGGATTTAATGCAAAACCTTACCAATTCATCTCAATATCAGTATTTAAATAAGAATAGAACCCATTTAGAAACCCTTGGTCCTTACATCCAAACCAAATTTATCACAATACTTTTATGGTATGAATAGATATAAATGAAATAGTAAGTGCATGGAATTGGTGGGCCAAAATGGGGTTACTCATGGAAGTTTTTTTTTTTTAAAAAAAAAAAATGAGAAATATCAAATTGTATATATTATTTGAGATGTCTACCCTCAAAATTTCAAGATGATATAAGAACATGAATTATAACATTTCAAGTCTAGTTTATAGAATACTATTTTTTTTAAATGGTCATGTTTAACTAGGTCAAACATCTAAAATTCGAAGAGGGAAGTTCCTATTTTTTCAAAAAAAAAATAGAGTAGATAGTTGACCTTGTGCCCCCTCATTTTTTGAGTGTCGTTTAGTATTGTTTGAAACCCTTTGGTGGAAATTTAGATACGACCATCTCGTTTTCAACGTATATATATATATATATATATATATATATATATATATATATATATATATATATATATATATATATATATATATATATATATATATATATATTTAAACTATTTTATTATTAATTTTTTTAGAAATAAATAGACCCTAAAAATTGATAAGATTCGGATAGACGGTCATGTGACTCACCCCCCTCACCCCACCCACCTCCCATCGTGCAAAAAAATGAGAAATAGTTTTTTTTCCAATGTGTATAGAATTAGGCCTAATTTGCAACCATATAATGACTTTTTGTGTTTTGGATTAACGAAAAAAGATACATAAAAAAATATAAACATGTATATTTATGGCATATAGTGGCCTAAAAAGACATAATTAAAAATAAATATAGATGCAGACCTTAGAAAAGTCTTAAAATTAAAAGAACATATATTTGGAAAGAGGAAGGCATGCTTGATGTTGTATTAATTTTTTTTATGAAATGTCTAGAAAAAATTTGTAGAGTTTATGAGGATGAAAGTTAAATTTTGTTAGTTTCATCTAAAAATATAGTCTCAAATGTGTGTTTATAGATCCATGCTGTAGGCTCGAGAATCCAAGTCATTTTTGAGATTATAGGCATGTTTTAAAATTTTAAATAATAAAAATGTGTATGCCCTATAATGGGTACGTGTTATACACGTATGCATTACCATGTCAATCAAATTTATATTTGTATCTTTGGGTACATATGTGTTTCTATGTAAGGAAAAACTTCAAATAGATAATCACACATTAATTATTTACATAAGCATTGACCCTTGATAGAGTAGAAAAGTATACAAGGAGAAACAAATCTATGAGCAAACTAATTCAAGAATATTAAGGAGATACATACCAATAACTCGTGTTGAAGTCACCTTAACCTAATAAATAGAACATTTTTAGCTTAAAAAATCATGAGTTGTGTAATTATTTGAAAATAATTATAGTGCAATGCAACCTAACCTCTTGGTCTTCAAGGGAGAGTGAGTTGACAAACATTTGGTGATGAAGAGCTATTGGAACATGTGTGGCTCGTAAGTCATAAAAGCCTAATTGTATAATGTAATAATAAAATTGGTAGAGGAACATGTAGAATTTTAATTTTGAATGGAATATATCACATCATCCCTAAATATATTTGATAGAAATGAACACCAATCAAATTGCTAATCATTCACAGTGCATATGATATAAATAACTGTCCAATATGGAATGTCTAAAATCCTTTCCTATAATAAAAATATGCCCTGGAATAGTTTAATCATACCAAGAAGAAAAGTATTTTTCACTGCTTCAAATTCAAGCCCCCTTCCACCTTGACTTTGGGGAGCTGTAATTAAAAACACATTAATACGTTAAGAAATAATGACTAATACATGTAAAATAAGTCTAAAAAAATTATGAATTATAAAATTAAAAAAATAATACCATCTATCTATAATGCATAGATAGACTCCAAATATTGTTTATCCTCATCGATTAATGTGGCCTTCATTGTGATCTCCTACACGTCTTGTTGGCAGTATCTACTAAGAGGGGTGGGTGAATCAGTATAAAAAATGCACATTCAATTTAAAAACCATTTCATATACATCAACTTGATATAACAACATAAACATGAAATCACATTCATCCAAAGCATGAACAAGAGCATGCAACACATAACACATCATCTACATGGGAAACCCTCTTAGGGAATAAAACCCACTCTAATGCATGTAAACACTTGGATTACTTGTCCTATAAGGTATTACAAACTAGAGACCTATCAACTCCTTTTGACCAGGATTTAGTGAAAAAAGGTTCCACAAGGAACACCAACCCCTAAGATGATCAAGTCCTCCTAACCACCCAAAACCTTGATCAAGTCCTCCTGACCAAAGGCCTTTAGTAAAACACCTATTTCATAAGGAGAAACTACTCCTAAGGAAGATCAAATCCTTTAGACCCTTCTTTAAAATGAACTCCTCCACCTTTAAACTGATGTCTTCAACCCCTGATGATGGTCCTATGATAACACAACCCCCTTCACTTCTTCTAACACTCACAATTCATCCAAAACCACCTTTTCAATCCATCCACTCTTATTTTATCATACACAATTAACAAACCTACAAGAGTACTGTTATGACATCAAAAATATGACCTATAGGTCATAAACACCATCATCAACCTTCTCGACCCTTCAACCCATCCACTAGGCACACACAGCCTTCACATTGCCTTTACTAACCATACACACTCTCTCAAATAGTCTCTTGAGCATACTCACTCATTTTGCCTCTTCTAGGATTATTAAGTCCAATGACCTATGTGATCAACTTCATCACCTTGCTTAGATAAACATGTTTGATCCTGTTCACTCTCTGTTATTTATCACTAGCCTATACCTTCTATTTTAAAGGTTCTCTCCTTTACTTAGATCCATATTCACATAAGCCTTCACTTATATCACCTACTCACAAGTCTCCCATAAAAGTCTTGCACAAGTCTTCTAAAAAATCTAGAAACCAACACATTTAGTTTCACTATATATAGAGCATTCATGAATTATTAATTCAAAATTTTCCTTGTCATCCTTAACTCATGCCTTCACCCTTAAGGCATATAACATGGGTCATAATCAAGCACAACTCTCTTTCAAATAAGCCTAAGTCACCTTTTAGGTCCAATGATGACCCATTCACCTCTTTGACACTTCTTCAAGCAAACTAGGAACATAGAAAATCTTTCCAACATATGGACCCATGACACATGATCTATAGGTACCCTTAAAGTTTCCATATCCATCACAATACCATTTTACTTAAGCACAATTTGCTCAAATAACATTCTATGCACATAGTCACCATGAACGAATACACAATCAACTTATAAATCTTTGCTCATACTACATACAATTAGTCAAACCTTAATAATCCACACATATCATTATCATTGAGTCTAAAAAACTCCAAAATAGCTAAGTCATCATGATACATTGAAATAACATCAATAGAATCTCAAACATCCTTCTCGAGTCACTTGTAGAACACATTCAAACACATAGTCAATTTTAGAGATAAATCTCTCTTATTATACATACTTTTAAATCTTCAAATTAGGTTCACTAGATACACCATGGAGTCATATTCATATTTTTTTTACATCATGGTCAAATTTTTTATATATCAAAATTTATGGCTCAAAAACTAGGCACTGGTCTTTCCTTTGTTAAATTCAAATATTTGAATTCAAACGGTCATAGTTAAACATCGAGCACTATTCTATCATCTTGTGTCCTCACTGCTTGGATTAATCACACACCATTGATATCTTTCAAACTTTAAATCATAGTGTGTCAATTCCCAAATAATAAAGCTTGAATAGTTGACCTTATCTCGTGCAATCATACAATATTAACTCAATGCACACCATCAATCTCTTGTACATAGCTCGGTCTTTATCTCTGTTAAACATTGAACACTTTGAAAACATCTCGCTCAATACACACCATTGACCTATATATGTACAAACATCTGATCATTATTAGATCTTAGAATAAGCTTTATCTTTATCTCTACTCAACATTAAACATAGAACACTTGTTCTCATCTCACTGCTTCCAGACATCATGGAATGAACATGCTCCATTGATCCTCTTATAAGGAGCTCAATCTTTAACTTCGTTAAACAACAACCACTTTAAACTCTTTGAATTTTTATGCACCATAGGTATTCACTATACAATTGCTCGCGAGCCATTAGATATTCATTTGGTCCTGAGTTTTAAAATTGTGCAAAATAGACTAAGTATGGGGACCATTATTGTATGCTTGGAAGGCCAACTTTAGACAATCATATATTTTACCTCGCTCAATCATATATTCTAAAATTTGGACGATAATGTGTCAAACTACTCTTGAAACCTTTGTGCATGCGAGATATAACTCAATTAATTTGCTCACTTATATTTTTCTAGTATAGAGCCAAAAATGTCAAGAATTATCTATAAAGGCCAACTTTGAACATGCATAAATTTTGATTCACTTCATCGCTTGACCTAAAATTTAGCAAAAATCAACGAAGCATAAAATTGAATAAACCCAAATGATCAAATTATTCTGAAACTTTCACATATGCGAGATATGAATCCATAAAAATTCCTACTTAGCTTTTCTTACCACATGCAAATTTGTCTAAGTATGGGAAAACACTGTCAAACTACCTGAGAGCCCAACTTTGCACTTGCATATCTTTTGTCATGTTTATTCGCATGACCTAATATTTAGTGCATAATATCTAAGCATAGTACTAAACAAATTCATCTAACCAGTTCCTCATGACACCTCCATGAATGCAAATGCTGACATCATCAACATGCTTACTCGGCTCTATTTGAACATAGAAAACACTATCAAAATACTTGAGAGCCCAAATTTGTACCCACATATCTTTAACTATACTTCATCGCCAGACTTGAGATTTATCACATATAAACTAGGGAATAATATGATCACATATTACAAATTCCCCTTGAGTCATCCACATGTGGCAATGGTGATGTCAACAAACTGCCTACTCAAATTTTCTTCCACTACACCCAAAATGTCTAGATGAAAATAATGATCAACTAGATGAAATCTACACATGCACACAAACACTCAAAGAATTATTTACTTATGATATAACCCCTTTCACATGCTCATACCAACATACTCATCGTTCAACATCTCTAACCATGCCAAAACTAAAGATCAACATAGCCTCCTTCATGCATACTAAGACAAGCACATTACACACTTTGTCATAATCACTTAGACTATTAAGGAACTTCATCCACTTACCTAAACACCTTAATGACATTAATATGACATCATCAAAAACTCTGCAATAATATCCCCTTTTTTCATTGATGTCAACACCCATCAATATACAACTCACCTTTCTTCTCTCTCTTCAAGCACTCTCACAATAGGAATTTTCTCCCCCTTTGACACATTGACAAATTGGAAACCAAATAATCATGAGGACATGAATATAACATAAAAATTATATAACCATCTTAAAAAGATGATATAAACTCCCCCTTACCTTGAGCCTACCTCTTCTTGCCTTGACAACTTTCTCTTGCTCCATATCAATCAATCTCTTCAACCAAGCACTACAACCAATGAAGAAAGAACACTCAAAAGTACTAAAATCTGATGAAAATCACCAAAAAAAATTTGAGAAGAACTCCCCCCAATATTTTTGATTAATTTCACCTCTTGAGCATATTCATATCTCCATACACCATGAAGAATCACCATACATGCTTATTAGCCTCTTCTCTCAAGCCACCTCAATGACCACCAACATAACTTCATACCACTCACCAAAAAGGAGACATGATCTCAACCAAATACATAAATCTCTTTGAAACACTCATGACTTTCTCTTTTGGAGAAAATGAGAAAAAACATCACATCTTCTTTATTAGGCCTGTTTAGACTCCTTATAGCCCTACTTAGAACTTGTAGATCCCACAAATTTTAGTAGATGCACCTTCAATACTTGAAACTTAATGTATGGATCACTCTCATATGACCACTCAAGGACACTAATTTGAGATGCCCAACTCAACCTATGCAACATACTTCCTTCATAAGCCAACTTGCCAATTAGGTCTCCATCTTGACAAAAATATGAATAAATTGAAAACTAAAAACCTTAAAATATATGTGAAGATTGATTTGAAAACCCATTTATCCCATTCAACCTATTAATAATCCTCATATCTCAAAACACAAGGCAAACCACTTTTCTAGTAGAGCCCAAAACCCTAAAATCTCAAAATTAATAAAGTCAACAAACCTCCTTCTGGTCAACATCCACATTTGAAACTTCTTGTACACCTAGAGACAACCATTACACACATATGGACCAAGTTTTGAGCTTTCACATATTTGGGAATCCATACATCCTATAACCCATTTTAGGACCTACATACTCTTAAGTATAGGCTAGAAAACCCGAGAGTAAACAAAAATCTCCAATGGCATACAAAAGATCTTCAAAGCTTGAAATCACCTAGTACACATAATAAAGAAGTGTATATACCTTTTTGACCACCAAAATATTTTTGAAAATTCATCAATCTTATTATGCCATCTGGAAACAACCATTTTGACCCTACTTGCAGACTTTGCACACACTACCAACATTCTTTCATGACAAAGAACACTAAACTAGGTTCAATCATGCATTACGAGCATGTCACCAACTAATGAAAACATTACATATTCTATATATAATGTTCACTTAACTCCATATACCAAAACTGAGTCATTAACATCATGAACACATATCTCAGGGTTTGTTGACATCAAACCCTCAAGTCACTACCTTTTATCCTTTGGGCTAGTTATTCAAAAACTGAGAGCAAATTGATCAGCCAAAGAGCATCTTAACACATAGTTCTACCAATCAACAAAGTCCTTCATAGTAAGCCAACACATCTTCTCATGACCTTCTTTGTCTTTTAACATCAATCAAGACCCAACCAACATCCACCATGCTTCCTCTTTCAATAAAGTGTCTCCTTGAAGTTTAGAGAGATATACCACTTTGACAAAGAGAGACTAAAAGTCCCAAAACTATGGAGAGTCCCATATCTCCATAATCTCATTTGACTTGCAGTCTTTTTAAACTTTGAATGAGTCCTTGATTTCATTCTTTTCTTCATATTTGTCAATAAATGTTTTCAATAGAAACTCTTGACTTTTATTCATGTCTATCATGGTAAACAAACCATCTTTAGTCTCAGTCTGATCTCTTCTAATAGGCTTAGGTTTCCATACCCATTTGTGACCTCTTCCCTATACACTAGGAACTCCATACAACTTATTTTACTTTGGGAACTCATTTGACCTATTCTTACAATACCTAGCAATGTGACTAACTTTATGACAACTAAAACAAACAAGATCATTCATACCTTTTGCTTGATGATGATTATGATCTTCTTTTTCTATTTGGATAGAACACAAATTTTGTATCTTCTTCCTATATGATTCCTTGTTGTAGTAGGTAGTCTACCTTGATCATGATTATCCTACATATTCTTTGGTCTAAATACCATTGAGTGACTTTTAGGAGCATCTTTCTTCTTGTCAAAACTTGAGCTCATCTTCAAACTATTCTTGTAAAATTTGGCAATATGTCCTACGTTATTGAAATTATATCAAACAATATCATTCAACATACTTCTTGACTGATCTGAGATATGATTTCTCTAAGACCAATTGCTTCTTCATCTGAGGATCCATGAGAACTCATACTTGACTGACTTCCTTCTACAGTCCTTAGCTTTACGACCATATTTATTACATGTATAACAATGACCATGGAATAAGCTAGCATTCTTTGAAGTATTTGGTTGTCTAACAGACATTCTTGCATTACTTTCAAAGATTACAATCTCTTTCACATACTCAGGTATATCATGCTTCTTATCAAGTTTATTCAATTTGACTATGACAAGCTTATGTTGACTTTTCAAGGACCCCATCTCAATCTTTCGCTGAGTGTACTCATCTTCTCTTACTTTCAGATTTGCATTTGTAGACCTTAATTGATCCTCAAGAATACCAATCTTCTCTTCATCCTCTTTGGATTTGTTGGCCATGTCTTTCAATCCATATGCTTACACTTCAATAAACTTGATTTTTTCTTGATACTTATTTTCTTCTTTCTTGGACATGCCTAACAAACTTCCCTCAAGAGAACCAACTTGTGCTTCAAGACCTTTGATCATATTCCTCAGTTTATGATTCCTCTTCTTATGCTCCTTTATTTCACTAAGGGCACTCATGAGCTCAACTTCTAGACCAACTTCTTCTTCCTTGATATCATATTCTCTACTCTTGTGGCAAGCTTCTTTACCAAACATGATATCCTTTTATTTTGAACACAAACTTGTCTTGGCATCTACTAGCTGAACCTTGAGATCATTGATAACATTCTCATCCTCTTTGGCATCATTCTTAAATGTACATATATGCTCTTCAAGTGCCTTGATCACAACTATCCATTATTAATTCTCTTTCTTCAATTATTTATCCATCTTTGTACCAACTTAAGATCTCTTTCAAGTTGTTAAGCTTCCTCCAAAGGACTCGTTCTGACACCAATTATTGGTAGTAGCTACTGAGAGGGGGAATTAGTCATAATACAATAATGCATGTTAAATTTCAAAATCATTTCATCATACATCAAATTGATCTAGCAACATAAACATGAAAGCACATTCATTTAACACATGAACAAGAACATACAACACATCATCTACATGGGAAACCCTTTTGTCGAATAAAACCCAGTCTCAAGCTTGCAAACACTTGGAATACTTGTCCTATAAGTTATTACAAACTAGAGACGGATCGACTCCTTTTGACCAATATTTAGTGAAACAAAAGTTCCACAAGGAACACTAGCCCCTAAGATGATCAAGTCCTCCTGACTACCCAAAACCTTGATCAAGTCCTCCTCACCAAAGGCCTTTAGTGAAACACCTATTTCACAAGGATCAATTTCCTCTAAGGAAGATCAAGTCCTTTAGAACCTAATTTTAAATGAACTCCTCCACCTTTAAACTGATGTATTCAACACCTGATGATGGTCCTCTGATAACACATCCCCCTTCACTTATTCTCACACTCACAATGCATCAAAAACCACCTTTTTGATCACTCCACTCTTCTATGCACATATGCAATCAACAAACCTACAAGAGCATTATAATGAAATCATAAATATGACCTATAGGTCATACACACCATC
Organism: Torreya grandis; assembly: GCA_037957365.1. Taxonomy (NCBI): domain Eukaryota; kingdom Viridiplantae; phylum Streptophyta; class Pinopsida; order Cupressales; family Taxaceae; genus Torreya; species Torreya grandis. Next base: position 1,055,068 of record JARHVA010001045.1, on the reverse strand, counting down.
ATCAACCTAATCTACCCTTCAACCCATCCACTAGGCACAAATAGTCTTCACCTTGCCTTAGCTCACCATACACACTCTCTCAAATAGTCTCTTGATCATACTCATTCATTTTGCCTCTTCTAGGCTTATTAGGTCCAATGACCTATGTGATCACCTTCATCACCTTGCTTAGAAAATCATGTATGATCCTCTTCCCTCTCTACTAGTCCTCATTGACTTATACCTTCTCTTTCAAAGGTTCTTTACTTGGCTCCATATTCACACAAGCCTTCACTTCAAGCACCTACTCATAAGTCTCTCATAAAATTCTTGCTCAAGTCTTCTAAAAAATATGGAAACCAACACATTTGGTTTCAATATATATAGATCATTCATGAGCTATCAAGTTCAAAATATTCTTTGTCAGCCACAACACATGCCTTCACCCTTAAGGCATCTAACATGGGTCACACTCAAGTACAACTCTCTTTCAAGTAAGCCTAAGTCACCTTTTAGGAACAATGATATCCCATTCACCTCTTTGACACTTCTTCAAGGAAACTAGGAACACAAGAACTCTTTCCAACACATGGACCCATGCCACATATCTATAGGTCCTTATTAAGTGTCCATATCCATCACAGTACCCTTTTGCATAAGCACAATTTACTCAAACAACATTTTATTCACATAGTCACCATGAACGAATACATAGTCGACTTCTAAATCTTTTTTCATACAACATATGATTAGTAAAACCTTAATAATACACATAGATCATCCTCATGGAGTATGAACCCCTCCCAAATAGCTAAGTCAGCATGAGACATTGGAACAACATCAACACAAATTCAAACATCCTTCTTGAGTCACTAGCAAAATACATTCAAACACACAATCAAATTTAGAGCTTAATATATTTAATTGTCCACACTTTCAAATATTAAAATTAGGCTCATTAGATACACCATGGATTTCTATTCATCTTTGGTTTTTACAGCATGGTCAAATTCTGCATAAATCAAAAGTTATGGCTCAAAAACCAGGCACTGGTCTTTCTTTTATTAAATTCAAATATTTGAATTCAAACGGTCACAATTAAACATCGAACACTATTCTATCATCTCATGTCCTTGCTTCTTAGATTAATCATGCACAATTGATCTCTTTTAAACTTTAACTCATAGTGCACCAATGCCCAAATGTTAAACCTCAAACAGTTGACCTTATCTCATGCAATCTTGTAATATTGATTTAACGTGCACCATTAATCTCCTGTATGTAGATCAGTATTTATCTGTGTTAAACATTGAACACCTTGAAAACATCTCATTCAATATGCACCATTTATATGTATATATACAAACATCTATTCATCATTATATCTTATAAGAATCTTGATCTTTATCTCTACTCAATTAACTTCATTAACCAATGAAAACTTTTACCTCTTTGACTTGTTGTGCACCGTAGATCTTCACTCTATGATCGCACCTGAGCCATTGGATCTTCATTTGGCCCTGATCTTTAACATTGTACAAAATAGGCTAAGTATGGGGACCATTGTTATCTACCTAGAAGGTCAACTTTTCATAGTGATATCTTTTACCTCACTCAATCATACGCTCTCCTTTCAAAGAGGAATCCAACCATGTGTCAAAATGGTCCTGAAACCTTCGCACGTGCAAGATATAACTCCATTAATCTGCTCACTCAAATTTTTCTGCCACAGAGCCAACAATGTCAAGAACTATCTGGAAAGACCAACTTTGAACATGCATAGCTTTTGATGCGCTTCATCGCATGATCTAAAATTTAGTGAAAATCAACTAGGCATAAAACTAAATAAACCCATATGATCAAATTGTTCTGAAACTTTCGCACATGCTAGATATGACTCCATCAAAATACTTACTTAGCTTTTCTTGTCACATGCAAATTGGGCTAAGTATGGGAAAAAACTATCAAACTGCCTGGGAGCCCAAATTTTCACTTGCACATATTTTATCATGCTTAATCACATGACCTAAGATCTAGTAAATAATATCTAGGCACAATACTCAATAAACCCATGTGACCATTTACTCCTAACACCTCCATGCATTTGAATGCTAACATCATCAACATGCTTACTCGGCTCTATTTGAACATAGAAAACACTGTCAAAATGCTTGAGAGCCCAACTTTGCACCCACATATATTTGACTATGCTTCATCGCATGACTTGAGATTTAGTGCATAGAAACTAGTGACTAATGTGATCACAACCATATGACCAACTCCCCTTGACTCATCCACATGTGGCAACAGTGATGTCAACAAAACTACCTATTCAAATTTTATGCCACTAGACCCAAAATGTCAAGATGAAAACAATGATCAACTAGATGAAATCCACACATGCACACAAGCACTCAAAGCATTATTAAATTTTGATAGGACCCCTTTCACATGCTCAAATCACCATACCAAAATTAAAGATCAACCAAGCCTCCTTCAAGCATACTAGGACAAGCACATTGCACACTTTGTCATTGTCACTTAGACTATCAAAGCACCTCATCCACTTGCCTGGACACCATCATGACATCACCATGACATCATTAAAAACTCTCCAACACATCCTTATACGATAGACTTGCTAATCTTTGGATGCCCTCTGGAGTCATTCCAAATGAAAATGAACGTATGCTCAAGTGAAGAGAAAATTTGGATGTGGAATTGTCAAAGTTTAACAATAGAGAGTTTAGAAGATCAGTCTCTCTTTTATATTACAACATGTAGACAATCCCTCTAAAGTTAAACTAGTTAATCTAATCCATATATGTATCATCATGGTGGAGAAGTCTTGTGCAAATCTTCAACCACACAACTCTCATTTTTTGATATTTTTCAAGCTCATAAAATTAATTCGAGTTTCCTTTAGGTACAAGGTTTAGAGGATGGAACAAGCTAAAGCTATAGAGCAAGCAAATGAAAACAGGGGTTCAACAATTCTAGATAGCATTAAAAGCTCCACATTAAAAAAACTTAATTCAATTTTACCAAGTAATTATTGTAGGTACATGCCTTGAGAAATTTAGATTATCTCAACTATTTAAAATGAGTTCCTATTGCTTGCACTAGAGGTATCTATTGCTCCTTATAAGAAAGGCAATATGGTCTTGGAATTGCTTTCTATTTCGATTGTAATCTATTAATCTTTTATGATTACGTTGACATAAATTTTAAATCTAAATCTAATCTTCAACATGGTTCTATTTTTGTTACTGCAAAATAATAAATAAGAACATGACATAGGTGAATGTTAATGTTCCTTACCTCTCTAAGGTCTACGTCCTTTTGTCAAGGAAACTGGGTCTTGCATATCTATGTAGGAATGATGAAATTTCAGAATTAGTGGTAACTAGTAATGTTATTGCCCATAGTTCATTTAGGGATTTTGTCAAATCGTTTGTGTGCATCTTCCAATCTCCTATCGTTGCTAGATCCTTTGGAAAAAATATGACGACAAAAGAATAACTTCATACCATAGCGTTCATAGAAGTAATGCATTGTGCTCAGCGTTTATTATGCATGGACAATAAGATTTTTTTGATTTGTTTTTGAAATCATAATAATAGACATGAGAGAAATCCATCACCCCAATGAGAATGTTACTTCAGTTGGGAGTGAATTGGAGATTGCTGTGTAATTTAGTAATAATGAGGATCGAGAAGCAAATGAAGGCAGGAGAGGAATGGATTCGAGGTGGGATTATAGGAGGCGGGGATTTTGGTACAGTCAGTCTTGGCATAAGCAAATCCAATGCCCCTCTCTTTGCTGTAAAGTCCACCACCACTTGTATATTTTCTCTAGAGAATGAATATAACATTCTCAAGTCTTTGGACTCTCCATACATCGTGCAATGCCTGGGGAAGGAATACACTCCTCACAACGGTGCAGGTGTTCACAACTTGTTCATGGAGTACATGCCAGGCGGCAGTATAGGGGACCTCTTGACTAAATTTGGGGGGCAGTTGGACGAGTCAGTGATCAAATCCTACACCCGTGACATCCTACGCGGTATGCAATACCTCCACAGGCAGGGGATTGTGCACTGTGATATCAAGGGGAAGAACATTCTTGTGGGTTCCAAGGGTGTCAAGCTTGCTGACCTTGGCTCTGCTAAGAGGATTAAAAGTGATGATGACAACGAGGAGGGTTGGCAAATGAAGGGTACCCCGCTGTGGATGGCTCCTGAGGTGTTGAACCAGCTGGAGCAGGGGCTTGCTTCTGATATTTGGTGTCTGGGTTGCACTATGGTAGAGATGGACACTGGGAAACCTCCCTAGGGCAGCAATTTGCATCCCCTGACTGTAATGTACAGGTTTGGTTTCACACAGGAGCTGCCTGAGATGCCTCAGTCTCTATCAACTCACGGGCAGGATTTTGTAGAAAAATGCTTGAGAAGGGATCCTAGGCAGAGGTGAACCAGTGAACAGTTGTTGGGCCATCCTTTTCTCAGTAAGGAAGTCTCCCCTGTACTGAAGGAAGTCCTGCTCATGAGAACTCAACATCCGATTAGGCCTATGGATTTGGGCAAGCGGAATTCTTGCTCTTCAACTGATTCCTCTGGTGTTCCCATCTTGATATTGCCCAGGAATGTGTCAACTGCCAGGCAAGCAGAGGCAGGGGAATGCGACGGAGAAGGGCTACCAGAAAAGCTCTTCTCCCAGAGACCGGATTCTGCATTTGGCAGGAGGTGAATTTGTAGAGAGGGGGGATAATTGGTGTGCAAGTACCCACTGGTCAGTGGATTGTTGTGAGGTCCCCCAAACACGAGCCCTTAAACTCATACGACCCTTTTCCAGAGTTCACTAATGGATTATTTTTCAAGGAGGTTCTTTCTGTCCAGACTGAACAGGTGGATTACAATGCAATCACAGACTGTAATGATTGTGCCAAAGAAGTGAGCTCCGAATCACAGGGCGATGGGTTTTCTTGTAGCATGGCTGAACAAATTGAATTTATAGTTTATAAAGTTGAGCATGGCAGTCAATTGCTTAAAGATTTCTCCAGGAACATGGATATTAGTAATTCTTGCTCTTGGAGAATAGGGATAGACATGTTTGAGAGTGGGTCCTCGTTCGAAGAAGTACTTATTGGCACTCAGATCACAGCAAATTACTGCTCCTGTCGTCTAATATGCTCTCAAAATTGTTCTACTACATTGAAGATTAAAGTCTTTTTAAGTTGCAATGGCAGAATGTATTCATTTGAATGCAATTTTTCTTCAAAAATAATTACACTTCATTTTATTTGTGTAACAATGATATTTTATAGTTTTTCAGAACGAAACAAAGGGAGCTCTTCCCAAGCATTTGTTTGATTTTTACCGTACAAGCAACATAATAGAATTAGAATATTTTATATTTTTATAATATAAATGAGTTTAAAACTTATATTCCAAAAATCATTTATTAAATTTTATGGAGAAGAGTGTAGGTTGTAGTAATTGTTACTTGGAATTAAAATTTTGATCAGTGACAAAATTTATTAAATAAAGTATGAACTGTCACCTAAATAGAACTCTTGAATTTAATAAGAATGAAGAAGCATTATAACTAATTTTCCATATTATTCTGAAAAAATAAAAACTCTCAATCGAAAAAAAAACAAGGATAAGACCAACTAATTTTTAAAAAAAGCAAAAAAAACCTAATAATATATTTAGAAAATACAAACACAGTAACCTGGTACCATCGTCAAGTACCAACATTTTGAAAACTCAGCATTTGAAAAAAAGAAATTGTTAAAAATATATCCATTAAGAAAACTTCTTCTACAAGAAAATTGGGTTTTTCTTTCTTAAAAGATCTAAATTATTAATAAAAACAGTTTGTCATTACATAAATTCAAATTATTATTATTTTTTAATTAAAAAGTTAATATATTGATAATGAAAAGGTCTTACAAAATTTACTTATATGCTTGACAATGGAAAGAAAATATTAAACATTAAAGTATTCTCATTTCTATGACTTCAATTGATTTCAATTGTTTAGTAACAACAAAAATATAAAAATTTGATGATAGCTTTTTCAAAATGAGTTTACAATATATATTGAATGCATTTGACTTGAATGTTGACCAACTTGAATCTGGATTTTCTTATGGTCAAGGTCTTATTGACCTCGTATTTATTTAGTGGATAGTGCATGAAGTAGAGTGTTACTAATCCTTTTATTATAAATAAAAATTGGACAAACAAAGACAAACAATTCTTTTATTATATTGGAGCCATTAAAACTAACTAATTTCTTTAATTATTTTATTTTTATTTAATTTTTAAAATATTATATATTCTATGTTTTATTTTATTTATCTTTTTTAAAACTTATTATTTCAAAAATAAAATTATAACAAACAAATTTAATTAAAAAATAATAATAAATAATAAAATAAAATAATAATTTTAATTGATGTATGTTTATAATTAAACTATAAATAATTTAAAAATAAAAAATAAAAAATGAACCTCTTTATATCTATTGTTTGTGAAAATTTCTATCTAGATGAGTGGTATTGCAACCATCATCCTCAACAATTACATTACAATTATTTTCATTATATTTATAATTTTACATTTACAAATAATTTTTGATATAATTTATTGAATAAATTATTCATTAACATATTATGATTATCATAAAAAAACATTAACATGCATACAAACCATTTGATCAACCAAACAACAAATTTTCACTATCGAAATGTATAATAAAATGTATTAATTACTTAATATTTAATTGAAATGAAATGTTTTTTTTAATATTTTCGTTGGGCTAAAGCTAAGGTGGCCATCAATTCAGTTAAGGTCCACTGAATTAAACCTTTATCATCATATTATCAATTAGACTTTGTTCCCTTTCGCTCAAAATTTAAATATCAAATTATGACTTGTGAACCCAAAAAGTTGAGGGATGAAATAAAGGTGGTATTTTTTTTTAAAAATGGTTTATGACTTTAAAAAAGGTGAATACCCTTTTAAAAAGGGTGCCCCTTTTTTTTAAGGATGCTTATCGAGATTAAATTTGAATTGGTTTGGTTTAACAAACTTAATGTAATGTGCCTATATAATATATAAGGATGCACATCCTTTTTCTTTTTATTTTAGATGGAAATGAATGAAATTTTAAAAAATGAAAAGCAAAAGAATGTGGATTGTATATAATGTAAATATTGTACATCATATTTATTATATAAGAAGTGTGCCTTTACAGTTGAAAGAAAGCACACTTTTTATATTATATTTTTTTATATATTTGTATATGTTTTACTTCTAATAAAATAAATATTTTAAATATAAATTTACATTTATTTTATATTACATTTTATATTTATATATATTTGTATATACTCTATTTTTAATAAAATAAATATTTTAAATATAAAATTATATTTATTTTATATTACATTTTATATTTATATATTTTAAATTTATTTTATTAAATATAAGAAATTAGGACTACTATGAATCTTTTAAAATCAGTTTATGTACTAAAAGGTTTTAATGTTAATTAACATGCTACAATATGATATTCTAAGAACCCCAATGACAATTGGTATGATTATCAAAATTATTCATCATATTTAAACAAAATAGTGTAATATAATTGTGAATTTGTAACAAAAAGTAGATAATTTTATACAAATTTTCATCAAAATTCAAGTCTAAACTTTTTAAATAATGCATTAATTCAATTTTTAAATACAATCTGATTTGATTTCTATCACTAAAAAAAATCTCATTTTTATCATAGAAATGATGTTATACAATTTTAGTAGGATTATTAAAGACATGGTAAAAAACATACATGTGATGTATGAGATCATACACCTTTTTCTCCATTTACAATCATCAATTATAGATGAGATCATACACCTTTATCTTCACTCACAATAATCAATTATGGATGATATCATACACTTTCTTCTTCACTTACAATCATCAATTAGGAATGAGATGATACACCTTCTTCTCCAGTTATAAAGAGTAAATACTTTTTTTTAATAAAAATGAGTTGTCTTTGTATGAGTCTTCATGTGTCGTGTTAATGACCAAAATAAAAATGTTTTCCAATCTAATTGATCATTTTATGGTTGGTTCTAATGCAAAAAATTATGTAAGCGCATCAATGTTTGCATCTTAGTTTAAGTGATTGTTACATGTTAGATTCAAACTCAATTTTTTATGTCGAGAATAACATTGGACACTAATGTGTGTCAGAGGAAAAAATAGTAAAATTAAGGTAGGTTTACCTTTTTTGATAAATTTCATGGCTACTAAGTGAAGCATGCATTATTTGTAGCAACCTCCTATACTACTCCAAAACCAATCATTTTTTTATTAACTTAATTTCTCCTTTGCAAAGAATATAAATACATTGCTCAACCAACACATCCACTTGTGGTTCACATAAATATGAAACAAAAACATTATACTTTCATCCATAAATAATCCTATTATATTAATATAGGTGGGGTTATCGAGTTATTCTTAGTTCATCTTGAACACATGCCACATTATGATCCTACGACATGTGGGTTATGGGACTTCAAAGGACAATTCCTCTTAAGCCAATCAAAAACTAAAACAACCCATACCGATTGATATCATAATAGGATAAGTGTTGGTTTTAATTCAATGCACCCACACCCACTTCTTAGTTACCTATATGTCAACTCATGCCTATTTCATAAGTAAAATCATGGCTATTGTAGTTATCTAAAAATATAGAGAGTGATATCAAGTATAAATACTCCTTATACTTGAGGCCATTGATTATATCAACATATAATCTTAATTAATTTTCCTCCACAATTAATTATCATCCTTAATTTAAATATATATAAACTATATTCACCCGGTTCTATTATGAAGCCACCATAATTCATTAAGGTCTTGTACCACCTCATTGCATATAAAAGAGTGCTTGTAGTCACATTTTAGATAAAAGTGACCCTTATGCATCTAGGTGGCTATCGCCACCAACTCCTTCATGGACACACCCCAATTTAAGTTGTTTTCAATAATTTAAGACATCCATGAACTTCTGATGTTCATGATGCAGTAAGCGTCACATTTGAAAGTTAAGATATCGAGGTCCACTAATTACAAAAACACCAACTATTTTTGGTCATATTATTGACATGGAGTACCCATTTAGTGCTTATTTCATATCCATGTGACCATAATCGATCATTCACTACAAGTCTCAAATATAATAGGTCACATTTTATATCTCAATGGTTATATGCTATCAAGCATATAAGGCTTGCCTCAAATTTACTGCATGAATGTGACACTCTAGAACAATGACACGTTCCATGATCATGGATGATCTTGATTTAAACCAATCATAAAATTAATATTCCCTTATGCCATAGTAGGGTAAATTTGAGTGATGAGTATTCGTTAATTCACAAATATTACAATTTTTGAATTTTGTTTTTGACAAATTTTTAGGGTCATTACATAGGTCTGGATCACCTAAAATTTAGGAATGTAAATTATTTTGGGGTTCAAATTCGCCCACCATTTAAAATATTTTTTTAGTTTTTACTTCAATTTACCACATATATGTAGTACATAGGCTACCATGGGTAACCATCAAAATATACTTTTGGCAACCACCCCACGATATCAAACAAGCACCCAACAGGAAACAAGCCAAAATAAAATGATAGAACTTGCACCGCAACTGAAGCACTACAACATAGTTTGGTAGTGTCTTCTAACAATGTCATTTGACAATGTCTTCTAGTAGTTTCACTTAGTAGTGTCTTTCGATAGTGTTGTTTACTAGCATTTTTTGATAGTGTCTTCTGGTAGTGTTGTTAAGTAGTGTCTTCCAAAAATGCTATTCGACAACATCATTTGGTAGTGTCTTTCGATAGTGTCGTTTGGCATAACCATTTGGCTTGACCGTTTAGTGAACTACCATTTGACAACACAATTCGATAGTTCTGTTTGGCATCCTTATTTTGGTGCATCCAAATGGTGGTACAGAAAAAAATGAATATTTTATGTCCTTACACTCTTCTTGAATCCTAATGGATTCATCATCACACATATAAGATTAGTTGTGCCTACGAATCAATTTTGCATAGATTTGCCAAATAATTCTAAGATGTTTTCCTGTAGGGCCTCTTAAAATTAACCCTATGCCAAAGACCGTTATCATCATGTTTGAGATAAAATTACAATAATCAACCCTATCCGCATAATTGCCTAGCTAACTATGGTGTAAATGGCATACTATGTGACTTCTGACATGACTAAAGGATTTAAACCATCATAAGATTTTATACACCTTTAATGATTATCACATTTACATGGCCATAATACCTTTAAAACATTAGCATAACCTTTAATAATTCATTGTGTACACAATCCAACTGTAAGATGGATCCCTCCCAAAATTTGCTAGAAAATTGGGTGTGGCAAGTTTGTAAATTATAGTTGTTGAGTGATGTGAGCTTCTGAGATTGACTTATCTATGCATTCCATCCCTCCCTAGAACAAAGAAGGACGTGGCAATCAAAGGTTCAATCTGAAATCACTTGCTTGGGCTCACCAAAAAGACTATGAGAGTGTTTCTTTCCCTGCGTATATTGGCATTGGAAATGTTGTTAATGAGCCTACTACCATAGATGACGTTGAATAATGACTCCATGAATATCCCACTTACTCATGATAAATGGTTGCATTATAACTGAACCATTGTATTGGGCTTGAAAAAATATTTTTTGTAAAAAAAGGGGTTCCAAAATCCACCACTATATGCTCAATATATCATAATTTTTCAATCATTGTCTCCAAGCAAGAAGAAAACATCTTGTATGATGGTCAAATGGATGTCAAATTTAGGATCAAAACTACCTTATGACTATAAATGGGAAAAAAATTTAAAAAATTAGACTATTACCTCCACCACCATCATGGATGTCATTATAGGTTATGTCAAACCAACCTTAAACATGACATTAGTACATGACATAATATATTTAATTGTGAATTATATATATATATATATATATATATATATATATATATATATATATATATATATATATATATATATATATATATATGTAAATTATAGTGCAAAAAAATAGAATGTTGAACAAGTTATAAATTATAAAAGTTTGAATAACTATTTCATTATTATCCATCCTCTTTAATAATTATTAAATAAAATTTAAATGAGGCAAAGAAATACAAAACAATGAATTGGAGATAACTATACATTTCATAGTAAAGACTATAAGAACAAGGGAACTAGTGACTTTACTTATTATATCATGAACTACATATCATAGAGACCATACTTCATTATATAGTAACAATTTATATTCTCTTGGTAAAACACTAAACCCATTAATTATTTCAAATGTGTAATTGTGATGTAACATCTCCTATAAATGAATATATCAATCGTACATTGACTTCATCTACATATGTGTTAATGGGTATGAACCATGTGGTAATAGGTATGAGCCATGTTGTTTCATCTATAGATAGAGTGCAAGTAGACAAAGTAACCAATGGGGGTGTGGAGGTCAACTACTAGTGTGGTAGTCCATGGTGAATGTATTTTCTTGGTTACACTTTTAATAGAGGATAAAAACCTTATCTAAGGTGCTTTGTTTACAAAATAAGGTTTACAATCTATTATGGGTACATCGACAAAGGGATAATGGGATAACATAATAGACACAACACCAATAGATAGAGTAATCAATGGGGACATGAAGGTCAAATTATAGTGTGATAGTCCCCGTTGAACATATCAGTTGGTTATGCTTAGAGTCAAGGATCTAATAACTGATATGACCCAAATAATTTATGAGCATTGAGTGTAACCAATTGATACATTCAATGTGGACTTCTCAACTGATATGTTCCACATCGTTGTTGCTTACTCCATCTACCGAAACTCCATCCATTCTATTAGATTATTAACCATCTATTAATGGGGTCCATTTCTTACATCCTCAAATCTAGGTTTACCGAGATAGTACATTTAACATAGAACATCACACAAATGTTGACCTCCATATGCCTATTGGTTACTATATCTATCAATAGCACTCTGTCTATAAAGGAGCAACATAACAAACATAGCTTTAACAAATTACCTAATTTCTTTAAAATAACAACAATAACAAATAAAGCCTTATCTAATGTGCTTTCTTTACAAGATAAGGATTTCAAACTCAACTCCACTTCTGTTAGTCCATTAAACCCAACAGGTTCATCATCCATGGGTCCCACAAACACTCCCATTGATGACATTCAGTTTTAACAATGTGGATATTTGATTAGGAATAGTAAATCATCATTTTCAAATCTTGTGCCCATTAACCTCCATTGTGTCCACTCCCTTATTATACTTTGGTTCAGCGCCATTACTGAGTATAATAGGGGAGCATCAACATAGGGATAACATGCTAATGAAACAAATAAAACATTGGTAGATAGAATAACCAATGGGGATGTGGAGGTCAATTGCTAGTATGATGGTCTATGATGAATGTATCGGTAAGTTATGCTCAGAATCAAGGATCTAAGAAGTGATCCAACACAAATAATTTATGAATGTTGAACATAACCAACCGATATGTTCAGTGTTGACTTCCATGTTTGAAGTTGACTTCCATTTCCTTTTTGGTTACTTTGTCTACATAGGACGTGACATAACAAAAAATTACCTACCTTCTTTATGATAACAACAATAACAAAGAAAATCTTATCTAAGGTGCCTTATTTACAAGATAATTATTTCTTTGTTATTTTTATTATTATAGATAAAGTAGTTACTTTGTAATGTTTTATATAATGATCCTATAGATTTTGAAATAGAATAGGGTAAGTGCATGCGAGTATACTCAAAAAAATAATTTTCTTAGTCAAAGAGCATAATACATTCAAATGAATTTAATTTTTTACTTTTTCGGCCAACAACATTACATGCCAATAAAAAACATACATTAATAGAATAAAAGAAGAATAAAAATCAAGGAGAGTTGACTAATTTTGAGGGACTCACGGACATGTCAAATGGAATTAGACTGCACAATAAGCATAATTAGCAGGGATGTGGAGGTCAACTACTAGCATGGTAGTCCACACTGAACATATCGACTAGTTTTTCTAAATGCTAATAAAAGATCCTTGATTTTTAGTGTAACCAATCAATACATATTGACCAGTTACACTAAATACTCATAAAAAATCCTTGATTTTGAGCGTAATCAGTCGGTACTACCACCTGGTAGACTGCCACACTAGTTGTTGACCTCCACGTCTCCATTGGTTACTTCATCTACCAACAAAAGTTGTTATTGTAAAAAATATGTAATTTTTTAAATATTTATTTGTTATAAATATGGAGTAACCAATGTGGACTTGGAGGTCAATTTTTAGTGTGGTAGTCCACGGTGAATATATTGATTGACTACTTCAACACTCATGCACCTATAAAAGATCCTTGATTCTGAGCGTAACTAGCTGGTACACTTAACATGGACTGTCACACTAGTAATTGACCTCCACATCCCGACTGGTTACTCATCTAATTGCACTTCATCCATTACGCTAATTCTTTATCCCTACGTTAATATTGGTATTTAATGTTGTTGGCTAGGAAAATTAAAAGTTAACTTTTGTCGAATGCATTGTGCTTGCTAATCAGTAAAATTAAAAGTTATACAAGTTATTTGTGTTTCATTACCCTCTTTCATAATCCTATACCACATTTTTAGGAGCATCCTAGAAGGCACCGATGAAATTAGTCAACTCTCCCTGTTCACCATTCGATTGCCATTCATTAATATTGGCATGTAACGTTCTTGGTCGAGAAAATTGAAAGTTAACGTCAATGGAACTATAACTGGTAAGAGAAAGTTACCACTAAAATGAAATGTCCATTGTCTATGCCATGATTTTCATCTATAAAATTCCCTCCAACATTTAATGGGATTTTATTTTATAAAATTTAGCATGCATTATTATTACAATGTCCAAGATTCAATATCATTTAAAATATGTTTTAATAGATAACAATGAATCTCCTTGCCCTATTTAATAGAGATTCTAAATCACCAAATCTTCTAATGCTTTTTATAAAATGATATATGTAGGTGTAAAATAATTATATTCCTCAAAGCTTATACTAATCTACTAATGGGAGCGCCTTAACTAGTTGGTACATTTGAGTTTCCAGTTGACATGTCTTCAAGTCCCATGAAAGTGATCAACTCTCCTTGCTCATTGTTATATAACTTTGTTTACTCACTATGTTGTTTGTAATCTTATGCATGCTTCAAACAAAGGGATTAGAAAGTGTTGAATGTAATGAGCCAGTACTTTCAACGTGGTAGTCTACACTGAACATACTAACTGGTTACGATCAACACTTTCAACTAGTTGAATCCCCATACAGATTAACACATTAGTTTTTACTTATTAAAATTTAAAGATAAATTTAATTCGTAGTTGTATTTCTTGTTGAAATAATCATGATGGTAGAGCATGTTGCATTTCAGAATCATGTGAAACAAAACTAGTTGAACCAACCATGAGGCTGTAGGATGTACTTCTTAGTCAAAATATTTTCCTCCAAAGCTTATTTTAATTCATGGCTCTATGTAAGATGGGCATACCTTTTTTTTCTTTATATGAAATGCTAAGAGAACATGATGGGTTATAGGCCTCGTTAAAAAAACTTCCTTGTAGGGATTAACACATGCCATTTTTATCATGGATGATTTCCTTGTAAAGTTATATTTTAATAATGTTGTGAATTTATTGTGGATGGTAATATAAAATTTATAAAAACCATTCAATCAAAATATAGCTAGTTGGCCCTCTCAATGGGTTCAATAATAAGAGAATGAAGCCCAAATTGACAAAATGGATACCCTCCTTGGAGTAATAAAGCTAAATTTTTAGGGGCCCTACCACAAATCAAATAGAAAAGTAGAGTATTCTTGATTCTCAAGTGTAGCTTTCCATTCAAACGTAAGACTCACCAAGCTTAATTATTACTTTAAATTGGTTTTTAGAATTAGTGGTAATTAGTTTTTGCTTATGTCATATACCAGTTTGTTATGTAATTTTTAGTCACTTAATTTTTTAAGTACCATATTTATCTAATTTTAAAAGTAACCTTGATTATCTATGTAAATTAAGAAAGCCAAGTAATTATTGTAGGTACATACCTCGAGAAATTTAGATTTTCTTTTTCGTCAATTTATTTTTATTTGTGGATATTTCTGTAATGATTTGTAAATGTAATTACATAACTAATCAGGTGGGTGTCCTTGAAAGTTGGATTGAAAAGGCCAATGAGAAGTGTAGTGAGTAATATAGTCTTGTGCAAATCATCAACCACATAATGCTCATTTTTTTATATTTTTCAAGATCATAAAATTAATTCGAGTTTACTTTAGGTACAAGGTTGGGAGGATGGAACAAGTTGAAGCTATAAAGCATTCAAAAGCAAAAAGGGGTTCAACAATTCTAGGTAGCATTAGAAGAACCTAATTTAATTTTGTCGAGTAGTTATTATAGGTACATGCCTTGAGAACTTCAGATTTTCTCAACCATTTAAAAGGAGTTACTATTGTTTGCATAAGAGGTATGTATTGTTCCTTATAAGAAAGGCAATATGGTCTTGGAATTGCTTTCTATTTCGATTATAATTTATTAATCTTTTGTTAGTACTTTGATGTAAATTTTAAATTTAAATATAATCTTCAACATGTTCCTTTTTTGTTACTACAAAATAATAAACAAGAACGTGGCATAGGTTAATGTTAATGTTCCTTACCTTTCTAAGTTCTATGCCCCTTTGTTAGGTAAATTGGGTCTTGTATATCTACGTAAGAATGATGAAATTTCAGAATTAGTGATAATTAGTAATGTTGTTGCCCACAGTTCATTTAGGGATTTTGTCAAACTGTTTGCATGCATTATCCAATCTCTTATTGTTGGTAGATCCATTAGAAAGAATATGGTGAGAAAAGAATAACTTTGTACCATGCCATTCACGGAAACTCCATTTTGCCTTTCCTCTAATGCATTATGCTCGACCTTTATTATGCATCATCTATTGTGGACAGTAAGATATATATATATATATATATATATATATATATATATATATATATTTGAAATCATAGTAATAGACATGAGAGAAATCCATTGCCATTATGATGTAAATGTGTATACCCCTTATCTCATCCAACCCACCTCATTTGCAATTTTAGAAATCCATATATCTGTGAGACACAATCCTTAGAACACTAAGCATGGTTGATTTCTCTCCTCAATCCTTCAAAATATCAAAATATCTCACGTGGTTGATATAAACAAAACACTCTTGCTAAATCTCTAAGACAAACATACGGGCATGCTTTCTAGAATATTGTTTTAAATTGGTTAAAATATTAGGAAGATGAGTGAAACATAAGAGAAATCAACCATGCTTATCTTGTGATGAATAAGGCTTAAAGACATTAGCGGCCTTCACGTCTCTATGTATGATAGTTGGCTTGACATCCTCGTGCAAGTAGACCAACGCTCTCACTATGTCGACCGCTATCTTCTACCGCTTAATCCGTCATCTAAAATAAGTAGGAGACAAACGCTGACAAATGGTGTCCAACGAAAATGGTAATGACGATAAACTAGAACGTAATAGGAGAGATGAAAAAGTACAAGATTTGAAAATGATGAGTTAATATTACCACAATAATAAAAATGATATCATTGACAAGGGTGTTGTGGAGCCCATGGACGACGGACCGACTAAGTTTAATAAAATAATGGAAATGGTATTGAGGATCTAGAAACGGGGGTCAACATCTAGCGTAGTAATCCACATTTAGTGTTGAGTGTAGTGGCTGGTTACACTTAATGCAAGGTCTCGAAGGTTTTTTTTTTTCTCAAATTTAAAAAATATATATAATAAAAACTCATAAACGACAATGAAGATGTACCTATAGAAGAGCAAATCTTTGTATGTCAGTATAGAAGGGCAAATCTTTATATGTCAGTTCAGTGGCATCCTACAAAACATACATCCCAAACTAGGTTCTTCGTTATTGGGTCACCATGGCGTACGAGGTGGCAGAGAAAAGAGACAAATATCCTGCAATTCAGCCTAAAATCCAAATGAGATATATTAGCCGTTTGCGTCCAACGAGCCACAAGGTTGCACGTGGAGGCAAGCAAGAGATTGTGCCGTGAAGAGAGCATTAAAATTTCGTGCCGGGCACTTCCATAGAATGCGTGTAAAACCGAAAGAGTTTTTCCTTTCCACAAAACCGTTGAACATTCAGATATATATATATAGAGAGAGGGGATGTTGCTCAGTTGGGGATGAATACAACATCCTCAAGTCTTTGGACTCTCTATACATCGTGCACTTCCTGGGGAAGGACTACACCCTTCACAACGGTGCAGGGGATCACAACTTGTTCATGGAGTACATCCCAGGCGGTAGTATAGGGGACCTCTTAATTAAATTTGGGGGACAGTTGGACGAGTCAGTCATCAGATCCTACACCCGTGACATCCTACGCGGTATCCAATACCTCCACAGGTAGGGGATTGTGCACTGTGATATCAAGGGGAAGAACATTCTTGTGGGTTCCAAGGGTGTCAAGCTTGCTGACCTTGGGTCTGCTAAGAGGATTGGAAGTGATGATGACAAAGAGGAAGGTTGGCCACTGAAGGGTACACCGCTGTGGATGGCTCCTGAGGTGGTGAACCAAGTGGAACAGGGGCCTGCTTCTGATATTTGGTCTCTGGGTTGCACTGTGCTGGAGATGGCCACTGGGAAACCTCCCTGGGGCAGCAATTTGCATCCCCTGGCTACATTGTATAGGATTGGTTTCACACAGGAGCTACCTGAGATGCCTCAATCTCTATCCATTCAAGGGCAGGATTTTGTACAAAAATGCTTGAAAAGGGATCCTAGGTAGAGGTGGACCAGCGAACAGTGGTTGGCCCATCCTTTTCTCAGTAAGGAAGTCTCCCCTGTATTGATGGAAGTCTTGCTCATGGGACCTCAACACTTGATTAGGCCTATGGATTTAGGCAAGCGGAATTCTTACTCTTCTACTGATTCCTCTGGTGTTCCCATCTTGGTGTTAGGTTGTGGAGCTAAAAGCTTCACTGATGCAGACATGGAGGAGGTTGCTGAGTTGCAGAGCAACCGACGTTGGTCTGATCAACCAACGTCGGTCATATACAGTGAGAAGAGCAACCGACGTCGGTCAGGGATTGGCCGGCGTCGGTCACCTCCAGGCAGACAGGGATCGACGTCGGTCGCCTGCGCGATTCCAAAACTGCCAGTTCACAGACAGTTAGTTAACGAACCGGTTGTTTGCATGATAAGAGGTTAATTTTAGTCTTGAGTTGCGGATCTAATTATTGTAATTAGATGTCTAATTATTGTTTGCATGAGATCTATATAATAGACTCATGCACTGTATTGTAATTTGTGCTAGAGAGTAAGAGAGCAAATATTAGATCCTTCAAGGTGAAGAGAGCAAGGTGTGTTCCTCCTAGTGCCACAGTGCCAAGTGTGGGCGCTGGTTTGGAGAATCAGAAATATTCTTCATGTATGTAGGATCTTGGTCAGCAGGTGTGTAAGGCCACGTTTGGAGATCTACATGGTAAGTAAGATCATTGATTTGTAGGTGTATGTGTGTGCGAGATCTAGGTTTGCAGGTGTGCAGAACCAGATTGATTTGCAGGTGTGCAAGATCAGGGAGGTCAGCAACACAACATAGAGCAATATCAAGGGAGATCTACTTGGAATACGGTGTGTACTCGGTTGGAGAGCAAAGAGGAAGGCAAGGTAGATCCTTCCAAAGTAAGATCATTTGAGTTGCAGGTTGTTGCAAGTTCATGGGAGATCTACTTGGAGTGCGTTGTGTACTCGGTTGAGTATGTGTGTATACTCAATGTACTGGCAGTAGTGATACTGACTAGTTGGAGGTGAACACCAACTCTGTGTTTGAATTGTGTGTTGGGACCGTAAGAGAGAGTGAGCTCTTGAAGAGATTTATTGTTTATGCCCTAGAGGTGTGGGAGCCCTAGAGGTGTGTAAGGAAGAACACTGTGGCATCTTCTTTGTTGTATTTCTTTTTGAAGAGTATTAATACAATTGGGTATTGTCTCTCATATTCTGTGTTATTTCCAAATTTTAGTTACTTGTTACTTTTGGTTTAATTTCGCATGTTAAGTTGCTAGTACATGGTAATCAGTTGTGCTTCCTAGATCCTGACAAGTGGTATCAGAGCTAAGGTTGCAAGGAGCAGGTTTTGTGTTTGATTACAAGTCACTCTCAGGGGTTTCTGATTGAGTGGGAGTATAGCAATGACAGAAGAAAATACACTAAGAATGGAGGAATTCAAAGGCACGAATGGTCAATTACGGTGTTATGAAAAAAAAGAGCAGGTAAAAAAAATTGTTGGTTGGTAGCAGATCAGCATGAAGGAACTGAAGAAGCAGATGTTGTTGCACAGGATGTTTTGGGATGTTTCTTGGATAAAGTAGAATCTTGGTTTATAGATTATGTTGCCTCTTTCCATGCAACCTGAATTAGAGGGGTTGGTGAGCCTTGTCATAGTATTGGCAAAGGGGAAGTGCGGTTGAAATTGCAGATGGCCAACACATGGGTGTTGAAGGAGATCATGCAGGTCCCAGTCTTGGAGATGCGGCTAATTTCTTCAGAAAAGTTGGGTGATGAGAGATGCACAATAACTCTCACAGTAGATTCTTGGAATGTTACCAAGGATGCACTTGAATTAGCATGTGGTAAGAAAGCAGGTACTCTTTATCTACTTACTTGTATTACTAATTCCACTTCTGTTGCACAGGTGTGGCTTTGTAGGCTTGGTCACATAAGTGAGAAGGGAATGGATGTTCTTGAGTCAAATTATAAGAGATCAGCTTTGGAGAGCATAGATCGAGATTTCTGTAAGCAGTGGGTTGCTACAAGAAAAGATTGTGTTTATTGCAGGAAAAAGAAGACTGATGTATTTGACAAACTTAAGAACTGGAAAGCCTTGGTGTTCTTGGAGGAGATGACGGACAGAGATCAGCGGAGGGGGCTGGATACTTCCGAGCAGGGCAGTTTGGACATGGGTATGATTCAAAGAAAGCTCGCAGGTAATAAGTCATCACTCACAGGCGAACACAGGTACCGGTGTCGATCAAGGGTAACCGACGTCGAATAGACAGGGACCGACGTTGATCATGTCCAGACCAGAGGAGTCGGTGGTGTCGGGCAGGTAGAGACCGATGTCAGTAGGATAACTGGCATCGATGACTTGGATAGTCGCATGGAATTGACGTCGGTCGGATGCAGAGTGTGTGGTGACCGAGGTCGGTCATTGGAACAGATTTTGGGCGGACAACAAGCTGTCAAGGAGTCTCAAACGCCCATATGGAGGACTGAAAGGGTAAGTAAGCCTCAAATTCGTTGTTTCTCTTCTTTATACTCGTTGCGCACTGCAGAGCAGGAAGGATCTAGAAAACAGTGGGAGCATGGCATGATTAGGATGCAGAACCAAACGAGAGATTTGGTAGGGTTGCCAGCCGGTATGAAAGCACTGAAAGATGAATGGATACCTTGGTTAAAGAATAGAGAGAATGGATACGTGAGACGGAAGGCCAGGTCATATGGTTTTGAGGAAGCTGCAGGACAGTGGTACAGGTTTGACAGGTGGATGACAAAGCAGGGCTTTAGTCAATGTCAGTGTAACCATTGTGTTTGTCTTATCAGGTGGATGATGGTCGTGACATTATCTTGTTACTGTATGTGGAGGATGAGCTTGTTGCAGGTTCAGACATACAGAGTTTTTGCTGAGCTAAAGGTAAGGTTAGTTCAGTGGTTTGCTATGAAGAATTTAGGAGCAGCGAAATTCTTTGGCATGAGTAATCCTAGAGACAGGGAAGATCACATGTTGATGTTGTCACAAGATGATTGTGTGAAGGTAGTGCAGGATGCAGAACAGGGCAGCACACCTATGGATGGATAGTTCACAGAACAGGGTCCCAAATCACATGATGAGATTGAGTACATGTGTACTCCCTGGGTTTGCCCACGCAGTGAGAGCTATCAGAAAGTTTGGAGCCGATCTGGAAAAGAAGCACTGGAGGGCAGTTCAGTGGATTCTCAGGTATCTGAGAGGGACCAGCAGAAGGTCGACATGCGATGCAGGGTCAAGTTCTTTTCTACATGGGTTTGTAGATGCAGATGTGGCAGGTTATTTGGATGACTGGGTTTGCACCACATGATGTGTGGTGGTTGGTCTTCAGGGTTGAGCTTGAAGAGGGATACAAGCCAGGAAATAAATTAGACGGGGTACAAGTACAAGTACAGTGCAGCTGTTTATCTCTAAGTGAGAGATTGTTAGGTTGTGGAGCTAAAAGTTTCACTGATGTAGACATGGAAGAGGTTGCTGAATTGCAGAGCAACTGACGTCGATCATATATAGTGAGAAGAGCAACCGACGTCGATCAGGAATCAGCCGGCGTCGGTCACCTCTAGAGAGACAGGGACCGACGTCGGTCGCCTGTGCGGTTTCAGAACTGCCAGTTCACGGACAGTTAGTTAACGAACCGGTTGTTTGCATGATAAGAGGCTAATTTTAGTCTTGAGCTGCGGATCTAATTATTGTAATTGGATGTCTAATTATTGTTTGCATGAGATCTATATAATAGACTCATGGGCTGTATTGTAATTTGTGCTAGAGAGTAAGAGAGCAAATATTAGCTCCTTCAGGGTGAAGAGAGCAAGGTGTGTTCCTCCTAGTGCCACAGTGCCAAGTGTGGGTGTTGGTTTGGAGAATCAGAAAGATTCTTCATGTATGTAGGATCTTGGTCAGTAGGTGTGCAAGGCCACATTTGGAGATCTACATGGTAAGTAAGATCATTGATTTGCAGGTGTATGTGTGTGCGAGATCTAGGTTTGCAGGTGTGTAAAACCAGATTGATTTGCAGGTGTGCAAGATCAGGGAGGTCAGCAACACAACAGGGAGCAATATCAGGGGAGATCTACTTGGAGTACAATGTGTACTCAGTTGGAGAGCAAAGAGGAAGGCAAGGTAGATCCTTCCAAAGTAAGATCATTTGAGTTGCAGGTTGTTGCAAGTTCATGGGAGATCTACTTGGAGTGCGTTGTGTACTCAGTTGAGTATGTGTGTATACTCGGTGTACTGGCAGTAGTGATATTGACTGGTTGGAGGTGAACACCAACTCTGTGTTTGAGTTGTGTGTTGGGACCGTAAGAGAGAGAGTGAGCTCTTGAAGAGATTTATTGTTTATGCCCTAGAGGTGTGGGAGCCCTAGAGGTGTGTAAGGAAGAAGACTGTGGCATCTTCTTTGTTGTATTTCCTTCTGGAAGAGTATTAATACAATTGGGTATTGTCTCTCATATTCTGTGTTATTTCCGAATTCTAGTTACTTGTTACTTTTGGTTTGATTCCGCATGTTAAGTTGCTAGTACATGGTAATCAGTTGTGCTTCCTGGATCCTGACACTTGGTATTGCCCAGGAATGTGTCAACTGCTAGGGAGACGGACGCAGGGGCATGTGACGGAGCAGAAAAGAAGGGCTACCAGAATAGCCCTTCTCCAAGAGACCGGATTCTTCATTTGGGAAAAGGTGAATTTGAGGGAATTGTAGAGAGGGGGAACAATTGGTGTGAAAGCCCCCTTGGTCAGTGGATTGTTGTGAGGTCCCCCAAACACGAGCCCTTAAACTCATACGACCCTTTTTCAGAGTTCACTAATGGCTTATTTCCAAGGAGGTTCTTTCTGTCCAGACTCAACAGGTGGATTACAATACAATCACAAATTGTAATGATTGTGCCCAAAAAGTGTGCGATGGGCTTTCTTGTAGCATGGCTGAACAAATTGAATTTATAGTTTATAAAGTTGAGAATGGCAGTCAATTGCTTAAATCTTTCTCCAAGAGTATGGATATTAGTGACTATTGCTCTTGGAGAATAGGGACAGACATGTTTGAGAGTGGGTCCTCGTCCGAAGAAGTGCTTATTGAAACTCAGATCACAGCAAATTACTGTCCCTCTTGTCTAATCTTATCTCAAAATTGTTGTACTCCATTGAAGATTATAATCTTTTTAAGTTGCAACGACAGAATGCATTCATCTGAATGTAATTTTTCTTCGAAAATAATTACACTTCATTTTACTCGAGTAACAATGAGATTTCCGACCTCCCCAATACAAAACAAAGGGATCTCTTCCGAAACATTTGTTTGATCCGTACCATCCAAGTAATATAATAGAATTAGAATATTATTATTTTTATAATATAAATGAGGGAAAAGATCATTGTTTAAACCATGTATTTTTAGAATCTTCCATTAAATTTTATGGAGAAGAGTGTAGGTCATATTGATAATTAAAAAGGTGTTACAAAATTTACTTATATGTTTAATAATGTGTTTCTAATTCTAAAAAGCAATAGAAAGAAAATACTAAACACTAAGAACATAAAGTATTTTCATATCTACAACCTTAATTATTTTCAATTGTTTAGTGACAATAAAAATATAAAAAATTTATGATAGTTTTTTCAAAAAGAGCTTATTAGAATATATTGAGTGTATGTGACTTGAGTGTTGGTTAACTTGAGTCTCTATTTTGGGGATTAAGGTTTTGTTGACTTTGTACTTATCTAGTGGATAGTACTTGGTATAGAGGTGTCACTGATCTTTTTATCATAAGAAAAAATTGGACAATCAAGAACAACGAATTTCTTTATTATATTGGGATAATCAAAGTTAGCTAATTCTTTTACTATAGAAAAAATGGGACAATCACACACAACCAATCATCTTAATATTTAGTAAAAGATTTAAACATAAATTATTTTTATACAAATTTATCCACTTAAAAAATACATTAAAAAAATTATTAACAAAAAATTATTAAGAACATCATATTGCAAGCATTTCATTTCATTTCATTTATTTTTAAAAATATTGTATATTCTATTTCCTATTTTACTATTATTTTATTTATCTTTTTTTTTAAATTTATTATTTCAAAAAAAAATCTATAACAAAAAAAATCTTAATTATAAATAAAATCAAATAAAATAATAATTTTAATTGATATGCATATGTAACTAAACTTCAAATAACCAAAGATATATGAAATCTTAAAAACACCTCAAATACCAATAAATTCACTCAAACCTTTCAAGGTTCAGGAAGCAAACCTTATCTTAAACTGATCTTTGGAAAATTAAAAATAAAAAAATCAATGTTTCTCAACCAAATTAAAAATATTTAGATATTGACATAAAGAAGCGATGGCACAATTTATAAAATATCAAGAAAATCGCCTCGCCGCTCGCTGCAGGCTACCATCCAATGCATCTGACCGTCCCATGAAACTCTGTATAAATTTGTGCAACGGTAGCTGCTCGGCCATCGACCAGTTGAGGCAAAGCTACGTCATGGGCGGCGACAACCGTCTTTATTCACACCTTGCGAATGTATGTCAACTATATTTTATATCTTTTTTTTGGATGAGGCATCAGTTATAATCGGCTTTCGTTTTCGTTCTTTATTCACACCTTGCGAATGTATGTCAACTATATTTGTATATCTTTTATTTATTCGTTGATATTTTTGGATGAAGTAGCTTTGTCTCTGTACCTATCTTTGTTGCGTTGGTTAAATTTGCTTTATATCTCTGTTCCATTGTTCGAGAACTTTATTGCGTGCAGATGTTTCTTACGTTCAAAAAAATAAATAAAAATTATTATTTTAATAATTATGTGGATAAGTGTAATATAAGTATAAATGATTATTGAATTGAAACGAATTAGTGTGAGATGTTAATAAAAATATTGATTTTAAGTTTTCTTTTTATCTGAATGTTATATAGATATTTTTCTTCTTATTTAAAAATTTTAATAAAAAATGATAATATTTTAGATATATAATAGAGTTTGGAGTTGCTTGTTTTCTATTTGGATAGATTTTTTTGAGCTTGATTTAGTGGTGCATCTAGATTGAGGCTATTTATCAACACTCATACTTTTTTTTAATCTAGATCCTCTAAGTTACATAAATATCGGCATATTTACTTTTAAATAGTTGATTATAACAATCTAAGTAAACATATACCTAAATCAAAATTTCTTTTAATTAAACTACCATGACTATTGACTATATTCTACGAAATCACCTAAAGATCAAACACAGAGATCTTTATATTTTAAATGTCTCTAAATATTTCTATCTTGGTGAATGGTATTATAAGTCATCATCCTCACCAATTACAATACAATTATTTATAATGTATTCATAATTTTACGTGTACAAATAATTTTTTATATAACTTATTGAGCAAATCATTCATTAACATGGTATGATTATCGTAAAAATTACCAACATGCATATAGACCATTTACTCAACCAAACAACAAACTTTCACAATCAAAATGTATATTGACATGTATTAATTGGTTGCTTAAAATGAGATGTTTTTTTAAAAAATTCTTTAGACTAGAGCTAAGGTGGCCATCAATTCAACTAAGGTCACTTGAGGCCATCTTGAAGCTTACACCGTATTCTTTCAATCCATACAAAGAATTAAACCTTCATCGTCATCTTATCGATTAGACTTTGTCCCTTTTGGTTCAAAATTTAAATATCAAATTATGATTTGTGTGAATGAAAAAAGTTGGGGGACAAAAAAAAGATGTTATTTAAAAAAAATGGTTTATGACTTAAAAAAGAATGAATACCCTTTAAACCTTTAAAAAAAGTGCACACCATTTGAACGATATTTGTCGAGTCTAAATTTGAATTGATTTGGCTTAACAAACATAATGGATGTGTACCTATATAATACAAGTGTGCACACCCTTTATTATTTTTATTTTAAAAGGAAATGAATGAAAATTTTAAAAAATAAAAGTATGTGCATCATATACAATGCAAATGTTGTACATCATATTTATTACGTAGGGAGTGCACCCTATGCAATTGAAAGAGCACACACCTTTTATATTATACTTTAAATTTTGTTTTATATGTTTGTATATGCTCTATCTTTAATAAAATAAAAATTTAAAGTATAAGTTTACATTTACTTTATATTACATTTCATATTTGTATATTTTAAATTTAGTTTACTAAAAATAAGAAATTAAGACAACTATAAATCTTTTAAAATCAATTCATGTACTGAAATTTTTTAATATTATTTAGCATGCCATAATATGATATTGTAAGAACCCCAATCACAATTGGTATGATTACAAAATTATTCATCATATTTAGACAAAATAGTGTAATATAATTGTGAATCTGTAATAAAAAGTAGATAATTTTAAATAAAAAATTTCATAAAAATTGAAATCTTAACTATTTAAATAATGTGTTAATTCAGTTTTTCAATGTACTTTGATTTGATTTCTATCATTAAAAACAAAATAAATAATTTTATTTCTATTATTGAAATGATATTATATAATTTTAGCAAGATTATTAAACACATGATTAAAAACATACATGTGATGGATGAGATCATATACCTTTTTTTCCATTTACAACCATTAATTTTACATGAGATCATACACCTTTTTCTCCAATAGCAATAATCAATTGCAGATGATATCATACCCTTTCTTCTTCACTTACAATCATCAATTAGGGATGATATGATACACCTTCTTCTCCAGTTACAAAGAGCACAAAAAATTTCTTACTAAAAATGAGTTGTCATTGTATGAGTCTTCATGTGCCATGTTCATGACTAAAATAAAAATATTTTCCAATCTAATTGGTCATTTTATGGTTGGTTCTAATGTAAACAATTATGTAAGTGCATCAATGTTTGCTTCTTAGTTTAAGTGATTGTTGCATGCTAGATTCAAATTCAATTTTGTGTGTATTGAGAATAACATTTAAAACTAATGTGTGTCAAAAGAAAAAATATGAAAAATTAATGTAGGTTTTCCTTTTTTAGTAAATTTATCATACTAAGTGAAGCATGCATTAGTTGTAGCACCCTCCAATGCTACTCCAAAACTAATCATTTTTTTAATTAATTTAATTACTTATTTACAAATAATATGAGCCCAATGCTTAACAAACGCATCCACTTGTGATTCACATCAATATGAAATAACAACATTGTAATTTAATCCATAAATAATCCCTTTAGATTAATATAGATGGGATTGTCGAGTTAGTCTTGGTTCATCTTGAGCACATGCTAGTTTATGATCCTAAAACATGTAGGTTATGGGCCTTCAAGAGACAATTCCTCTTAATCCACTCAAAAACTAAAACAACCCATATCGATCGATATCATAACAGACTAAGTGTTGGTATTTAATGCACCCACACTCACTTCTTAGTTGCCTATATGTTGGCTTATGCCTACTTCATAAGTAAAATAAGGGTCATTGTAGTTCTCTGATAATATAGAGAGTGATATCAGGGATAAATCCTCCTTAGACTTGAGGCCATCGATTATACCAATATATAATCTAAATTAATTTTCCTCCACACTTAATTTTCATTCTTAAGTTAAATGTATATAAAATATATTCATGCAGCTACATTATGAAACCACCACAATTCACTAACAGCTCGTACCACCTCATTATACATAAAAGAATGGTTGTAGTTACATTTTAGATAAAAATGGCCTTAATGCATCTAGGTGGTTGTCTCCACCAACTCCTTTATAGATATACCCAAATTTAAGATGGATTCAATAATATAACACATTCACATACCTCCAAAATTCATAGTGAAATAAGTGTCACATTCAAAAATTAAGACATCAGGTTCCACTAATTACATGAACACCAACTATTGTCAATTAAAAGATTGATGTGGAGTACCCATTTAGTGCTTACCACATATCCACATGACCATATTCGACAGTTCATCGCAAGTCTCAAATAGAATAGTCCACATTTTATGTTTCAATGATTCTATGCTATCAAGCGCATAAGGCTTTCTTCAAGTCTACCCCCTGAATGTGATACTCTAGGATTATGATGCGTGCCATGATCAACGATCTTGGTTTTAACCAATCACCAAAGTAATATTCCCTTATGCCAAATACCTTTATTATCATGTTTGAGATAAAAAGATAACAATCAATGCTATCTATGTGGCTACTTAACTGACTATGGTGTAAATGGCATACTATATGGCCTACGACATGATCGAAAGATCTAAACCATCAACGTGTTATTTGCACCTTTAATGATTATCATATTTACATGGCCATAATACCATTAAAGCATTAACATAACATTTAATACTTTAATGTGTACATGATCCAACTGTAAGATAGGTTCCATAAATTCATGCATCTCTATACTTACAAAATTCACGGAGTTCTTTAATGAACACAACATACACACAACCACCAAACAATCAATATTGTGCACTCACCAAACGATACCACAAACTTCCTCGTTTATTTTTATGGAGGCACTGTATATCCATGTGACACAATATTTTCAAATGACTAATACATATGCATGTGGTCACATTATATTACTCGTAGTTGCCCTAAAGATGTAAGAAAAGTCGGAAGAATTGCACATGCAAGTATCAATACCATATGTCAAGGATCGAAGTCTAATTTATGAATTTGACATTCTCAAGACCCAAATGTATTTTATATATAATACAATTGCTTTGATTATTCTCATCATAATTATTTATGCAAACCATAATCTAATTATAAAGATTAAACATAAAACTACATTATAAGTATGTATATTTAAATTATATATATATATATATATATATATAATTTATTTTATTTTTTCATCTATTAATATATTTTTGTTTGTTTCCAAATTTATTTTTTTAAACATAACCCGTCTGGCAGCGATTGACTGACGGTTGGGCTTTAAGTCCAAGTCCTAGCCTTGGCCAACTGTCATGCTATATAGGGGTGCATGGGGGCCCATCGCCTCCTCCCTCCCTACCATAAAAGGGGGCTAGGGACGGCTCAGCGGCTGCCCACCCCCAAACTCTTCTTTTTCAATAAGAAAAAAAAACTATTTAACTTTAAATTTATATATATAAGATTTCCTTTTTTTTTAATTATTTTTTCATATATATAAATCATTTGTTTAGATATATGAAAATATATTAAACAGTTTAATTTTTGTATATAGATATATATTCTCAAACAATAAATTTATAAAAAAATATGTATTATTTATAAATAGCTATAATCTGGGGTTTGTAAAGAAGAACCAGAATAAAAAATTCAGTTTCAATCCAATCCCTCCTTAATTGGAAAATTTAGAACATAGATTTCTATGACAAGGAGCTATTTCCAAAGAGAAACAAAATACAGAAATAACCAGGTACAGAAAAATTATTGGAATGATCTCTATGATTTTCGCAGTGGGATTAACAATCACTTAAGGATTTAGAGCTTACTACAAACAAAAACCAGATCCAGATCCGTAAAACCATTACCAATAAAAAAAACAAAAACCATAAATTTGCATTGCAACTAAAACAAAATTACTACAATAAGCATTTTAATTCCCAAATTTAAAACTTTCAGATAGGAACATCTTCCCAAATATGTAAAAATCACATCCTTCAAACCGTTGTTTGATAAGTCTAAAATCTCCAAGTACCTTTCGTCAATGCAGATACAATGCAGAATCACTCCACCCAGATTATTTCCTGACAAGGACAGAGAAACATATGGAAAATTTGTAGCAGGAATAGAACCATTAAACTTATTTTTTGAAAAATCTAAAAAGACTGCATCAAACCGCAAATAATACCACTGAGTGAAGGAGGATTGGGTGAAGACGCCATGACAGGAGACATTTCAGAGGACATTTTCCAATTCAGTACTAGCATGTTCGAACCCCCTCATCTCCCTGCCAAAATAACACGTTTCAGCTTTGCATTTTGTAGTATTGTCAACGATGAAGAATATGACGAAGCTCTTTCCCTCGGAATTACTCTTCATGTCTCTTGGAGATGCTTTGGGCCTCAAACGGATTCCACCTGCCCAAAATACCTAGCAACAACAATTCTCTATATACCAAGAAGCGTATGAATGGGCCAAAATAACACGTCTTTTTGTCTCTTTATGAGACAAATCTTAAGGGGTTTCCCGCCATATAAAACCTACGGCTTAATAAACAATCATCTATGTAACTCGTAATAATATAATTATATTCACCACTTACTTTATTAATTTTGATAGGATCTCCAAACCCATATGGCCTCAACACATTAAGTGTTCATTGCTTATACATGTGGCCAAGCTTGATGGTCAATAAAAACCTCAAAATAAATAGGCCATGGTTTAAAAATCATTAGGTGTGTGAACTTTACAATAATTCATGGAGCCTATGGCCAAATTCATTTTTGTGTTTGAGGCAAAAGGCACTGAGTACACGAATATTCGATTTACAATAACATTAAATCATTACATTTTGGGTATGTGGAATATGATTTATCTTTTTTAAGTTTTATATGTATATTTAAATTGTATTCACATATTTAGTGGAGGGAAGTTTGTCAAATAAAAGAAATTGTACATCATTAAATTATAAATCTCTATTATTCATTAGATTTCTTCTTTATATTGTGAATTCCAAATAAAATGATGAAATCCACATAAAATAATTACCTTTATTCATTAATAGATTCATATATATAGGCATGAGATATCCTATGAATAAGGAGTTTACTCTTATTAGATTTAATTAATACAATTCTTATTTCATAGGTATAAGTTGTTATTATAACTTATTATGTATATATAAATTTATTATATATTAAAATATCCAACAATCCCTCATTTAGTGTAGATAATGGGAGAAAAATACTACTCAAAAACTAAAATGGACATATACTTGACACATGATAATCAGGGTTCACTTTAAGAGGCCATGACCGAAACCCCCTAGGTTTGTTTATGTGAATTGGATTCACTCTGTTGGTTAATCGAAGTGCGCAAAGTATGTGTAAAATCACCGTTGATTTTCCAATGGTGTCATAATGCTGAAGGGGCCATGGCAGCATTCCACTCCTAGGTGCTATTATACTATCTGACATCATTATGTTGTCAGGTGCCAGTATGCTATCCAGCATCAAATTGGTGTCACGTGAAAAGATACTGACACATGACACTATATTTTTGTATGACACTATGCTATCACGTGACACCTTGTTGTTGTGCAACACCTTGCTATCATGCGACACCTTACTACCATGTGACAACATGTTATCATGCGACACCATGCTATCGTGTGACATTATGCTATCACATAACACCATGTTGTTGTGTGACATTATGTTGTCATGCAATACCATGCTATCACATGACAACATGGTGCTGCATAGTGTTATACTACCAAGAGGCAACATTGTTGGCACACAATAACATAGTGTTGCACTACACCATGTTGTCATGTGACAATAGTGTTATCTCCTAGTGGCATGGTACCACATGGCACCATGCTATCATGTGACACATTTTTGTCATACGACACGATGTTGTTGAACTTGTGTGGCATGATGATGTTGTCATGTGACATGATGTTGTTTCCAGTCCTCAATAATGCCAACCAGTTGCTCTGGCTCCTCACCTTGCTTATAAATAATTCTAAAACAAACTCCTTTTAACACTTTGCTTAAACTTTTTCTCATCCTACCAGCTTCCATCTCAACCTTCTAGGTTCCAACTCAACTTACCTACTTTCACTTACCTGCTTCCAATGGTCTCTACATCCATGAAAACTCATAATCAACTAGGGGGGATCCAAAATTATGTTTTTAAAAATCTATTATGTCCAAATTTTCTCCACATGTTGGATGAACCCAAATCCTTTATTGACTGGATCGATCAATGCCATCTTAGAGGCCTAGTGCAAATGCCATAATATGATATGGCTATCAACAATAACCTACTACGATCTCTGGTTGGGTGTTTTAACCGTAGAGAGAGCCATTTATACATCTAATTTAACAACAAAACCATTTCCTTTGGCACCTCTCCATTGGATATCTACAATTTAATATGTCTTCTGCATTATAATGCAAGTCTTGTTAGCACCAAAGTTGTGTTATCTGATGATGATAAAAACTACTTGAAGTTGATCTACAAAGTGTCCATTGACCCCGCTGATAAGTGTTGAATTTATTAATGAAATTGGCATTTCTTAATTATACTTGAATCATTTATTATAAATAGTTTGGTATCCTAATTCAATTACATGTTTTAATTTTTTATTTTCATTACAGCTAGTCAAAATCGAAGGGGAATCCCCATTGAAAATATCACCAATCCATTTCTCAAATCTATTTTCCATTTATTTCAAGTAAGAATTGTTTTGCAAGGAAGACCATTAGACATTCCCTTTTGGGTTGTTTACTATATTCTTCGTTCTCTCTCAGGTGTTGTTTGTGACTGGTGCACCATTATTTCCAATAGGATTAGGGCAGAATTGAGTTTTGCTTTCTCGAAGGACACTTGCACCATTTTATCTTCCAACTACATTCTGGCCTTGTACTTTGAGGCCTTATATGAAATTTAAAATACTACTATTCCCACTACCCTTCATCCAAAAATGAAATATAATGCTTTGTCTCTTGAGGACCAGGAGGTACGTTTAGTTTTTTCAAATCTCATTTTTTTGCTTTATATATATATATATATATATATATTTCAAATTTTAACATTTTTTAGCTTATTATTTGTTATAGACAAGAGTTCATGTCTATGACATAAAAAAATAGATTGCAAGTAGAGGTCGGTGTGCTCTAGAGGGCTTTGATGATACCCAGTCCATGGAGTCTTCTTTTAATTCTTTTTGAATTACAAAACACCCAAGAATTGATTCTATTTCATCTCCGCTTCCAAGTTCCCCCGAATTTCATTTAATGTTTTTTTTCTTGTTTTATTGAATGGAAAAAAATAATATTCATATTGGGTTTTTTTTAGTTGGGTCTCATATCCTTGTTATTGAGGATTCTTCCACACAACAACATCAATGTTTGCCATTACAACTTTCTTTTTGATTTGAAGTTTCTTAGAATTTTCTAGTTAATTAACTACATAAATTGATCATTTTCTAGTCGCTTATGAAACTGCCAATGTCTCTCCCACAAGCACATTAAGATGGCAAGAGCCAACTCCTATAAGGATGTCAAGAGGAGAATAGATAACTCTGGTAAGATCAATCAGAATGGATGACATATTCACCCCTACAGGTAATAACATTAACATATTCAATATGAATTTGATTTGATTTTATGTTTTTGAATGTACTGATTTTTAATACATATTTTTTTGCAGTCCACCAACATCTATCAAGAGACCTCAAAGTATGCAACCACCCCCGCCACCCATCTAGATTCAAAGAAGAGGAAAGAACATCTCCCTCCCTGCACAAAGTTGAGGAATGCTGTAAATTTTTGATTTCCCAAATTTCTCTATTGTTGACATTTTGAATGTAGATGGTCTTACATGTTTGCAATAGATTGATCTAGATGAGGATTTTCTTGGCATTGAAAGTAGACCCCTGACTATTGGTAGATTCAATCCACATCAATTTATTCAAGTTCTTAATGTGCCTTCACAAGATCCTCATGTGGCTCCCTCTTCCCTAGCTATCTCTTCCCCACCCCACATAGATAATGTAAATGTTTTTGAGGATTCCCTTATTAGTTTTTCATTGGACAATCTAGTTTCAAAAAATTTGCTTACGAATTAGAAGGATGGTGTTATAGGTGAATTTTATGATTTAAAAAAAGGGAAATAAGGGCAAAAAAACTTATCAGAAAAATCAATGCCCGTTATCATAACCACTCCCAAAGAGTGAATTTGTTTTCTCTTATTCAAAATGAACCCTCAAAGATTGACGCTTTGTTCCATAAATCTCAATCTAGATTGAACTCTATGGACAATGTTTATAATGATAGGATTTTAGATATTATGATAAATAGGTTGAAAAATTTAAATGGAGAAGCCCAAGCATATTTCAATAAATGGGTTAAAGATATCAACCTTGTTACCATTGCCCAAGTAGAGAAGGATAAAGCAGTGGTAAGTTTTCTTTATTTGTAACATGTACTTTGATTATTATAATACCTTTGTATGTGCTTGACATATCTATTATTTGTTGTTTGCAAGAAAATTATGAAAATTTGAAGCAAGAAGCACATTGAAGGAAAAGTTGGTTTTGTTATATAAAAAGAATAACACATTGAAGAAAATGATTAAAGAGCATGGTATGGATCCCAACATTTTATTGAAGCAAAAAATAGATGTGGATCCTATAATTATTTCAACAGGAGATGTAGCGAATGAGGAGAGGTTGATTCTTTCACAAATAAATTATATTGCAAAGAATTTTTAGAAGGAAGGAGTGATAATGGAGGATTCATAGGTAGGTCCAGGCAAAGAGGTTTCTATGGGTGGGTATGGCAAGTAGCTAGGGGTGGAGAGTCTCAACCACAAAAATGATGATTTGTTTGAGTTTATATTGTTGACAATGACAGTTTCTATTGTTTAAAATGGTTTATATCATGTTTATCTAAAAAACACTTGCTTTATTAAATGATATTTTACAGTTGTTCCAAATACTCTTAGCTATATATATATATATATATATATATATATATATATATATATATATATATATATATATATATATATTTATATATATATATATATATATATATATATATATATATATATATATATATATATATATATATAATGTAGTGATCAAGTTTATATATTCTATGAAGAAAAAATGGAGTAAATATTCTATGGATGGTTTTAATGTTCTAGCAGTTGAAATATACTAGTAGCCAAATTCAATGTTCTATGGATGTTATGGTTTTATGGTTTGAATGAATGGCTATAATGTTATAGTAGTTGTAGCCTTGAATGCATTATTAAACTGTTCTAGTAGTTTTGTGGTGCAATTTGATAATATGTGAACCCAACCATAGGCAAAATATTTATAGTTGTAGTATTTGAATATTGTAGTAGTAGGAAAAATAGCCTATGGTACAAATAATATTCTATGGATATATATTGTTCTACTAGTTATAATATTGAATGCATTGGTAGGAGAAAAAGTGAAGTAAATATTATATGGATGGCTTTAATATTCTAGTAGTTGATATATACTAGTTGTAGCGTTTGAATGCATGGCTATAATGTTCTAGTTGTTTTAGCCTTGAATGCATTGTTCAACTATTCTAGTAGTTGTAGCATTGAATCCATTGTTAATTGTTCTAGTAGTTGTAGCATGGAATGCATTGATTGTTAAATATGTGAACTATAGGTAAAATATTTCTAGTTGTTGTAGTATTTGAATATTGTAATTGTAGTAGTAGAAAACATAGCCTATTGTAGGGTAAATATTCTATGAAATTATATTGTTCTAATAGTTTTACTATTTAATGCATCGTTAGTGTTATATTGTTCTAGTAGTTGTAGATTTGAATGCATTGTTAAACTTTTCTAGTAATACTATAGTTGTAGTGTGGAATGCATTGATTGATTGACTGATTGTTAAATATACAAACTATAGGTAAAATATTTTTATTAGTTGTAGTGTTTGAATATTATAATTGTAGTAGTTGTAGAAAACATAGCCTATTGTAGAGTAAATATTCTATGGATGTTATTTTATTCTAGTAGTTGTATATTTGAATGCATTGTTAGTGTTATTTTATTCTAGTAGTTGTATATTTGAATGCATTGTTACACTGTTAGTGTTCTAGTAGTTGTAGCATTGAATTGATTGATTGTATCTATATATTTGTGTAATGGTACTAATGTAAACATGCTATAGAATAATGGTGCACCATACATGTCTAGACAGAAGACTTGTATGCTTCAATGAATACTATAAGGAAAATTTAAATGCTACGTATGATGTTAATGAGAATTATGATTGCTACTCGATGAATGAGATGAATTGAAAAGATAAAGTACTATTTGAAATACACAAAATTTTATTAGGACAAAAAATATTAAATCTAATGTATTTAATAAGATTCATGATTGTAACATTCAGGTAATAGATTACAGAATTTAATGTATTTGAATAAGATTGAATAAAAAATATTTTGTAAAATAGTAATTGCTATACTTATCAAACTACAAGCCAGGTAGTAGAAACAATCCTTGAGAAATCGTAAGATTTATTTGCATCTACCATGATAGTGCCATATTCAGTCTCAGTATTGTCATGCTCTATAGAATGTTAATGGAAATTATGATTTTTAATAAATGATATGCATTGTAAAGATAAATCACTATTTGAAATACATAATTTTAATAGGGTAAAAAATATTTATTCCAATGTATTAAATAAGATTCATGAATGTAACATCCAGGTAATAGATTACATAATTTAAAGTATTTGAAGATGAAAGAATAAGAAATATTTCAGAAAACAATAATTGCCATACTTATCAAACTAAAATTTGGGAAGCTGAAACAATCCTCGAGAAACTTTCTCATCATAAGTGTGATTCGCATTTACCATGCCAATGCTGTATTTAGTCTCGGTATTCTCTTCCTTTGTATTGGTAGTTGTATTAGTGATACCTCTTCTTTCCACTAGAGAACTCCATGTTGCCATTGCTCTGTCATATGGAAAATTGTCTACAAAATAACATGAAACATATAGTCTCAAGCAAGTCTCTATATTTTTATTCAATCTATTTCTAAGTTTTGACTTCACGAAGGATAATACACTAAACACTCACTCATCTTCCACAGAACCCAAAATCATTGTTTGAGCAAGTTCATATAATCTAAAATATTCACTAATACCTTCTTCTAAAATGCTACTTGGATAAAGTTTTTCCCATAGATGAGTAACGACACCATTTTATATTGGGTCACCTAAACACTAAAATTGATCCATCATTGTAATCCCAAACTGTGTTGACTGAGATATAAATAATTGTTTATTTAAAATACAATTAATCTAAACTTCATTCACATCTAAAGATTTATAGAAATGCATAACAATTATACCCATGTATTTATGAAATAATGTGATGATCTGTTCTTGATTGTTAACACTGTTCCAAAAAATGGGATTCACAAGTCCCATGCCTTCCAACAACTCATCTTTTTGTAAACATTTTCTGATCTCAACGGCTAAACTCTGTGAGATTTTGCTCAATTTAATTCATGTTTTAGAAAAAATAGTATCATCTAGCAAATGTGTCACAAGTACATCTTCAAGCTCAGCTCCCACAACTTCAAGTCTTCTAAAGCATGTGTGCATTGGGATCTTAATGCCATTTACCATGACACAAATATGATCATGTATATTAAATTTCAAATAATTGTATGAATTTTAAAAATATATCAAATTTTGTTAGGTTCTAAAAATAGGTCCATGAAAGCTTTCATTCGATGTGTATAATGTATCTAAACATGGACATACATATTTTCTCAAATTTATGAAGTTAACAATAAAGATAGATTTCTCTTGGGCATGTTTCATTAAATAGTTGATTTCCTTCAACATTGACAAAATACTGTATAATATGAGTAAAGTTTCTAAATCTGTTAAATGACACAACAAATCTTTTGCTTTATCAATTTCCTATGATATTTATACGTAAACCTTGTCAAAGATGGATATTTCTCAGAAATTCTACAGACAAGTTCATACATGGAAATCCATCTGGTTTCCACATCTTTTAGTAGTTTTTTTACCATCTGTCACCCCAATTGCAAATTTATAAAACTCTATGAATCTGTTTGGGTTGCTTGACATGTACGCATGCAATTCACAAATAAGCTCTTCCAGTTTTGTGACATTAATGAATGTGCTAACAATTTTGTAAGCAAGATTCATCCTATGTGCCATACAACAGATTGGAATAATAAATAGAGAAACTATTATTCATAGGTGAACACAAAGACCCTTTCTATGCCACTGCATCACTAATGCACCATTAGTGCCAACACACACTAGCTTCATAGCTCTGGGATATTCATCCATCCCAGCTCTCTCTCTTTAATTGGATACAATTAGTTTATT
The DNA here is from genome assembly GCA_037957365.1 of Torreya grandis. Lineage (NCBI taxonomy): Eukaryota > Viridiplantae > Streptophyta > Pinopsida > Cupressales > Taxaceae > Torreya > Torreya grandis. Next base: position 1,016,929 of record JARHVA010001045.1, on the reverse strand, counting down.
GAGGTTTTCTATATTGTAATTTTCTACCATTTTATGGACAACTAAAATATGAGATTGCCTTGAATAATAGACATGCATGTAAACCTATGTTGTGTTGTCAACTATAGTGACCTCATTAATGGACAGATGTTTTTCTAGACATTGATCTCACACCTTCTTTCAAATCTTCCTTCTCAATAATGGCTAGACATTTTACCATTTTTCAAGCATTGTTATCTGATCAATGTGACTGTGGAATGTCCAAAAAAACCATTATGTTGAAATAAAGTTTTGTAATCTATAAAATCAAAAATGGGTCTCACCTTTTTTAAAATGTGGAAAATAGTAGATAATTGTACATATTTTGCCCTAAGATCAGACTGCATAACTTTTTCAAATTGTGATTTTATGGTTCCCATTTTCTCAACAAGATGTTTTTGTCATTTTTGATCATTTTCATATTCACGTGCATATTTGTAATGCATGCATTCTTCTCCATTTTTCCATTTATGTGTTCTTATTATCTGTCCATCTGGGTACTTCATTGATATATATATTTTCCCACAATGTTTCTCAATTGTGTCAAATTTAAGTTGCATTCTATGATCTTTTCCAAGTTTCTAATTGCAAATTGTACATCTGCATTCTGTTGGAGGCTCATTACCATTTTTTGGATCTACGGGTTCTATAAATAGATATTTTTTATCCTAGTAAACTTGAAACCACCTTCCTATTGTCCAAGTACTTCTCTTCCTCCGTCAACTTTTTTGAATGGAATTTTTAACAAAATTTTGTGTCTAAAAAGAACTGCATTTCTATTATGAAGTGCCCAGAGGAGTATGTTCTAGTGAAGTGACCAAAGGTGTGTCTTCTAGGGGTGGCATTTCATCAATAAAATGTTTAAGTGGTGAGAAGTTATTGGGATTAATTTTTTCTAATAAAATAGTGTCAATATCCATGTCGATTTTTGCATTGAAATGGTTTTGTTATTATTCTACAGTGAAAAAAATTAATTGATATTTTAAAAAAAGATTTGGAATTACCTATATTTCAAGTGCCTATGGTTTTCATAGTTCTTTTTCTTGGATTTCTAAACTAAGACATGATATTATATTTTTTTGGTATCTATTATGATGTTTTAGCCTTGCTAGTACCTCCTGATATTCAAGCTTTGTTTTCAGGTAGTTTATTGCTACCGACATCCTATTCAATACCAAACAATAGGGTAAGATCATGTTACACAAATTTAATGCATGACACACCACTATCATATGCCATATTACTGTCACATGGGACATGGCAAATAGAAGACCCATTGTTGTCACATGGCACATCACTGCTAAGAGGTAGATTGCGATCATGTGGTGTATTTATGTCACATGGTAGATTACCATCACGTAATAGGTTATTTCATGATAGATTGTCATCGCATGATAGCTTATCATCACATGTTAAACTGACACCATGAAACACCATACTATCGAGCATCTGATTTACATCATGTGACATAATGCTAGCAGAGGTCATGTTGCTAAAAATATTCTAGTGATAGAGTGCGGCCTCAAGTCTCTATCTTTGTAATCTAGTAAAAAAAGATACTTCAGTGGTAAGCTCATGATTTGAGACCTCTACGAACATATGTAATATATATAGATGAAAAATTACATAGATAAATCTATAATTATTGTTAATTGTTGGTGATTTGATAACTTTAAAAAATGACATCCTAAAATTTTAGGTGAAAGGGTCATATGTTGCAGCCTAAAAAATCACCAAATTCAAAATCCCTAAAATGAAATATTCATAAATTAGCAAGTATTTACCACTAAAATTTACCCTGATGATAATGAATAACAATTCGCAGACCATAGACATGGATCCATCAACCAATCCCTAGGAATTCATAACCAAATCAATAGAAGTAGTAGGAAGGGTCTCTTTATAACTCTAATTAAGAATAAATTATACTATATTACATGTGGGATGGATTATTAGTGTAGTTTTAAATTCTATTTAATGTTTTTTTCCTACACATGTTTATTTAGCTTGCTTAGGTGTTAATTATGTCATTGTTAGAGATAATCCTACATTCATGAGGATGTATAATCATGTCTATCTTTCACTTATATATGTACCTTTCTTAGAGTTTTTATGGATAATGAAGAATAATGATGGTAATATTAATATTACAATCTTAAAATTTTTAATTAAAAGGCTTCTTCTTGCTCATGTTTGATTTCACTTCTACAATACTGAATTTCTTCATACATCCGATCCTATCTAGTCTCGATCCTCAATTGTGGCCCACTTTGACATGGTATCAAAGTATTTATGAAAGTCATATTCCATTTTTCTTATTGACCTAACACATTGCATGTCACAGATCTATCATTTATTGACCTAACACATTGAAGATTCTCCCCTTCTTAAATTTTCTCTTCTTATAGGGTGCTTCATTGATCTAGATTAAAAAAAAATAACAATGGAAATGTGTCTCTTGTCGGTAATCTATCATTTGGTAGGTTTTCATAAAAATGACTTGTGCCATTAGATTTATAAGGTGTCAAAATCTTAACATCGACTATAAACATGACCTAGTTTCATGACAGTCAATTTTAGGTATGTTTGGAAGGTTTGAAGTCATTTTAATTAAATTCATTAAAATTTGTACCATTTGGGTCTTTAAGGGAAAAATATTTATATTTTTATTGAGATTTGTATTGGGTATTTAGTAGATTTTTCATAACTGCACTAGATCTAGAGATTTTGGACTTGGTAAAAAATTCGTACTTACATGCATAAATCAGAGTTATATTCCCTACTTGCATTATAACTTCAAACATATCTAACACTTATAGGTACTGATCCTATTTGTAATGACATAACTTTGAACTAAGTCATTAGTCTTAAATCTTGACACTAAGAATTTTGATTGCTCCAAAAACTCACAACTCTGATGATGGAACTTCCAACTACTCCAATAGCCTCCAATTCTAATGTTAAAACTATCGATTACTTCAATAACCCACCAATCTGATGTTGAAACTATCAAATGATTGACAATCCACACTTATCATAAGCCTTGTCCCCTAGTTATATGGGATGGTATTTTATCCCTTGGTCACAACCAACCCAAGGGGGCCTAACTTTTCCATGAAAAATTGAGTCAAACTTTTTGTACACCTATAATTTATGCAAAGTGGAGATTTAGTTTGAGATCAAGACCATAAAACTTTAAAAACTTTCAACTGACAACTCTTTTTTATGTGCCATTTTTTAAAGTGTGAGTTTTTTTAAGATCTTTGCATTGGTGTTATTCTCGTGTCTTATAAAATTGATTCTCTATAGTTTCATGGGGTGTTACACGCCCTTATGTTTCTAGCACAATCAATTCAACACATAACTACTTAATGCAATGGATATGAATCAAGTTTTTTCTTACTATGTTCAACTATCATGAGCATAAAGTCAAAATACAAATCCTCTTAAAGAGTAAAGGCTTAAATTAGATTACTAAGGATATAAAAATAGAATAGACATCAGATTTAGAGAAGGTAAAGTGGTACAACAAAAATGACAATCCTACAATCTATTGTGCCTATCTATGTCTCTAGACTTGTTATTTTATATTTAATTTCTAACTAATCCTAATGGAGTGTGAATCAAATTGAAAATATTATTTGGAAAGCAAGACATAATGATGGGTAATGAGTTGGAGAATGAGCTCATCAGTTTGAGTGTAGGCCAACTTTGACACTATACAAAACTTCTTCACAAAATTCAAATCACTTAGGTTATAGTTTAAACTATGTGATATAGACAAAAAGTATGATCAATTCATTCTTTCCTTCCTTAACAAATTAAGTTCATATTATTCTATCTTTGTTTCTACCTTCCATGCCATCTTTGGATGATTTTAGTGATGACTTAACTCAAAATTAAGACAAGCTTATTGAAATGGGTACACTGAAGTCCTCCAAATCACATGCCTTAATTGTGAGTCATGACAAATTAAAGGATTCTAGTAACAAGGAGAGGAAACATAACAAGAAGGACCCATAGCAAAGAAAGGTTAAAATTTTGATGCTAAATTCAAAACATCAAAAGAGTACTCTTTAGATGGGAAACCCAAGAAAGAATGGCTCACATGTGACTACTATAAGAAAATCGGGAATGATGAAACCAAGCGCATGAAGAATTTGATTGACCAACTGACAAAGATGCTCGAGAATCAAAATATTAGTATCATTAATTTAGCCAATCAGAGTTCATCAACACATGTGTCTTCTAAGGCCAAAGATAGTAGAAAAGGCAAAGATAAGGGAAAAACACTTGTTTCAGTTACATTCTAGCCTTCTACATAGGTAATTGATTATGGTTCCTTACACCACAAAACTTCATCACATGATGTTTTCTCATCTATGGAGCCTTTTTTTATACCATCCATCTTGTTAGGTGATGATAGTTTGGTAAAATTTAGTGGGAGAGGATCTGTTGAAGTGAAGGATGATAAATTTAAGAATATTCTATGTGTTCCTTCGTTATCCACCAATCTCTTATTTTTTAATCAGATCACTCACATCAATTTTAGGCAAGAGAGTTGAGTTCACACCTAATTCAATGGTTATTAAGAAATCAAATAGTGAATTTATAGTTATATTTTGGACAGTAGATCACTAGTCATGATTGTATACTTTCTCACATTTTACTCATAATCAACCCTCTACTACATTGCTCAATAATTATGTATGCATCTAAATTCGCTCACCTACATTAGTATCACTAATATTTCTATTAGTCAATATTAGTTCCGCTTATCTCATTTAATCCCATCCTAAAATCACCCCTTCTAGTTATTTGTCTAATATTCCCCTTCTATTATTCTTCATCTACTAACCTTATTCTATCACACTTCTTTATTAATTCTTCTAATCATTTCTTTATCACATCATAATCCCCACTTACCTATTATTTGGTAATTTTAAATTCCCTATGGCCCATCTAATAGCCTATGCCTAGGCTATCCTATACCCCTAGTCCCTAATCACCTACCTAATCCCTATCTAATCCATCCTTAAGCCTAAATAATCCCTAAAATGATTATAGAATTGGAGGATTCTAGAATCCTCTCCATTCTTACCCCTCCTCTCTAGAAGCCTCCAAATCTAGAGGCTTTTAAAGAATTTTAATTTCCTATTAGTACTCCATCCTTGATATCCCTCATCCAACTTTGAATCTCATCCATTGATATTTCCCTCCTTCTATTTAAACAAGACTCTTCCTCCATGAATGCCAACTTAGAATTCTCATAGCAAATCCATGTCCAACCATTAAAGTAAATATCCACCATCCTTGATCAAGCAATCGCCATATCAAAATCTAAGTCTACATGCAATTAACTATCCATTTGAACATCTTGGAAGGAGGCTACTTGAATACAGGATTGGTAAGATTTATCCTATCATTCTGATTTGTTTCCATAATCCTTCTTAATATGTAGTTTGATTTTTGGGTTTAAATTACATAGTTTAATTCATATTTGCTCAAAATTAATGCTACATTTTGGTGACCATGGTGAGACGATCTGGGTGTTCTCCTCTTAAACTCCTAGGTGTTTTTATGTGTGTTATGGGTGTTTTATGTGTGTTTTGCCCAAGCTTGTAGGACTTTAAAAAAAATAGCAACCAAAATGTTTTTATCAGGTATATTAATTTATTTTTAAAACCAATAATCTTTAAGTTAAATGTGTAGATATTGATCAAATTTATAAGGCCTCTAAAACCCATTTTAATAGGTAATTGGTATGCTGGCTATCTTGATTGAACTAAAATGATGTTATTCTTTGGGCAGGATTGAACATCGAATCTAATGTAACATCTCCTTTCTAGGCGATTGGGCTTATACTAATATCCTTTTGCCTGCTTTCTCTCTTTGCCTTTCACCATGTTGCTAGGTCTTTGAATTATTCCACTTTCGCTCACTCCAGCGATCTACCAATAGTTCGTAAGGTATTGGTTCACTAGGAATTAGCTTTAATGACCATTATATTATGTCTACTTGTATATTTTGATCCCCTTCTCGCTAAATATAAAGTAACATATATAATATCCCATTTTCAGTGTTGCTCCCTTCAAGTTGGCCATATTAGTAAGCACAGCTTCAAACTAGGATTGGTCCTTAATAAGGAGCCAAAAATTGATCTACTATTGGGTCCTCTAGTGTGGCTAACACTGAGCATAATCTTGCTTATTTTGTGGGCCTTTCAATCCATTAACATTTCACCGGCCAACTCTTTCACTTGGCTCTGCTCAACTCGAACTCAGCTCACTAAGTCTTCAACAACAAATCTCATCCTGGCAAGATCTACAAAATAATCACTTCTCCCTTGATTATTCTTGTTTGTGTCTCCTTTTATCAATGATTGTCTTTTTCCATAAGCTTAGCAGTTGTTACTTCTTATCTTTTCATCTCTTGCTTTCAAGGGAGTGCTCAAATTACTCTTTGGTTGTATCCACGTACCTTGTCAATGCCATTATGCCAAATGCCTTTATTGCACAAGTAAGGTTGTTGTATTATGTTTGACAAAATCTATATTCAGTTGTCATAAATAAACTGATCACTCACTCGTTGAGTCGCTCCTACATCATGTACCCAAGTTCTTCATTGGGCTTTAATGTGTGCCCAAACTTTACTTTGAAGCTCTCGTTTTCTTACACATGCTAAAAGGATCCTGGTAATCATTTTAGGTCCCTAAAATCATATTTCCTCCAAGAAATTTTTGTCAAACTAGTCACATACATATTTTAAACTATGAATTCTATCAAAAATTTGCTTACACTCTAGGCACAACACGGAAATAAATTAATGCAACCTATTGTATAGATTACCACCATTTTATGAGTTGATTTTATCTATCTTTTTATGGCTCAAATATTTTTGATAATGTTATTTACCATGACTCATTGTGGTAATATTGTAATCTAGGCATGTCTAATCATTTCTAAAAGCTTTGAAAAATAATGATATTATAATTTCTTACAAACCAAGTACCACATGTTGTGGGGATGCTAATAAAGGTGGGATGATCAAAACATTGACACATTAGGTGGCACATTTCCATATACTCACCCTTAGAAAGTCTCGACTCCATGTTAAAAATGTTTCGATCAGCCCTTGGGTTAAGATGTCAACTATCACATAATTTTCAATTGACCTAAAATGTATTAAGATGTGTTAATATTACTAATAGTAATAATAATTGAACTTCCCTCCTTTATATCTCTATGTACTACACATTAAATATAAAATCCTAGAATGATACTACAGCTAGGCAAGCCCAGACCAGTCGTTACCCTGTTTGTGGGAAAGATTAAATGAAGATTTGATGGATCAAGGAATTCTAGTAAGTCCTAATCATTTTAATATTTTCATTCTATTTCCATAATATTTTTTCATTTTGTGACGCAAAACTAATTAAATATTAAGACAATCTTTTAATAAATATAGTCTTGGATAGGTAAAGAAAGCAAGTAAACAAACTTTATCGATAATAATTAGTCTTATATTAATTTTTAAAGTCTTTTATTAATCTCACCTTGTAGTCATAATTTTTAAATTAATATTTTGGTCTACAGTAATCATAGTATGTCATAAGTTTAGTAAATATGTCGCTTAAATATTTATTTTTTCATATTAATAATAAAGGCCATATCATAAAAGCATAAGGAATTTAATATCGCTTTTAATTAATTTGTTTCTAACTTCCAGTTAAAATCACTGTCAAAGACAAAATTATCAAATTACTAATATTTGATTTGCATTTTACCCCTCAAGGTTGTCAATCAAAACTATTAATCATTTATTTTACAAATTTTCTATTTTAAAAGTGCCACTTGAAACTACTAACTGTGTGCTTGTGGGTCCCCTGTCAAAGACTCCTTTTAGCACTTTGAAAATCATTTATGAATCATTTTGATCACTTTGTCATGTATATATCATTTTAATCATCTTGTCTTATATATATCATTTTTAAATCATCTTATTATGTGTATATCCATTCATCTTATAAATTCTCTTGCTTCTTGTACATACATCACACTTAAATCTTAATTAGTTAATTAATCTCTTTTTTGTCTACTTGTTTGTATCTTGAGGGATATAGTGGTGTATGCTCTCGTCCTTGTGTCCTTGTAGTGATTCCTGGAGGATCAACAACCAACTATAACCCCCATTCTTATTTTTCTTTTCTAGGGGTTAGTGATGTGGATTTCACCACCATGCACTAGACCAAACTCCATGTTATAGTAGATTATAAAAATTAGGAGAGCTATCATTCAGTGCCTAAACATAATTCCCCATAAAGGGTTATGTGGAGTGAGGGGAATTAAGCTCCAATATGCATGGTGATTAGACAAAATCTTATATGGACTTGGGCCCTAATATACCTTCATGTATATAGGGGATGCATGTAGAAACCTTATGCAAACCTAACATAGGAACCTTTAGCCATAATAGGTGCCTCATTATTAGATTCAATATCATCTCCTAAGTATCCATCATGTGCAAGTGGGGTTGAGAGAGTTTAGGAGATTCTGTAATAGGTCACCGACCTACCACCTCACCCATGAAACCATTTGATGGTGCAAGCATCAGGTTACACACCATTAAGTTTACTAATAATAGGTTTTGTGGATTTCTTTATTTTATGTGTGTTTTGATAGACCCATGTTGTTTGTGAGCCAAGTCAGCCTCTCACCCAAACCTATATATGCCTATTTGGGTCTTTTTTGCATACCATCTTGTATATCCTAATCATCATCCCATTATACATATTATCTTTTGCTTATCTCATACTATTTCCCATCACCACCTTGTCTTAATCTCCTCCTAGTCCAACCATATCCACCCCTATTAGTCATCACTCCATCACTCGTCTATCCTAAAACATCATCTTGTATATCCTTGTCTTACCCACTTATACATATCTTTATCCTTATAGTCATATCCTATCACTATACCTACCCATCATTTGTATATCCTAAACATCATATTTTATATCCCTTCATCTTAAACATCCTTATCATCATCCCCTTGTACATAATTTATTCTCTTGTACATCTTTCTAGTCATATCCTATCTTGGTCTCACTGATCATTCGTCATACCCCTTCAAATATCATAATCACATATCATCATCTGCATCAAGTCCACTCTATCTATAACTAATCCTTTTATCTTGACCTTGCCTTCATCACCCATGTAGTCTAACCTCATCTTATCTCATCTTAGTTAGCCCTTTTAGGTCGCACTCGAGTCCAATACCAACCCCATCTCATCATCATTTATACTTGTCCTTGTCACATCATCCTATCATCTTCATAACATAGTCATACACCATCTTATCTTTAGAAAATTATTCCAAGACTTTAGATATTCTTCTTGTTATCCTTTCAAATCATACTAATCCATTAATCATTCAACACTTGGTTCGATCTCACACCTAGTCAATATTCTAATAGCATCTTATCACTTTGATAATTTCAATATAGTAACCCATGAATCATCAATCTAGTCATCTCTAGTCTAATCATCTTTCATATTCATAACTAGAACCCATCATATCATCCTCTTGCTACTTAGAATCTAGGCACCCATTAGATCCCCAATCTTTTTGCTAGGTTGAGAATTAGGCATTATTGATAGGTTGATAGCACCTATTGTACTATTATTTTAAATATGATCATAACATTTAATCCATTAGTCTATCTCATCCCCATCCTCATCCATCATACTAGCTCACTCCTTCATAACCACTTTATTCAATATACCATCCTCAACCTACCTCCACCATCTATCCTTTATCAACCACCACCATGAAGCTAGACCTCGCTCTCATAGACCAATATATAGTTGCCAATAAGGATGAGATACTCTTGCAATTCATCTTTGTTAGGAATACAAAAAACATAAAAATATTAATGAAATAAAGATGGAATTAAAATGTAGAAAATACATCATAAGCTAGACACATATTTAACGTGGTCCACCCAATATGGGCTATATCCACATAAAAATACCTAGTTATTCTCTTTATTTAGTCCAACAACATGAAGGATAAAACCTATAATACATCCACTATAATTTCCTCTTCATTAATATATAGTATGCCACCATGACTATAATGCCCTCATATCAAAAGAGGGTTACATATTAGGTAACAAATGCATAAACATAATTTATATCATTAGATCTGCAACCTAATAATGAACAGTTTAGATTTACTATGAAATTATAATATTTTACAATGAATTTTTAAAAGAAAATTGCTTCAGGGGTGTTGTCCCCAAACCCCTACCAGGGGGGATTCCAAGTAGGTCACCTCCCGCCTTAGACCCCCATGATGACCATAGTGGGGGGGCGGCGGGGGGGGGGGGGGGGGGCGCGGGGGCAGAGGGGGAGTGTGGAGGGGGGGGGCATGTTTCCCTCCCACACTCCCTACCAAAATAAGATCAGGGTTCACCATCCAACAATCTCCCACTTGGAAACTGATTGTTGTAACTCCACGGCTATAACTCTTTCTTAGAATTTTCTTTGAACTTTGATGCTATCATATTTTTCATCTTCCTTGTTATCTTTAAAGACCTATTGAAGCTGAACAACTCTCTAGATTATCTTTATTGATTGCCTTTGTTACCATATCTATAGGATTCTAACTCGTATGGATCTTTTCCAACTTTAACTAACCATCCTACAAAACTGAATGAATAAAGTGATACCTAAGTTGTATATGTTTGGTTCTTGAGTGGAATGTTGAGTTCTTTGATAAATGAGTCACACTCTAGCTATCATTATACAACCTGAAATCTTCCTACTTGTGCATCAAATCTTCCATGGACTGTTACATCTATATCCTCTCCTTGCTTGCTTCTATAGCTACAACTTATTTTGCCTCTATAGTTGACACATCAACTATCTTTACAGTTTTGAAATCTAACTAATTGATGTGTCACCAACAGTGAATACATAACTTATGGTGCTCCTCTTTTCATCTAAATCTCTAACCATGTCTGCATCATCATATCCTTGTAAGGTAACATCTAAAGCTTCATAGCATAACTATCTATTAGTGGTCCCTCTCAAGTCCCTGAGAATCTTCTTGACTACATCTCAGTTATTTTTTCCTGGATTATTCATAAACCTACTGAAAATTCCCACTGCATGAACAATATCTTATCTCACTCACACCATAACATACATTAAACATCCAACTACTGAAGCATATGAAAATTTAGACATGTAATTGATTTCTTCCTAAGTTTTAGGACATTGTTCCTTGCTTAATTTGAAGTTCCCTCCCAAAGGTGTACTTATAGGTTTTGCATCTTGTATATTGAACTTGACTAACAACTTCTTGATGTACTCTTCTTAATATAATGTCAATTTTCTATTTTTCCTATCTATTGTTATTCTCATACTAAGGATTTGCTGTATAACACACAAATCCTTCATTAAAAATGGATTTGCTAATTTTATTTTGAGATCATTTGTATCCTACATGTTAGACCCTACAACAAGCATGTCATCTATATACAATAACAAGATAATATAGTTGTCATTATCTAATATCTTAAAGTCAACACAATGGTCAGAGTGACATTTATGATAACCTTGTTCTATCATAAACATGTCAAATTTCAAATACCACCATCTTGGATCTTACTTTAGACCATACAAACTCTTTTTCAACCTGCACACCATTATATCCTTACCTTTTACTTGGTATCCCTGTGGCTACTCCATATATATTTCCTCCTCCAAATCACTATGAAATAAAGTAGTCTCCACATCTAACTATTCAAGGTGTAAATCTTCCACTGCTACCAAAATTAAAATAGTTCTTATGGAAGTCATTTTTACAACTGGAAAAAATATTTCATCAAAATCAATACTTTTTTTTGCAAACCCCTTTACAAGTATGGACTTGTACCTCTTTTTTCTTCCATTTTCTTCCTTCAATCTATAAACCCATTTATTCTATAACGTATTTTTACCTTCAGGCAACTGAACCAAATCCCAAGTTTTGTTATGTGCCAAGGATTCCATGTCCTCTTTCATGCCTTGTTAGCACTTCTTATTGGTTTCTACCTGCATTGCTTCTTCAGAGTTTTTTGGCTCACCACCATTAGACAATAATAAATAATAAAGTAAAGGAGAGTATCATTCGGGGAGTCTACTTACTCTGGTAGATCTTCTAACTACAATTTTAGGAGTTTGAGGTACTTTTTTTTATTGTAGTTATTGCACATTTCAATTTTTTGACACTTTTGGAATTTCTTTTCCAATGATTTCATCAAGTACTACATATTCAATATTTGGTTTTTTTTGTTTCTTTCCCTGCAACTGATCTCTATACATGACCTTCTCATTAAAGATCACATCTCTACTCCTAATGATTTTGAAATTTTAAAAATCTCATAAATGGTAACCAAAATCATTAACTCCATATCCAATAAAAGTACATTTCTTGGATTTTGCTTCAACCTTGGTTATATTTTTTATCAATATGGACACATGATTCACAACCAAAATTCTTTAAAAATGAATAATCTACCTTTTTACCTATCCATGCTTTTTCTAGAATGCCACCATCCAAAGGACTTGAATGCCCTTGTTTATTAAATAAACAAAAATATCCACAACATCTACCCAAAATTGTAATGGTAACCCTACATGTAATCTCATGTTCCTTGCTTTCTCCATGATTGTCATGTTCATCCTTTCTAAGATACCATTTTTTTGTGGTGTTCTTGGAACCATCTTCTCTTTATGAGTCCCATGGGATGAATAGTAATTATAAAATTCCTTATTGCAATAATCACCTCAATTGTCTGATTTGACACACTTCAACTTATTTCATGTCTCATTCTCAACCAAGGCTTTCCATTCCTTAAAAGTATAAAAAATATCAGATTTTTTTTGTATGCAATAAACCCAAGTTTTTCTAATTGCATCATCAATAAAAGTAACATAATAATAAGAGCCACCAAGGGATGATACCTGAGCCAATCCCCATACATCTATATGCATAAGCTCTAACTTTTCATCCTTCATTATATTTCCAACTCTGATAAATTTGAATCTCTTTTGTTTTCCATACACACAATGCTCAAAAAAATCCAAATCCACCTTCTTCAAATCTGATAACAAATTATTTGAGTGGAGAAATTGCATCCCCTTCTCACTCAAGTGCCCAAGTCTGTAGTGCCATAATTTTGTATCCACTTCTATAGAATCTAAAGCAATAAAAGAGTCAACATTACCATTAGATAAATATAATGTACCTACCTTCTCTCCCTTTGTTATTACCAATGATCCTTTAGTGACCTTCCATGAACTTTTTGAAAATGTAACTGTGTAGGCCTCGCTTCCCAACTGCCCTCCTGAAATTAGATTTCTTATCAACTTAGGAACATTCTCACCTCTTTCAATAACTATTTGTTTCCATTCTATGATTTTATCTGTATCTTACCCTTTCCTAAAATTTTATAGGGTTCACCATCACCCAAATAAAATTGTCCAAAATCACCTTGAACATAGTCTTTAAAATATTTCTTATGGGGTGTAGCATGAAATGAAGCTCTTGAATCTAACACCCAAAAATCATTAATGTATTTTAAGAAAGGATTAAATCATCTTGTAACACATACCTGCTACATTTACTTCTTGATTTTTATCTTGTTGTCCATTTCCTTGTTTTCTTTTTCAAAACCAACAATATTTCTTCAGGTATCCTTTCTTCCCACAAATACAACATACCAATGTTCCCCTAGATTTAGATCTGCTCTTTTTAGACTTACCATGATTTCCTATGCCCTTTCCTCCATCCTTTTGTCTTCCCCTATACTCCATAGTCAAATCATTACCTGATGTCTCACCTGTGCTTTTTCATCAGATTTCCTCACTGAGAATAACACTAATAACATCATCAAACTTTAAAGTGTTTGAACTAGAGACAAAACTACTTAAAACCATGACCAAGCCATTCCAACTTTCTATCAATGAGCATAGAATCAAAAGAGCCCTAACCTCATTATCAATATTTACTCCTACAGAGTTTAATTAATTTATGACCATGTTAAATTCATTTAAATGATCAACAATAAACCCACCTTCTGACATTTCCAGATTGAATAAATGCTTCATAAGAAATACCTTGTTAGAGGCTAAGGGTTTTTCATACACTTTATCCAATACCTTGATCACATTTGCTATTGTCTTTTATTTTCAAATATTGAAGGCCACAGATGCTGCCAAACATAGTCATATTATTCCTGGTGCCTTTTTGTTAAGAACATCCAAAATCTCCATCCTTCATAGTTATTGACTTCTTTTCTATTCCACCCAATGGTAGGAAAAGATCCTTCTAATATAGATAATCCTCCATTTGCATCTTCCATAGTTGATAGTTTTGGCCATAGAAATTTTTGACCTTAAACTTGACTTTTTCTTCCATTGCTCCAACTTAAACTAGGAACCCTCTTTTCTTATGAATTTATCTCCCAAATAAACTTTTGAATCTGATACTAGTTGTTAGGAATACATAAAATAGAGAAATATTAAGGAAATAAAGATGAAATTAAAATGTATAAAACACAATATAAGATAGACGCAGACTTAACGTGGCTCACCCAATATGGGCTACGTCCACATAGAAACAACTAGTTCTTCTCTTTATTCAGTCCAAAAAAATGAAGGGATAAAACCTACAATACATGCACTACAATCTCCTCTTCACTCACATACAAAATTACACCATGATTATAATTCCCTCATATCAAAGGAGGGTTACATATTAGAGAAAAAATGCACAAACATAATTTATACTGTTAAATTTGTAACCTAATAGTGAATGGTCTAGATTTACTACAAAATTATAATATTTTACCATAGTGGGAGGGTGTTTCCACCCACAACCCCCTATCAAAAAATAGACATTATAATAAGATAAGGCTCCACCATCCAACACTCTTGATGGGTGTTCTACTTCCTAAAGTTGTTGATCCCTTTCAACTTATTTCACCCCCCATCCAAGCCCTTTCCTATGAATCCCATATCAATCCTCCCTCCATTAGCTATAAACCATCGACTACCCATTCCCATACTAGTAAAGGGAATCCAATATTGGCCACCTCATCTACGACCAGTCCATCCACCCAGTCATGTCACCAACCATTTGATTGAAAGTCCAATGTTTCCACCTCTAAGTCACAAAGTGAAGTGGGTCCTTATACTCCCCTTCCTATGTCCTTGGAAGCCCTTTTTAAAAAACTATTTGCTACTAACATGATGGTCTATCCACCTATCTGACATCTTGATCACACCAAGCCTAAGCCCTCTTGGTATAAATCAAAACAATACTATTTGTATCACTAGACATGGAGGCATACTACTAATTGATGTCAACCTTTCCAAGATTATATCTAATGCCTCATCAACCATGATCACATAGTGATTGAGGGTGAACTAGATGAGTCTAAATCCCTTGGTGAATAAGAAAAGTAATGCTGAGATTCCCTTCATGATCATGATCAAGCCCTTCCCCTTCCAAGACAAGGTCAAGACACCACACCTATCCTCCATGATCACTCCATCCTCGATAAATCCTCCATCAAAGTTGAGTTTATTCCCCATAAATCTCTCCCTCATGAACACTTACATGATAATTTTAAGTCCATCAGCTCTTCACCATATCCTTCTCACCCATCATATCACATCCCCCATGAAGAGAGGCCAATTACAAACAATAAATCTTCTCCTAATAGTATTACATCTTGTACACTAGAGCTAACATCACAGTCAACACCAATGTTATCTACATAATGATTATGTTTGGCACCAATATCCAAATTAGATTTCTCATTAGAAATATCACCCTTTATCAATATTGCAATAGATGATAACTATGCCTACACTTTTGAAGATACCGCCAATTTGGATAATAATATATCATCAGGCATATATTTTGATCCTAATCAAGATGATAAAGTCATAACAAAGCTATTAAAATATTTCTTTGGTGAAGATTATTAGAGTGAATGTAATCCTATTTTAGATGTGTCTACTATAACTAGTACTCTTGATCCTTTTACTAATCTTGAAGAGATTTTCTCTAATGTTGAAACTGGGTCTTCTAGGAACCCCTATGGGTATCATGTTGACACATCACCACTCATTTACCTCATCATATACTCTCCCCCATCTTCATCCATCATAAACCCCTTTCTTCCTATTAATGATCATTTAATCACCTCCCTCCATAAAAATGAACATGAACATACATCATTGGACCCTTCCTTGAGTAATATAATGTGTGCCACCAATACAAAGGTCCAAAAGCATATTCCAAAATTCAATCATAATAATCAAGACATCTTTGATCCCATCAGTCAATATTAAGAAAATTTAAATCATCAGCCTAATCAACAAGCATCTTCCCCTAGTGAAGCCCAAAACTAGGCACTAGGGGAATATCAAAGTCAAAATAATCATCCTTTATCAAGTCAAAAATAAATCTCCCCATGGGAAACCCAAAATCAAGCACCAGGGGGAAGTCAAATTAAAATCCAATTATAAGATCAAAATATTATCAAAGTTTCTATTATCATAGTTGATAATCCATTAAATTATCAGATCAAAGATAAATCACAAAGTCCAAGTGTCTTGGATCTCCTGCAGTCCTTTATCCATTGGCACCAATCAAATGAAAAATATCCAACATCGCCAATGATGTGTGTGTCTATTAGCCCTAATACTCTATCACTCCTCACATCATCCTCTCATCAACCAATAAACTAATCAATTCCCATACATCCCCATCAAAATCAAATCACATCCATACCTCCCATCACCTTCATGGACAACATTGTCACTCCTAGGGGTAACGACGATACCTAGTCTAGATATCTAGAGGGGTCACAATAAATAATCATGAAAGGTCATGTTGATGTTAATACATCCAAAAACAACAACATGATCCCAACATCACATATCTACAAATTGGGTGTTAGAAAATTCATCTAGTTTTTGCATTCCTGTATCTCATACCCACATCCAATAAATCGAGATGCCATCCTATTAAAAAAATCCATTCATCCAATAGTGAAAACTAGTCTTTTGGCACCTTAGGAAAGTACCATGATGAAAATTGGTTTCTGATGTCATGGTAAAATAATATATTATTTGTATTATCTCTCCACACTTAGGGGAAAATCCATCTATTTCAAACCATCCATACTCATGAATACATCCCTTGTGCATCCCCTCCATCCATTCTTCCTATCCATCATCTGCCATCATGTCCTTTAACCTATCTATCATTCCTTTCTATCTCAACCTTTGTAAGGAAGTGGAAGGTGTCTTGAGAAATTTTTTGGAATCATCTTGGCATAGCCTCCAATGGACACTCAAGCAATTAAACATCTGGTTCTTTCATGATGTGGTCATTGGCTATCGCTAGTCCATTCTTCCTTGGTTCTTATCCCCTTTTCCACATCACCCTCATCCTTTTGTTATCCCCTCCATCATTTCATCCACCCTCCTCTTTGTTTCTAGGCTTGGTATTCCCTTTGTTAGGAACCTCATTTGTATAGTGTACATACATATCCCAAAATGTCCTAAAATTTGAAAAATCTCAAAAACCCTAAAAAATAATAAAACTTAAAAAAACCAAAAATAGTCCATGGTATCTTGTCTTATGCCTGATCCCCTAATCGCATCCATCTCTATGTTGTTCATCTTTCACAACAACTCATATCCGTCTCATATCTTCCCATTCATCATCTTTGGATATAACATTGAGTCTTGGAACCAAATTCGAGTGGTCACCCATCCCTCCATATCTTCATCATCTTTTGGACCAGGTTTTATCAATGTACATAACCTTATTAGAGAATTTAATATAGCACCCATCACTTCTCTATCATTACCTCTTCATACCTAGCACTCATCCAATCACTATTTTACTAATATGAAAGGTATTTGATCCCATCATTTCCTACTCTTCTTGCTAGATTGGACTCTTCCGAGGCTTTGTCTGTCATTAATCCTTGGTCACATCTAAAAACACCATCTTTAAAAATAACCTTCTTTGACCACTTTTAGATTTGATTTCTAGAAAAAATCAGTATTAAAAGACCTTCTCATACCCTATCACATTATCCACTTTCCTATTCTAAACCAAGGGAAAATCTAGTCTATATCTAGTTCTTAATCTTCATCCAAGTCCCTCAAAAATTCCATATCCACATCTATATTCTTACCTTAGTCCTAAACCTCATCATGATCATCCTATCCAAATCTAAGTCTATCCTAAATCTTATATCACATCATAGTCATCCTAGTC
Source organism: Torreya grandis (assembly GCA_037957365.1). Lineage (NCBI taxonomy): Eukaryota > Viridiplantae > Streptophyta > Pinopsida > Cupressales > Taxaceae > Torreya > Torreya grandis. Next base: position 998,551 of record JARHVA010001045.1, on the reverse strand, counting down.
TAGCCCATCACCCAATCACTCATCCTATCATTTGACAAGACATTGCAATACTGTGACATTGCATGTAGATACTTGTGTGTGTTAATTGTTTATTTTGTTTGAATTATTTGCATCATGTATATATCTTGTCTGCATCATGTCTCTTTTTATCTATTTGGAAATGAATGAGGATGCTATGAGGACACCAAAGCTATGCTAATGCTTATATGTGCCCTCAAGGATGTAGCGTTCACTACTTGCCCATTTCATGCACTTTGGTAAAATATCCCCTTGGTCATACTTATATAATGGGGCATATTGCTAAGTGTTATATTTAATGGATTGCTTAGACTATGATGAGATTTATGATAGTTTTGATGGCTTGATCATATACACCCTCATCATTTACCTAATCATCCTTATTCCCATCACCCATTTAATCCTTTTTGATACATTCAACTAACATATCCTCATCTCATCATCTAAATCACCTTTTAATCACTAATCCTCATCATCATCTTATAGTCATAACTACATCAACTTGAGGTCTTTTTAGAGTATGTAGGTAGTACTTGTTCACTTTTTCTTTCCTAAAGATAGCTCAGACATTATCTCCACTTCCCAATCATTCATCATCACATATATTATGTCTCATTTCATTGATGTAATGCAATCTAATTCATCTCTTTTGGTCACTCAATCATACCATTTCTTCTCTATCATCACCTACATCATATTGATTGATTTAGCTTTGAGCTAAACCCACCATCAATCTTATCAAATAATCAGTCTTATCCTGGCCTACAACTCTCCCTTACAAGTATCCTTATTTTGGATATGTCTAAAGCTTGCAGCCTTTTAATCCTATCATCATCATGTTACGATTGATTCCCCTTTAAGATGTGTCAATAACCATGACACAGTCATCTTTACTCCCTATGCATGTGTCCTTTATAAGGGCGTCATCAATTTGTAGTTTATTTCACAAGCCAAATCCTTCATCTTCTTCACCATATATCTCACATCTATTATCCCATCCCCTTATATATCCATAACATCCCACCCCTCATTTCCTTTTTCGAGTGGCCATCCATTTCATTCTTCCTCACATGTCCCCTCGAAGGGGCATCATATCCCCTAACATCATCTACTAACATTCATCCATGAAATGGTTTTTATTTGAAAGACCATTACTCCTTCCACTTCACTCCACTCATAATTAGCTTTCAAAGTGGGGAAAAATGTATTCATCTAAATTCATTTGCTACATTTAATTTCACTAATATCACTATTAGTCGACACTAATTCCACTCATCTCATTTATTCTAATTAATTTTGTTAATTTATCCCCCTTCTTATCCATTTATCTAACATCCCCATCAATATTTATTCATGCACTAACCTTATTCATCCCCACCATTCAATTAATTTATCCTAAATCCATATTATCCCATCCTAATCCCATTTACCTATTATTTGGATATTTTAAATTCCCAATGCCCAACCTACTAGCCTATGCCTAAGCTCTCCTACACCCATAGTTCTTAATCCCTATCTAATCTCCCATCTAATCATCATTAATCCTAAGAAGGATTCTAGAACCATCCAAATCTAGAACATTTTATATTCTCATCCCTCCTCTCTAAAATTCTCTAAATCTAGAGACTTCCAAGGAATTTCAAATTCCTTTTAATTCTCCATCCTATATCTATCTAATCATCGTTATTCTCATCACTAATCCATTCTTCGTAACCCATTCAGCTAACATACAATATATAATCCTCATCTCATTATTTGAATCATATCCTCTAATCATTGACATCATCCTCTAATCACTAATCCTCATCATAATTATCATATCCTCTATCATTTATCATTTATCATTTATCTCTAAGTCAAAACTACATCGGGTTGAGGTCTTTTCAGACTATATCGGTATAACTTTACCACTTTTTAGTGCCTAAGAATAGCTCATCCACTTTATCCTCTTTCCTCATCATCCATCATCACATCTCTCTCATATTTCATCATCCTCAAGTCTTGAAACAATCCAATCATTGAGCTCTAATACTAATTATTCATAAATCAATTGATCAATCACCATCCCTACAATCATCTCCTTACTTTTTTTTTCAATCACTTGGTCCTATCGATTGGGGCTAACAAGTCACCAAATTCATATTTTATCCATCTTTCATCCACTATCACCGACTAGTTAATTGATCATTTACAATTTATAGTTTCCTCCCTCGATTGGGGCATGACACAAACCATAACATTATAATCATATTGTGGCTCATTGGTTCAATGCAATGTAGTCCACTTCATCCTAATTATTTTGGTCACTTGATCATATAATTTCTTCTCTATCATCACCTACATTATATTTATTGATTTAGTCTTAACCTATACCCATCATTAATCTTATCAAATCAGTCTTATCCTAGCCAACAACTCTCCCTTGCATGCATCCTTACCTGAGATACATCTAAAGATTGCATCCTTTTAATCTAATCATCATCATGTTATGGTTAATTCCCCCTTGGGATGTGTATACAACTGTAATACCCATCATCTCTACTCCCTATGCATGTGTCTTTACTAAGGGCACCATCAATCTATAACTCACTACTCAATTCAAATTTATCTTCTTTATCTATCTCACGTCTACCATCCCATCCCCTAATCTATCCATCACATCCCACCCCTCACTGCTTCTTTCGATTGGCCATCCATCTCATTCTTCCTTGCATGTCCCCTCGAGGGGGCATCATATCCCCTAACATCATCTACTAACATTCATCCATGACATAATTTTTCTTTGAAATACCTTTAATCCATTCACTTCACTCCACTCATAATTCCCTTTTAAAGAGAGGAAAAATATATGCATATAAATTCACTCACCTGCATTATTATCACTAATATTTTTATTAGATGACATTAATTCTGCTTATATCATTTAATCGTGTCCTAAAATCACCCATACTAGTTATTTGTCTAATACTCTCATTTTATTAGTCTTCATCTACTGTCTTTATTATATCTCACTTTTTCATTAATTATCCTATTCATTTATTTATCCCATCCTAATCCCCACTTACCTATTATTTTGGAATTTTAAATTCCCTATGGCCCACCTACTATCCTATGCCTAGGCTATCCTACACCCCTAGTCCCTAATCACATACCTAATCCCTATCTAATCCATCCATAAACCTAATTAATCCCTAAGAGGATTTTAGAATAATCTTTTTTCTTACCCCTCCTCTCTAGAAGCCTCCAAATATAGAGGCTTCTAAGAAATTTTAAATTCCTTTTAATTTTCCACCCTTGATATACCTTGTCCAACTTTGAATCTCATCCATTGATATTTCCCTCCATATTCTATTTAAACAAGACTCTTCATCCATGGAGTCCAACTTAGAATTCTCATAGCAAATCCATGTCCAACCATTAAAACAATTATCTGCCATCCTTGATCAAGCAATCACCATATCCAATTCTGAGTCTACATGCAATTAACCATCCATTTGAACATCCTAAAAGGAGGCTAGTTGAATCAAAGATTCGTAAGATTTATCCTATAATTTTGGTTTGTTTCCATAATCTTTATTAATATGTAGTTTGATTTTTGGGTTTGAATTGCATAGTTTAATTCATATTTGCTCAAAATTCATGCTACACATTGATATAGGGTGAGTGAATTATGGCATGAGTGATTCAACCATCTCAACTATCATTACCTTAAGTAACTCAATTGTAATGATAGGGTTTCAGGGTTTCCACTTGTTTGTTTTTCTGATGGCATTTTATAGGGTTACATACTTGGTAAGCATCCTAAAGAGAAGTATTACAAAGGCAAATCATGGAGAACTACTAAAAATTTGGAGCTAGTTCACAGTGACATTCTTGGACCATTTCTAGATCTTTCATTCAACAAGACTAAATACATGCTTACTTTCAGAGATGACTTCTTGAGGTATACTTGGGTGTACTTTCTTAAGCATAAATATGAGGTCTTTGATCATTTTTAAGAATTCAAGGCATTTGTATAAAAATAGTCAGGTAGAGTCATCAAGATTTTGTGCACTAATAATGGTGGTGAGTATGTCAATAGTTATTTTAAGTAATTATGTTCAGATGGGATTGAACTACATTGTATAGTTACATATAGTTCTCAACATAATGGTGTTGCAGAGCACAATAATAGGTCCTTAAAGGAATATTCCAACTATATGCTACACTCTAAATCTCTTGCACCTCAATATTGCGCCAAGGCCATAAACAATGATTTTAATATCTAGAATTGAGTTCCTCATAAAAAATTGAAGGAAGTCACTCCTTTTGAAGCGTGGTGCAATTAAAAATCCATATTTAAGCACTTTTGAGTTTCTAATAATGGTGGTGAGTATGTCAATAATTATTTTAAGTAATTATGTTTAGAAGGGATTGAACTACAATGTATAGTTACATATAGTTCTCAACATAATGGTGTTGCAGAGCACAATAATAGGTCCTTAAAGGAATATTCCAACTATATGCTATGCTCTAAATCTCTTGCACCTCAATATTGGGCCAAGGCCATAAACAATGATTTTTATATCTAGAATTGAGTTTCTCATAAAAAATTGAAGGAAGTCACTCCTTTTGAAGCATGGTGCAATTAAAAATCCATATTTAAGCACTTTCGAGTGTTTGGATCTATTTCTATGGCCCATATTTTTAAGAAGAAATATAAGACAATGGAACCTTAGATTCAGCCTTGCATTTTGTTGCATATCCTACTGGTGTTAATGGATACAAGCTTATTATTTCCACCACTCATGAGTTGTTCATTAAGAGGATTGTTCATTTTCAAGAGGGTACTTTAGATTCCACACTCAACATTTCTCCCTCTTCCTTGGATGCATAGAGATTTGATGAAATTTTATTAGTTCAGGTCTACCTGAGCAACTTCTTAGTGATCTAGATTCTTATTTTATTTCTAATGATGAGATTATTTATGAGGACTCACCTCCTCCTTATCCTAGAATATATTCAGAAGATAAGCAATGGGATTTGGCTTTACCACAAGATAAGTTTGCCTATAATAGTTATAATAACTTACCAATAGGGAAATCATCATCTTATATTGTTTATGAAATAAATCCTATGGGTATTTTAGATTAGTGTGGTTACCAATTGTAGAATTAGTTAGTAGTTAGAATATGTATTTCTCATGTTTGTTAGTCTATTAGCTAGTTATTGTTTCCTTTTTCTAGTTTTTCCTATGTGAGGATTTATCCCACATTACTTAGTTAGGCTAGTTATTTATGTTTCCATGCCTATTTATGTAAGGGTTTCCTATTATACTAGCATTTCATTCTGAATAATCATTTAACTTGCCTTGTTTTGCATCTCATTTATTTGAAACTTCATGTATGATTTTCTTGTTGATAACTCTTCAAATCTTGTATTCTTTAAATGTTTTACCATTATTAACATGGTACTAGAGCTTTGAGGGTTACAACCATCCACATTTCTACATTTTTTTTGATGTTTTTCCTTCTACTTTCCTTGTGAAGCTTCTACTTACCTTGTCATATATCCTCATCCATTTTTTCCTCTTCTAGATCTACAACAAAGTTGGTGATCCAAAACTTATAATTTTTGGTTGAAAGATAATTCAAGAAAAAAAACAACACAATTGCAATAATGTTATCTCTAAGAAAAGATGTTTTATTAATCAAATTTCCAGATACAAACATATGATTATCTCTGAGAAGAGATATCTGATTTCCATTTTGGATTACATCTTCATTTATACACATTTTGAAGATAGGAGGAGGATGTCGAAGGTCATCCATATCAAGGGAGATTAACTGGTTCGACTTCCACGATTTACAACAATACAGAATTTGAGAAATTACTATTTTTAAAAACATACTATTTTTAGATTGCACTACTCAAATTAAAATTTGGGGAACTTCTATTTGGTTTTCAGGGGTCAAAACCCACTTAGAAAAGCTCATTCCATGTGATGATGTTCCCCTCATTCTTAACTTTCCAATAGTTCAAATGGGAAGTCAAACGGAGCTATGTTGCAAAAGTTATGGCTCCTATAAGTTTTTACACCAATTGGGATAGAACCATCGCTCGAATTGTTGCCTAAATTTTTTCTTAGATCAGTTGGAGAGAGGCAGTTTCATTGAATTTTTGAAAAAGTTGAGTTTGGGTAACTCTGTACTATTGCACCATTCTTTGTGAGGCTTTCATTGTTTTTTAAGTTTACATGTTAGGAATAAATATAGAAGTCGATGTGGAACAATTTTATAGAATCAAAATAATAGATATGATTAGAGATGCATAAAGAATAAAAATAAACATGCGCAATAAGAAGACTAGATTTAACATGGTTTACCCAATGTGGGTTGCATCCACTAAGAAAGACTTGCTCAGATTTTATTATAAGTCACCAAGTACAATCACTCTCATATCTGTCTTCATAATTACAATGCACAAATATTTTTTGGAGTTGTGCTCAACAAACCCTCTTTAATTTTCACTTGTACTCACACACTCTATTCTTCCTTCTCAAACCCTTGTTCTCATGATGTATTACCTATGAAATATCTATCTATATATAATACATCAACAAAGTGGTATTATTATTATTATTATTATTATTAGAGGGAGTGTGGAGGGATGAGGGAAGAGGGAGCACGGCCGCGGATGTGGCCGTTCTGAAACCCTAACCTCGCAGCCACTTCCTCGATCTATGGTGACCAGATCTCAGTCTGAGGATGGTGGGATCCATGGTGCTAGTGCGCGGCATAGAAAGGTGAGATCTCTTATTGCGTGATTTTTTATTTTGCTTCAGCTTGCCGTATTGCAGATGGAACTTGGGTTGGATCTCTAGCCTGAGTTGGATTGCCATCCTGATCTGGTTTGCAAAGAAAATAGTGAATGAATGGGGGAAACATTTTTTCCTCTGTGGTTAGTGTTTGAGCCACGGTGCCCTGTTCAGGGAAAAATGGAAAAACCCTAAGCCGTGGAGGAGCCTTGCACATAAAAAATGATGGGTATGGCGGATTTGCCTATGCCGTGTTGGCACTTAGGGAGGAAGGCGTGCCATGCAAAGGAAAATTTAGACGGCTACCATTTGTGAGCAATTCCTTGGACATTGTGTTCTTGGGGTTGCTGGTTTGAACCTGGGTGCCCGCTTTGCTCTTTTTGGAGTTGGGCATTGGTGTCTCCATTTATGAGGTTTCAGATCCTTTAAAAACTTGGTTTTCAGGTTGTTTTGCCTGGTTTTGTTTAGGTTTTAGGTCTTTGTAAAACTTGGGGCACTTTTACTGGTTTATATTGGTGGTTTCAGGTCCCTGTAAAACTTGGTTTAGTTACTGTTCTTCAGTAGGTTTCACGAATGCCTTTCCTAGTGGTTTGTAATGTTTTATCTTTCTTGATTTGTTTAAGGGTTTTGGGGCCCCTTCAAAACCTACTTTTACCTTAATCTAAAACAAAGTGGTATTACAAAATAATGGGTACTAGAACCATGGGCAAAGTCAACCCAAAATGGTTTCCCATTAAAGGGGGTCTAGAAAAGTCTTTGAGGGTTACTACCCCTGAACCCTTGTTTGTCAGGGGCTACCATCCCCAAACCCCCAAACCCCAATGAAAATACATATAGAGAGTATAATACATTTAAAATGTATAGTATTTAAAAATACATTATAATTTAGAAATAGGCTCCACAACACAACACTACATGTATTGGAAGAACATTTTGGCCCCTTTGAGGGCTACATGGGAACTTTTTCTTGTGGAAGACTGCATTGGCATTGAGGCATTGTAAGGAGGATCTAGGAGTGTTGGAAGAGTGAGGAGGAACTTTATTTTTTACCCCTACGTGGTGTATAGCTGGTCTAAGCATGGTGTGTGAAGGTGAAAAGGTGTCATCCATCTACCAATAGAGGTGTTGAAGGAAACAAGATAGATCGAATCTACCTTGTTTATAGTTTGCATCAAAGCTCCAAAATTGCATCATATTGCATTCCAAATTTAATGCATTCAATTTAGGTAGATAGTGGATTGAGATTCAAGTTTCACCTTGATCTACATCAACCCCTTATCATTAGAGTTTGAATTGATTTACAACATGTACATTCATCAAGTGGTGACATCTTCAGGAATCAACGTCTTCATTGAGTTAAACACCTACATGTTTTTGGCAATCTAGTTCAAGCACAGGAGTCACGACTCTTTAACTCTTGTAATATTTTGTAATCTAGTAATTAAGACTAGTATTTATTGGTTTACATTGGAAAGAAAGCCTACATTGTAATTTTTAAATCACCAGGGGAGGTGGGGTTAGGAGGGTTTGCGTTATGATAGTCCCTTTTTGTTTCAACACCGGTAGGATATCATGGCACTATACATGAAAAAGAATGACCAAACATAGATGAGTAAGACCCGAGAAAGATATTGTGTATTCCATAATCAATTCCAACTGATTAGTGAACAATAAAGTGGAAGGCCTTTTTTAATCTGAGTGTGGATTCCAAGGAAAGGAATTTTCTTTTATAGTGTTGTTTTTTATTAGGCAGTGCCTTCTTTCCCCAAACCGATCACAATGTATTTTTCATTTTACTTGGGTGGATTTTTTTTTAATTTTCATTTCTAATATAGTACCATCCCTAATATAATTTTATGAAATCATCTATTTTTTACTCATTATTGTAATTGTATTTTTTGCCTCAAGTAGGAGTACAGTTCACTCATGTAAGCATTGAGTTCACTAGCAAGATTCTTTTTCACATTGGTTCAATTTTTTAAGTCTGTAGTTTGATTACTTTCCAAAAAGTGGTTATAAGCCTATCTTTAATTCCTTTTTAGTCACTAAACTCTATTTTTACTGTAATTTTTATTATTTTTGACCCATTTATGGGAGTTCATAAAACATCTAACTTTTGAACTGTAACTTGAATTTGAGTTCTGTTTTTTTAAAGTGTATGATTTTCAATTCTCTATCCATTGGTGTCATTAAAATTTAAAAACACACTAATTTTATAAAGTTCCAAAATTGAGGGGTATTTAATACAATCTTTTGGGGCTTATCTCAGTGTCATTATGAGTCTTTGATTGCACACAATTACCATTCATGGAGACCTAAGATGGAAACAACCATAAAATGTAAAGGATTATGGTCCCTATTGAATGAAACTCAACCACGATTCACACAAGAGTTTGAAAAATTTCATCACTAATGTAAGTTTGAAGAGTGTATGGGCTTAATCGGGACTTATGTGAGTGATAGTTTGTTGTTTTATTTACATGGATGTGATACTCCATTTAAAATATGGGCTAAGATAAAGGGATTATTTGGTAAAGTAGATCACTTGAGAGCCATGCAACTTGAAGTAGATCTTACTTCACTCAATCCAGATGACTTTGCCTCTATTGTAGACTACCTCTCTAAGTTTAAGCATGTGTTGACACTATTGAAGGGGAGTGGATGAGATAAGAAATATGAAGAGTGTGTGTTATTATTATTTTTAATTTGACTGGTCCATTCAAAATCTTTGCTTTTACCCTTTTCTCTAGAATGGATGCCTTAGGTGCCACATTCAAAATGTCAGATCTAGATTTGTTTTATGAGAGACTTACTAGGGAGGAATCCAAATTGTCTCACCTTGAGTCTTTCACCTCTCAAAAAGCATTAGTAGCATCACACCCTAAGAACAATGGAAAAACAATGAGTAATAAAAATAACACTCCTCCATCTCAAAATGCACCTAAGTCCAACACCAACACATATAAACCCAAATCATTTTCCAAATACAAGAATAAGTATAACCTATCTTAATCCTCTTGTGGGGGGGTTGGTCATGAGGATTTTAGGTGTTTTAAGAGAATACAAGCCCTAGAGGATGGTGTTAGGAAACACAGTATTTCTATCTCCAGTTCTTCTCTATCTTATGATCATGAGAAATCACTTAATGTTGTCAGAAGATCATAGTCACCTATTTTAGACATTTTCAGTTCTAGATTCTAGTGCCTCACACCATATGACTTCTTCTAAGGAATCCTTTATATCTCTTTGTTTGAGTTCTAATTATAACATTGAGGTTGGAGGTTATTCATTTATTTATGTTAATGGGGAGCATGATATATAGCTAGATGGTGGATTCATCAATGATACATTATATGTTTCAGACATCACCACCAATCTACTTTTAGTTTATGAGATTTGCCCTTCTAGTCAGGGCAAGACAATGACTTTCACACCATAGGGTGTTGAAGTTCAAACTTTATTAGAGTCACACACATTTATTGCATAGGGTTTTGTTGATCATAGTTATCAACTCTATTATTTTGAGGGTTTTGATGATACTCCTCCTTTAGGGACATGTTTGGTTTCTCATGAAAATTCTAAGATTAGGCTTTGGCATGAGAGAATTGGACATATTAATTACAAATATTTAAAGGAGTTGAGCACTCATAGTATGGTAGAATATCTTCCTATAGTTTCATGTCTGGATGGAGTTTGCCCTGGTTGTGCATTAGGGAAATAACACCAAGATCTATTTCCTAAGGGTATGTCCATGAGTGTTTCTTGACCACTTGAGCTTGTGCACAGTGATTTATGCTCTTTTTTACTCCTTTCAATAGAGCTAAGTATGCACTTACTTTCATTGATAATTTTTTGAGACATACTTTGGTTTATTTTCTCAAGTACAAGAGTGATGTCTTTGCTCACTTAAAAGTCTTTAAGGCTTTGGTCAAGAAAGACTCTTCTAGTTGCATCAAGAAGCTTCATATAGATAATGGGGGGGAGTACTTCAGTTGAAAGTTCTCTATTTTTTTGGTATCTCATGGTATTATTCACAAACATTCTATTAAGTTCATACTCCATCACAAAATGGATTAATAGAATGGAAGAACTAAATTTTGAAGGAGATGGCTAACTACATGATGCATTCATGGGATTTACCTCCTATCTATTGGTCAGAGGTAGTTAATTATGCAAACTAAATTTAGAACCACACACCACATATAGCACTTAAGCATTTGACTTTGGAGGAGGCTTGGTCTAGAACCAATCTTGATGTCTCATTTTTTTGAGTTTTTGAGAGCCTTGCTTGGGTGTTTGTACCAAAGAAGAAAAGGAAAGCATTGTATAAGAAGAGAAAACCTTTTATTTTTATAGGGTATTGCGATAACATGAGATATTATCATCTTTTTGATCCTTATAGTCATGACGTTCATTCTCAAACACATGTACAATTTGATGAACACTTCACATCTCATGATTCCTTATCTTATTACATGCATTACTTTTCCTCTTTTGATGATTCATCACCTTCTCTTGAGGATTATTTCTTTGAGGGAGTAGCTTAAGAGATTTTTGGGGAGGTTATAGAGGATGAGGATCCTATTCACACTGATGTTGCCACTATGCCTAGATGGAATTATAGGGTTCCTTCATACATGATCTTCTACCCACTCGACATCATCATCACATCCTACAAGTACTAAACTTTTGTGTCAGTCATTCTCTAGGGATCCATAGTCTTTTTCACATGCTCATGGAATACATGAGTGGGATGATGTGATGATAGATGAGTATTGTTCATTGATGACAAATTACACTTGGGATTTGGTCACTCTTCCTAAGGGAAGAAAGTTGGTTAGGTATAATTGGATTTACTACACCAAGTATGCAATTGATGGGTCCATTGATAAGTATCAAGCACATCTTATTACAAAGGGGTTCTCTCAGGTCAAAGGTATTGACTAATTTGAGAATTTTATACCTATTACCAAGATGAATTCTATTCACCTTGTACTTTATATTTCTACATCATAGCGTTGGCCAGTGTATCAGATGAACATTAAGAGTGCCTTATTACATGGATACTTGCATGAGGAAATCTATATGAAGTAACCTGTTAGGTTTGTTCATGATTCTTATCTTGTTTATCACCTTAGGAGGTCTCATTATGGTATCAAAAATGCCCCTTGGGTTTGGTATGATACGATGGATTAATTTATTCTCTCTACTGGATTTGTTCTCTGCCACTCTGATCCCACACTATATATGTAATGTAATAAGGAGGACATTGTTATACTGGTCTTGTATGTTGACAATCTGTTTCTCATAGGCAACTTCTCTTCTCAAATATAGGATATTCAATAGGCACATTCAACACAATTTAACATGATAGATCTCGGTCTTTTACACTTCTTCCTTGGTTTACAGATTTCACAGTCAGACACAAATTTATTTGAGTTTGCATAAGTACACCCTTGATCTTCTTCAACATTTTGGCATGGCTAATTGCAAGCCAAGTCCTTCTCCTTTTCAGTATGGAGTGAATCTCATTATCACTTGTACTATTCCACTTTGGTTAAGAATCCTATGTATTTGACCCATACTTACCCCAACATTTTATTTGTAATTGGGCTTATATCTAGGCTTTCACAAACTCCTCATGATAGTCATTGGTCATGAGGCACTGCTCATTTGGATTACACTACACTAGGGGTTATACTTAGTTGGTTGGGTATAATGATTCAGATTGGGCAAGTTTTCTTGATGATAAGTGTTCCAATTATAGCTACATATTTTGTCTTAGTTATTCACTTATTGCTTGGTTTTGTAAGAAGCAACAAGCTATTGTACTTTCATCTACAGACGCTGAGTATATGGCAATAGTTATAGCAATTCAATAGGTTCTTTGGCTTTGTTAGTTATTGACTGAGTTTGGATTCATGCTAGATTTAACTATTATACTTTGGTGTGACAACCAGAGTGAAATTCACATATCTTACAACCTAGTTGAGCACCAGTGGACCAAACACATTGAGGTACATATGCACTTTATTCGTGAACACATTCAGGATAGAGTTCTTAGCTTGGAGTTGTTAGGAATAAAAAAATTGATACCAGATGTTATGAATAAAGTTTATATTGTGAAAGAAATTAAATGTAGAATAAGAAAGCTACAAAAATAAAGACAAGCAGGAGGACACATTACACAGAGATTACATGGAAAACTTGTTGACCAAATTTGACCCCAAGTCAAATTTGAATCATTTGAAACTTCATAGAAGTATCTAATATTTTTAGTGACTTGATAATGATCTTGTGTGGTCCTAATTAGTTTTATATGGTCATATGTGTCCTTGTTTAGCCTTGTACAAGTTATGGTCTTACGTTTACTTGCCTAGTCATGTGGTCAACTATAAGGTCTTATTGAGTCAAATGTGGTCAGAGGTCAAATATAGTCTAGAATCAATTTGAAAAGGTTATTTAGTTGTATTTAATTCTATATTATCATGTTCTAACCTTGTTTTAGCTTCCAATTACAAAAAAATTACATTCATATACCTTTTGGAACCTTTGGGAGGAATGGGACATACCAATTCAAAAGAGAACATTTTGAAGAGGTTAAAAATGTCCGTAGTGTAAGAAAGAAGTCAAGGAAGGTTCAATAATAGTTAGATTCTGACAAACTTGCAATTTCAACCAAGAAAATAGAGAAAATGACACTTTTCAAGCACTTTTGGGCACTTGCATGGATTTAGAGGATATGTTGTCAAATAAAAATGGTTTATAAGTGTACCTTGGGCTATACCACATAATTTAATATATTTTGGTTAGGTTTTAGGTTGACCTAACACTCCAAGATACTTCTATTCTCCATCACTACCTTCACAAGCTCAAAAAGGTAAATTTGAAGTGGATGGTACATATAGGAGAGAGAGATTTACGATATGAAATTTTGGCCATTTATAGGGGTAAAAATAAGATTAAAAATTATGAAATTATTTTATATAATTATGGATTATTCTTTATGAACCATCTCTAAGAGTGATAACAGGTCACTATGGCTTATGCATCCGAGACGGGTCTATTTTTTCACTTGTTTATCCAAATAAAAAAATGATGGAGAATAATTATTTTTAAGGTGTTTTATATAGGTATTTTATCTCTCTTTCATGGTGGTTTCAATGGCCAACTCATCTCCATGAGGGACTTTCACTTGGAAGAAGAATACCTTGGTGTACAGGTTATTTCAGTGAGTTTTGTTGCAAGTATTTGTTTTGATTTATAGTGGCCATTAAAAAGTTATTATAATGATAAATAGATCATATATTTCCCCTCAGTTTCATGGTTTAAATTTTATTTTGCCTCAGATGTGTTTCTTGTTCATATCTTCAAGCTCTTGTTCTTTGGGAGACATTGCCTGTGTTTGAGCATTCTAACGGAGGTTTGATTGCTATTTTGGATCAAACACTAGTAATATATTATAGTGTGAATATATTAATACCAAATTTCACCATTTGAAGTATGATAAATATGATGATAAATAACCCAAATACACATTCCAATTAGAGTTCACAATTACTTATTTCAATTACATATTGTATGGACTGTAAGAACAAGTTTTGGGATGATCAAGGACATAGAGAATATTGATACATATATTCATTATAATCATTTCCTTGAACACCTCATTGACATTATTAAATTGATTAAAATATCTAGGATTCTCCAAGTCTCCACTCATAAACCTCTTGTATCACTTGACTGTACCTTCAGTCTGTATAGTAGCTTAAAGGTGAGTTGAGGATAATAAAAATTAATGAGAAAGCCTAAAAGATTTTTAGAATATTGAGAAATATTAGACCATTTAAGACCCTATTAAAACATCTGAAATCATCAAAATTTATGAGCTGATAGTGAAATGATCACCTACAATAGTTAGAGTTCCATCTCAGAATGCAAAGGGATCTTGAATGATCATAGAGATTCACCTCAATAAGATCAATGACTCTAGGGCAAGGAATAGTAAAAAAAGTCAAGGTATCCAATATTATCTAAGTGAATCTAGTCATGAGGGGCAAGTTTAAAAAGTCAAAATAACTATTGTTTCCCTTGTTAGCATTTTTAAAGGTAGTTTTGTGAAAGTTAAGGTAACTTGTGTTCCTTGTTTCTTCTCCATTCTACCAAAATTGTGACAAAATTCAAGATACTTCAATAAAAATAGATTAAAAGGGAGTAACAAAGGTTTTTTTCCAATTTTTCATCATGAAAATTAACTTATCAACTTGGTCACAGTCTATATAGTGGTGTCATTTGATCACCTACAACCAAGACCAAAAGGGGTACTCACAGTGAGGATGCTAGATGACAAGAGTAGAGGTATATGGTTTGAGAAGCCTAGCCTATTAAGTTATGTGCATGAAAAAGAGATACATACTTGTGATATTGTAACTAAATAAGGAGGTTTTTAGAGGTCATGAGACCTAAAGAACAAACACTCTTTAAGGTTGACTGAATAAATGGAAGAAATCAACACCTACAGGCTGAAGGTTAATAATGGACTAATGAAGAGAGATGAGGTCTGTTGAAAAGCCTTAAATGATATTTTAATACTTCAATTGAGTTCAAGTATATAGAGGATGTTAATAATGATAAAACATGAGGCCCAAATTACAAATTAGCATATCCATCACCTCATAAAAACCATCTACAACCTTGCCAAGATAAGTCTATCTCCAAGTTGTGAAGAGGATGGGAGCTGAGTATCTAAGGAAGAGCCCCATGACCAAATGGAGGATTAATAAGAGTAATGAAAATGTGCAATAGGCAAGTTTATGAAAAATATTGTCCCAAACAAATTTCACTCCAAGGTTAACCTTGAAATGGCCACATAGCCAATACTAGGGTCAATTGTATGGACATATCCACATACCATAGACAAATTAAATTCAAGGTAAAATCAAGTCAAGGAGGAAGATTTATAAAATTCACCTTTGCATTAAAATGATAAATTGATACCTAAATAAATTCAACAAGATCATGACTTCTACTCAAGGTTTGAAAAATCATGATGGTACATAGGCCTATGTACAAAACAAGATAGTGGGAACCTAAAAGCGCCCTTGAAGAGAAAATGTACTAAAGGAAGAAGTGAGAAGAATTTTATTAATGAATTTGGAGGTATCAAATTGAAAAGTGATGGTGGAATGGATAAAATCACTTCCAATTCCCTAATCAACACTTACAACCAGTATTGGCAGAGGCAGTTGCATTAAAGGAAATGAAGAGATATGGTGTTATGATAAGTTGTATAGAGTTGTGAAGAGATAGTGAGAAATATAAGAATAATTTAAACAAGGATCGTATAACATAATAAATTCATTATCCACATTATAAGACCCAAACACAAAAGAGATATAAAAGCTCAGTCATAGACCTATTGAAAACTCAAGCAACCCACTAGCTAGTTTTAGGGAAAATGAGTTTTGAGGCCTCTATAGGCATGATCTAGATATGAAATTTGGTATAATTGGTTGGCCTTTTATATGGTATTTTAAAATTCATAACATTATTGGACATATCCATAATTTTATCTCAGACCTTGTCCACTCCATTTGCAGGGTCTAGTCAAGAGACCTAGAGGTTCACTTGAGTTTAAGAATACAAAAAAAGCATTCCAAACCACATGAATGGATTTAATGAATAATACAAGAATATTAATTATATATATACACTCTCAAGTGGAAAACACTTTTTTTATCAATCTAAGTGCCCTTGATTGATTGCAAAGCTAAGATAATCTTAAACCCCAAGCATCCTATATAGTGCACTAAATGAATACAAAGGAATTTTAAATACTTATAGAGCAAGTATAACCATGGAGGGTATTTATTTTAATGTTTATGATCTTATCCTAGAATTGGGAATGATTTATGATACCCAAAACCCATTTTAGACACCCCTCACACTCAAGGAAAGCTAAGACAGCCAACTAAAGAGCAACTTCAGATGATCACACCATTATCCATACTTTTCATGGGATTATGAGATATTTGGAGGTGTTATAGGGGTCCCCTAGGATAAATATTATGGAATTAGGACATATAATGATGGGTTGTTCTTTATGAACAATTGTTAAGATTGCAAACAAATCTTAAACCATTCTAACACTTAAAGGACACATAAAATACCACCATTTGATCCTAAAAAATATTATATGTTATAAAAAACTTAAATGATGTATCCCACTTGTATTTCAATTGTACAAACTACTATATAGACTGGTATAAATACCTTAATTTTGCATTTTTTAGTGTTTTTTAGGTGTTTAAAGAAGGGGAGAGCTTCCAAATCATGCAAGGAGGTAATTTTGGAATTTTTATAGCAATAAAAATTTAAAAATTTTCACAATAGTTTTTGTAAGTGACCAAACTAGGTCCATTTTTCAAGGCAATCTCAAACAGGCTCAAAATGAGACTAGGTGGTAAGGCCAATTCTTGGTTTGTACACTTCTACAGGGTATCAGGAGCCCAAATTTTACATGGAGGATTTTTATGGCATAGGAAAATTTAATCATGTGATTTTTTGTGATTTAACACATGTTGAAATAGTTTGGAGAGAGAAAACAGGGTCCTGGACAAGGAGACCGAATTGAGACCTAATCCAAGAGAGAGAAGGGTAGAAAAAAGACATTTCCACTCATATTTTGAAGATGAATTTGAAAATGGATCTATAATATGATAATAGGTACTAAAATATGCCCTAATTTTATCAATATCACCTGTAAAACTCTCTAATCAAGGAAGTTTGCACAAAAAAGGCTACAAGGAAAAATAGGCCGAGTGAGGGCCTAAGGAGCAAAATGAGTTCTTAGTGGCTAATATAAGAAAAAAATGGTGATTTTCATGTCCAATATGACATAGGATTACCATTAATCTATTTTGGATGATCTGGATAAGAACATTTAAAGTTTTGAGCCACTTGGACCAAACTAGGCATAGGGATTGAAGAGTCTTTGTGATTCCTATGCACATGAATGATTGAATGGAAGGTCAAAGGAGTTTCATAAGGCATGTAATGTGTATAATTAGTATTAAAATATCATTTAAATTTTATTTAATTATTTGAAGGCGCATTTTTAACTTCTTTTATGTAAGGAGAGGTAGTTTCTAAGGAGCTAGTCAAGGTGTCAAGGCCAAAGTATAACTCCTACACCACATGGAAGGTTAGAGAATTTTCATAGGTTAAAAACATGGAATGAAAGAAATAATGGAATATTCCATAACTCCTCTCTTCTTGGTAATTGGTCCTTTCATGCTTGACATTTGTCATTTCTCCTCTACTACACCCCACACACACTCTCTCTCTTCATGAGATCTATTTAAGGAACCATTTTTGGCTTTGTAAATTAACCAAATCTGATATGGAGAAGCCTTGATGGTTTGAATACTATATATGAATTTGAATTAAATATTTTAAATCTAGTTTTGATATCATAATATTCTTATCTAAATGTGTGAAGTGGTGTATAGTGAAGTGTCTAGTGATAAGTATCTATCCTTGCCTTCTCATTACTCTTCCATTTTTTAATGTAACTTTCTCTCACTCTAATAAGTCACATTAAGTGTAGCTAGTGTATTTATCTATATTCATATGTAAAAATTAGTATTAGTGTCTAAAATATGACCTTTTATTCACTTACTTTGAGTAGTTCAATGCATATCACCTCCATGTTTGAAATACTTATGTTAGAGCAATCTAAGATATTGAGACTAGTATTGTGAATCAAGTTTCATAGTGTAATTACATGGTAGTATAGTGGAGATAATTATGGTGTATCACCTCATTATCATAGGTTATATTCATGTTTCTTTCTACCCTTTTTTATCCAAACAAGCAAGTAGTGTAGGTGATAAGCTATCAAAGTCTAATCTAGGGAGCTAACCCTTAAACTTAGAGGTTTACCTCTACTATAGGCAACACATAGGCCTAGAGGTAATCCAATGTTTCACTCAATATAGAGTAGGCTTGAACAACCATATCTAGGGTTCAATATTGAGTGACAATAGTTCTGGCATGCTCGATGCGACCAAGGTCCAAAAGAGTAGAAGAATTATAGGTGTGTTATTCCTACCATCAGATTCTAGAAGCATGAAAGAAAAAACCAATGGTGACTCTGAATGCAATCATTTGGTTGTAAGCAGCCCAGGTACTTATTGTAAAATATTTTGATCAATTCTTATGTTTCATGTGAATAATAAAGTTAATGTGGTTGGTTATATTGAGAATCCCTACCATGCACCTCCATATCAACCTTGTTATGACCCATGTTATACCCCTCAACAACCCTATCAAGGTTTTTATCATTCCTATGAGCCATGGCAGTCATATGATCATCCTACTCCTTCTCCATATGAACATGATGTTCTTGAACAACCTTATGAAGAAGTGTATAGAGAATCTTATCAAGAAGAGTACTAAGAAGTGTCCCCATATCAATCTCAACTTGATCCCCATCAACCTTGTCATGAGGAATCAATGGTACTATTGATTCAAAAGAAAGATATTGAAAATCAAGATTTGAGTTCTTAGAATCTCAAGTTAGTAAACTTACTCAACACATTGAAGATCACCAAAAAACCTATCATTCTACTCTTCCTCCTACTTCAATTCTACCTTGAGCCAAGTCTTTGTTGGCACTCATGCCAAACATGCTAAAATCAAAAAGAGTGATGAAGAAATGGGATGAGGAACTTTGTGTGATCCCTATTCATCTCCTATAGAATTTGAGGAATTCAGTTGAATTCCTTATTAATGAGTGGAGGATGGTTGAGGAGGAAGATAAATATGTCATAAATGAATATTTACATAAAATGATATGCTATATCCAATGGTGGGTAGATAGGTTAGAAAGGTGGGAAAACAAAGAGCTTGAAGATGAGCCTGTAGCTGTTGAAGAGCCTCAAGAAGGCTATGAATAAAGTGAAACTCTTATTGAATAAGGTGTCTTTCCTATTAACCAATCCAACTTATCATCACCCCATGAGTTCATTCAACAAGTCTCCATTCCCAAAGCCCATTCATGATCCCTCCATCACATCTCATACTCCCTCTCCAATCCATAAACCTATCCTATGGAAGATTAGTGAAGAAGAGCAAGCTCAAGCTAAAGTTGATCAAGAGGATGACATGAGAATATATGATAAAGAGATCACCATAGGGACTCCCCTTGGTGAAGATAAGTGAAATTCAATTATCAGTGTAGGCTTTTTCCTACCTAGTGGTTTTACCTACACGTCTTTTCAAATTACTTAGGTTAGTTAATTAAGTCATTAGGGGTCATTTACCTTTAAGTGGGTTCTAATTGTGAGTTAGGGT
This sequence comes from Torreya grandis, assembly GCA_037957365.1. NCBI lineage: Eukaryota > Viridiplantae > Streptophyta > Pinopsida > Cupressales > Taxaceae > Torreya > Torreya grandis. The sequence continues at coordinate 978,381 of JARHVA010001045.1, read as the reverse complement.
TTTACCTTTTTGGTGACCTAATCTCACCCTATATGTAATTTATATTTTCTTAAAGTGGCTAATGCAAACATTTCCTTTATGGAATTTTCTTATTTTCAGAGCTCTTATTTTGTCTCTACAAGAATTTGGCATTCATTGTGTGGCCACTATTCAGAGATCTTAGCAAAATCTATCATGGCACCAAAGCTATTCTGATAGCCTCATGCATTTATCTCCTTTGGTAAGATCTTCCTACATTCATCTTTCTATTTTTTCATATTATACGATTGCCATTTTTGACCTTGGAGGCATTTTCTAAAAATTACCTTGAAACTCATGTCAAAATGCATTTGATGAAAAATATGTTTACATATATTTTGTGGGTTTTTTGAGATATAAAATGGGATGTTCTTAGTTTTCTAATAAATTTCATAGATTTTCAAAATAATTCAATTTATTTTATTTGGTCACCATCTGTTTGGTCAAAATAATCCAGCCTGTAAACCCTGATTTACTCTCCATAGACCAAATTAGGTTTTTGAACTGCTTCTACTTGCTTGCCAACCAAATTAGGCTTTAAAATTTCTACTTACTCACCAAACAAATCATGTTTTTAGAGTGCTTCCACTTAATCAGGGTTTTGGAGTGCTTCTACTTAGAAGTTATCGGGTTTCTCTAGGATGACAACTTATAAGTAATCGAGTTTCTTAACCCTGACTACTTGACTAATTACTCATAGACCAAATCAAGTTTATAAAGTGCTTCTACTTATAAGTAATCATGTTTCTCAACCCTAATTACTTGCTCGCTAGACCCATTCGGGTTTTTGAAGGTCAACTACTTATTACCCATTACTTGCTTTATAAGTAATACATTATATAGGTTGAAGAACCTGACTTACACTAAGCAAGAACAATTTGAGTTTTTAAAGGTCGACTACTTATAACTTTTTATAAGTTGAAGTAGTTCAAAAGCTTGAAGTAAATCAGTTTGAAGACGCTGAAGTAAAGCAACTTGAAGAACCCAAAATGCACTGCAAAGAAGTAATCAGGTTTTTTCAGGGTGAACTACTTATAACTTTTTATAAGTTGAAGTAGTTAGAGAACATGAAGTTGAAGTTGTTCAGAACCTCGAGTAAGTAAGTGTGTGACTTTTTAAAAGCCATCAAATTTCAGGTGAAAGGTAATGAAGAAATAGACTTAAGTTGTTTCCTTTTTTTAATTTTTGGTGAAAAATCACAAGAACTTGTAAGTGAAAAAATTTCCTCTTTTGGAAAGGGTCCAGGAATATTTTGAAGTAAGAACTTGTAAGTGCCATAAATTTTGATTAGTAACTCCTTTTTGAGTGTTATTTTATTTAAAAGTACTTGTTTTTTATGCTCTACACATTGGACCTATCATTGGGCCTTCCATAGCTATAATTTTTTTTCACATTTTTTGTACATTTTTGAATGCATTATTGATTGTATCTGGCGTTGCTCTTATTCCTTGTACTTATGCACCTAATGCTCAAGATTCATTTTTGGTTGAATCTGACGTCTATACGAGCATGCTTTTATGTGAGACATTTAGGGGGGGTCATTACCTAATAGTTTTAAGGGGGTACTTATGGGTTTGTTGTGCATTCAGTCTTTCTTTTTTTTGCCTTACTTCTTTACTTACTAAAAAAATATTTACTTCTTCACTCTCTATTATTTTGCTTACACCATTTAACTATCATGAATGGAAACTTAAAATGGAAATCATCTTGCAATCTAAGGGTTACCATCAAATTATAATGGGCACTGGGACCGAACCTATTGATGCTAGAGCAAAAATCAAATGGTTTAACCATTATGATAAAATTTGTGGACTACTATGTCTTTCCATCTCCCCAAATCTAATCTTTCACATTGAATTTGCCAAAACACCTACTAAAGTGTGGGCCCAACTCACCAAGCTCTTTGGAGTATAGGATGTGATGAGAGGACATGAGCTGGAAAATGAACTTATTAGATTGAGCCCAGATGACTTCAACACTGTTCAAGACTTCTTCACCAAGTTCAAACTTTTGAGATTGTAGTTGAAAGCATGTGGAATTGACAAGAAAGATGAATAACTTATTCTATCAATACTCTCTAAACTAGGTCCTGAATATTTTGTATTTGTGTCCACTTTCCATGCCACTAAGAGTGCACTTGACACTACATGGAAGATGTCTTCTTTAGATATCTTTGTTGTCGACTTGATTTGGGAGCAAGATAAGTTGATACAGATGAGCACAGTGAAGTCATCTAAATCTCATGCATTTCTTGTTGAGAAAGATAAGGATTCTAACAGAAGAGAGAGAAAGTAGAGCAAGAAAAATATTGAGAAGGGTGAAAATATTTCCACCTCCAAATCAAACAATGTGACTCTTCTTCTAGTCATAAGCCTAAGAAAGATTGGATCAAATGTGGGCATTGCTCAGGTAAGCATGATAAGAGTAAATGTTTGAAGAAACAAATTGACCGCCTTACTACCCTTCTTATTTAGAAAAACATAGGTGTTTGGGATTCTATCAAACTGTCTTCATTAACCCATGAATCCACTAACGTAAACGAGTCTGACAAAGAAAATTAAAAAGAGAATAACAAGGGGAAACATAAGGGCAAAGCCTTAGTCATAGTTGTGTCTCCAACTCCTCCTACATGGGTTATTGACTCTGGTGCTTCACATAACATGGCCTCTTCAGAGATTGAGTTCAGTTCCTTAGAACCATGTGACATGCCCTCTATACAACTAGGTGACAACACTTCTAAAAAGGTTATCGAGAGAGGGTCTATTGAAGCGAGTGGTGGAATATTCAATAATGTTCTAAGTGTGCCCTCACTCTCAACTAATCTCCTATCAGTGTATTAGATCACTCACCTTGGTTTGAGCATGTGAGTTTAATTCACTCCAAATTTAGTGTACATCAAGTAGTTGCATATTGATACTATTTTGGCTATGGGAATGGTCGATCATCAGACTTGGCTATATAACTTCTCACACTTTTCTCCTAACTCTCTTTCAGATTCTTTAGATTCTTCTTTGGACTCACCTATACCTGATGATACTTCTAAGCCTGAGCTTCTTTCTAATATTGACAACTCATATTCTGTAGATGACTATATTAGTGAAGTGGACAGACCTCCACCATCTCCTTGTCACCTTCCAAATATTCAAGAGTTAGTTCTTGACCCACCTACCTCTAGTCTACTTCTGACATTATAGGGTAACGGTCTACTAATCTTTTGACCATTTTTTGCCCAACAGGCCAAAAATCGATCACCTTTTGCCCCTGCTATGATAGGCCATTTTCATTTTTTGATTTTGCATGAATCTGGTGATTTCTACGAACTCTACAAGTTAGTCTTTGGCACATAGAGAATCAATTCCAGAGAGAGTGCTAGGTTTTACAAGGATTTTTTGAGCTTTGGTCTGAATAAAATCATAAGAAAAGTCAGCATGGTTGAACCAATGAACCAGTCCAATCATTTGGTTCAACGCTTGGTTCAATCGGTAGTTCATCACTTCATTTTTAGGCCTTGGTTCAACGCTCCAAGCTCAGTGCAGAGTTCATCATCTTTGGTTCATGCCTTGGTTCAATGCCTTGGCTCAGTTCAACCACATAGTTCAACACTTTGGCCTTGGTTCAGCGGTTAAAGTTCATCGAGTGGTTCAACCGAATGATTCAAAGGAAAGTTCAAAAGGCTTAGTTCAATGACATCAGTGCACATTGGTTGAATCGTTGAACCAATTTTGGTTCAATGGCTTGGTTTAAGGGTGTGCCCTATAGCTGAAGGATAGCCAAAGATTCAAATGCCCTTGTGGAGGGTAGTTCAAGATTCGAAAGCCCTTATGGAGGGCAGAGAAGTTCAAAGAGCCTGACAAAGCAAAGGACTGCCAGCCCACAGAAAAGTCAAAGCGGCCAATTCCTGCAGACTTTTTGTCCATAGAAAAAGGCCTGAAACAAAAAACCCACAAGGAAAAACCCTGAAACAAAGACCCGATGAATTTTGCTAAGGATGGTGACATCTCGAAAGCTGTCAAATTTAAGCAGATGAACTAGCCGTTGGGTGACGGCCGCGTGAACATCAAATTTAATACAGTGAAGTAGCCATTGTTTTTGAACTACCTTAACATCAAATCATGGAAAAAAACCCAAGGAATGTAGTGACCCACCAAGAGATCACCCCCGAGGGCTGAAAAAGTAGGAAGAAGACAAACACAGAAAAGACAAAGTGTCCAAGTGGCAAAGGGAATGAGTTATTGCAGATGAGCAGTGTGACCTATTTTTGTAGTTGGCATTGATGAGGGGACAAACTACAGTCTGTTTGCAAAAAAGAGGTGCAGCCATGCTCTTGCATTAACATTTGAATGCCAAAGTCAAATTTGGGTGATTGTGTAGCATGGTTCTAGTAGGCCTTTTCTAAAGAATGACATCAATAACAATGGTTTTCTCTTCCCAAGATTTAGAATGCACATGGGCCACTGACAGAAAATAAGCACCAAAAATCTTTCCCAAAAAGTGCCAAGTTATCTTCCTCTTTTTATATATTGTAAACTTCTCTTTTGAGAAGGGATCCACTCTCAGCTTTAAGGCAAACTCTACCCAAAAATCTCTCGGGCTTGTAAGGCAGAGCTCTGCCAGAATTTTACCTTGAATCGAAACATAGCTTTTTTACCTCCATTCTAAGTTTTACATCTTTAGTATATGTCTATGCCTTGATTCTGTGTTAAGTCATTTTATTAATGCTTTTCTAGAATAAATTTTAGCATGTCTGGTGCATTTTTGAGTTTTCTTTTACAGGTCTGTCAGATGTGTCCCTAGAGTAGTATAGGTGAAGCGGATAGGCTGATGCAGTGTGTCTCAAAATGCCTCTAGTAGTTATTTCCTCCCTATATCTCCACGGACCCCTGACCCACGATGCATAAGGTTTTCTCACTTTAGATGAAGTGTATAGGTGCTTCCTTTTGGTGAAAAGTGTATATTTGAGATAGGTGGATCACATTTTTGTGGTGTATCACCTCTTTTCATTTTTTAGGCTTAGGCTTTGTTTTCATCATCTCTCTCTCCCTTTTCATCCCCCCTTTTTTACTTTTTTTAGTAGTAGGAGAAACCAGGGCCTAAATGATACATCAGAGGGAGCTAGCCCTTATCTAGAGACTCTCCTTTCCAGCTTCACCAGTCCCACATGCAAGAGGGGAGTTTCCATTGCTGCGTGAAGAAGGCAGGAGCTTAGCCTCCTGCTAAGGGTGTAATCTTTTGTGTCAACAATTTTTGGCACGCCCAGTGGGACCAAATAGGACAAGTTGTGTCCAAAGAGTTGAAGAATTTTTGGTGTGTTCTTCGACCAACCAACCTTTGGAGGCTTTGCATCAAACACCAATGGCGACTCTAAGTTGAATCAGCTTGTTGCCATTGAAAAATCACATTTTTGTATGTATAATTCTTTTGCACAAAATCATGGGTCTCGTTTTCCTTCATATGACTATGATCAGGCTCCAAATATTTATGCAATCCCCTCAAACATCTCTCCTAGTTTCCCTGCAATGATAAGGGAGGTGGCACTAGAGTTTGAGAGGTAGATAATGGAGATTAACAGACTAGAGGAGCAGTATGGTTATCAGCAGGAGCTGATGTATAAAGAGGAGTGTTTGTTTAGGCAAGCTCAGGCCCTGTAATCCATGGAAGAGGAGGTAGCAAAATGGAGAAATCCATTTATTCAAGGCAGTCAGCCTTGTGTGCCCCCTCCTATTCTGAAGAAAGCCCCCTCTTTTACACCAAATCCTTTCTATCAAATAACACTCACCCACTCCAGCTCATCTGACGCGTCTGCTCTCAATCTCGTGTGCTTGGCTTTCCAACATCAAAGGGCATCAGAGCAACCCCCCATGGAGATCAATCTTCCCAATTCTTTGTATTGTGAATATTCCACTGGGGGGAATCCCACGAACCAACACGTCCCTCTTCTAGAGACTCTTCTGGTGCATCAACAGTCTCTTCCTAGCATTCCTCAACCTCCCCAAGTTTTTCAACATGATGTGCAGATTCCAAGTTGGAGGAAGGAATGCCAAGAACTAGCCCAAAGCTTTGAAGAGGATGATGCTAATGACCTCCAAGAAAGACTCTTTTAGGATAATCTAGCCAAGAAAATTGAAGATTTAGAGGCTAGGATGAGATTGCTTCTTGAAAGAGAGATAGAGCTTCCAAACCTTGTGAAGGAGCTCCAGGATCTTAGAAAAAACAAAGTTGCTGCCTGTTCACAGGAGCAATATTCCAATTTTGAGATCCTGAACTGGGGGAAAATAGTAGAATCATGGGGAAGGAAGGAGGAGAAGTAATGTTTTTCTTAAAACCTTAAAGAAGCTGAAGCTGCTCCTGCTCATTATAATGCCGACGACCTCCAGGAAAAAATATTCCAAGAAGATCTGGCTAGGAGAATTACAGAGTTGGAATCTAGAGAGAGATTCCTTAGCCAATGTGTGATGGACGACTCAGACCAAATAGCACATTCCATGTCTGGACACACCCCATCTACACACTTCCAAGAGAGCTATCAGGCCACACCTGATATAGATGAAGTGCTGACCAAGTGGAAAGAGGAGAATCATTTGATTCTAGCTCAAAGACTGCCTCCTCTTCCACATGTTTTCTCCACTCCATCCTTTCTCAAGGAGGAACTTGTTTTGCAAGAGGCGGGTGAGGAGCAGAAGATCTAATCTGCAGTTCTTCAAGAGGATATCATGAGTGACAATGAAGGTGGAATCATCATGGAGGCTCCTTGTGAAGACCTCATCAACAATGGAGAAGACTCAGGGCGTGCATATATGTAGATGTTCTAGCAATACGAAGAGGAACAAAAGCATGGTGAGCTCTCTACCCCCTTGTTCGATGAACTTCCTTGTTACTTCGATTAGGAGTATGAATATACTGAGGAGATAGAGTTGGAGGAGGATCAGGAGGATACCTTTGAACATCTAGAGATCCTGATCTTTGAGGAGGAAAAGGAGAGGTATGTCTTCTTGGAGGAAGGCCTTGAAGAAGAAATCTTTGAACAAAGAGGCAATGTTCTATGGGATGAACAATCATTTTGTGAGTCCATTTCAGACATCACCACAGTCCCCCTTCTTCAAGAAGGCCAAAAGGAAGTAGATGACAAGTTTGACAGGATCTTTAACGGGGCAAAAGGAAACAAGTCAGACCCTGATGCATTGCAGATGGAATGTGCATATCAAAGGGATTATGTGATGAGATAGCAGCCACAAATTTCTTGGTGAAGAGCACCAGCATGAAGGACTAGCATTCAACAAGCCTCCAGGGACAAGAAGAATACATGTATGTTGGAGGCATGTTTGAATCTAATCCACTCGGATACTAGCCAAACCAGGTGATAGGCAAGAGGAGCAAGTCACCAAATCTCTGTTTCGTTCAGCTACTTGCCTGCCACCATAAGTCTCCTTTCCAGGAAGGGGACTTAAGAAATTTTCCCTTTGATCCATGGGGGAAGCAAATTTTCTTGGTTAGTTGTATATAATAGTTTGCTTTCAGTTTCTTTCCTGCTTTCCCTAAGTGCAATTTGCACAGGTAGTGTTTTTTAGCCTTTTGTGTTTCCCTTTGTGTGTGGGGTTAGGGGCTCCGTGTTTGATTCTTGGATATTTTGGGGCTATTGTTAACTTTGTTCAAGCTGCATCTGACTCCATGCCCAATGGACTATAAGGCAACTAGTCTTTAAGCATAGCAGGCATGCTTCCCCTGGGAGTCACCAATATATTGACCATTTTTTGCCCAACATGCCAAAAATCGGTCACCTTCTGCCCCTACTGTGTTCGGCCATTTTCATTTTTTTGATTTTGCATGAATCTGGCAATTTCTACAGACTCTGCAAATTAGTCTTTGGCACATGGAGAATCAATTCCAGAGAGAGTGCTAGGTTTTAAAATGCTTCTTCAGGCTCTAGTCTAAATAAAATCAAAAGAAGAGTCAGCATAGTTGAACCAATGAACTAGTTCAATTGTTTGGTTCAATGCTTGGTTCAATCGACAGTTCATCACTTCATTTTTAGGCCTTGGTTCAACGCTCCAAGCTCAGCACATAGTTCATCAGCTTTGGTTCATGCCTTGGTTTAATGCCTTGGCTCAGTTCAACCACTTAGTTCAATGCTTCGACCTTGGTTCAGTGGTTAAAGTTCAATGAGTGGTTCAATCAAACGGTTCAAAGGCAAGTACAAAAGGCTTAGTTCAACGACATCAGTGCGTAGTGGTTGAACCGTTGAACCAATTTTGGTTCAACGGGTTGGCTCAATGGCTTGGTTTAAGGGTGTGCCCTATAGCCGAAGGACATAGCCAAAGTTTTGAATGCCCTTGCGAAGGGCAGCTCAAGATTTGAAAGCCCTTGTGGAGGGCAGAGAAGTTCAAAGAGCCCAATAAAGCAAAGGACCACCAGCCCGCAGAAAAGTCAAAGCGGCCAATTCTTGCAAACTTTTTATCTACAAAAAAAGGCTCGAAATAGAAAACCCATGAGGAAAAAACTTGAAACAAAGACCCGATGACTTTTACCAAGGATGGTGATGTCTCAAAAGCCATCAAATTTAAGTAGATGAACTAGCCATTGGGTGACGGCCGTGGGAACGTCAAATTTGATACAGTGAAGTAGCCATTGTTTTTTAACTACCTTAGCGCCAAATCATGAAAAGAACCCAAGGAACGCAGTGACCTGCCAAGAGATCGCCTCCGAGGGCTGAAAAAGCAAGAAGAAGATAAACGCAGAAAAGACAAAGCATCCAAGTGGCAAAGGGAAGGTGAGTTATTGCAGATGAATGGTGTGACCTATTTTTGTAGTTGGCATTGATGAGGGGACAAATTGCAGTCTATTTGCAGAAAAGAGGTGTGACCATGCTCTTGCATTAACATTTGAATGCCAAAGTCAAATTTGGGTGATTGTGCAGCATGGTTCTAGTAGGCCTTTTCTAAAAAATGACATCAATAACAGTGATTTCTTCTTCCCAAGATTCATAACGCACATGGGCCACTGACAGAAAATGAGTGCCAAAATTTTTCCCAAAAAGCACCAAGTTATCTTCCTCTTTCTATATATTGTAAACTTCTCTTTTGAGAAGGGATCTGTTCTCAGCCTTAAGGCAAACTCTACCCAAAAATATCTTAGGCTTGTAAGGCAGAGCTCTGCCATAATTTTACCTTGAATCGAAACATAGAATTTTTACCTCCATTCTGAGTTTTGCATCTTTAGTATATGTCTATGCCTTGATTTTGTGTTAAGTCATTTTATTAATGCTTTTCCAAAATGATTTCAGCATGTATGGTGCATTTTTGAGTTTCCTTTTATAGGTCTGTCAGAAGTGTCCCTAGAGGAGTATAAGTGAAGTGGATAGGCTGCTGTAGTGTGTCTTAGAATGCCTCTAGTAGTTATTTCCTCCCTGTATCTCCACAGACCCCTGACCCACTGATGCAAAAGGTTTTCTCACTTTAGATGAAGTGTATAGGTGCTTCCTTTTGGTGAAAAGTGTATATTTGGGTTGGGTGGATCACATTTTTCTAGTGTATCACCTCTTTTCATTTTTTAGGCTTAGGCTTTGTTTTCAGCATCTCTCTCTCCCTTTTCATCCCCCCTTTTTTACATTTTTTTGTTAGCAATAGGAGAAACTAGGGCCTAAATGATACATTAGAGGGAGCTAGCCCTTATCTAGAGACTCTCCTCTCCATCTTCGCCAGTCCCATAGGTGAGAGGGGAGTTTCCATTGTTGCGTGAAGAAGGCAGGAGCTCGGCCTCCTACCAAGGGTGCAATCTTTTGCGTCAACATACTAATCTAGGACACATCAGACATCAGGCAGTGTATTCCATAGTTATAAATAATTCCATAGACCTTCTTCATCTTTACTTCTATTGCACCATCTTGGCATAGAGTAGTTGGTCCACCTACCTCATAGTATGAGGATCATTAATTTCATAGGAATTACACCTTGGCTTAAGATCCATCAGGGACTTGGTAGACAAATTCATTATTCTAGGGTAATTCACTCTTCACTGCATCTACTTCTGATTCATAGTTACTTTTGAGCATTCCTCTGAGGGACATCAGATGGCTACAGTCAATTATAGACCTTAGTGAGCTTTTTTATCCCTCTTATTTTCTTTGCTCTCTTTTGGAGAGGAGTTTTGTTCCTAAAAGTTTTCTCCTTTACCCCATTTTATGGGAGTTGCATTGTACTTGGGTACCTCATTAGGCCACATTGTCGAGACCCAATTCTTATACCCACCTAAACTAATTTTCAGGGAGGTGTCAGTTTAGGCTTTTTCCTAACTAGTGGTTTTACCTACACATCTTTTTAGTTTACTTAGGTTATTTATTTAATTTATTAGGGGTCATTTACCTTTAAGTGGGTTCTAATTATGAGTTAAGGTTTTACCTTTTTGGTGACCTAATCTCACCCTATATATACTTTCTTTTTTTCCAAAAGAGGCTAATGCAAACATTTCCTTTGTGAAATTTTCCTGTTTTTAGATTTCTCATTCTACCTCTACAGGAATTTGACATTCATCATGTGGCCTCTATTCAGAGATCTTGGCAAAATCTATCATCAATATTCTTGAGTGAAGAGAAATATGTTGAAGTTCATGTTGTAGATGTCTACAAAGAGTGTAGCCAAGTCATGAAAGAAAAGGTGCTTGAGAAGGACTCTAAATCTGTTGAGTTGGTTGATGTTCATGAACATGATCAAGAACTTGAATCTAAAAATACCATTGAAGGAGAAGTTGTTGTTCACTCCATGATACAAGATGACATGTGGCAGAAGTTCAATAACATATGTGATGAGTTTGAAGGCCTTCAAAAGACTACACACCATGTTGGATAGTTAGAAGACACTCTTGAAGATGCCTTACCTATTGATGGTGTGCTCTCAAAAGAAGATTTTATGCCATCCCAACTTGTTGAAGTTTCATTCAACTTTGAAGTTGATGAAGTTATTAAGGACCAAGAAGATTTAACAACCCCTCAAGTTGTACTTAGAAAATGTAGTAATTTTTTTTCTTAAAAATAATTAAACAAATAACTTAACATTAATATCATAGATTAAAACAATACATATACCAAAACCATAACTAAGAACAATAGCAATTCTAATTTGAATATTGCATACAATATTTACCTTATACAACTATATGAAAAGTAAATATCATAGGACACAACTATGGCTAGTCTCATAATATAATAACCATTGCTCAAATATACATTCACATAATACAATTACATTCCTTTAGACATACAACCTAATATAATAAACAAATATCAAGCTCTCTAGAGCTCAAGTCAAACCAACTCATGTGTCACTAATAAGCTCAAGTGTCATCTCTAAGTAGTATTGCATTGAAGGAGGGAGAGCATCATCTGAGTGATTTACCACACTAACCACAGACCAACGATCCCCTAAAAAATCTCTTAAGATGAAATGACCCTCCCTTGATGAATATGTAGATAGAATGGTAGGAGAATCTAGTGAGACATGCTAGTACCCCATGTGCTGTAAGATTTTTAAAAACATGTAGTGTACCTTAAAGAAATCCATTTGAACATGATATCACATAAAATGCAAATCAAACATATGAAATGATAATGTATCCAAAATTACTTTGGGCAAAGTTTTCATACAATCATTTAGATCAGTCAATTTCATAACACACCACTTGATCATATTATCTATTGGGTGGTACTACCTATGCTAGTGGAATCCGTCTCAATATTTATTAGTATCATCAATATGATTTCATATATAACAAAGTACATATCTCAAAGATTCATATAAGTTTAATTATCCTAATATTAATATCACAACACATGCTATACATAAGAATAAGCAAAGTATACTTTATTCTATCAACACAAGAATGAATCATACATTAATATTTAACTCATACAGGAAATAATGTCTATAGTTCATACTTCTCGAATATGTTTCATATTCATAGTAAAATGTAATTTTCCAACTACTACCATAAGATCTAAACAACTCAACCCAAGATATCCGATATGATCATATCTCATGATCACTCTACTCAACCATGAACAACCAATCTTATTTAACAAGCAAATACAAGATTATACCACGCGAGTATATCCTCAGTAATAATAATTCAATGAAAACATATTGTCTAAATGTAAAATATGATGAACTATTTTTATTCTAGAAATATCCAATCACTTATACATATAATATTTTCATAAATATATTGCACACAAGATTCATCAATACATGACTCCATCAATTTGACATAGTGGACATTTTGTATATCGTGATTTTATAAGCATGCTATTGTTATGTATATAACACATAAACCATCCATGCATAATCATACCATCGAGGTATGCTAACCAAAGGAATATTAAAACATAGTTACAATATTAGATATGAATAAGTACTACTTTACAATATCACACCAATCGAGTATGATAACAAAAGGTCTATACTTATTTATACAGATATTCACAGCATAGCCTAACATTGTTCATACAAATCAAGTCTAACAAATGTAAAGAACCCTATATGCTAATCAATCATAATTGAAAACATCATTTATTTTATTTAGGATTTAATAAACAAACATTATTAAAACACAATTTGAGTTTAAATTTATAACTACCTAGCATGGGGATATGTAATCCCAACCGCTAATCTACCTTACATTTTATAAGGATCCTACGATTATTACACTCATTTAAAATTCACTCAAGCTGGCAATGCAACTCATAAATCCGAAGGAAAATTTAAGTTCCACTGAACATTCAATCTTGCATTAAAGAGAAAACATAGTTTCCTAGACTAATTTAATTCCTCTAAGCATTTCACTTTTTAATATTTAATATTTTAATAAAATGTTACTATTAACAATTTTACCTCAACTTTATTATTTTAAACTCTGCATTTATCTAACAATACACAGCCACTTCTATATACCTTTAGCAATCCATTTTATCTAACTTGGCATTTTCAATTATCATGCATGTAATTTTAATTATCGTGCATGGCATTTTTATAAGACATGCCATTTCCAAATAAGTGACTTGGAAATTTCAAAATAAGATTTTTATCTAGCGCTTCACAACTATATACTCAACTTTTTAATACATACAACTAATTCATTCTCAAATTCAGTGATTTAATAAAATGGTTGGGCACTTTAATAAATAGCTGGGCATTTCATGTCAATTATTGTTGGGTCTTTTATATTCTGACTTCAACATTATAATGTTATGGCTTAGCATTACAAAAATTATGACTCAAAGATAATAAATATATATTCAAATTACTCCAATTCAAATTCAACGATATAAAATTTGATATACAACCATACCAAAAATATATGAAACACAAAAGTAAATACAAATAACCAGACACCAGCTATGCCTCTACACACCAATATTAATTTTAAATTGTTCAAGCTACCCCTGCTACAAATCTTCACAGCCAACCTTTCACTTCCTATGTTCATGATTCAATATAAAACTACTAAAATCCAACATACATAGGCTAGATATTAGTGTTTGATATACCCATAAACTGGTATTTACATCTTTGATGTCAATTCCAATGTGTTTGTGCCTCAAGCACCAATTTACACTATTTGACAATCATAATTATATACATTCTTAGGCTGAACCATACGCTCTCATATCAGAGTACAAGTTGTTACAACATGTATTAATTATGTACATCGATGAAATACATGTTGATAAGCTGATGCAATCCCTTATAACACCATGTACACTAATTTTTCATCCACTTGTAATATTAGAACGTATAATCACTTTCCCTATTAATTTACTAAAATGAAACATGTAAAGAACACTCGCATTGCAAACTAAAGACGTAGTGACCTGGCATTTTGGCCATTCTAATCGAACTTTGTTTTTTAATGTAAACTCAACGACTTTATCATAAGGACTAGGCATTCTAAAAGGACATCTATGATCTAGAAACTAACCTCAGCTATTTTAATCTTGGTTTTTTAATACACAATAAAGTTTACCCTGGCGTTTCAAACTTAAAACTCAATGCTTTAATTTACAACACAATCCATTATAATTTAGATGTAGTTTCTTGAATAGGTGGAATGCTGTTAAAAAAGATGAGAATAAATAGATTTGAATGAAAAACAGATGCCTCTCCTAAATTGAGACACTGGTATCTAAAAGGTAAACATTGGTAAAGAAAAGATTAAAACACAATCAAAGGAAATTATAACTTAGCCAATAGGAGAATATGACACTGTACGGAAATAGAATGCACATTATAAAACAATAAAACATTGGCTTGTTGTCTCATGGATATAAATAACCCCTTTAGAGCTAGTTTATAGATTTAAGACTCAATTTTAAATTAATTAAAACACATGCCAGAAGATTAGATGTAGGCCTAAGGGATACATGCTTAGAAAAATTGAGATACAACAGTATTTTACAATAAAATAAATCCAAATGATAATAAAACTGGCTATTAAACTTGTAACACAACCACATGGAATTTAAAACACAAACCTATTAATTTATGCTACGCAACATTACTATAATAAAATGTTGGCTTAAGTATTTAAATTCCTGCCTAAATTATAAAAATAATATGTAGACCATAAAATAATGAAACACAACACTAGCTTAAGAAACACGGTTCTCATAGAATGGTGTACAGGTTATATAACAATTTAATATATGAATAATATAAAATAAAGACACCACATGATGCTCACATAAACCTATCATCTTATTGAAATCACCCACATAGGAAATAATAACAAAACTGACTTGTATATTTGCTGAAGACTTTTTCTATCTCTTCTAATTTCTTCACAATTCTTCTTTCAAATTCTCCTCCCCGCTTTTTATCATTTTTTTCCAAAGTGTTTTACTTCCAAAAATTACCCCTTTATTTATAAAATTCACTCAACTCTTAATTTCTGCACTACCCCTTTGCATGGAAACTCTCTATTTTTCTCTATTTTAGTTTTTCCCTTTTATTTTTTATTTTTTTTTCTAAATTTCAACTTCGTTTGACTCAATAATCTATTTCCTAATTTTTAATTAAAAACTTGCATGGATATTCATAATTATTTTTAACTCAAGTTCTAAATTTATAAACTTCTGTTAATTTCTTTTCTTTTACTTTAGTTCATCAAAGTAACATGCTAAGCTAAGTAAAATAATAATATCAATTTTCTTAAATTTTCAAATAAATTTCATTCATAATTTTAATTTTAGAATAACCTTTAAAATGATAATTATGTCATTAATTGCTTTTTAATTACAAGATAAATGTATCTAAAATAATAATATTTTCTTAGTAATTAATAATTATTTTCTCGTTTTAAAATTCAAAAATCAAATCAATTATAATAAAAGAATCTTATGCAAATTAAAATGAATTGCACACACACAAATATAACCACAAACCATATGTGATACCACTTTTACGTTAATAATATTTAGCATCTACTATGCATGTGTGTAAGGTCATTAGCATTTTCTACTGATCTTCCTTAATAATTCCATCTAACCGATCCTCTCCGATGATTCTCTCCCTCATTAAGCTCTGAGGGCAGGACCTATCCTACATCCACCTTAAAACAAGTAGGTAGTTAGTCTAATTTATCATATATATCAACTAATGATTCTAAACTAACAAATATACATCCTCAATGTACATAATAATCAAAATATAACTATCACATAATGTATACTAATCAATAATACCATTTTTACATACCAATATATGTCAAAATGCTCAACTTAAAACAATGATAATCATGTATTAACCATACTAATCAACGTATTAAAGGTTTAAAAGTCATAGGATAAAATTGAGATGTAATAGAAGATGAAATTGAAGAGATGGTGGTTCTCAAGGAGAAATAAAATAAGGATGATTGGCTGTAGTAGTTTGAGCTTTTTGAAGAACTTGAAAAGCTTTGCAATGTTGAAGATCAAGTGCATAAGAAGATAGATCAAGATTTCTTCATGGAAGACAATGACCAAGATTGGATGGACTATACAAAGCTCCTTGATGAGCTTGTGAAACTTGTAGCTACTGAACAATCTAATCTCTCTCTAAGTACCATAGAATTCAAGGAGCTATGTTTTACTAAAGCACCATTGGAAGTTACAAGTGAAGAGTCTCATGAGAAGGTTTGGGTTGTTGAAGTGCAAGAGGAGTTAACCTTAATAGGTGAACAATTTGTAGTTTTCTTGATTGCATTGAGGATCATGCCAAAGAGATTGGCAAACATCATGAAAGAATTGGAGACATCAATGCCAAAGTCCAAATGACAACATGATTCATGTATTCATTCACTTCATAGAGCAAAGAATGGTTCAAGCTTCCCCTTAGATCCAAGAGGAAGATTTTTATCGAGGTTATTTTGTGCATAAGTTAGTTTTTATGAGTCAGTTTGTGTTTCCCCTAAGTGTTCATGAGAGCACAAGTGTGTTTGCTTTCTTGTCTTGTCTTGTCTTGTCTTATGTGCCTTAGTTTCTTATCTTGTGTGTTTGTTTCCTTATTGTGTGTGTTGTGTTTGGTGTATTTTCAAAGGCTTATCAGTTTTATATTGAGTATAAGAGTCATTTCATATCCTAATAGATGAATGAGGCTACTAATCCATGATCATTGTAGTTATGCTACCCATATAAATCGCCAAGAATGTTGACCAAATTTGACCCCAAGTAAAATTTAGGTCATCCCCTATAATTTTAAAATTTATAGAGGTTTATAATGTTTTTCATGGCCTAATAATGGTCTTTTGTAATCCTAAGTATTCGTATATGGTCATATGTGTCCTTGTTTAGCCTTGTCCAAGTTTTGGTCTTATGTTTATTTGCCTAGTCCTATGGTCAACTACAGGGTCTTATTGATTCAAACGTGTTAAAAGGTCAAATATATTATCCATTAAATTTTAAAATGTTGTTTACATGTATTTAATGTTATATTATCATGTTATAACCTTGTTTTGGTTTCTAATTGCAAAAGAATCACTTTTGGCCACCTTTAGGACCCTTTGGGAGGAATGGGACATACCACTTCAAAAGAGAACATTAAAAAGATGTTAAAAACATCCCCAGAATCACAAAGAACTTATGTAAGTTTTAATAATAGTCAGAGTCTGACAAAATTGCAGTTTCAACCAAGAAAATAAAGAAAATGATACTTTTCAAGCACGTTTGGGCACTTATATGGCATTTAAGGATGATTTGTCAGCTAAAAATAGTTTATAAGTGTCCCTTTGGATCCCATATGTAATTTAACATATTTGGGTTAATTTTAAGGTCAAAATGACACTCCAAGCTACTTCTCTTCTCCATCACTGCTTTCACAAGCTCATAAAGGTAAATTTGAAGTGAAAGGTATGGCCAAGAGAGAGAGAGAGTTAGGATCTAAAATTTTGGAAATTGATAGGGGTCCAAGTAAGATTTAAAAATATGGAATTGGATTTTATATTTATGGCCTATTATTTATGAACCATCACTAAGAATGACAGAAGGTTACTATGGCTTAAACATCTGAGAGGGGTTCATCTTTGCACCTATTTATCTAGCTCAAAAAATTATTGAGAATAATTATTTTTAGGGTATTTTATATAGGTCTTGTATATTTATTTCATTGTGGCTTAGTGGCCAACTCATCTCAATGGGGGACTTTCAATTAGAAGAAGAATACCTTGGTGTACAGGTTGTTTCAGTGAGTTCTGATGCAAGTCTTTGTTTTGATTTTTAGTGGCCATAGGTCATATAATGCTTAATATATCATATAGGTTCCATAGGTTTCATGGTTTCATATTTATTTTTCCTCATATGTGTTTCTTATTCATGTCTTCAAGTTCTTGTTCTTTGGGAGACATAATTTGTGTTTGAGCATTCTATTGGAGGTTTGATTACTATTATGACTCAAACACTAGTAATATATCATAGTGTGAAGATATTGAGACCACATTTAATAATTGTAAGTATGATAAAGATGATGATAAATAACCGAAATACACATTCCAATGAGAGTTCATAATTGCTTCCTTCAATTGCATATTGTATAGAGTGTAAGAACAAGTTTTGGGATACTCAAAGCCATGGAGAAGATCAATACATATTTTCCTTATACTCATTTGACTTGATTGTCTCATTGCCCTTATCAAATTGAGAAAAATGGTTAGGATTATCCAAGTCTCCACTCATAAACCTCTTGTATCACTTGATTGTGCCTTAAGTACATATAGTAGCTTGAAGGTGAGTTGAGGGCAATAAAAAGTACTGAGAAAGCATAGAATCTTTATGGAATATTGAGAAGTGTTGAGAAGGCTTGGAACATCTAAAAGTATCAAAAGGTATGAGATAATAGTTAAATGATCACCTACAAAAGTCAAATTTCCACCTTAGAATGCAAAGGGATCTTGAACGATAATGGAGATTCACCTCAATGAAGATCAATGACTCTAGGGTAAGGACTAGTCAAACAAGTCAAGATAGCCAACATGATCTAAGTGAATCTAGTCATGAGGGGAAAGTTGAGAAGGAAAAACAACTATGGTTTCCCTTATTATCATTTTTTAAGGTAGTTTTATGAAAGTTAAGGTAAATTGTGTTCCTTGTTTCTTCTCTATTCTACCAAACTTGTGACAAAATTCATGTTCCTTCAATAAAAATGGATCAAAAAGGAGTAATAGATGTTTTTTATCCATTGTGAATCATGAAAATTAACTTATCAACTTGGTCATAGTATGTATACAGGTGTCAGATGATCACCTACAGCCAAGACCAAAAGGGGTACTCACAATAAGGGTGCTAGTTGATAGGAGTAGAGATATATGGTTTGAGAAGCCTATCCTATTGAGTTATGTGCATGAGAAAGAGATACGTGTGATATTGGAACTAAGGAAAGAGGTTTGTAGAGGTCATGAGACCTAAATAATAAAGACTCTTTAAGGTTGACTCAATAAATGAAAGAAATCAACACCTGCATGCTGAAGGTTAGTAATGGACTAATGAAGAGAGTTGATGTCTATTGAAAAGATTTAAATGATATTTGAAGACCTAAATTGAGTTAAAGTATATATAAGAGGTTAATAATGACAATCCATGATGACTAAATTACAAATTATCATATCCATCATCTCATAAAACCCATCTACAACCTTGCTAAGACAAGTCTATCTCCAAGTTGTGAAGAGGATGGAAGAAGAGTTTATATGGAAGCAACACATGACCAAATGGAGGATTCATAAGAATAATGAGAATGATGAGTTCAGGGTGTGAATAATATTTCCCCAAACAAATTTCACTCCAAGTTTAACCTTGAAATGGCCACACATAGCCAATACTAGGGTCAATTATATGGACATAGCCACATACCCTTGACAAATGCAATCAAAGGTCCAATCCAGTCAAGGAAGAAGATTTATGAAAGTAAACTATAAATTAAAATTATGAATTTATACCTTCATACTTTCAAAAATATCATGAATTCTACTCAAGGTCTGCAAACTCATGATGATACACAGGCCTGTGTACGAAATGAAGACAATGAGAACCTAAGAGTGCCCTTGAAGAGACAATATACCAAAGGAATAAGTGAGAATAAGGTTACCAATGAATTGGGAGGTCTAATAGTGATAAGTGATGGTGGAATGGATAAAATCACTTCTAATTCCCCAATCAACACTTAGAGCCAGTATTGGTAGAGGCAATTGCATTGATGGAAATGAGGAGATATGGTGTGGTGATAGGTTGTATAGCATTGTGAAGAGATAGTGAGAAGGATAAGAATTATTGAAAGAAGAATAATATAAAATAATCAAGGCCTTATCAACATTCTCAAACCCAAACAAAAAAGTGATATAAAAGCTTAGTCACAAAACCTATTGAAAACACAAGCAACCCACTAGCTAGTTTTAGGAACTATGAGTTTTGAGGCCTCTATAGGCATGATCTAGCTATGAAATTTGGTAAAGTTTGTGGTAATGAGTGTATTAAAGTTTATATGGTATTTTAAAGGTCATACATATAGTTTACATATCCATTGTTTTGTCTCAGACCTTGTCTACTCAATTTGCAAGGTCTAGTCAAGAGACCTAAAGGTTCACTTGAGTTCAAGAACACAAATAAGCATTCCAGACCGCATGAATGGATTTTAAGGTATAATAAAATAAATGTAATGATATAAATACACTCTCTCATGTAAAAACACTTCATTTCTCAGTATAAATTCCCTTGAGGAATTACAAAGGTAAGATACTCTTAAACCCCAAACACCCTAACTAGTGCACTAAATGCATACAGAGGGATGTTAAAAACTTATATAACATGTAAGACAATGTATGGGATTTATTTTAATGTTTATGATCTTATCCTATAATTACGAATTATTTTGAGACCCAACACCCATTTTTGACACCCTTCACACTTAAGGAAAGCTAAGACAACCACTTCAGGAACAACTTCAAATGTGTGTACCATTGTCCATACTTTTCATGGGGGTTTGATATATTTTATGTCATTAAGATAGATAATGATGGGTTTATATTTATAAATAATTTTTAAGACCCCAAATAGGTCTTAAACCCCTCTAAAATCCTGATAGTGACCAGTCGAAAGAAAAACGCTTCAAGAACACATAAAATTCCACCATTTGATCATAAAACCTATTATATGATGTATATGACTCTAATGATGTCTCCAAAATGTATTTAACTTGTAAAAAATACTATATGGACTAGTAAAAATACCCTATTTTATATGTTTTTTGGTGTTTACAGGTGTTCTGAGAAGGGAAGAGCTTCCAAATCATGGGAGGAGGTTATTTGGGAATTTTTATATCCATAAAAATTCAAATATTTGAACAAGAGTTTTTGAAATTGTCTAAATTAGGTCCATTTTTCAAGGCAATCTCAGACAGGCTCAAAATGAAATTAGGTGGTAAGGCCATTTCCTGGTTTGGATAGTTCCACAAAGTCTCATGACCCCAAATTTAACATGGAGGTTGGTGATGGCATATTACAAGTGAATACAATGATTTTTAGTTATTTCACACATGTGGAAAAAGTATGGAGAGATAAAATAGGGTCCTAGACAAGGAGACATAATTGAGGCCTAATCCAAAAGAGAGAAAGGTAGGAAAAAGATACTTCCACTCAGAGTCTGAAGATGAAATTGAACATGGAGTTATAAGAGGATACTAGGTACTCAAATATTTCATAATTTTTTAAATATCACATGTAACTCTCTAACCAAGGAGCTTTGCACAAAAATAAGCTATGAGGAAAAGTAGGCCTAGTTAGGTCATAAGGAGAAAAAAGAGTTATTAGTAACTAATCTAAGAACCAAAATGGTGTGTTTTAGGTTCAATATCATATATTAATACCATTCATCTCATTTAGATGAGATGGAGAATAATATCTGAAGTTTTAAGCCTCTTCAGCCAAACTAGGCATAGGGATTGAAGAGTCTTTGTGACACCTACACATGAATGACTGAATGGCAGGTCAGAAGAGTTTCATAAGGTATGCTAGGTTTCCAATGAGTAGTAAAAATAATTTCAATTCAAATTCCTAATTTTAAGGCCCATTTGTCACTTATTTTATGCAAGGAAAGGTAGTTTCTAAGGAGCTAGTCAAGGTTTCAAGGCCATAGTGTAACTCCTATGACACATGGAAGGTTAGTGCATCTTTAGAGGTTCAACACATGGCATGGAAGACCTGATGTAATCTTCCATCACTCCTCCCTTCTTGGTAACTAATCCCTTCATGCTTGATATTTGTCATTTCTCCTCTACTACACCCCTCTCTCTCTCTCTCTCTCTCTCTCTCTCTCTCTCTCTCTCTCTCTCTCTCTCTCTCTCTCTCTCTCTCTCTCTCTCTCTCTCTCTCTCTCTCTCTCTCTCTCTCCCCCCACAAGATCTATTTAAGCAACCATTTTTGGATTTGTAAAGTGACCACATATGGTATGGAAAAACCATGTTGGTTTGAATATTTTATTTGAGTTTGAAATAAATTTTTTAATTTTTTTAATTTATTTCATAAGCTTCTTGTCTAAATATGTGAAGTGGTGCATAGTGAAGTGTCTAGTGATAAATATCTATCCTTGCATTCTCTTTACTCTTCCATTTTTGATGCAAGTAGTTCTCCCTATAATAGGTCACATGAAGTGTATCTATTATATTTTTATATCTTTAAGTGTAAAAATTATCATTAATGTCTACAATCTAACATATTGTTCACTCACCTTCAGTAGTGTAATGCATATCACCTTCATATTTGAAATACTTATGTTAGAGCAATCTAGGATATTGAGATTAGTATTGTGAGTCAAGTTTCATAGTGGAATTGTATAGTATTCTAGTGGAGATAATTCTAGTGTATCACTTCATTAGCATAGATTCTATTCAAATTTATTTCTACCCCTTTTCATCTAAGCAAGCAAGTAGTGTAGGTGATAATCTATTAAAGTCTAATCTAGGGACCTAGCCCTTAAACCTAGAGTTTTACCTATACTATAAGCAACCCACATGCCTAGAGGTAATCCAATGTTTCACTCAATCTAAAGTAGGCTTGAATAGCCATCTCTAAAATGCAAGATTGAGTGACAATAAAACCCTTGAAAACAAACAAGGGAAAAAACCATGGGTAAAATGGCAGCTTCTAGACTTCATTAATAAACTCAACATCACCTCTAAACTATAACTCCTCTATAGCAAATCCTTCAGTGATTCCATACAAATCACTCAATGCTTTTACCTAAGCCATTCAAGTTGTGAACCAAAACTAGCCTACAAGATCCAACCTCTACGCATGCAAGCCCAAGGTTGGCATAGATCCTCTAATAGGATGAATATACAAAGATCTCTTGATATTATATATAATTTACAACATAAAGATAAAATAGAGAGAGGATAAAATTTCACCATACTCCAAGTGGGAGCACTATTCATCAATAGGGAATCTTGTCCTTCCATGTACAAGGTCAAGACTTTGAATGGCATCTCATCATGCCCACTTGACCACTCCATATGCACACCCATGTGATATGCCCCACTCCACATGTAACCTCAATATATCACAGTGATCATTGTTTCCCACGTTTCCATGTGCACACATGTGTGAGTCAAAAGATTCCCATTTTGACCTCACCAAATAAAAGCCCATAGACAATTGTACCCCACAAGCACATGCCTAAGTATAAACATATGGTCCACTATCATTATGTCTTCACATAATTTTATAAGCTAACCCATGTGACTTAGTGGGAAAATTCACCCCATTTCTTTCTCCTCTTCTTTACACCTTCAAAGATGTTCCATGGGCCATACCACCCATCATGGGTCATGCCAAGCCATCACCTAGCCACATCACTAACCATCCACATCATCAGTAGGCCATATCACCATGAATAGTACCTATGAAAGAGATTCATGAATAGTGATAATTAATATTGACTTCACACCCTAACATTATCCCACTTGAAGTCAATATACATAGGTTTTTACCACACTTAAGTATTTAGAAACCAGTTGCTCATCCACACCCTCTACTACCCTGACACAAACCCAATAGAAGTTTTCTTGCACTACTAAAACTTATCTATCCTGATCGGGTATGTTAACATCTAATCCTCCATATTAGATTGTAGCATTGAAGTGATATATCACTTCTCCACACATAGACCAAACCTCCAATGGGATTATGTCATGAACCGCTAAAAAATCCCACTACTTGGAAATATACAATTTAGTGTTTACCATGGCATTACGAGGCTTTATACTCTTTATGAATTCAATACACAGGTCATAAAATGTCTTATCCTATTTTGGGACATTTTTGGGAGGATAACTCAAAATTTAAGAAGTGGGGTACTTGTTCGCTCTCACATCCTTATGCATCTTCATCCTAGGTTTTCTCCTCCATACCACCTTCAATGCATCCTTATCATTGAGTCATCAAAACATTGATCATGTTAGGGCCTACATCCAACATCTCACAACACGTAGTCTCTCCATGAAGGTATTGAATAGCCTATACTACATGTGTTGCACTTACATAACCTTGTATAATGACTTCTTTAACATGGAAACCAACAACACTTTTCCTCAACTCTTTTTTCTTTATCTCTCCCTAAGAGAGATCACCATGTATTAATAACGTTGTTCCAACTCTAAATAACTACTAATACACGTAGCACTCTTGATATTAGTGAAGAAAGAAGATGACATAGAAGTCAATACCACACTTCTCATAGCCTCTAGCTATCATCATGATACAAGTGGATAGATCACAATTCCAGGGAAGTTATCATGCTACTCGGTGCATCATTTCACCTACTAAGTTTTTAAGCCTCAAGAATGCATCTGAAATGCATCATGACCTACCAAATGTTGCCAAACACCAACTCATGTGCCTACAGTGTTAGTTCATACATCAATTTACTTGGTCAATCACAATCATATACACAACACTCCATCACCCTGAGTTATATGTTTAACACTAGCCTTTTCCTTTTGGTAACACCAAATATTACTTGTTCATTTGCATCTTCATCTTTATCTTCCTCATCCTCAACTAATTCAAAATAGGTATAGCTTCAGGTTTGTCTATACATCCTTCCTTTGCATGGATTTATCTTCTTTTGCATCTCGACTAACAACATGTAGTCATTAGGATACCACATCGAAACCCCTTCTATTTGTTTCTAAGAACCATAAGGTCATGCCTTGTTTTCTACCTCCTCCAGAGGAGTCCAGCTTACTCCTCTAGATGTAGAGTTTCTTTTCCATCAACAAGAACATTGTGTAGGCTATTGACTTGTCTAGCAAATATTTTTAAGGTTTCTCTTCCAACACTCCTAAGGGCTTCTCCTCAGCAACATGAAGAGATCAGGATCTTCACTGAGAGTTCCTGCACCATGCTCCATAGAGAGATACCTACCAAAACAAAATACCTTTTTTTCCTTCTTTAATCTCCACTTGGTCTCTCCTCCTGTCATAGTATATTTACCTTATACACAATCAACCAACAATAGAAAACACTCACACACAAAGTTTTTCACTATGACTCTGATACTAGATGTTAGGAATCAAATCTTCGATACCAGATGTTAGGAATAAAGTTCCTATTGTGAAATAAATTAAATGTAGAGTAAATAATATAAAAAATAAAGACAAGTAAGAGAACACATTACACATAGATTACGTGAAAAACCCTTGCAAACAAGCAAAGAAAAAAAACCACAAGAAAAAAGGTAAATGAACTCAGCATCAACTATCTTCTACAACATCTCTTCCATAGCAACCCCTTCAGTGCTTCCACACAAAGCACTTAATGCATATTCTGACTCAGCCATAGGTTGCATACATCTTCATAGAGGCTTTTACATCACCTCATTTCCTTGAGTTGTATGACATGCTTGAGGTTTTAGAAGTTATCCTTGGGGGGTGTTTGTGAGGACATCTTTCTTATTCATTTCATGGATACATATTGTACATAAGTATCTTATTGGGCCTAGTTTTTGAGACTCATACTGTGGATATGCCAATATTTCTTTTTTGGCTATTGTTAGTCCCTAGCTTCACTTGAGGGGAGGGGAGGGGGTGTTAGAGTATGTATTTTTCATGTTTGTTAGTCTATTAGCTAGTTATTTCATCCTTTTTCTAGTTTTTCCTATACAATGATTTATTCCACATTATTTACTTAGGCTAGTTCTTTGTTTTTCCTTGCCTACTTATTTAAGAACTTCTTATTGTACTAGCATCTGATTTTGAATAATCATCTGAATTGTCTTGTTTTGTATCTCATTTATTTGCAGCTTTATGTGTGATCTCAATATCTTGGCTTCTTCGAATGTTTTACCATTCTTAACAGCAGAAGAATTTGAAGAGCACATACATTGGTTACAAGAAGTAATAAGAAAGTTACATGAAAGTAATCAAAATTATAAAGCAACAAAAGATGTAACAATAAGTTCAAATGTATTTGAATAGGGAAATTTGGTGATGGTGCATTTGAGAAAAGAAATATTTTCCAAGGGAACATACAACAAGTTGTATTACAAGAAAATTGGTCCCTACAAAACCGTGAAGAAAATCAATGACAATGCTTACGAGGTGAGTTTACGACATAATATTGATATCTCTCTAGTACCTAATGTTTCATATCTATATGATTTTCATAAAGAATATGGTGAAGGGGAAGAATATGAAGATGCAGATTGGAATCAACATGTACCAATGAAGAAGAAAGAAAAGATAGTACATGCTTTGGATAAGAAGACAATGAGCATAAGATAATGAAGCTATAACGGGTATTTGGTACAATAGGAAGGACTAGAACATGAAGATAAAACTTGAATTTTAGAATATGAGTTGAAAATATTGACAAAAATTAATGGTAGGAATATAATCATGCCAAATCGTAGGCGCTGAGTTGTTTTCAACTAGAGGAGAATGATGCAGAGACTTATCTTTCAAAGGCCATCACTTTTGACTCGTTAACCAAATTAATCTCTCATTCACAAAAAAATTAAGATAAAATAAATAAACATGCAACATAACATGTTTCACTTGTTATGTGTGATTCCAAGATGTTTGTAGATTCATACGAGATCATCTAAAGGTTTGAAATTGTATTCTAGTTGTTTTAGTCATGCTAAAAATAATGGAAATCAGATAACTTTGGAACCTCATGTGAAATTGAGTTTAAATTCATCCAACATCATGAATTTAATATTTAGAGGATATGTTTAAAATTTTAGGCCCATCCGAACTTGCATGCAAAAGATATTATGCAAAACAAGTTGTTATTTAGAGTAGGGGCAGTCAACTCTAAGTAGTTTTTTAATTTTACATGTCAATTTTAATTTTGAGTTGAGGTTTATTTAAATATTTTTATGCAATGATTTTATTCATTCAAGTTGAATCAATAAATATTATGGTTTCACAAAATTTTGGGTATTGTTTCTATTGATATATTTTCGATTTGCTAGTCTTTGGTTTCATCACAAGACCTAAAGGAGCTCACAAGCCAATGCCTTCACCATGTTATCCCTGATGTTGGTGATCTTTGTGGTGTTGGTTCCTCACCACATGTTCTTCCAATCTATGATTGATTGTAGGGACAAAAATCATTTTTTAAATGTCATTGTTTCTCTTATTCTGTTGATGAAATAAGTTAATCAGAGAGAATACGAACATCCATGTTGGCCTCTTTCATAAGTTGAGAATGATGAAAACTACCCTATTCTTTCACAATAATATCTTGAGGTATATTGCAATTGGATATATACCTAATCTTTTTGTGGTGGATGATACAAGGGTGAACTCAATAATAGCCAAAGTCGGCATGTTATGGGTCCTACATTTGTACATAATGATCCAAATTGTTCCAAAATAGATAATCACAACAATCATTGAAGACAAGGCAACAGAGACACCTTTGAAGTGTTATGACTGCCTTCTATGCCATGTGAAAGATGATGTTTGAATGACATGAAGGACGAGCCATCATCCATGGGCTCCACATTAACCCCAACATCAATATCTTCTCATACACATATCCTTCATATATGCCACACATACATGTGAATATATAACAATAGAGACATTTTAGTATTTGCTGAGAGTTGGACAATACAAACAAACAAAACATTTTAGTATTTACAAAGAGTTTGAAAACACGGTAACATAGAAAAATGAAAAACATTTACAAATTAGTCAAAACCTCTAAGATTTGAAGATGTTTGTAAGCAGGGAGAGAATCCCTGTATAAATCGAAAAAATCGAACTAGTAAAATTGAGAAGATTATTGGGTTGTGCCATGCATTTGAGTAGAGTGATGCTAGAAATTAGCCTCTTAACTAACCAAGGTTGGGCCGTCTACTTTTCAAAAGATAATCACTATCAAAAATAAATCCGCACTATTTTTTATAATGTCCATATATATATATATATATATATATATATATATTTTCAACACTATACAAAAATTCATATTTTTAAAATTCCAACTATTAAATTTCCCTAAAAAAATTTATCGAACTGTTTGAATTCAACCAATAATATATATATATATATATATATATATATAAACAAATATATTATAAAATTAATATCAAAACTTAAAAATATAAAAAATATATTATATTTATATTGATTACTCATCTTTCAATACAAATTCAATAGACGCAAAGATTACAATACTACCTGAACAGTAGAGACTAAAATTCATAAGAGACAAAGATTACAATACTACCTGAACAGTAAAGACTAAAATTCATAAGACGCAAAGATTACAATACTCCCTACCTGAACAGTAGGGACTAAAAATTCTAATTGATGTGAATTTCCCGTTAATACGATATAGTAAACTCCAAGTCAAGCCTCCTTAATAAAAAAGATAATAAAATCATAGAAAAGCTTTAATACTATATAGTAAACTGCCAGTCATACCTCCGGAGTGTGGGGAGAAAACCTTATCTTTCACTGATCTTTGCAAAATCTTTTTTGCAATTTTGCTCCACCAAGTTTGGAATCTTTGGATATTGACATATGAAACCGATAGCAAAATTTATAAAATATAATGAAAATTGTCCCCACCGCCCGCCGGCTGCCGTCCATTGCGTCTGAGCAGCCCGTGAGCCTCCGTATAAATTTGCGCAATTGCAGCCGCCCGGCCATCGACCAGTTGAGGCACTGCTGTGTGATGGGCGGCGACCGACGGGTAGATGATGCAGTGGGTACAACTGGCTTTTGGTCCTTGTTCACGTCTTGTGAATGTATTTTAAATCTTTTATATTTATTAATTATTGATTCACTTTTCCCGTTGATATTTTTAGACGACAAAGATGCAAATAACGTGACGAGGGTAGTGCGTTTGATGAGGAGGGTCACAAGTACAACTATTTGTCTCTATAAACGTGTTCACTTGATTAAATTTGTTTTATATTTTTGTCGCGTTGGCTGTGATTTGTTTTTTTTTTTTTTGGGAATATATATATGTTTTGTATATTTTTTCATTTAAAATTATTATGTTAGTTATGTTGATATGTGTAAGTATGTATGTGTGATATTTGAATTAGAGTATACTAATGTGAGATGTTAATAAAAAGATCATTTTTAAATTTGATATTTATTAATTAATTGTTACACGAAAAGTTTGGAGCTTCTTTTTTCTTTTGAAAAATATTTTTAAGCTTGATATAATGGTGCATCTAGATTGAAGCTATCTATGACTAATTATTAAAAAATTCGTAAAGAAATTAATGGAATCATTAATCATTGTGACATATAATTAATTTAAGATTTACACCTTTATATATATATATATATGTCAGTGTTTTTCATATAAATATATCTAAGATATTTGTACTAATTAATTTTTATTTTTATATATTTTTGTTTGGGTCCTTTAAGTTATATAAATATCGACATTTATGCTTTTAAGTAGTTTATTATAAAAAAAAGCATGGGCCCTTAAATTAGTATCTCTTTTAGTTAAGTTGCGATGACTATGAACCTTATCTATCAAATTCACTTAGAGATCGAACCTTGCCTTTTCTATATCAGATGTCTCTGAAAATTTGTACCTTGGTAGATAGCATTGCAAGTCATCATCCTCATTAATTGAACTACAACTATTTCAAATGTACTTATAATTTTCTATAAAACTTAAAGAACAAACTCTTCATTAACATTATCACCTCACCAATTAAACTACAACCCTTTTGAGTGTATATATAATTTGGAAAAAAACTTATTAAACAAATTATTTGTTGAAATATTATGGCTATTGTGAAAAGCACCTACATGCACCTTGACCATTTAATCAACCAAACAACTTATTTTCACTATTGAATTACACTGGCTTGTACAAATTTGTTGCTTCAAATGAGATTTTTTACCCCTTTCTTTGGACTAGAGCTAAGGTGGGCATCAATTGAACTAAGGTTTCCCAAGACCATCTTGGGGTTTACACCTTACTCCTCTTATTTCATTCCATACAAAGAATCAAACATTCATCACAGTATCATCAATTGGACTTCATCTTCTTTGATTAAAAAATTAAATATCAAATTTTGATTTGCGTGAATGCAAAAAGTTGGAAGACAAAAAGAGTGTTACTTCTAAAAAAATTGTTCATAATTTAAAAAGGACGAATGCCCTTTTCAAAAGGGTGCACACCCTTTGAAAAATACTCTCCAAACCTACTAAATTAATTTAGCTTAAAAAACCTAAAGAGTGTGTGCCCTATATAATACAAAGGGTGCACATCCTTTTTAATATTTATTTTGAATAGAAAAGAACAAAATTAAAAATAAAATAAAATCAAAAGGCACATACCCTTTACAAAAGGTGTGTCACATATGCAATACAAAGGGTGTATGCCCTATTTATTTCATACAAAGTGCAACCTATATAGTAAAGAGATCAAACCCTTTATATTGCATTTGAAAATATATATTTTATGTTTACATATGTTTTATGTTTAGTAAATTAATCATTTCAAGTATAAGATTACATTTTCTTTATATTACATTTCATAATCTTATACTTTAAATTTATTTTACTACTAAAAAAAATTAGGAATATTTTGAGTCTTCAAATTAATTTTAGAATTGTAAAGTCTTAATGTTAATTAACATATTTTAATCTGACATTCTAAAAAATCCAATCATAAATAGTATGATTATCAAAATTATTTATTGTTTGTAGACAAAATAGTGTAATTGAATTTTGAATTTGTAATAAAAAAGTAAATAATTTTATACTATTTTTCATGAAAACTAAAGTCTTAAATCCTTAAAAAATGTGTTAATTCATTTTTTTAAAGTAATTTAATTTATTTCTACCACTAAAAATAAAATATCTAATCTCATTTTTTTTAATAAAATATGATGTTATATAATTTTAGTAAGATTATTAAAGATGTCATTAAAAATATATTTGTGATGGATGAAATCATATTCTTGTTTCTCTATTTACAATTATCAATTATAAATGAGATTATACATCTTTTTATCTACTCACAAGAATTAGTTATGGATGAGATAATATACTCTATAAATAACTTACAATCATCAATTAAAGATGAGATTATATACTTCTTCTCCACATATAATCATCAAATAAAATAATGATCATAGATATTTTCTTACTAAAATTGAGTTTTCCTTATATAAGTCTTCTTATAACATATGATTAAAAATAAAAATATTTTCCAATCTAATTGGTCATTTTAAGGTTGGTTCTAATGCAAACAATGATGTAAGCACATCATTTTTGCATCTTAAGTTAAGTGATTGTTTCACACTAGATTCAAATTCAAATTTTTGTGTGTTTGAAATAAAATGACATTAATTGGTGTAGGAGGAAAAAATATGTTAAATTATGACAAATTTTAATTTTATTTTTGGTAAATTTTTTTATTAAATGGTGTATCATGCACTATTTTCAACATCTTTTTATATTATTCTAAAATTAGTCAATTTTTTTCTTTTGAATAATTTAATTTCATTTTTGTAAAGTATATGAACCTATTTGTCAACAAATACGTCAATTTGTTGTTCACATTAATGTAAAAAAATAATATTGTACTTTTATCCATAATTAATTATATCATATTAATATAGATGAGATTATTGAGTTAGTCTCAATTAATTTTTAGCACATGATAAGTTATTATCCTTAGACCTATAAATTATGGGCCTTCAAGGGAAAATTCCTCTTAATCCACTCAAAAACTAAAACAATCCATATTAATTGAGATAACAAAAAATTAATTACTATTCTCTAATGCACCCACACCCACTTCCCAAGTTGCCTACATGTCAATGCATGCCTACTCCACATGTAGAATCAAGGCTATTATAGTTTTATGAAAACCCAAACACTGATATCAAGTATAAATCCTCCATAGACTAGAGGCCACTGATTAAATCAACATATAATCATAATTAATTTTATTTCACAATTAATTATCATGTTTAATTTAAATGTACATAAAATATATTCCTGCAACCCCATTATAAATCCACTGTAATTCATTAAAGTTTTGAACCACTTCATCATACATAAAAGAATGGTTATAATCATACTATAGATTAAAATGACCCTCTTATATATATATATATATATATATATATATATATATATATATATATATATATATATATATATATATATATATATGGGGCTATCACCACCAATTCCTTCACATATGCAACTCAATTTAAATTGGGTTTCATAATATAACACATCCACATATTTCCAAAATTTACGAAGTTTGGCAATAAAATAAGTGTCAAATTCAAAGCCTAGATAAAAGAGAGCACTAATTACGCAACCACCAACTATTGCTGACCAAAATATTGACATAATGTATGCATTTAATGCTTATAGCATATTCATGTGACCACAATCAATAGTCCAACATAAGTCTCAAATATAATAGGACATGTTTTATATTTCAACGGTTCCATGTTATCAAGCACATTAAACTTGATAGAAGTTTAACACATGAATGTGAGGCTTTAAGATCATGACATGTGCCATGATTATAGAGGCTATCAATTTCAATCAATCACCAAAACAATTTTTTTAATGGTAAAGAACACATGTTTTTGAAAGGGAGGTCACAGGGTCAAACCTTGCAGGAGGTAAGAATTACACACATCATATTCGTAACATAGTGAAATGCCTCTTCATGATGAAAATACAAAATGATCTCATATACTGTAATTTTCCTTACAAACCATAACCAAAACACTACTTGACATTGTGAACCTTAAAAACTATATTATTATTATTATTATTATTATTATTATTATTATACTAAAAACTTTTGATATCATGTTCAAAATAAAAATACATCAATCACACTTTTCACATGGCTACAAAATTGACAATGGTGTAAATGACATAATATGTGGCCTATAACATGACAAAAAGATCGAAACCATCCACGCATCCTTTGCATTTTCAGTTGTTATCACGTTCACGTGAAAAAACAACAATTAAAACATCAACATAACCTTTAAAGCTTTTATTGTGGACGTGGTACAACTCTAAGATGGATTCCATAAAGTCATGCATCCACAAACTTACGAAATTCAGAGAGTTCTCCCCCCAAAAAAAATAAAAAACACATCACTTAGATGCGATACACGTGACCCCAAAATAATCAATATCATACACTCAACAAATGATACCACAAACTTCCCTATTTATTTTAATAGAGCCACCATATATCCATAGTCCACCATAAGTCTCAAATATAATAGGACATGTTTTATATTTCAACGGTTCCATGTTATCAAGCACATTAAACTTGATAGAAGTTTAACACATGAATGTGAGGCTTTAAGATCATGACATGTGCCATGATTATAGAGGCTATCAATTTCAATCAATCACCAAAACAATTTTTTTAATGGTAAAGAACACATGTTTCTGAAAGGGAGGTCACAGGGTCAAACCTTGCAGGGGGTAAGAATTACACACATCATATTCGTAACACAGTGAAGTGCCTCTTCATGATGAAAATACAAAATGATCTCATATACTGTAAGTTTCCTTAAAAACCATAACCAAAATACTACTTGACATCGTGAACCTTAAAAACTATATTATTATTATTATTATTATTATTATTATTATTATTATTATTATTATTATTATTATTATTATTATTATTATTATTATTATTATTATACTAAAAACTTTTGATATCATGTTCAAAATAAAAATACATCAATCACACTTTTCACATGGCTACAAAATTGACAATGGTGTAAATGACATAATATGTGGCCTATAACATGACAAAAAGATCGAAACCATCCATGCGTCCTTTGCATTTTCAGTTGTTATCATGTTCACGTGAAAAAACAACAATTAAAACATCAACATAACCTTTAAAGCTTTTATTGTGGACGTGGTCCAACTCTAAAATGAATTCCATAAAGTCACGCATCCACAAACTTACGAAATTCAGAGAATTCTCCCCCCAAAAAAAAAAAAAACACATCACTTAGATGCACGTGACCCCAAAAATAATCAATATCATACACTCAACAAACGATACCACAAACTTCCCTATTTATTTTAATAGAGCCACCCTATATCCATGCACCCTGAGTTTTTCAAGTGACTTACACATATACAAGTGGCCAGATTATATCTTAAACAAGCATCCAAGTGCCTCCAAATAATAAAATTATATTCACCTCTTACTTTATTCATTTTGAGATGGTTTCCATATCCACGTGGCCACACAGCATTAAGTGTTTATTGCTTATACATGTGGCCAAGTTTGACAGTCATGCACACCTCAAAATAAATAGGCTATGGTCTAAAAAGCATCAGATCCGTGGATTTATAAAATAATTTACGGAGTCACTGGGCCAAATTCATTGCTACATTTGAGTCGAAGGGCAATGGGCCCGCAAATATTCCAACAACATCAAATCTTTTTCTTCTCTATATTGTGAATTTCGAATAAAATGAGTATACACATAATTATAAATACCCTATATTATTTATCTCTTTATTAGCTACAAAGGAAGAAAGGAGGGTATAATATTATTCATTAATTTTCCCATTCCTGCAAATGTTATTTACTATAAAAGAGATGCAGTTATAGTTTTTCAAACATATATTTATGTTATTATTAATTTTTTCTTCTTATAATTAAAAAAATTTCATTATAATTTTATTCTCTTTTTCTTTCTAGGAAGTAAGAATCATATAAATCTTCTACATTGTAATGATTAATAAGAAAATTAATTTATTTTCAAGATGTAATGATTAATAAGAAAATTAATCTATTTTCAAGAATTTTAAATCATTTAAGAAATTTAAATAAAATTCTCATCAGATAATAATTTTAGTTACCATTTTAAGTATATCAAGTATCATATTAGTTGAAACTATTTTTTAAATGAGGAAAATGTAAAAGTTGGAATGAATACATCATATGTTCAAATACTAGTTTGTTTGTTTTGCATGTTTGGTTGGATTGAGCATGATTATAGTATGATAGGAGATGAAGATATAATTTGATGTTATGTTTCAATTGCGACCCTCATTGCATTTATACATATCCCATAATGTAGTATTAAAGAATGCATCTTAGTGACCTATCCATCATGATACATATACATTCCATTGGAATGAACTTAATCTTTCCAAACAATAACACATTCTGATATTACATGTCACATTGAAGTTTATAACAAAGACGTAATTCCCCGTTGGTCCATTTGCTCAACTCACTAGTTACACTAAATAACCATGATGAGAAAGTCCCATTTAAGAGGGAAATGGCTCCATATGAAGGTCACACCCTCTTCTAGAATTTAAAATAGAGATCAGCCACTGTTTCCTTTTCCCTCTCTTGATGGATCCTTATTTCAATATCCTCCTTCATTAAACAATTCTCCCTTTCTCAAAAGAGTCTCGGCGATCATTAATTAATGGAACTACATTGGGAAGTTCACATTTAGTTGAGAGATGGAGTTCTTCATGCATTTCTAATTTGTAGTTCCTTGCAATCACTTTTTTTCTCTTTATATATTTACTTTTTTATAGGCTTCATGGTTAACTACCATTTCTTTTTGTCATTTCATTCTTTTCTTACAAGTTATTCGTAATGCAATATCCTTATGACTACTTTCAATCAAGTTCATATTTACTATCCTGTTGTGGGGCAATAATGTTTTTTTACCACAATCAACATTCATTTTAATTCCTCACTTGCCACTTACCTAGTGGTGATCGCTCTTTATATTAAAATATCTTGATGCAAGGTGTATTTCCACTATGGCTACATTTTGACATATTATTTTATCTTTGGTAATCTATATGTCAATTTATAACCATGTTGTTTATTCATCCTTTTCATTTTTGTAATTGTCCATTATGGTTTATGGTTTATTTGATGATAATTTACATTTATCGTTAAATGGGAATACTTCATTTTTTTTAATCACATTTCCTTTCACTAAAACTGCGACTCCTTATCATAATTCATGTGGTCTTATTTTCACTTTTCCATTTTTATAATTTGATGATCATAAAACTTTTGGCTTTATTAACTTTATTTCTCATCCATCATGGAGTTTATTCACTTTTTTTCCATTTTTGTAATTGTCTAGCATGTCTTATGGTTTCCTTGATGATAATTTAAGTTTATCATTAAATGGGAATCCTTCAATTTTTTTTATCACATTTCCTTTAACCAAACATGTCTCTCTTTATCATAATTCCTACAGCCTCATTTTCACTTTTCCATATTTATAATTTGGTGATCATAAAGCCTTTGACTTTATTAACTTTATTTTCCATCTACGTTATCCCATGGACTATTTACAAATTTGTCATTATGTATTTGCTTGTATTTGGCCACCCAATCATAAGTTGCTAGGTATTTATGTGGCCAAAGTTTCACACAAACCAAATTTATGTAGAGTGACTACCATCACCAATACTGCGATTGAGATCCATGTTTTTTTATGGATGTCCTTTATTGGAGCTCACAGTTTCACCACATCGAATAAGAAAACACCTAATGGACTTAGTGTAAACCCTTATGAATATAACTTACCATCAATATTTAAATAAGATTAGAATCCATTTATAAACCCTTGTTTCCTACATAAAAACCAAACTCATCACAATACTTTTAAAGATATGAATAGATATAAATGAAAACATAATAATCAAGTGTGTATTATTACAACCGTGAGCATATATCTCCTTTCTCCATGATCCAATATGAAATAATCAAAAGATACATGAAACAAAGTATGATACCAACCTTTAAAACATGTAAATCAACAAAGCCAACCTCAATTAATATTTAAACACAACCTTAAAATAAAATGAGGTTAGGTGAAGCATTTATTAGAATTAAATAATATTCACATAAACAAATTATCATAATAATTAATAATTTATTAATTATTTTTAATGATTATATTGTTATATAATTATAATAATATATATTTTTTTAAATTAAAAATTACATAATCCCATCTATAATCATTTTTACCTCTAATTATTCTGAATTATTTGATCCTTTTATTAAGAGATCGTTTTGCTACCTTCATATATATATAATAACTAATGTATTAGTCAAATAATATGTTGAATAGAATAAATACTAGTAGTTATTATTTTATGTGTTCAACTCTGCCACTAACATAAAGCTCCTCCAATTTATATTAGTGGTATCAGAGCAAGGATATATCTAACAATTTGGGGTAAATAGTAATGTAGTTATTTAGTGAGAGCTATTAAATTATTAATAAGTTTTGTGTTAGGCAGGCGATGTCATAGAAGATAGATATTATTGTGATCTACATCCTTCGATCTGTTACGGTTTCAACCGACTAAGAATTTTTAGATGTGTCAGAACTAATTTTTATGGACCGTCTATAACCTTCCTTCAGTCGTATTTTCTTCATACATCTGATTGGCGTATAGTGTATGGGCTATTTTGAAAGAGCAAAAGCGTAATGCTATTTTTTCATTCCATCTGGACCGCTCTTCAAGCTCATGACTTATCTTATTATAACATTGTCAGATCACATTACACTCTTAGCTCCAATCTTCCATCCGCAATTGTCTGAGTATATACAAATCTGCTCCGTATCAAACTACAATCAAACCAGATCAGACAATCTGTAGACTTCCTCGCATTCCAAAGTGGATGGGTTAGGTGAATATAGTTGATCGAATCAACCACCATGGAGTGGTTTGTTCTCTCTTGCCGATCACCGTGCAGCTGAGAGTGTTAGTTTATTGAGGTCGGTCTTGTCTATAAACATTAAGTTTGAGATTATTAGTATTCTTAAAGTATATTGTTAAGGATTTTATTAGTTTATAGTTCATTTTTTTTAATCATTATTAAACATGTCATAAAATAAAAATTCAAATAGATTTAGTGTCCTTTGTCACATTTGAAAATGTTAGATTGAGTTATAGTCTTTAGTTTAAAGTGTATAGTATATTTGAAGTCAATATTAAAATAGTCTTATCAAGAGTTGTTTTATGTTGAGTAAGTTATAATTATATTAAAAAGATGCATTTTCAATTGAAATCAACATTCAGATTGTTGGTTTTAATAATGGACATACCATTATAAAAATTTAATGGTCTTAATATTTACATTTGAAAAATAATGATATAAATAAAGTTAATGAACAAAAATTTATGGAGACTAGTAAATGGTAATGAACAAATACTAATAGATTCTAGTAAATTATTAGAATGGTAAGACAAAAATGACAAAGCTAAACCCACAATTGGTCATGCACTTTCGGATTTTGAATTACATTATGTGGATTTGAATAAGACATCTACAGAAATCTAGGAAAATTTGAATAAAACATTTTGTACTAAAGCACTTAAGACC
This sequence comes from Torreya grandis, assembly GCA_037957365.1. Classification (NCBI taxonomy): domain Eukaryota; kingdom Viridiplantae; phylum Streptophyta; class Pinopsida; order Cupressales; family Taxaceae; genus Torreya; species Torreya grandis. The sequence continues at coordinate 939,957 of JARHVA010001045.1, read as the reverse complement.
AAATTTTCTTTGAAATTGTAACTATTCAAGTTCAAAATGAAAGATGGCATGTCAATGTCAAGTCGTATCAACGAGTTGAGATCTTTCATGAGACAACTAGTACAAGTCAAAGTTCTTGTTGATGATGAAGATGCAAAAGCTATATTGATGAATAGTTTGCCTTCCAAATATAGTAATGTTGTTTTCAATTTTGGATAGATGCCTTCCTAGTCATTGGAAGATATGATTTCAGTGTTGCTAGCTGAAGAAAAATTAACTAAAGAAGATGAAGAAGAAACTACATTGTACTTGAAAAAGAACTATAAGAAATTTCTACAAAGAACAAAGATGAAATTGAGTGTTTCTACTACAACAGAAAGGGGCATACATCCTTAAATTGTAAAATTTGAGCTAATGATTTGCTCAAAGCAAAGCTTCATGACGCTAATGTAATCACCAAAGAAGATCCTGATGATGAGAAAAAACCAATAAATGAGGATAGTGGGTATAATTTTAAAGATTTTCTGTACTAAACAACAACATGAAGGAGGTCAGAGGAAATGGAGGAAGGAATCTTTCTACGCCTCTCGTTAATCACCAATGACAGGGTTGCACATATGTTTTGGTGGCATTTTATTTTATTTTTAATTTTTTGTGTGGTGTGTTTTGAAATAAGAACACAAGTACATTCTTGTTCATATATGTAATAAAGTGAGCAAAAATCCTATGTAATCTCCTAATGAGGAAATGTTGAAGAAAGCTAATAGTAGTATAACAAAATCATGATATTGTGGTTGTTGGTTAACCTTGTAAAACCATCCTGTGTGGTTGTGGTTGTTGGTTAACCACTTGTAAATTTGCATTCTTAAAGGTGTCGTCACCAACACACAATCAAGGAAATAGTTTCACACAATCATCACATTAATATTTCTTCATAATGGAACTACACATACGTAGTTTATCATTAATGTGAATATTTTAATTTATTCATCAATTATTTCCATATTTTACCTTCCAAATGGAGAGGAAATATCAAACTTCACTCTACTATCAATAAAAAAGGTAAGTTATTCATTTTAGGGCTGCCAACACAACTCTAAATCTTTTTCTCTTTTTTCACTTATGGGCACATATACTTGAAGATAACATAATAGTGAGAGAAGTTAAGAAAAACGTCAACCTTAAATTTGATATTGATTAATTAAACATACATTAAAGAGTTTTGAGGTTTTATTTTTCTTTGAAAATATGATTTTGATCTCAACATAATGGTGCATCTCGGTTGATCATATTGATCTCGACATAATGGTGCATCTAGGTTGAGGTTATATGTCACTAGTTAGTAGGTAATTCATAAAGTTAATGGAATAATTAATCAATGTGACATGTGACAAAATACAAGATATTCACCTAAAAAATTAATATCTCTTGAAAATTTTCATATAATTATATTTAAGATATTTATATTAGTTAGTTTTTATTTAGATATATTTTTGTTTGGGTCCTCTAAGGTACATAGATATCAACATTTACACCCTTAATTAGTTGATTAAAATAATCTAAGTAATCACTCACCTAAATTAGGATCTCTTTCAGTTAAGCTATGATGACTAGGGACTTCTTTCTATCAAAGTCATCTAGGGATTGAACCTAGCCCTCTTTGTATGGGACGTATCCGAGGATTTGTACCTTGGTGGATGGGATTGCAAGCCATAATCCTCACCAATTGAACTACATTTTTCATTGTATTTATAATTTTAAATATAACTTACATAATAAACTCTTCATTGTCAAAGAATTCATGATAATATGTAGCTAATAAAATAATATAAGGGCAAAACAACATTAAGAGTTTTGGAGCCTCAGCATTTCAGGGCTTATGTTAGGCCTATCATTAGGAGGATTATGTTGAAATAAAATTTTAAAAAATCAATAAATACCTGTCTAAGGGTTAAAATAGGGGATCGGCTAAGGAGGATGAACAATATTAGATTTATTCCTTAAAAAAAGGGTAATAGGTCTCCAATTTATGTTTAATCTCCAACCATCACCCCTTTTTAAATTTAAACATTTATTCTCAATTTCAATAGATTATCACACCCTTATTCTAAAGTAATAAACTTATTTAGAAATAACTTTATCTTTGTCCATGCATATATGATGACCAATGTTATGTGAATGTTTTACAATTGAATATTTTTGGAAATGATAATACATAAGGTTAGCATAGCATTCTTTGAATCTAAATTGAATAGAATGACTAGATTCACTGATATAAAACTTCCTACAAATGAAAGGAATATATTAAATTCTTTTACAAAAAATAGGATTAAAAATGTCCTTAGTCTTGTCCAACATGTTCCTGATTGTGATGAGAGGAGAGAAAGACACCTTGATGTTCTTTTTATTGAGAATTTTAGCTAGAGTATCAGTTCTACCTTTGATATAAGGGAGAGTAACCTTAACAATGCTCTCATCTTCTTGCCTAATGTGAAATCCATTTCTGACCTTATATCACATCTTTGACTTGTCTAATATTGTAACCATTATCTATAAAGGTCAAAGATAGATGTTCAAGTTACTATTCAAGATGATCTGAATCCAAGATTCTCATAACACTTATAACCAAGGTATTAATAATGCCAAGATTTTGTGTAGGATGATGATGAGAATCAACATGTAAATATATATTTGTATGATTTTTATTTCTATAAAGTTGGTGGGCTAAGGAGCCATCCTCCTCCTTGCTAATAAGAGTCTCTAGAAAAGGTATTCTATTATTTTCTTCAACATCCATAGTAAATTTTATATGATCTGATCTATTATTTAGATACTCAAGAAAAGTCTCTAAGTTATCCCTACCATGTAGTCAATTAGTATTATTATCATCAACAAATTGCTTATACCACTAAGGTTTTAAGAGAGCTAAATCAAGGGCTATTTTTTCAAAAAAAATTATGTATATATTTGTGACCATAGTTGAGAGTATGGACCCCATAGCAATACCTTCAATCTATTCATATACATTCCCTCTAAAGCTTAAAAAGGTTGATTTTAAATAGATTTTGACCAAAGAAGCCATTTCATCTCCAACAATGTTTTTAATGATGTCTATTGCATCATTCATAGGGATTTTGGTGAAGAGCAAGACCACATCAAATCTAACTAATGTGTCTTACTTGTCAACCTTAAATTCCTCATTTCTAAAACTAAGTGGGTAGAATATTTGATAAAATATTTTGTGCTACCAATAAATGTTTTTAATTTATTTGAGAGAAATTTTGTGATGTTGGAAGAGGGTGATCCTATCGTATTGATAATGGGACATAAGGGATTCCCTTCTTTATGATTTATGGAGGGTGATCTTCATTGTCATCAAAGTCCTACCCAATTGAATTAAAAGCCTTTCAAGTGCACATATGATTTTAAATATAAGTTATTACACAAATTCTTCATTGAAATTATATGGTTTTAGTGAAAATAAACTAGCATGCACCTAGAACATTTAATCAATCAAACAACATCCTTTCACTATTTAAATGTACATTGGGTTGTATAAATGTTTGCTTTAAATGAGAAATCATTTTTTTCCTTTATTCAGACTAGAGTTAAGGTAGGCATAAATTAAAATAAGGTTTCCAAAGTACATTTGGAATCATAAAACCCACTTCTTCCCTTATTTCAATCCATACAAAAAATGAAACCTTTGTCACCATCTCACCAATTAAACTATTTCCCCTTTGGCTGAAAATTTAATTATCAATTTATGATTTACATGAATGCAAGAAGTTGGGGGACAAAAAAGGTGTTACTTTTACAATAATCGTTCATGACTTAAAATGGATGAGTACCATTTTAAAAAGGGTGCATGCCCTTTGAAGGATGCTCTCCGAACCTAATTTTGAATTAATTTGGCTTAATAAGCCTAAAGGGTGTGTGTCTTATATAATATAAAGGGTGCAGGTCCTTTTTATTTATATTTTATAGGTAAATGAATGAAATTTTAAAAAAGGAAAAACAAAAGGCACACACCCTTTACAAAGGATGTGTGTCATATGTGATGCAAAGGGTGTATGACCTATTTATTGCATAGGGAGTATACCCTATGTAGTGCAATTAAATCACACCCTTTGTATTGCATTTGAATAAATATATTGTATATTTGTATATGCTCTATGTTTAGTAAATTAAACCATAAATAGATATAATTGGGGTTAGGCTCAATTGTATATCTATATATGGGGTGAGCTTGACTAGACTAGGGCTTGACTAAATCCATAATTCATATATTTGCATTATTGACCAAGTGGATGCACTTTATAATCAGATAGGATCTCCGACATAACAAATGGCTTATAGACTAAATATTGGATTCAAACTGAAGGAGAGATAAAATCTATATAATGCTTTGCCTGAGACTTTATATATAATATGTAAGTATAGCTTCAACTGCAACTATAAACACAATTGTAACTATGTCCTCATGTATTTAACATATCAAAATACCTCATAAACAAATGTAAGCACTCACTTACCATAGAAAATATTACGCTATATATAGATATGGGCTCCATATCTATATAGCTTATGGGGGAAATGACATTGGCATTGACATTGGGGTGCCTATATATGTTGGCATGGAACTAACTCACTATCTATCTAGGATAGGGACATGGAGTTAATGAATGGATAGGGGGTATACCACTATATATATATATATATATATATATATATATATATATATATATATATATATATATATATATATATATATATATATATATATATATATATGGGACTCCCCCATTATAATCTGTAACTATAAAAATTTGGAAGCCATTCCTCTATGACATGCCCCCATTGATATGCTCCCCCTTTTGAACTGAGGGGAAATAGAATCTGGTAGTTACCTTACCCCAAAAGGATAATCTAATTGTCTAAGTTGTGTATGGATCATGTAGAATATATGAGAAACATGTCTAGGTAGATCATGGCAATGTCTACAGAGTAACAATACAAGCTTAGTAAGCAATCAAGCACACACTCACAATAACACACAAAAGTAATGCAAAGAATATACTGGTCCAAGGAGACGTCATACAAGGGGTATGTTCAAATTATGTACAATCTTAGGGACATGAATTATTCAAATGTCAAGTCAAATGTCTAAAAATAATAGAAACATTCAGATGTCCTCATATGAAAACAATGACATATTCAAATGTCCAAAGGAGGTAACAAAGGAACGAGGGCCATAATCAATGGAGCATATCCAAATGCTCAAACAAGAAATATAATGAAAGATAATAGCAAGCAAGGAAGACACTCAAGGAAGTGTTAAAAATGGCAAATTAAGACAAATATAAGTAACTAGCATGAACCTAGCATACTAGTTCCTAAAAATATGTGTTAGCTAGTAATGTTAAGTATATAATATATCAAGTACAATGTGAAAGGTATAAACAGGGATATAGGCATGTGTAACTATGTAATCTCAAGCATGATAATGGAAAGTGATCATATAATAATATAACCTAGGTGCATTATGATCAATGAAGCATATGCCCCCATTGTACATAGGACGTGAGTGGAGGGAAGGATTAACATCTATATGTGCATATATCATGTATTTAGGTATTCATGTATCAAACTCAAATGAAGCATGAAATATATGTGTATATACGAAAGAATGATATGTTATATACTAACATGGAGAAAATGACATATGTATAATAAATAGTACAACTAGAAACATGCTGATTTTTTTAGATTTTTTGAACTTTTTGAATGTTTTTGTATTTTTTTAATATTTGATTTTTTTTAATGTTTATTGATTACTCATGTGGCCAAGTTTGATAGTCATGTAAACCTCAACATAAATAGGCCATGGTCTAAAAAGCATTAGATCCATGGATTTATAAAATAATTTATGAAGTCTTTGGGCCAAATTCATTGCAACATTTGAGTTGAAGGCAATGTACCCAAAAATATTCTATTGCCAACAACATTAAATCCTTTTCTTCTCTATATTGTGAATTTCAAATCAGTAAACACATAATTAATACCCTAAATTATTTTATTTCTTTATTAGCTTCTTTATTACCCTAAATTATTTTATCTCTTTATTATCTTCTTTATTAGCTACAAAGGAAGAAAAGAGAGTATAATATTATTTATTTCAATTTTTCCATTATTGCAAATGTTATTTATTATTAGTAGTTGTCCCAAATATGCAAGGAAAGTTGGAGGAATTGAATTTTTTTTCAATTATTTCTAATAAATATTAATATGATATTATTTATATATATATATATATATATATATATATATATATATATATATATATATTCAATTAAAATGAAATGATTAAATAAAATAAATAATTGTATAAAACAAATCATAATGTAAATTGACAACCAATTTTAATTAAAGCAATCCTGTAGAAAGCAATCAGAAGATGATCTCTTGTAATAAGAATAATTTATACAATTGCATTTTATATTAAATATCCTCTATGGATGTGCACAATATGCTAAATGCTTATAGATGTATACAATATGCTCTGCTTATAGAATTTTAATTAAATGATAAATAATAATAATAAAGAAACTATAATCAATGATTCATTCACACATGATATATGTTCATCCATCATTATCTAAACAAGTTAAAATATATACTATTCATATAAACTATTTTATGGTCATACCCAAAGCCTATAAAGTTAACGATAATATATACCATTGATATGAACTATTTTCTGGCCATATTCAAAGCCTATATAAGTTAACGATATACAATCATCTATAAATTTGTCTAGAATAGAGAATCTTGTCTCACCAATTATTTTGAAGAATAAACATGACCAAAGAAAAGATTACATTCTCCAACAAAAATTATGCACAACAACATATTATAGGTAGCTAGGTTTCACTTCTCTTTTATACTTTTTATAGATATTTTAAATATATTTATTTTAAAATATATATATAATTAAAAAAATTTATAACAGATTTTATGAATATTATATCGATCAATTATTTTTGCAATTTTTAATTAAATAGTAGTAAATTTTATATAAATTGGTTGTATTAATATATTTTAAAAAAATTAAATTTTATTTTACACTAAAATCTTAATCTTCATATGGTTAATTTTCATCTACTTCTTCAATCCAGTGAAGGTGATATCCTCCACTAAAAAACTTGGATATACCTTTCCATCCATTGCCAACATGGTATCTACAACTTTCTTAGTATTAAAGGTGACCACAAAACCAAAGCGTCTTGATCTACCACTGTCTCTATCCAAGATTACCCTTGCTGTATAATATCGTAAATTTTAAAATAATAAGCATGATCTAATAATATACTTTAAAAAATGAAATTCCAATAGTCTTTGTTGATTATACCTTCACACACCTCACCAAAATCATCGAAAGCTTCTCTTAGGGATGAATTATCATCTACTCCCCAAAAAATTATGATGTTAAACCATGTGAAATAACGAGTCAACGTTGAAATGGTACTCAAGGAAAATAATTTTCTTTGTCTTATATGAAATGAATCCTAAGGATTCCCTCATCCATAATAAGCCTTCGACTAATAAAAAGGATGCATTTATAATTTTTCAAAAAAATTTATTTATCATACCATTAATCTAATTTCTTACTTATAATTAAGAGCTTCTCATTTTTCATTATAGTTCCATTATCTTTTTCTTTATTTCTATTTATTTATAACGAGGAAGTAGGAATCATATAGACCTTCATCATTATAATGACTGACAAGTAAATTAATTTAAAAATATTTTCAATATTTTTAAATCATCCAAAAAATCCAAAAAGATCTTTTACCATATAATAATTTTAGTTACCATTTTAACTATATCAAGTATCATATTAATTGAAATTATTTTTTAAGTGAGGAAGGTAAAGGTGAAAGCTAGAATGCATGCATCATATGTTCAAACACTTATTTTTTTAATTTACATGTTTACTTGGCTTGAGCATAATTATGGTGTGATACACTGCATTTACATAGAACCCATAACATAATATTAAAGAATGCATCTCACGAATCTATCTATCATGATACATATATATTCTATTGGAATCAACTTAATCTTGCCAAGCAATAACAAATTGTGATATTGCATGCCACTTTGAAGTTTATAAACAAAGACTTAATTCCCCATTGATCCATCTGCGTAGCTTACTAACACTAAACAACCATTATGAGAAAGTCTCATTTAAGAGGGCAATGGCTCCTTATAAAGGTTACACCCTCTTCTAGAATTTAAAATATAGATCAGTCATTGTCTCCTTTTCCCCCTCTTGGTGGATCCCTATTTCATTATCCTCCTTCCTTAAACAATTATCCCTTTCTCAAGAGAGTCTCGACGATCATTAATTAATAGAACTATATTGAGCAATTCACATTTAGTTGAGAGATGGTGTCCTTTGTGCATTTATAACTTGGTAGTTCCTTGCAATCACTTTTTTCTCTTTATATAATTACTTTCATATAGGCTTCATGGTCAGCTGCCATTTCTTTTTGTCATTTCATTCTTTTCTGAAAAATTGATTGTAATGTAATCTCCTTACGAATACTTTCAATCTTGTTTGTATTCACTATCCTATTATTAAGGCAATAATGTTTTCTTGCCGAAATCAACATTCATTTTAATTCCTCACCAACCACTTACCTAGTGGCGATCACTCTTTATATTAAAATATCTTGATGGAAGGTGTATTTCCACTATGGCTACATTTTAACACATTATTTTATCTTTGGTGATTTCTATGTCAATTTATAACCATGGTTTTTATTCACCTTTTTTTTTTTTCCATTTTTATAATTGTCCACTACAGCTTATGGTTTATTTGATGATAATTTATGTTTATTATTAAAAGGGAATATTTCAATTTGGTTTTATCACATTTTATTTCATTAAATATGTGGCTCTCTATCATAATTCATGTGGTCCCCTTTTCACTTTTCCATATTTATAATTTGATGATCATAAAACTTTTGGCTTTATAAACTTTATTTTCCATTCATTGTAGCGTTTATTCATTTTTTCCATTTTTATAATTTTCCAATGGGACTTTTAGTTTACTTTATGATAATTTATGTTTATCATTAAATGGAATCCTTCAAAAAAAAAAAAGTTATCACATTTTCTTTAAATAAACATGTGGCTCTTTATCATAATTCATATGGCCTCATTTTCACTTTTCCATATTTATAATTTGGTGATCATAAAGCCTTTGGCTTTATTAACTTTTTTTCCATCTGTGTTATACCATAGATTATTTACACATTTATCATTATGTGGCCAAAGTTTAACACAAATCAAATTTATGTAAAGTGACTACCATCACCAATACTGCTATCGAGATCCATGCTTATTTATGGATGTCCTTTTTTAGAGCTCTCATTTTCACGACATTGAATCAAATAAAAATCTAATAGACTCAGTGCAAACCCTTACCAATTTAGCTTACCATTAATATTTAAATAAGATCACAATCCATTTATAAACCCTTGTTCTTTACACAAAAACCAAACTCATCACAATACTTTTAAAGATATGAATAGATATAAATGAAAACATAATAACCAAGTACTTGTTATTACAACCATGAGCATATATCTCCTATCTCCATGATTCCAACCTTTAAAGCATCTAAATCAACAGGTCCAACCCCAATTAATATTTAAACACGACCCCAAGATAAGGTAAAGCTAGAGAAAGCATTTGTTAGGATTGAGTAATATTTACATGGACAAATTACCATAATAATTAGTAATTTACTAATTACTTTTGATTATTATATTGTTATATAGTTATAAAAATATTAGTTATTATTATTGGGAATTATATTCTTATATATTTATTTTTACTTCCAACTATCTTAAATTATTTGATTTTTTTAGTAGAAGATTGTTTTGCTACCTTGATGGCTAAATAATAGCCAATATATTATTCATATAATATGTTGAATAGAATATATGTTGATTATTATTATTTTGTGTGTATTCAGCACTGTCACTAACATAAAGCTCCTCCAATTTAAATCAGTGGTATCAGAGCAAAGATATCTCTGAGAATTTGGTGTAGTTAGTAATGTAGTTATTTAGTGAGAGTTGTAAAATTATTAATAAGTTGTTGTTAGGTAGGTGACGTCATAGAAGATAGTATTGTGATCTACATCCTTTGATCTGCTACGGCTTCAACTGACTCAGAATTTTTAGATGTGTCAGAACTAATGTCTATGGACCGTCTATAATCTTCCTTTAGCCATATTTTCTTCATACATTTGATTGACGTCTAGTGTATGGGATGTTTTGAAAGAGCAGAAGCATAATGCCAATTTTTCATTCCATACGGACCATTGTTCAAGCTCATGACCTTTCTTATTATAACATTATCAGATCGCATTACATTCTTATCTCTAATCTTCCATGCGTAGTATATTATTTCTCAACTTACTTGTACATAGTTTCTTTCTACCTACTTTTATATAATTTCTCAGCTTACTTGTATATAGTTTCTTTCTACTTGTACATAATTTCTTAGCTTACTTGTACATAGTTTCTTAGCTTACTTGTACATAGTGAGTATATACAAATCTGCTAAGTATCAAACTACATTAATCAAACCAGATTAGATAATCCATAGACTTCCTAGCATTTCAATGCGGATGGGTTAGGTGAATATAGTCTCTCGTATAGTTGATTGAATGAACCACCATGGAGTGATGTGTTCTAATGCCCTGCCAATCACCATGCAGTTGTGAGTGTGAGTTTATTTTGTGGTCGGTCTTCTCTAGAAACATTAAGTTTGATAAAGTATATTGTTAAGGAATTTATTAGTTTATATATTTTTTTGATCATTGTTAAACATGCCATAAAATAAAAATTCAAATAGATTTAATGTTTTTGGTCACATTTGAAAATGTTAGATTGAGTCATAGTCTTAAGTTTAAAGTCTATAGTATTTTCAAAGTCAATATTAAAATAGTCATATAAAGAGTCATTTTAAGTTGAGTAAGTTATAATTTTGTAAAAAAGACGTATTCTTGATTGAAATTGATATTCAGAGTGTTGGTTTCTAACAATGAATATATCATTGAAAAAATTTATTGGTCTTAATTTTCACACTTGGAAAGTCAAGATACAGAGGTAGTTAATGAACAAAAAATTATGGAGACTAATAAATGGTAATGACCAAACACCAATATATTCTAGTCAATTATTAAAATGGCAAGGCAAAGATGATAAAGCCAAAGCCATAATTGGTTTTGCACTTTCAGATTCTGAATTACATTATGTGGATTTGGATAAGACATCTATCAAAATCTAGGAAAAATTGAATAAAACATTTGATACTAAAGCACTTAATGCCAATTTTTCTCTAAAATTGTAAATATTCAAGTTCAAAATAAATGATGGTATCTCAATGTCAAGTTGTATCAATGAGTTGAGATCTCTCATGAGACAACTAGTAGATGTCAAAGCTCTTGTTGATGACGAAAATGTAAAAGCTATATTGTTGAATAGATTGCCTTCTAAATATAGTAATGTTCTTTTGACTTTTGAATAGATGCTTTCCCAGTCATTAGAAGATATGATTTCAACTCTTCTAATTGAAGAAAAAATAACTAAAGAAGATGAAGATGAAGAAACTACATTGTACTTGAAAAAGAACTATAAAAATTTTCTAAAAAGAACAAAGATGAAATTGAGTGTTTCTATTGTAATAAAAAGGGGCATACAGCCTTAAACTACAAAATTTGAGATAATGATTTGCTCAAAACAAAACTTTATAAAGCTAATGTAGTCACCAAAGAAGATCCAGGTGATGAGAACAAAACTAATAGATGAGAATAGTGGGTATAATTTTGAAGATTTTCTATACTAAACAACAACATGAAGGAGGTCAGAGGAAATGGAGTAAGGATGCTTTATATGCCTCCCATTAGTCACCAACGATAAGGCTGCACATATGTTTTGATGGCATTTTATTTTATTTTCAATTTTTTGTGTAGTGTGTTTTGAAATAAGAACAAAAGTACATTCCTTTTCATATATGTAACAAAGTGAGAAAAAATCCTATGTAATCTCCTAATGAGGAAATGTTTTAGAAAGCTAGCAGTAATATTACAAAATTATGATATTGTGGTTGTTGGTTAACCACTTGTAAAATCATCATGTTGTAGTTATTGGTAATCCACATATTCCAAAGGTGGTTGGTTTTTTTGAAAAAGAAAACTATCCAGATCATGAGCACGCATAGAAGGCAATTGTAATATGGATTTATGTTCTCCTCGTGTTCACATTAAGGGGGTGAATGTTAGGATTGAGTAATGTTCACATAGATAAATTACCACAGTAACAAGTAATTTACTAATTACCTTTGGTGATTATATTTTTATATATTTATAACAATATTATTTTTTATTCTTGGTAATTTTATTCTCATATATTTATTTTTACTTGTGACTATCCCAAGTTATTTGATCCTTTTTACTAGGAGGTTTTTTTACTACCTCTATGTCTATATAATTGCCAATGATTATTCATATAATATGTTAAATATAATACATGTTGGTGGTTATTATTTTGTATGTGTTTGAATCTGTCACTAACATAAATATCCTTTGATTTATATCAACGTTACATACTTTTCCTCTTCAAGAAAATTTGAACCTAAAGTTTTGTTGTCATAATAAGCATATTCTCAACGACTTTTGTCTACACCCCAATATTAGTGGCATCCAAATATTGATAGCATCAATATAACTTCTCATATATATATATATATATATATATATATATATATATATATATATATATATATATATATATATATATATATATATATATAAAATTTTTACCATAATAATAGATTTCACACAAATCCAAAAAAGCTTCCACCAAAGGAATACAAATAATAAACAACCCATTACAACACATATTCAAGAGAAAAGCCAAGTGATGCAAAAACATAATGTCAACAATATCATCAGTAAACCCAAATGGAAATATCAAATCAAAGATGTAAGGCATCAACAAAGATAGATTAAAAATTACATAAATCCATAATAAAATATTGAAAGGATATAAGAATATCACAATAAAACAGGGTTTGGAAACCTATAACCACTTGAGATTCAAGTGTTATCAATAGTATGTAATCACATGCTAAATAATAAATAAGCTTGTGTGGATGGTGGGGAAATTTAACCCTATAGGAGTTAATAACCCTAAAAAACACAAATGCTAGAAGTTTTTCCCCTCCTCTAAAACTCCATCAAAGGCCTCTATGTGACATAGCAATATTAATGGTGCCAGTGGACTTGAACGTACTTATAAACACAAGCCATTATCATCATCATCATCATCATCATCATCATCATCATCATCATCATCATCATCATCATAATCATTATCCATCCATCCCAAAAATTCATATTGGGTGGAAAATATATTTAAAGGACAAGAATAATATATTGTCAAAAAATTCAATCATTCACTATGGAAAATTTCCACATTAAACAAGATCCACATATCATTGAATAGAGCCATATATTTACATAAATATGAAGGCATACAATGCAAATGTATAAAACCAAGGAAATTACAATGATCATAAAATCAAACATCCATCAAATATGAAAAAAATTATATATTAAACACCATAGAGAAAACATCCATTTCACACATGGGAAATTGCATGCTAGCTCATCATCATAAATAAATTGTCTATTATTGTAGTAAATAAATATCATAGGGAAAACATTTAGATGTAATAACTACATAAATAGTTTATTTTATTTGTGTATTATAATATGTTATAGTGGTTGGATCAACCAATCAAACTTCAAAAATACTCATTTAGCCACATTTTAGCATGTATGATATCACAACAAACTGTTTCTTAATCATGTAGAGTAATAATACATGAAATATATACCCATATAATTCATAATTCATAATTCATAATAAATTTATGTTCCAATGACTCATTAAGAATAGGATACACAATGAATATAAACTGTCACACACTCAATAATAACATACACATGCATAATCAATAGCAATTTTCACTCAAGAATGGAATGCTAAAAACATACACACAACAACATACATCATGAAAAAAACTATGTTTATTCACAACACAATAATGAATACAAATTGATATTTATTTACCAAGAAATATATTATTGTGTTCACATCAAGGTGTCACATTTTATTAATCGTATACCATGTAGGATGTTGTAATGCATTTTCAACCATGAGTCTATCCTAGCCAAAATAGTTGTAGCTGAAGTTGTGTTAATGTAAAGTAATAAAACTCTCACTTATTATTATTAATGAATTTTATTGTATGTTGTGTTAAAATAAATTTTAGTTCCAATGCTTCTATAATGACAAAGACGGTCAATTAGCCATCCCCAAATCACCATGGTAAAGTAAATTATTCCCAATTGAATTACACTTAAATGTTCAACCAAAAATTTTATAATTGGTGTCCACACCAAAGTTTCAACCTATATGGGAACTCAACAATACATAATCTATTAATTTACTAATAAAAATGTCACATATAGAATTGTAATTTAATTACAGTGGAACTAAACAAGAACAACATTGCAGATCATGGCTTTTAATTCAGTATGAGTTTTAATGAATCACTCAATTGATCAAAATGATATTTTACCACATTCGAATCTCTTCTTCTTATCATAACAAGAAAAATCATTACCCATTTTTAAGTAGAAGGAGTCTCAAACAATCAATGATATTTACTATAATGCCATCGAATTAAACAATGGTATAATAGGGTAATGGAATTATCCTACACATTCACATTTTCCACAGATGAAATTTCATTTTTCCAAGAAAATTAACTCACCCAAGTCACCAAACATTTAGTTTTTCCAAATATACATAAAATGGATGCTGACACACATATCATGTGGCTATGAAGGGTGTTCACAATTTATCGCAAGACTATAGGTTCCACAATGGAGCTACATACATTGGTGGTTCAAAATTACCCAAAAAATCTTAATATTTATTTGATTTGAACTTACCACACCTTTAGCTAAAAATATAATGAGATTTTAAGTATTATTATGTCACATGATATAAAAAGGCATGACTGGTTGCACAGTTGCATCTTCTAGTAGGGCAAATATTTCACAAGAACATCACCCAAATTCAACTCCATAGAGTCAATTAGTGGTACGGTAATTAAATTAACCCACACATTCACCCTTTTCCCAAAAATTGTTTCACCACACCAATTCACCTAATCCACCATGCGTTGGGTTACATAAATTTGCATCACGAAAGGTGTCGTCACTAACACACAATCAAGGAAATAATCTCACACAATCATCACATTAATATTGATTCATAATGGAACTACACATAGGTTGTTTATCATCAATGTGAATATTTTAATTTATTCATAAAGCATTGCCATAGTTTTCCTTCTAAAAGGAGATGAAATAACAAACTTCACTCAGCTATCAATAAATGAGGGTAAGTTATGCATTTTATGGCTACCAACACAACTCTAAATCTTTTTCTCTTTTCCAATTAGGGGCACATATGCTTGAAGATAGCATAATAGTGAGAGACGTTAAGAAAAAGGTCAACCTTAAATTTGATATTGATTAATTGATCATCCACAAAAGAGTTTGGAGGTTGGATTTTTCTTTGAAAATGTCATTTCGATCTAGACATAATGGTGTTATTGTCAATTAGACTCACACACCTATGAAGGTAGTTTCAAGCCTTCACAGGCTGTTGAAACATGGAAACAATCCTAGGTTGTGGGTAACCTAATCAATGGATTGAATCTCGAGATTGTAAGGGATAACTCCCTTTGGTGTATCAATTAGGACCTTTAATTTTTGCTACAAACTGATATGAAAAAGGAAAAAATAAACTTGAAGGAAAATCCTATCTAATGATGGTGATACACCTAAATTTTGAGTTTATCCACTCAAACTGAACTCCTAAAAACATTGATCTAGACTAGAAAAAGGCTAAACTTTCAAACCCAATTGACCAATATGCATAATTATTTCATGAAAAGGTTTTATCTGGTGATTAAATCTTGAGGGAAGTGATGGATAAACTTGATTTAGGGCACTAACAACCCACTTACATCCACTATAACTTCATCCAAAAGACATCAAACACAGAACTTGCCCTGCATAATCTAATCAGCTAGTAACTAGGTAAGAATCAAGACTCGTCAAGGAAAAAAAATCTGTCACATGTGAAAATCATTGACATAAATACACTATACCAGTAGTTGGAAATCGAAAATAGTCCTATTAATCTGAAAAAGGTTACAACACAATAGTTGGCAAAAATTTTGGTCTTGCCAAAAGAGGGATACAATTCAAGGATGAAAAGCCAACTTATATAGAAAAATACAAAACAGTCAAGAGGTTGGCACTGAAAATAGAAGAAGAAGACAACTCTATCATTAACCCAAGTCCAATTTCCATTATGCCAAGATAACAAATCCTTCTAAATTTGTCTTTTCTTATCTTTTGTCTTGCATGAATAATCTTTTGTCATTGAAAGTAGACAATGAGCTCATATTGGGTTGTTCTTTTAACATGCATGAAATCTACGCCCACCTCCAAATATGGAACTCCTCTTGAGCTGTTGGAACATTTGAAAGGCTTCCTTTTCCATGAAAATAATGAGTAGACGTGGCACTTGACAATTAGTCAACTAGAGCTCAAGACTAGTCAACCTCCAATGGTCTACACTTGAACTGCTGGAACATTTACAAGTTTGAGACAAATGAAAGTGAATGCATGGAATTTCCTTGTTAATCTCTCCAATTTTAAACTCCTTGAGTTCTTCATGTAAAGTGAGCTTCCATTTTAGAGCTCAAGGTGTCATGTTCTAAATGGTCATACATCTTAGACATGTCTAATCCTTTTTATGGCTATTTGCATGAGTATTAACCTGTTTATTGACTGTTGAAATCTCTCACTTTATCTAGATCTTCATTTCTATGCATATTCTTTAGCTGTTTGTCTATATATTTTCCCTTGACTTTCCCTTGTATGTATCTCAGGTTTATTCTTTTGAGCTTTTCCTTTTTATTTTCCCACAGATTTTTTCCTTGCTTATTTCCTTTGTTTATTTCCATGGACCTTTATTTTTAATTCTCTTGTGATCCTATTCGGATAAATTTTTTGAGACTTTTCTCTTTGGGTCTCTCTTTTCTTTCAAACAAAAAGTTTGAAGGAATTATTTCAAGTTTTTGTCTTTTTCCCAAGGACAAATTGTCTATGAGAATTACATCTGCCTTATCCTTCCAAGCCTTTCTTTCTATACATTTCATCGAGTAAATCTTATGAAGGAATTCCTTCAGACTATGTATTTTCTTTATCTCCTTTTCACAAAATTTTGAAGGAATTACTTCCTCGATCTCTTTGTCCCATGGGCCTTGTCTTTCTTTTTGGAAAATTTGTGAAGTGAACCTTCCCAAAGGGCACATACCCTTTAGGATTCTTGCCAATGTCCTTTTTTAAAGGGCACATACCCTTAGGCATTATTGCTAGTGACTTTCTCAAAGGGAAAGTGCCCTTTAGCTCTTCAAAAATGACCCTTCAACAAAATGTATTTGGTGACCTACCCTTCGAACTTTTGTTTATGCACCCTTCTGAAAGACAACCCTTTGGCATCTTTGTGATGAACTTTCTTGAAGGGTTAGTACCCTTCAGGATTTTTGTAATGTCCCTCAGCCATTTTCAAATGTCACTTTCTTGAAGGGCACATACCCTTTAGGTTTTTATTTTGAACCTTCTTGAAGGGTCGGTACACTTCAAGATTTTTGTAAATGGACCATTTCTTTCTTTCAAACAATAAGTCTGCAGGAATTAAACCTTTTTGATCTTTTCAAGTTGCCTTTTAGGCTCCTATATATGGTTCTTTCCCCTTTTAAAGGTCTTTCAGCTTTCCTGTAATGGACAATTCCTATAGACAAATTGTTCAAAGGAAATTACCCTCTGAAACACTGCAAAATAGAACTTTTATCTAAAAACAACCCTTTGAGATTCCCATGTGACCCTTTAGAAGAGAAAAATAGACCTTTAGATTTTATGAATTTGTCCCATTACCTTTCAGAATTATTGAAATTGTCCTTCCCCAAAAAATTTTAAAATCCCTTTGTATTTTTGTCATGAACCTTGGAATTTTTGGAAAAGACCCCTAAGAATTTCTTCAAAAAAATTGGCAAGCTCTTCGAAAAAAACTGCAAAAGGTAACCATTGACACTTAATCAAAAAGCATGGTTATGCAAAATTTTAAATAGTAGAGGTTACAATTTTGACTTGTAGGGTCAAAATTGTCAACATTTTTGGTTACTCTGTTGGGAAGCATGCCTGCTATGCTTAAGAATCTGGTTATATACATGGTATTGAACTCACAAAAATAATGGCAAACCTAGTCCATGACTGTAAATCTCCTTTAACCAAACATGAAGTAACTTTCATCCTTAAAAATAAGAAGTCAAACACATGAAAATAGAAAAACTAACTAAGAAGCAAATGTGCACACAATGACTTATTTGAACAAAATACAATGAAACTATTGTGCTTGAACAACACTTGGAGGAAAGCAAAATAAACTATGAACAATGAGCTTTTCTCTTCAATATCAATGTTTTAGATGTATCTCATTGACCGAGATTGGAAGCTCCTGACCATCCAAATTTACAAGTTGGAAAGCATTGTGGGACTTAAAATTAGAAATTGTGTATGGGCCACTCCAAAGAGTGTTAAACTTGGTGTGCCTTCCTGGTTTAGCTCTATCCTCATCCCACTTGAGGACCAAATCTCCTTCTTTGAAACTCTGTGAAGAATCTTCTTTGTCAAAAGTTCTCTTCACATGTGCTTGATGAATTTCCATGGCTAGCATGGACTGATTTCTTATCTCTTCCAACTCCATAATCTCAACATACTTGATTTCCATAGGTTCACTCTCCAACAACTCAAGTTGATGTATTAGTTCTAAAGTGAGAAATTCAAGAGAAATGGGTAACCTTGCTTCCTTATCATATACCAACTTGTATGGAGAGTTAGTTATTGATATTTTTTAAGTGATGCTATCAGCCCATAGAGATGAATTTAAATTGAGATGTCATGACCTTTGATTGTCTTCAATAGTCCTTCTTATGATCCTCAATAGGTTCTTATTCATAGATTCAACAAGGCCATTGGCTTGTGGATAATAGTTTGATGAAGTGTCGAGGTAAATTCCATGTTGGGCAATCTATTAACTGATCCTAGATCCCAAAAAATCCATTGCATCATCAGAAATAATAGTTGAAGGAACTCCAAACCTAGTAAGCAAAACTTCATAGAAATTAGGAACATTAGTTTCATTTGCTTCTTTCAATGCTATTACTTCTATCCAATGTGTGAAGTAATTTATAGCAGTTAGAATCCATTTATGTCTTGAACTTGAAGGAGGATTAATGAGGCCAATAAATTCTAATCCCCATTGGAAAAAGGGATGATTCATCACTATTGGCTGAAGAGGTAAGGCTGCAAGCTTCACTTTTTCTACAAACATAGCACACTGTTTGCACTTTCTAACCCATGCATGAAAATCACCAAATATATTAGGCCAATAGTACCCACGTCTCTTGATATTAAGATCTATATTTCTTGTAGAAAAATGTTTGCCATCATGTCCATCATGGAATTCTTCAAGCAATCTCTGAGTTTGGCTTGGTTCTACACATCTTAAAATTATTCCATTGATATCTTTTTTGAACAAAACGCCATCAATAAAAAAAATAGAATTGATTGCAATATAAAATATCTTCTTTTTGAATCACTGAGATGAGAGGGATAAATACCATCTTGAAGATAACTTACCAAGTTATGAAACTAGCTAGAAGGTGAGGTATGACTAGCTACAACCTCTTCATCATTTGACACCAAAACAAGCTCATTAGCCTCTTGCATGTCTTGTGCTAAATGCTCACAAATTGTTTTGCCTCTAATTAGCTTTGTGACCTTAATTTACATATCATACTTTATTACCTTAGTTATCCAACTAGCTCTCTTCTCATTTATATCTTTGTTCAAAAGGAACTCATTGATGCTCGGATGGGAAACCATTAAGTGTATCTTATTGTTAGACAATAAGTATCTAAATTTTTAAAGAGACCTTATGACTGAAAGTACATGATTTTCAACAAAATAATACCTTGTTTCATACACATCCAAGCCTTGACTGAAGAAGGCTATTGGTTGCTCCAAAGCCTCATGATTCTACTGCATAAGAATACTTGAAATGGAGTCCATATTAGCATAAGTGTACCAAATGAAATATTTCATGAAATCTAGATTTATAAGCACAGGAGCACTAGTTATGGCCTTCTTAATATCTTCAAACCCTTTTATTCCTTCTTTGTACCAGCTGAATTTCTAATTTTTCGTTAGCATCATTGTAAGTGGCTTAGCTAAAATGGCAAAATCTAAAATATATCTCTTTATGAAATTTATTTTCCCAAAGAAACTTTGCAAAGATTTTTTATACTTAGGCAAGAAGAGTGAAAGAATAGATTAAATCCTTTCATCATCTATGCTTAAACCATGCTTTGAAATAACATGTCCAAGAAGCTTACCTTCATAAACTGAAAAACACATTTTTAAGGATTTAGAGATACCCCGATTTGCCTACACCTTTTGAACACTTGCTGAGATGAACCATGTGATATTATGCATTCTTTGAAAACACTATATTATCATTCAAATAAACAAATACAAACATGTTAAGAAGGCCTTAGAATTCCATATTCATGACTCTCTGAAAAGTTGCTCTAGCATTAGATAAACTGAATGGCATCTTTTTTTATGCAAATGTCCCCTACTTGGTTATGAAGGTTGTATTAAATTTTTTTTCTTTCTTGACCAAAATCTGATTGTAGCCACTATATCCATCCAACAAAGCAAACCTCTTCAAACCTACATCAAGCTGTAAAATGTGTTCTATTGATGGCAATGGGTAGTGATCTTTAAGTGAAGACTTGTTCAAATCATGAAAGTCAACATACAAATGAATCTCACCAATATTATCTCATATCGGAACAAGATTTTCCACCCATGTTGAGTGATTGATTGGAAATATAATAGCTTATTCTATGAGCTTGTGAATCTCAACTCTCATCAAAGGTTTAAGCTTTGGATTGATAGGCCTTTGTCTTTATCTCATTGGTTTAGTTTCCTCCTCTAACTCAATGGTGTGTTGAGCCAAAATTGGATCAAAACCTTTGAGATCACTATATTTCCATGCAAATATATCAACAAAACTTGTGCATAACTCAATGAAAGCTTTCTTTTGTGAAGGAGTGCATACCTTACTCAATTTCAAAATCTTACCAGCTACAATCTCTACATTATCATAATGCTCTTCCTTTGTTGACAAGAATGATTTCTCCTTTCTTAACTCATCATCTCCACTAAAAATGTTCTCAAGTGTGACCAACCATTTGGGTAGCTTATTCATTTTTAGTTGCACAATCGGATCACCATACTGATGTAAATGTTTTGACTAGTTTCTTGAAGAAAACTTAGCCTCTTCTTACAAGAATCTCACAATTTGATTGTCATCTTCGAACACTTACCAATTCTCATGATTATTTGGAATAAAAGGCCTTACAACCACTTTTATATGTGATTGATGTTTTTCATTTCTTACATCAATCAGGATACTAAATTGTGCCCCAACTGCAGCCAGCCTATCAACATGTTTATTCTTATCTCTTGGTATTGCCTAAATGTTAAAAGCCTAAAAATATTAAAGTAAATCCCATATCCTATGCTTGTAAGATTTAAGAAACAATTTTTTTTACATATATTCAAACCTCTTACTTGGTGGACTATAAGCTCACTATCACCAAACACTTGCAAAGAATTGACTTTCATCTTTCTAGCCCACTGTAAACTGTGAACTAGTGATTCATACTCAGCAACATTATTTGAACGGCCAAACTAAAATTTTAATAGAAGAGAAATTACTTTGTTTCATTGGAGAAACCAACATCATTCAAACTCTAGTTCCATGCTTATTCCTTGGTCTGTCAAATTACAATTGCCAAAAACCTTCAATAGACACATCCTCTTTGACCATCGCTAGAATTGGTGCATCATTCTCATGAAGGCAATACACACCAAGTCCTTCTTCTTAAATCAACTTATAAGGATCATGCTCATGCAAGGTAGAATCCCACTCATTAAGAAAAAAATCTAGAACTCCATCCAAAGGTGATTCTTTTTCTACATCACTATTTTCTAGCACCTCATCTGAGATGATACAGTTAGTATTCACAACACTTAGCATTTATGGCTCCATATAAAAATGTGCAATAGGTTCAAAATAAATTATTACCTTCATACTATACCTAATTCTAAATAGAAAATAAGTCCAATTGGCTGATAATTATCCCCCAATCTTTGAGGTGAAATCTCTTGAAAGGCACATAGCAAAGTAGGGAGGCAAGTATACCACCACAACATCCTATGAATAGTAACATTGGGACATGCATGTAATGGAAATTTTATAGCCTTGATGATGCCTACCATCTTAGTTGGTGAAACATCCAATCTCAATACTCCTTTAGTATTTGGCTCATAAATAAGTCCAAGCTTGTCTGAAATCTGTTTAGGCATGACTGTACTACTAGATCCACTATCCACCATACAATTATGAACCAAATTATCACCTACTATCAAAGAAAAGTAAAAATGAGGATTTTTCTTTAATTTTACCTTAGTTTTGTCCACTTTTTCCGTCTTATTTACCTATTATACCTATTTCTTTGTTGGCTGATTTGAATTAGTTAAGACAACACCTTCTTTCTCAACCAATTTTAGAGATAATTTGAGAGCTAAAAGCTCTTGAATGAGCTTATCATTTTGTCCTGGAATGGAAAGATAATCTCACATGATAATGTTGATGTTAAAATTATTCATCTGATCTACTACACTAAAATGAGATCCACTAACCTTTGGTTGTACCTTCTAAAGCACTAGTTGTTCACGAACTAGAGGCAGTTGATGAACCTTACCGACCTCTATATTCTAATTTTTTTTAGCTATAGGGATAACAAGTTGCTATTTTGTACTCTTAAAAATAAACCTAGGATTACTTAAAGCATTTTTCATCTCTTGAGCCTCTTCAATGGATCTTCTTTTAGCTCTAGTTACAATTGTAACTTGACCACTTAAATTGTTAGTTTCAACACCTTGAGTAAAAGCAACATGATCATCCACTTGCCAATTTAAATTAATGATATCAGGTTTCACTTAAACTTGTTGAGTCTCTCCTTGTGATTCCAAACCTATATCTTGATACTAACCTCCTTGAAAATAAAACTCTTCTTGTGTCATTTATGGTACAGTAATGTTCTGTGATACTAAGGCTTAGTTTTGAGCATCATTGAGATTTGAGAGTTTCCATCCTGAAACCTACATCATGTTATGTTGAGGTGGGGTGAGAACAATGGATTTTGAATTGGAAGGAACATTAGGATCAAGGGTAGCATATGGCTTGGCTAGAGTTATGGCTCCTTGTGCCTTATAAGGTGGTATATTCTCTCTGAAACCCTAGTAAGGAGACCTTTGATCTTTGAAGGGCTGGTATGTGTTCTAATTTTATTGTTGATAAGGCCTATTACACTAAAATTTTTGCCTCTTGAGCTATACTATTTCATTCCCATAGTATTATAGCAAACTTTTCAACTCTTTTATCTCACTAGCTTGACTAGTAGGGGTTTTAATTTGAGCTTGAGGTGGTGGAATATGAGCTAATGATGGAACTTGAGGAATTTGGGGGGTTGTTATAAAAATTAATTTTGGAAATATAAGCATTGGAGGTCTTAGAGAAAGCTTACCATCTTGTATCAAACTATTTTTTGCCTTTATTATAATCTCATAAACACCTGGCAAGGTAGTACCACCCATTAACTGTATCATCACACTAATGTCAGAATTAAGGGTTTTTAAATAGTACAAAAATGCATATTCAAAATATGGCCTTACCAACATAAGTATTTTGGTCCATGTCTTTTGGAATTTGAGGTTAAAATCAAACATGAACTCATGAGGAGCCCTTGTTATGGAAGTTAATTGCTCAACTAAAGATAGACGATCAAATTTATCTTCAAATTGCTTGACCAAGGCTACACTTAATTCATCCCAGGTAGAGACAAAATTAAGTGGCAAATTTCTATACATTTGTAATGCTTTTCCTTTGAATGAGGCAACCAATAATCTAATAACAACATTATCCTCATCCACCTTATGGACTGAACAGAGATTAGCAACATCCCAGATATGCTCAATAGGGGTTGTTTGATTTTCTCCTGAGAAGAATGGGATACTCTTGAGGTTAGAAACTGGAATGTCATCAAACTGGGCTAAATTCAGTGGGCTACCTCTATTGAATGGAGCAAACACTTGATTTTTGAGGGCCATTTGGATAGTGGGGATTTAAGTGCTTAAAATAATAGGATGACTAGGAGGCAAATACTATTTTTGAGGATATGGTTTTCCCTCCTAAATCTTGATCTCTTATAAGATATAAATTCAAAAGGAATAAATTTTCTTGCTAACTTGTGGTAACTTTTGGCATGAAAGATGCTATAAACTCTATAATTTGAAGAATCTTTAGTTTGTGATGAAGATAGATATTCTCTTATACTGTAAACACTTTTCTTCAGCTTCGAACTTCTTCAGATCTGCAAAATACTTCTTTATTGGTCCCACTGATCATGCCAAAAACTATTTTCAATTAGACTCACACCCTTGTGAAGGTAATTTTAAGGCTTCACAGGTTGGTAAAACATGGAGATAATCCTAGGCTGTGGGTAACCTAATCACCAGATTGAATCTCTAGATTGTAACGGCTAGCTCCCTTTGGTATATCAATTAGGACCTTTAATTTTTGCTACAAACTGCCAAGAAAAATAGAAAAATAAACTTGAAGGAAAATCCTATCTAATGATGGTGATAGACCTGAATTTTGAGTTGATCAACACAAATTGAGCTCCTAAAGACATTGATCTAAACAAGAAAAAGGATGAACTTTCAAATCCAATTGACTGATATGCATAAGTATTTCATGAAAAGGTTTTATATGGTGATTAAAGCTTGAGAGAAGTGATGGAATAAGCCTAATTTAAGGCACTAACAACCCACTTTCATCCACTATAACTTCAACCAAAAGACATCAAACATAGAACATGCCCTGCATAATCTAATCAGCTAGTAACTAGGTAAGAATCAAGACTTGTCAAGGAAGAAAAATTCTATCACATGTGCAAATAATTGACATAAATACATTATACCAACAGCTAGATATTGAAAATAGTCTTTCTATTAATCTGAAAAAGGTTACAACTCAATCTTTGGCAGAATTTTTGGTCTTGCCAAAAGAGGGATACAATTCAAGTCTGAAAAGCCAATTTATATAGATAAATTCACAATAGCCAAGAGGTTGGCATTGAAAATAGAAGAAGAAGACAACTCTTTCATTAGCCCAAGTCCAATTTTTGTTATGCCAAGATAACAAAGCCTTCTAAATTTGTTTTTTCTTGTCTTTTGTCTTGCATGAAAAATCTTTTGGCATTAAAAGTGGATGGTGAGCTCATCTTGGGCTATTATTTTAATATGCATGAAATCTACACCCACCTCCAAATATGGAACTCCTCTTGATATTTTGGAATGTTTGAAAGGCTTCGCTTTACATGAAAACAATGAGTAGATGTGGCATTTGACAATTAGTCAACTAGAGCTCAAGACTAATCAACCTCCAATGGTCTACACTTGAAATGCTAAAATATTTGTAAGATTGAGACAAATGAGAGTGTATATATGGAATTTCCTTGTTAAGCTCTCCAACGTTAAACTCCTTGAGTTCTTCATGCAAAGAAAGCCTCAGTTTTATAATTGATGGTGTCATGTTTAAAATGGTCATACATCTTGGACATGTCTAATATCATTTATGCCTATTTGAATGCTTATTAACCTATTTATTGAATGTTTAAATCACTCATTTTATTTGCCTCTTTATTTCTATGCATGTTCTTTAGCCATTTTTCTATATCTTTTCCCTTGACTTTCCCTTGCATGTATTTATCTTAGGTTTATTCTTTCAGGCTTTTCCTTTTCATTTTCCCACAGCTTTATTCCTTGCTTATTTCCTTCATATATTTCTACAAACATTTATTTGTCATTATCTTGTTTTCCTCTTCAGAAAAAAATTCTAAGATTTTTCTCCTTGGGTCTCCCTTTTCCTTTGAACAAAAAGTCTGAAGGAATTATTTCAATTTTCTATTTTACCTTTTTCTCACGAATAATTTATCTGCAGGAATTGCCTCTGGCTTATCCTTTTGAGCCTTTCTTTTTGTACATTTCCTTGGGTAAATATTTTGAAATAATTCATTTGGACAATTTATCTAAAGGAATTCCTTTAGACTATGTCTTTGCTTTATTTCCTTCAAACAAAAGGTTCGAAGAAATTACTTCCTCAGTCTCTTTGTCCCACAAGCCTTGTCTTTCTTTCTGGCAAAGTTGTGAAGTGAACCTTCTCAAAGGGCACATACCCTTTGGCATTGTTGCTAGTGACTTTCCCAAAGGGAAAGTGCCCTTCAGCTCTTTGAAACTGACCCTTCGGCAAAATGTATTTGGTGACCTACCCTTCAGACTTTTATTTATGCACCCTCCTAAAAGACAACCCTTTGGCATATTTGTGATGAACTTTCACAAAGGGTTGGTACCCTTTAGGATATTCTTAATGTCCCTCAACCATTTTGAAATTTCACTTTCTTGAAGGACACATACCCTTCAGGTTTTTATTTTGAACCTTCCCGAAGGGTTGGTGCCCTTTGAGATTTTTGTAAATGAACCATTTCCTTTCCTTCAAAAAAATTCCAAAGTAATTAAACCTTCCAGAGCTTTTCAAGTTGCCTTTCGGGCTCCTATGGATGGTCCTTTTCCCCTTTTAAAAGGTCTTTCAGCGTTCCTATAATGGAAAATTCCTTTAGACAAATTATCTGAAGGAAATTGCCCTGCAGAACACTATAAAATGGACCTTTTCTCTGAAAACAACCCTTCAGGATTCCCAAGTGACCCTTTGGAAGAGATAAATAGACATTTGGATTTTTATAATTTGTCCCATTACATTTTAGAATTATTGAAACTGTCCTTTCCCAAAATTTTTGAAAAGTCCTTCAGATTTTTGTCATGAACCTTGGAACTTTTGAAAAAGATCCCTAAAAATTTCTTTAGAAAATTTGGCAAGCTCTTTGAAAAAAACTGTGAATGGTAATCTCTAAAAATTAAACAAAAAACATGGTTATGTAAAAAATTTAATAGTAGAGGTTGCAATTTTGACTTGTAGGGTCAAAATTATCAACAGGTGCAGCATCTAGGTTGGGGTTATATGTCACTAGTTAGTAGGTAATTCATAGAAAAGTTAATGAAATCATTAATCAATGTGACATGTGAAAAAATCCAAGATATTCACCTCAAAAATTAATATCTCTTAAATTTTTTCTTTTAAATATATTTAAAATATTTGTACTAGTTAGTTTTTATTTATATATTTTTTGGTTTGGGTCCTCTAAGTTACATAGATATCAACATTTATGCCCTTAAGTAGTTGATTAAAATATCTAAGTAAGCATTCACCTAAATTAGGATCTCTTTCAACTAAGCTGTGATGACTAGGGAATTTTTTCTATCAAAGTCACCTAGGGATCAAACCTAGCCCTCTTTTTATGGGATGTCTCAAAGGATTTGTACCTTGGTAGATGGTATTGCAAGCCATCATCCTCACCAATTGAACGACAAATATTTTGATTATAATTATAATTTTCAATATGAATTACAGAATAAACTCTTCATTTGTAAATAATTCATGATAATATGTAGGTAATAAAATAGTATTTATATATAGGGTAGAATAGGGATCAAATACCTTATTTTTGGTCAATTTATATTTGGTTTGAATGTGCTTTTGTATCTATTTTCTATCTAGTGATAGAGGTCAATTAGACTTGTATTTATAGGGATCTGTAACTTATGTGGATAAGAAAATATGCTTAGGCCAACCTTAGGAGGGGCACATGTTTGAAAAAGTATTTGTTGGGAAGAGCTAGGGCTAAGGGCAATAACGTCTAGTTGGGGACACTAGTGCCATGTGGTTGGAGTGTCCCAAATGTGGTGCTATTGTCTACTTGGTAGAATGTTGAGCAAGTTGGGTTGGGATCTGAGAAGATAATTTTGGGATTGTGTTTTCACTAACCGTAGGTGACTATGGTCTGCTTAATTACTAAAAAAGTGTGTCTAAGCCTCTAGGATAGGTTTAGGGATAAGCTAGGAATAGGGTAACTTAAGCGACACTTTTAGGTGATTACACTTTATAAATAAATATATGAATCAACGGGATGTTTTTAATTGCATTACTTGGTTGGGTTGAGTATTTTATGTTGAGTTTTGAGCATGACTTAGTAAAAATATATCATTAAGGGGACTTTAAAGAGTCTTGCAAAAATGATAGTTTAGTTATATAGTATAGAGGAATGAGAAGACATAAGAGAATAAAGTATGGGAGATGTGTTTTATCAAATTTGGGTTAATATGAAACCCTAGTTAATAAACTATTATGAAAAATTAGGATAATATATAATGATAATAAAATTCACTAATTTTTAACTATTATATTCTTGAAAGTTACTAAAAATATCAAAGTTTAATGAGAAATAAATACATAGCTAGAAATTGCATCTACAAGAGGAATTAGATGTTGAAATTTTTTCTACTAAGAGGTTTAATGATTGCAATCAGGGATTAGGAACTGGATTTGAGCCTAGATAACAATGCTAAGAACATAAAACTATAGGGGTGGCATCATCCACTTTCAATGAAGGAATTATGATTTATGGGTTCTCTACGTCTTCATTTGTGAGGCTTGTATCTAGTGTGGTAGCTTATGATCACTTGCAGAGACCACTGTGTGATTTATTTTCCTTCAAAACCCTAGCTCTTTGACATGTGAATACCAAGAAAATCAAAGGGTAAAAAGGGATCAATGGTTGAATTTGAGTGAGACCTCAACACCCCATGTGTTGAGTGCTACCTAAATGCCAATCCTACAAAGAGGGATCAAACTTGATATATTTCTCCCATGTTATGATGGTGTGTGAATAACTAGTGTAATATGTTAGATGCTGGTGAAATACTGATGTAATTAATTGCCTTAACCATGACTTATGACCTTGAAAATGTATCTAGACTTGATCTCTAGGTTACTAAGGTTTATTCAATTAGAATTAAGAAAAATAAGTGCTTTGATCTCAATGTGTAATTATGATTCTGATGTTTTTGGATGTGGAAGCCTTTTGTGTACAAAATGGTTTAATTTTTTTTATATAGTCATATATTTGAATTTTTTTTGAATTGGTATAATTAGGGACATAGGTAGACCTTCCCATATCTTTTGTTTTTTCAAATTTGTTGTTATTTGGTGAGAAGATAAGAGAGGGGTAAGGACACTAGAGTAGTGTGTTATAGTCCCCTAAGGTAGTCTTTTTGAATGGGTTATCTGATCATGATAATTATTATGAAGGACCTAAAAGGTGTATAATATTGATAATAATAGGGATGATTATATTCATGAGTTTTTTATAAGCTTAGAAGAGTGTGCAAGGTGGTCAAAAGTTATCAAAAGGGGCCCTAATATAGGTTTAGAGCTAGGTGTGAAAGAGTTGTCACAAGTGCATGGTTTTAGATTATATTTTAATTTATATTTATACATTTCTCCCATTTTATCTTAGTAACACAAAAAAGTGAAATTACTATAGTAAAAGGAAAAATAGTGCATACCTGAAGTTACCTGTGAAAGGGAGTCCTAGATATAGGCCTCAATGTTGAATTGTTCTCCAAGTGAAACTATAATGGAACATATGTGATATCAATATTTATTTAATATTAATATAAAAAGGAAAAATATAATAAATTAGAGAATGATAAGGAATAAATACTCCTAATTGAGTACATGAACTGTTGTGTTTTCTTGGTGCAAAACTTATTACTATAGTGGGTTGTACCCTTAGAGTTTTCATTGACATTCAATACCTTAGATTGGAATATGCATGCTCAAATCCTCAATTATGGGTGAGAGTGATTAAACATAAATGTGTTCTTGAATCCATAATCACATACCCAAAGTAGTAAAGCAATTTTTAATCCATGTATGAATCCCAATAAATATTTTTGGTGTAAATACTGGTGAAAATAGTAAACCATCACTAAAAATGGAATAAGGTTCAATTATGGTGAAAATATTGATTATAATCTAGGTATAAGATATAAAACATGGATAATGACATGAGTTTGCCATTTCATCTACAAACTAGTGCAAAACTAAGTGATGGGGAAGCAATGTGCCACACACATGCCCCCAATTGATATTTGGTGCATATAGATTTTGAGACTGAGTAAAACAACTATGATTTTGAGAAAAAAATTATGTGTTAACTTAGAACAACATGCCACACATGATTTCCCCAAAATTGAGAAAATTTGAGACAAAACTAAGTAATTTTGAGTAATTCTAAAAACTAAGACTATGAAACTTGTGTATACTACTCTAAGTAAACTGTGCTTTTGAGAAATTTTGGAAATGCTTGTTTTTTAGGAATTTGGAACATAGCACTAGGAAGGACACTACAGTAGTTATCTCTTATCCAATGTGGTATTCCTATTCAAAATGACTTTTATGTATTTTATGAGCCTAAAATTATGTCACCTATGTAATCACTATGAAATCTTATTTGTATATTTATTTACGAATTACAATCTCTAATATAGGCCTCTGCAATGCCCACTATTTTGAGGGGAGCTATTGACCCTATGCAAGAACTTGATCCAAACTAAAAAGTTATGCAGGAGTTGTTATGATGTAAACATGTAAATTTGAGTAATTCTGACCATATGGAAAAAGAATGGCATCATCATCATATATAATTTAAGATGCACATGGAAACAAGCATTCATAGTAAGTGTGTCTAGATAGATTTGACAATGAAACATGCAGATAATTGATAGACTAACTATTTAACATTACATATAACTACTTAGGGAGGAATCCATGATATCCATAATGGCATTAGAAGGGTTGGGTAGATGCTTGATGTACATCATGGTATCTAAAACTAAGCAAAGAAGCAAGCAAGGTGTTAGGGTCATGACACAAACAATAAAAAAGTACACACACAACACACAAAACACATAATAGAATGCTAAGGGAACACATACAGGGAACATGTTCAAATATTACCAACATGAATAGAAATCATGTACAAGGACATATTCAAATTCCCTCACATTCACAGAAGCAAACAATGGAAACTTAGAGCGACACGGAAGGGCATGTTTAAATGTCTACACACATGAGTGTAACTCACACATAAGGACATGTTTGAATGTCCTCACACACATACAATGAAAGACATGAAGGCTTAGAGCCACTCAAAAATGACATATTCAAGTGTCCTCAAAGCAAATAGAGAATCCATATAATATATGAAGCAAGGAAAATCAATATAAAAAACATGCATGATATGTAATTTTATCAACAAGAGTTAAGTTGTAACTTAAGTATAACTAGTAAATGAGATAGATAGTAGTACATCACAATGTTAGTGAGTGAGTAATATTGAAATATGTAACACCATGTAAATATCTGAGCTATGAGAAAGATAATGTGTTAAAAGAAGGATAAAACCTATGTATACCATGCCCCCAATGAGCTAATTGATGAATATACATGTTTTAGGAAGCCTTTGTATAATCTAAAACTAAGTGGTGATATTTTGAGCTCACTAGGATAACAACAGGGGGAGGGACACTAAAATATTGTGTTTCTATCCTCCACAATGCTCCTATATAAATGTAGCTTTTGAGTGTGTAATAGTTAAAGTACCTACAAATGAATCTGGTACTGATGTTATGTTTAATCTAAAATCACTCATGTATATTGTTGAAGCATGTATGATATAAAACCAACTAAAACAAGTATAGAATATTGTTCAAAACTTAAGTAATGTATGACAAACTATATATGAGCATGTGTATGTCTTGATTTTATTATTTTCTAGAACATTTTACTATTTTTGTATTTTTGAAACATATATGAAAAGAATATGTACAAAGTGAAAGAGATATACTAACCGATGAGTCTTGCAAGGGACTCACAATCAACAAGTCCAGTGTCAAGAAAAGTTATGGTATATTTTCATGAAGGGAAAGGGGTATGTTATGGTGATTATACTTATCTCAATGGAGAATCTAAATATGGAACACTAATTGTGTTATAACTATCATTGAAGTTGTGATAATCAATAGTATGTTGTCTCTATATTTGATTGTGATGAACTGTGGGGATTTTTGGATCCCATATTGAAGTATGTGAATCCTATGTTGGTGCTTTATGTAAATTAACCCTAATATTTTATAAGATTAGTTGAGGACATGTATAAGCAAAGAGTGGTTCTCTAGAATCTATGATAAATATCTATTGAAAGGGCCTTTCTAGGATAGGCCTTCGTGAAAGTGTATCTCTCTATTGTGAAAATTTCTAAGTAGGTTTCACATTTTTAGGTGGCTCAACTAAAGGTTGCATTGTGGTAACCAAATATGTATTTGATAGAGGGTACCCATAAGGGACACCTAAAATTATAATGATCTCATTAGCATATATTTATTTCAAACATTTTTTAACAGTAGAAGGAATTATGCGAATATATTGAATCCAAGGGCATCCCAATAATATAGCAAAGACCCCAACACTAGCTACTACTCTGAATTTGGTGTCCACATGTGCGAGACCAACCTATAATGGTAATATCACCTCGCTAATATAGCTCTAAATGTGACCATTAAAACTTTTATTACCATAGTGGTGGGGAGCATACCTCAATCTGTGTATTCAAAATGATAAATAAGTGTGTTTGTACACATATTCACACTTAAACCATTATCAACCATAACACTCTGAATAGGCTATTGATCAATATGAGTGCAAACAAATAAAGAATGTAAATTTGAGTCATCATAAACTATCTCATGCTCTGTAAAAGTGATGAGTGGCCTAGATGGTATTGAAGTATGATAAACAATGATTATACCATTCAAAGGATGTTGTCCTCTACATGGGAATGATATGAAACTGGTGGATAGTATGCATTATATGCATATTGCATGCCTAATGTATTTATTATCTCATTAGATGTGTGCTTATGAAAATAATCACTAAATATTTTTATTTCTTTACTTTCATTTGGTTGTGATGTTGTACTTTTTATTGGTGTGCCCATATCAATGATGCTTGCATCTATTAAATCATTAATATTGTGTATCAAAATGATGCATCTATTAGTAGTATGACATGGTGTCTTATGGTAATCATCAAATGTATTTTATTCAAAACCTTTTGAAAAAGGCTGATTCACATAAACCACTTTAATGGGAGGGAGAGATATGACATTGCATTCCAATAGTGTTTTAATAACCTTATATGGCACCTTTGATAGATTATTAAAGTATCTCTTTGGAGGAGATGATAAGACAATGCATGGAATAGGCTTTAAAACTACATGGACTATTGCTTTTTGATCATCTTATTATTAGTTGGGCTTACCTTATATGGTGGCTTGTTTGAACTCTTTGCATTAGCATATGGATTAGTTTTTTACTTAAGATTGTTCAGTTCCAGTATCTTATCTTCTCTTTCCTTTATTGTATGACATAAATATGTGAATGAGATAAAATTCTTGAACATAATGGATTCATGTAAGGATGGAAGCAAACTTTTCTTAAAGATATCCTATAATTCTCTATCTGCCATAGGATTTGTCATTTTAGACAACATGGTCTTGTATCTTACGACATATTTTATGATAGGCTCATTAGATTTATATTTGAGTAGAGAAATCTAAGTGTAGGAAACATTTTCACTGATATTGATAGAAAAATGTTCTAAAAACATATCGACCAATGGATTGAATGCATGCACTAATTGGTGTGGTAAATCATATAACCATTGTAATGCATAGTCCTAAATACTTCTCAAGAATAAATTAATCAATAATCTATCATTGGACACATAGTCGAAACATCTTTTATGAAATTCTCTAAGGTGTTTTTCATGGTCACCCTTTCCATCATATATTATAAGATTGGATGCCACAAACCCTGTAGGTAGAGGATACACTACTATATGTTGTGTAAATGGTGTGTATAATAAAACACGAGAATTGAGTACCTGATTAGGATTTGGAGCACCTTGTTCCAAATTTAAGGCCTTAATTTCTAGAGATTGAATCTCTTACCTAAGGGATTGTACATCAAGAGAGGAGGAATGTGTGATAACTAAAGGTGGTGTTCCCAATGGCATAGTAATCTATTAAATCTCCCGAGTTTTCCCCATTGTGGAAGGGGATAAAAAATTTGTAACCAATGGAGTAATAGGGATCTAAGAATATTGTGCAATGTTTTCATTTTTTATATCCAAAAGAGTTTACAAAATTGTTCTATGATTTAGAGGTTTCTCATGAAGTCTTTCTCTAAAAATGTATAGAACTTCATCTTTATTGAATTCAATTTTGTTCACCATTTAGAAGAGGGTTTATATCTTGGGAACCAGTGTTATCTTGATCATATTGCTCATTTTTATAAGTAGTATCATTAAATTCAACATGTTCATCATGATTTGGGTTTATTTAGTAAGTTATATTATGGAGTTGGATCTTCTCCCCAACAGGTTGGCATACTAGCCCTATCATGTGAGAGGTAAGTCTTATGTGCTCATTTGATGTGCATAGTGAATGACCAATTCTTAAAGGATTTGAAACATAATATGGTATGATTGTTCATGTCTTGTAATGCAAATGTTTAAGTTATTCAACACCATAAATATACCACTATTATTCTCATCATCCCAAACTTAACTACTATGATAACTAGGATCACCATCATTATTCAATAGTAGAAATAAATAGGTAAAGATACGCACAACTTAGAAATAAAACTATTCATTATTCAACACTTAGGATGTTCATGAATCATCACATGTTATAGATAATACTAATTATTCATTGATTGCTTGATAGATTACAAGATAGAATGATGTCTCTATTCTCCCAAAGTCCACACACACGTAAATGATTACAATACAGGTTTTTATACTTGTTTTGACCTAACAAAGTGTCAAGATTCTAACTATCATGGACAAATAGCACATAGACTTCTAATAGGCTGAGAGTCATGGCTCTTACAAATGAATGTTCCTATAGAATCGGGCCTTTGTGCCCCTAGATCCTTTCTCTATGTTATATATGTGTCTAAGTGTTTCATTCCTTATGGGCTAATACAAAACCTTTGATCGATGGGGTCAAAGTGTCCTACTTGATTTACTCTTCTAACTTCTCTCACATCCCTCCCACTCTACTTCCCACGTGCTCCCCTAGTCTTTTGCTTTTATTCTGAGTCCTCTGGTATCATGTCCCTCATGCCACATTTTCTCTTGATTAGGTCCTACCATGTTGGGTCTCCTACACCTTTATCCTTTTGTGCCCTTCAACTCTCATGCTTTCCAATCTCATGCCATGGTCCTCATGTGCCATGGTTCTTCCATGCCATGTTGGTACTTGTATACAAAATGGACAATGGTCCCTCCACACTGTGCACCAAAATTGAAACAAATACTTGTATAAAATTGAGGGGACAACATCACCCCACACTAAGTTCTTAATCCATCCTGAACTAAGTTGTATTACCATCTTCTAGGAATTTAGGCCCCTTTTACTCGAGTTCTTTCTTTAGCTCATCTCAATGGGATAAAGCATCAATAATTTTAGCACTTATTCCTTCAGTGGCTTCCTTCATTGCTTTCAATTCCTTAGGCTGAGTTGGAGTCTCAATCTTCTTCATCTGTTCATCCAGGGCTATGGTGGATTCCTTCTAGATGTCTTCTAATTTAGAAATGTTTTTTGTCAACCTACCCTTGGAGAATTACAAAAATGGCATTTATGTGTTGATGATGATTATTTTATTAATTTTTCCATAGTTTCTATAGTTATGAATACCTTCATGTGCTCAATGCGATCTTTTATTAATAACACAACATCAATTACTTGTTACCTTAGGACCTCCTCATCATGAAGCCAAGCTTTGATTATTTTATTTGGACATGCCAAGTGCATAAAAATGTCATCTAAAATGGGGATAACCTCCCTGACCTTCTCTATGGTATGCCTATAAATTTCTATAGTTGTGGTGAATTATTCAAGGGTGTCTTTGGCCTCATCTTTGGGCACTGGGTGCTCCTTATTTCTTTTGAACAATAGCTCAATTGATGTCTCTAGTTTCTTGATGGCATCTCCATCTAGCGATGAACCATCTACTACTACCTGATCCTATTTCAAAATAGTTTTACACAGATTTAAAACCCTTATTTGAGTCTCAGTGGCCTCTTGGATTTGTTACTTTAAGGAGGCCACTTCTTTGACTACCACTTGCTTCTCTACCATTGCTTTATTGAACATTTATACTACTTGGCCATGTTTTATTTCCATTATGCACATGTCTAAATCTAAAAAAATGTTTTATCACATCATTTACATGGCCAATTTTAAAATTTCATCACTTTTCATTATTGGAGAAAGTTGTTTTGGGCCAATCTTTATGAGGTCTGGTAGACCTGGAGCATCTAGGCTAAAAAAAATGTAGTCCAAAAGAATATCAAACTGTGGTTCTTCACTATACATTTCCAAAAGGAAGGACAATTTCTTCTTTGTTTTTGGGGTTACATCTTTGGGTTGGAAATGGTTCCATAGATAGAGGCTCTTGTCCTCTATGCCAAATTGGTATCATTCACATAGAGTGGATAGCCTTTACAATTTCTATTCTCCCTTAGCTAGCCCCTTTCCCCTTGCTAGGTCTCACTCCAGTTAAGCTTCTTGATGGCTTTCTGAGGCCATCCCATCTACTCCCATTGCATTAATATTGATTTGATCACTAGATGGACCCTTTAGTACTGGGGATGGAGTCTTCCCTGGGTTTGTGTTATGGTCCTGGTGGGCGGACTTCACTAACGCCTCAAGGTTTTGGTGTAGTGGTTCATTACATGTGGTATCAAAGCCCCCACTAGAGTTCAAGTCACAGAGCGGGTGGCTATGCCAGCATGTCAGTGTTCATTTGGGGCTCATATACATAGGGAATCTTGGTGGTATGGGTGCAAATCCAGCCCAGAGTCTAGGCTTTGGAAGCATGGTGGGATGTTATGGTCTTGGTGGGCGGACTTCACTAACACCTTGAGGTTTTGGTGTAGTGGTTTGTTACAGTTTGATCCCAAATTATGAATCTATTATTGAGAGGGGTCCCTTTGGGGTATTTGATGTGGTGTTGATCCGATGGTAGTATTTGGATAAAGTGGAGGTGAAGGTGGTCATGGAGGAGGAGAAGGTGGGGAAGTCAAATGAAGAGATGAAGGGTTTAGGGTAGGTGAGTGGGGAGGAGTTAAATTAAATGAAAATGAAGTAGGTGATGTTGAGATGTGAGATGGAGGTGGTGATAGTTAAGGTGGTGAAGGTGAAGGATGAGTTAGAGGTGGTTGTGGAATGGATGTTCAAGAAGTAGTGGGTCGAGAGGGATGTGCCTCCACTATCCTTTATCATTTTTGAGGAGCCTATTGCTCACTTGAATTGGCACTTGGTTTTGGATCTTTATTTATAGCTATAGTGCTTGGGGGAGCCTTTCCTTGGGGTCCCCATCTTGAGGGTACTGGTTGGCGCATAAAATATAGAATAGTTTGTGTACCTATTCCCCAACTAGGATATCCTTGACCTTGATGTTCATTAAGCTCATTTCTTCCCTTTCTGTATAGGACTTTTTTTAGATATATAAGCATTTTGTAGAGGGTGTGGTATTCCACATTAATCTGTTTAATCTATAGACTGATTAGCTATGCATCATAAATATGATTAATAGAATCAATAAAGTATCATGTAGAGAATGCATATGGTAGCTTGATCCATGACGATAGATCTCCCAAAGGGTTAATTCAAATTCATACCAAGGAGTAGTGCTGCTTCACCATGAATTCTACTTGATCTATAGTCAGGGGGTAGATCCTTAGGGATGCACCATTCATTAACGAAAGTCACCTTCATTCCATCAAACTAATACCTCATCTTCATTTGTAAGATGGGTTAATTTATTGGGGAAAGGTGAAAGCCTTGAAACACTCAACTAGAGACTTGTGAGTTGGGGGTGCACCCACTCAATGTACCTAAGCTATAGTTAGGGACCTCAATCTTGTTAAACACTAACAGTAACGAAATTGCTCCCATGCAAACCTAGACTTGGGTGGTTTGTGTGCCTTCTCTGCATCCTTTATTATTTTTTGGGTAAAATATAATGCCCAATTATACTAAATTCCTTGAGTGACTTAGTGTGTAATGTGTAGGTGGGCCATGTCCAACTCTTTCCTTCGGTCAGTACCTCTAACCTTGGTAGAAATGATCCATGCCACAACTCTAAGGAAAGGATCCTATAGGTTCTATATATGCATTGCATGTCCTTATTTTTGGTACATGAGTGTAGTTATGGTCTGATGGATCTCCTTTTTGTCTGTCAAGTCATCTAGGACATTCATTCCTAAGCATTAAAGTCATGTAACCTTATTGATCCTCTTTATGGTTATTTTCATGTTACATCTCATGAAGTTTATGTAGTCCTCATTAATGTGCAAGAGGAGGAACTGAAACACCTCAGTATGACAGCTCAAATAGTTGGAATAGGCCATCTCTATCTAGTTGGTTCTTGATTGAAAGGTCATATACCACTTGATTTGTAGTGTTGGTGGTTTGGACTTGATAGTCATTCTAAAATTCCACCTCATTTCCTATCTGGTAGTGGTTTTAATTCAATATAGTTTTAGTTGACACCTTGGAGACCTAATTTTTTGCACACAACACTGACTCCAGGTATTCCATCTCCTCTATGTAAAGGGACTAAGGGGGAGATGGAAGAATAGTCTATGATGAAGAGGCATGTGTCTGCTTTCCCTTTTTTACCTCTTGGCTTATTCATTACCCTTCGTGGCACTCAAACGTTAACCCAAAACCATCCCACATTCTCATATGAATACCTGGTAGCAGCACTTCCTTTGGATCTTTGAGCTTTTCAATATAACAATGGCAGACCTACAACTTGTAACTTTAACAATCTCCACTCTTCACCAATCTGAACTAACAACATCTCTTCTTGACTTGGAGACCACCATTGCATCTTTATCAATTCTGTAAACACTTCTACTTTGCAAAGGATTCAATTTCATTGCTCTAGTTCTCTGGTTTGTTAAGCACTCAAAAATTATAACAAGGTAAAGTGCAAAGTCAATTCAGCTCATTTATTTATAGGTATTTCATAGAGTTGACCTCATTAATTTACTTTTTCTCCTTGTCATCTTTAGCCATAAATCAATATATTTTAACAGTCTTTATAATTCAAATCTTGCATCGATCATTTAGTGTTTTAAAAAACTTGTCCCATCATTCCATTCACATGCTTGTTGTTATGACTAACCTTGTCACATTAATAGTCCATTCCTTCCCATGCCTTTCCTGGAAGGGGATGACAACTATGTTCCATATTTTTAGAGTAGTGGAAGTCAACTGTCACCCAAATGGCACAAACCTTTTTAAATACTCTTGAAGTGCATTTTATGACCCACACGCCTACCACTTGCATGAAATATATGACTCTTGTGCTTTTAAAACTTACGTGCCTACATCTTATGTCTTATATTCACATGCATGATGCCTTACCCCACACTAAAAGGATTTATGGTCCTCCATAAAATCACAAACACAAACTTAAATTACATTAAAGAGTCATGCGCCTCAAGGGAAATGCTTTTTATTGAAAGCAGTAAGATACTAAACTAATGGCCTTAAGACTTATTGATTACAAGAGTTAAACTAAATAGAATCATAATACGGCCGAAGTTGACTCCCATTATAGTGTCCTAGGATAAATTACCCATCCGCTTTAGATAGCAAGCTTTGGTAGGTTGAATGCTATGAACTATAAATGGTCCATCCCAATGGATACAAAGA
The DNA here is from genome assembly GCA_037957365.1 of Torreya grandis. NCBI lineage: Eukaryota > Viridiplantae > Streptophyta > Pinopsida > Cupressales > Taxaceae > Torreya > Torreya grandis. The sequence goes on along the minus strand of JARHVA010001045.1, from coordinate 899,727 downwards.
TTCCTAGGGTGGAATGTAAACTTAGAGTCATAGAGTAGGACTTTCATGCCTAGAGAGAAGACTTTGTCCTTAATATGGTGATCATGTCATGCTTTCTATTTGTATTTTTTAATTTTTTGACTCTAGTGGGTGAGGAACCAAGCCTCATCTAATTTTGTCAATTCATCGAGCTGAGCTTGCAAAGAGGTTTCATCATCGAGGTTTCTTATACGTGCTATCCATAGAGATGATACTAGGAACTCCACTGGAATGATTTCTTATTTTTCATATACTAGGTCGAATGGTGTACCTTTATTGAGGTGCTTGTATGTGGTCTCGTAGGCCCAAAGTACTACAGATACTCTATCATCCTAGTCAATTTTACCAACATTGAAATTTTTTGTCAAAGTAGTTATGAGGATCTTATTGAAGGATTCAAATATTCCATTGGCTTGTGGATGGTATGGTGTTGTTTTTTGGTGTGTGATCATGAATTCAGCCAATAAGGCACAGATTATGTCATTCAAGAAGTGGGTTCCCTTATCACCAGTGAAGCTTAGTGGGCATCCAAATCATGTTATAATATTTTCCTAGATAAATCATGTGGTAATTATTATAGTATAGTATTTTATAGGCACTACTTTAGCCTAGTGCATTAGGTAATTAGTTACTACAATTATGTACCGAGAGCCCATTCATCATCCTACTCGAGTAATGGGCCCTACAAAGTCAATAGCCCATTTTTTGAATGGTTCTTGAGAAAGAATAGGGTGCAATAGCATGGCATCTCTTTTATTAGGTTTTTCCACGTGATGAAAAACATCAAATTTCCTTACATACACCTCTACATCTTTAAATAAAGTCAGCGACTAGAGTTTAGTGAGCAACACCTTATGTACGGTAGCCTCTCCAACATAATTTACTCCAATAATACCTTCGTAGACTTTTCTTAATGAATTAATGTTACATTAGCCAATGATGTAGTACCTCATCATAGTCCATTTTATATAGATCTCATGCTACTAGTTGATAAGGTGTAGTGCAAACCATAAGTTTTTTTTTCTTATGAAGAGAATTAGGTGCACAGCTAGTATTGAGGAATGCCACAATATTCTCTAGTTCTTCAGGTACCTAAGTAACTCAAAAGAGTTGTACATCAAGAAAGTCATCTTTTATGGCATGTGGAGGTTATCCATTTTTAATTTGAGATAGATGATCATGTTCATAGTTGGTCTTCGCAAGCTTTACTACTATGAAAATGGAATTCTTGGAAGAGAACAATCCAGCAGAAAATTCATCCATGGAGAACTGAATTTTTGACAAGATACTTTAAAGCCTCATGGTCAGTGTAGAATACAAATGGAGTGGCCAAAAGGTACTATCTAAATATTTTTAGAGCATGAACCATAGACAAGGCTTCACGCTCGGTGGTGGTATAGTTCTTCTCAATTGATGTAAGCTTCCTATAGGTAAAATGTATTGGTTGGTCTAAGTTTCCATCACCTAGTTGTGCGAGTATTCTACTGACTGTTGTCCCAGAGGCATCAACATGGATATAAAAGGTTTTTTCCACTTGAGAAATTATAAGATAGGTGTGGTTACTAGTCTTTCTTTTAGCATTTCAATAGTTACTTTATAGTAACTAGTGCAGATAAATTATTCATTGTGCTTTAATAGCTCTTCCAGGGGCACTATGATCTTGGCATAACCTTGAATGAAATTATTGTAGTATCTTGTGTGTCCTAATAAAGTGCATACCTCATGCTAAGTTTTATGCACTGGTAATCAGAGAATAATAGAGAATTTGGTTGGGTCTACTAGGATCCCTTCTTTACAGATGATATGGCTAAGAAGTACACCAAAAAGTGTTGTAAATAAATATTTATTCAAATTCAAAGAGATTTGAAACACTTGATAGTGTTCAAGCATGAGTCATAAATTAGTGTAGTGGTCCTTTTCTAAACCATACATAGTCCAATCATCTAGGTAGGCCTGAAGAAACTTGTCAATAAAATCTTTGAAAGCCTCAACTTCTATCTAGGAAAACACTGTTGGAGAATTTTTCAAACTAAATGGCATGACAGTATAGGCAAAATATCCCTATTCAGTAGTGAACATAGTCTTAAATTGGTCTTCTACAACTATCTAGACCTTGTGGTACCCTGAGAACCCATTTTTGAAATAGTATATTTCAAAACCAACAAAACTCTTTAGGATTTCCTCCATGAAAGGCATTGGGAAAGGGTTTGTGACACAAGATGAATTTAAGACTCGATAATCCACATAGATTCATATTTTCCCATATTTTTTATCCTAATTACCATGGGACTGACCCATTTAGATTTGGTGATGGGAGTAATTACTCTAATGCAGAGCATGTTATTGATTTCATCTTTTACTCATGCCCAAAGGTTGAGGTTCATCCTGTATGGTCAATTCTTCACAAGGCAAGTAGCATTGATCAAATTTACATGGATTTTTCCTAGAATAGGGTGGACTCCCTTCATTTCACTATAGTTTCTTAAAAACACATCCTGATATTCCTTCAACAATTTGAAAATCCATGAGATTTCTATCTTGGTCTAGTAATTTCCAACTGTAGCCATTTTAGGCCTTTGCTTCGTGCCAATGTTTTATTGAACAGTTTGAATGGACCCATGATATGGGTTATCTAATGGAGAAAATATGTCTCATATAATTTATGAACTTATTTATATAGGGAAATCTAAGTTGTTAGTCAAGGGATCAAGCGAGGTAGACCCTTCATCTTCATCTACTTGGAAGATGAGTTTTTGCTTTCCCAAATGGATCTCTTTATGATGTTCTTCATTAAGAACTGTCAATGGTGTAAGAGTTGATTATTGGGAGGATTGATGAATAAAATAAAGGGTTCTTTAGGTTCATGATGAATATGGTGTAGGTAGTATTCAATGGGAATCAGATCTCCAATGATTGCTTCATGCATGGTCTGAAGGGTAAGGTACAAGTCTATTCTTGGTGAAGAGTAAGAAAGCACTAACATCATGTTTTCCTTTAGTAACTACCAAAACCTTCTTCCCATGTGCCTTTATTCATGAATGTACCAATCCCATGCAGAAGTGTGTAAAGTTCCATAGAACACATGGACCCAATGGTACTCTGGTAAGAAGGTTTCTACAACTCACCATATTATCTCACAAGCCTCAAGGTGAGGTTCATGTGCTTTCACGCCACTATAACTGAGTGTACCCCTGATCTTATTATCATGGTAAAATATATGATGTAGATCATCTTGTACTTGATCCTAAAACAAAAGGCATTGTTTGTGAGTATGCCACCATCTAGCAATGATTCCATAAAAAATGTGATCTAATGCCCTCATCTATTCAGTTTTGGTAGCATAAAACTCTTCTAGGCACTGGACAAATTCATGTACTTCCATTTATCCTTGGAACCATGGAGATTCTTATAGTCTCTCTAGTAGTGGTCCCTCCAGTGGCCATCTTATTTCTAAACCTATAAGGTGCACAAACTTGTGGCATTTAGATAGCTAGCACATGATACTTTCTCCTCTATTTATAGTTTTGCACAACCTTTCGATAAGATCATAATCTCAATGGGCCTAATAGTTGTAAGAATTACTTGTGGTATTCAAGATAGATTGATTATCTATCCACCAAATAATACCATCGAATGATGGATCATGTTGTTCCTCATGTCGAGCAATAACATTAAACAGATTGTTAATGTCTTCATCCATGATCATGGGCTTGACATAAGGGGTCCTTGTGCTTGGTTTAAAGGTATTATTATGCATTACTTGATATTATTAAAATTAATGTATTAATTTTTAAATTTCGAACCCACATGGTTCTCGTAGCACCAGGGTCTTCCTTCCCAATAGGGCTGGATAGTCATTATCTTCTACCAACTCCAAGACCTCAAAATTGGCTTTAAATGGAATCCCAAGTATATCAATGGTGGTGTTTTTTACGGCTCTTATAAGATGCACTTGGGTCTTGTTTACCATAAATAAAACATGTGGAGAGGGTTTTAGGTCTAGACTAGCCATTTTTTACCAATCATCTTTGGTGAGAATGTTAACTTCTATTCTAGTATCCACTAGAATATCTCATATCACCCATCCATTAATAGTAACATTTACCAATATCTCTCCATCATTTGGAGGAATGGAAGAACCAGAAGTTTCTTGATGTCAAGCATTATTTAAGTAACAATCTTCACTTTGTCGCCTTAGGTGAGGATGGACTTCATTTGGTAAGCAGGCATGAGTTTTAATCCAGGTACTGAGTTGGGGAACAATGTCCTCATTCAACATTTGCTTGCACAACTCCTAGAAACTATCTCACACCACTAGTTGAGGTTTAACTTCTCTTTGGCCTGTGGCATGTTATGTTATATCCTTATATTTTAGGTATTATATCTCACCTTGAAGATCTCATATAAGTGCCATTGTATCCTGTAGGAAATCCTTTTGCTATCATGCACTAGGGTATTTCCTTACCCATGATTCTTCCTGATGTACCTTCTCAATTAGGTTGGTTGTGAACTGAGTCTGACCCCCGATACGAGTCATGATATTTAATTATTATAATATGGGGATGGTTGGTGGAGCACACCACTATGGTTTGTGTATGAGGATCATGCCAATGCATTTTTCATTTTGGTCCTTAGTGATGGATGTGTATAAATTTGGACACTCTTTTAATCGGTGGTCTTTTTTATAATAAGTGTAGGTTGGGTATTTTAGGCAATCCCTCTGATAGTGGTCTAGGGAACCAAACTTGTAGCAAGTCCTTGGTGGAAATCAACCACCACCTCATCCTTATCCTCTCCCTCACCCATGATAGCCATCATTATCTTCAGTACTAGAGATTGAGGCTTGGCACATGTCACATGCTCATGCTTCATGAATATCACTGATCAAATGAAAATCATTGGTGTCATGGGTATAAGCATCAAAAATCTTACAATACACAAATACCTTTGTGTTTGTATCCCATTAAAAAAGTGGACAAGAACAAACATCATGTTCTTCATGATAAATCTCATAGGTTTGTTTTAGTATTGCACAAATGTTCTTACATAGGTAGTTGTTCCTTGTGTGTCCTTCAATCTCATAGTCAGTACACCAAATACCACTACATGTCTCATGTGCATTATTCACCATTAATTTTTCTAGATGTGAAGCCATGGATATTATTTAGACCTCCATGAAGGGACTAATCCCAGTATCCATACTTTCAATTGCTTCAGTGTGTAGGGTAGCTTATAGAGCCTCATACACATTTGTGAAGGTTCTTTATGATAGTGTTCATCTAAAAGGTAACAATCATCCTCTCAAAAACCACTATGTATGTTGAGCAGTATTTATCTCAAGTGATAATTTTGAAAGTAGGGTTTTGAATCATGCATCATACACCCACACACTTTTATTAAATCCCTACTTTATGTCTTTCAATGTTTCTATACTTTGTTTCACAAATTCAAGAATATCAAATTCCTTTAAGAAGACTACTTTGATCTGGTCATAGTCTACCACTACTTGTTGGGGGTCAAATTTGTGAGACCATTTATGGGTGTGCTCCAAATGTGTAGTTAAAAACTATGTAGCTTTTTGTTTAGATGATGTGATGTTGTGTGCTCACCAAATCAATTCACAATTATAGACATGCTCAGCTATATTTTCTACCCATCGGTACTTAGGTAAATGTACCATTAGACTATTTTAGGTTACGACGATTGAGTAGTTGGTTGTTGGGATGATCCAACTCCTATTCCATGAGGGGGTTCACTTCCTCCAGTGCCTCCTCCCAATCCTCCTCCAGCACCTCTAGTATTAGTGCCCATAGGAAGAGGCATGGTAGAGGGTTGATTTCCTAGGTTTGGTCCTATATACTAGCCTTGAGGCCCATATCCTCCAAGCATTCCAAGCTGTGCCATAGAATTCCCATGTAAATGGAAATATGTCAATTCTATATTATCACCTAATGGCCTAGTTTCAGTCTCCCTTACCCATTCAATTTTAGAGTTTATACTATCTATATCCCAATTCTTTATATATATTATGTTTGACTCAAAGGCATGAGCATGTACTATGGTGGGGGATCCTTTTTTATTCATACTTGGTTCTTTGTCTTTGTCAGTCCAACTTATTTTTCCTTCGTAGGATAAAAGAGACAAAGGACATGGTTCTAAAGTGATGCATCCCTCATATGCATCTGGCTCCCTAAAACTCTTCACAATGCTCCTCAAGTTTTCTTGATCTCTTCCCATGCCAATAAATCCCATGATCCTCTATCGAGCTTCATCATACTTTTGTTTTCGTAATGCTTGTTGGCTTGCTACCATGTTGAACCCATCATCTTTAATCAACCGTTAGTATCCCCTCTAAATGTGCAGCTCATGTATAAGATATTGTAGCCTTTCATGGGTAATGTTTCCAACCCAAGATCAATAATTAGATTCTTAATCTTGAAGGAAAATAATGAAAGATAATGTCCCCTTGGTTCTCATAGAAAACGGAACTTCACTTCCTTAGGGCATGGATAAGTGCTTACTACGTACTTTAAAATGTAACTATTCTGAATGCCTTTCCATCAAAAATTCACTACTCGCATCTAAGTAACTCCAAGTCAAGCTAATCTCTTTTGTCATTCTTGTGTCTAAGACTACCTTCTTTTGAGATTTATGAAATGTCCTTGAGTGAATGCTAGAATCCAACAATGAAAGAGAACTGGGACCTCAAAAAAGAAAGTCTCATACAATGAGCTATAGAGATTCTTCTCTAGCCACTGTCACATAGAAATTCCTGGTTCAAGATACAAAACTGTAAAGTTGTCTTCAACACTAGTATCCCATTGTTTAATATTCTTTAGCATAATGCACTCAAACATTTCCCATAATTATGCTCCAATTAATTCAAGTCCTATCAATGAAACCAAAATATTGGGTTTGTTTAGTCAGTTCTACTATGGTATTGGAGCTTCTCCCCAACAGGTTGACATGTTGGCCCTATCACATGAGAGGTAAGTCTCATGCGCTCACCTAAAGCGTGTAGTGAAAGACCAATTCCCAAAGGCTTTAAAACACAATGTGGTATGATTTTTCATCTTTTATAACATAAATGTTTAAGTTATTAAATACCATAAATATACCACTATTATTCTCATCATCCCAGACTTAACTACTATGATAACTATGATCACCATCATTAGTAAAAAGGTAAAGATACCCACAACTTAGAAATAAAACATATTCATTATTCAACACTCAGGATGTTCACGAATCATCACATGTTATAGTAAATACTAACTACTCATTGATTTCTTAATAGGTTCAAGATATGATGATGTCTCTATTCTCCCAAAGTCCACACACATGCCAATGATTATAATAGGGTTTTTTATACTTGTTTTGCCCTGACCAAGTGTGAAAATTCTAACTATCATAGAAAAATAGCACACAAAATCCCAACAGGCTAAGAGTCATGGCTCTTACAATTGAATATTCCTATAAAATCAAGCCTTTACGCCCCTAGATCCTTGCTCTATGCTATATATGTGTTCGAGCATTTTTTTCCTTGTGGGCTAGTATAAAACCTCTGATTGGTGGGGTCCAAGTGTCCTACTTTATTTACTCTTCTAACTGCTCTCACATCCCTCATGATCTACTTCCCACATACTCCCCTAGTCTTTCACTTATGTTCTGAGTCTTCTGGTCTCAAGTCTCTCGTGCCACATTTTTTATTGACTGGGTCCTCCTACACTGGGTCTCCCATGCCTTTGTCCTTCTGTGCCCTTCAACTCTCGTGCCTGCTAGTCCTGCATCATGGTCCTCCCACATCATGGTTCTTCTGCATCATGCCAGTACTTGCATACAAAATAGACAATGGTCCCTCCACACTGCACACCAAAATTAAAAAAAATACCTGGTCAAAATTAAGGATCCAAAATCATGTGTAGAAACATTCAATGATGTGGATATACCCTTATTCTTATCCATATTATGAATTCTAGCTTAAGTAATATGAGTATGTTCAATTGAAATACTGGCTAATTGAGTACTTCTTAAAGGAGTGGAAATAACTTGCTTAGAGTGCATATAATAAGAAATGGAATCTTGAAAAATTGTTACTGTAACTAAATTTTAGTAAATCTTAAGATGTTAAAAAAATTAAAAAAAAACAACAATAAGAAGGATACAAACCCTAGAAGCATCTATGATTAGGGTTTGGCAAGATTTGAATAATAAATCAAGTTCACCAATATGTTTTATTAAATTTATGTTAATAAAAACCCTATATGAAAAACTATTGAGCAAAATTATGAGAATAATATAAAAATAATAAAATCCACTGATTAAGATCTAATGTATTCTAAAAACTTTCTAAAAACATAAAAGTGTAATGAGAAACAAGTACTTAGCTAAAAAGTGCATTTATGAGAGGAATCAAAGGTTAAAATTTATTGTGCAAAGAGGTCTACTTATTAGAATTAGGAATCAGGAACTTGATCTAATCCTAGACAAACACACTATGAATAGGACACTAGAGGAGTGGCCTTCCTGTCCAATATAAGGTGCTCCTATCCACTTCATTGTGAGGGAATCTAGATTTCTAGGTTCTTTTTGTGTTCATTTGCAAGGACTATATCTAGTGTGGGAGCTTACGATCACTTGCAGAAACCACTATGTGACTGATTTTCCTTCAAAACCTAGCTCTTTGACATATGAACACCAATGCCAATCAATGGGGAAAAGGGGGCAATAGTTGAAGTTGGACGAGACCTCAAAACCCCATGTTTTGAGCTCTGCCTACATAATAATACTCTAAATAGGGTTTAAACTTCATATAGTTTTCCCATGCTATAGTATTGTGTGAATAAATGGTGCAATATTCCAGATGTTGGTGCACTATTGATGTAAGAAAACTCCTTAATCGTGACTTGTGACCTATAAAACTTATTCAAACTTGAGCTCTAGGCTACTAAGGTTGTATGTAATCAAAATTGGAAGAAATAGATGCTTTGATCTCAATGTGCAAATATAATTTTGGTGCTTTTTGATGTGGAATCCTTTTGTGTGTAAAAGGGTTTTAAAAGTGTTTATATAGTCATATCTTTTAAATTTATCTAAATGGGGCTCATTAAGACATAGGCTGACCTTCCTATAACTTTTGATTTTGTAAATTAGCATTTATTCAGCAAGAAGACATGAGAGGGAGCAAGGACACTAACTCGACATGCTATAATCCCATAGGGATCTCTTGTCTAATGGGTGATTTGATAATGTTAAGTGTTAAACAGGGCCTAAAAGGTGTATGAAGTTGATAAAAATAGGTATGAGTACATTCAGGGATCATTTATTAGCTTAGAGGAGTGTGCAAGGTGGTTGAAAATGATCAAAATGGGCCCTAAAATAGGTCTAAAGTTAAGTATGTAAAAGAGTTGTCACAAGTGCATGGTTTTAGTTTAAATATAGATTTTATGTGTCTACAAGATGTAAAATAAGATGGGATAAAGGATTTGTCATGTAACATTTCTTTGTGACCTTGCAACTTTACATCTCTTATATATAACACATTAGAGGCACAACCTCACTTGTTAGAATTTTCCTACATTAAATTTCTCTAAGGTAAATCTATATATCTCTTATGCGTATTGGTATTGATTTTATTTCTATGATCATGTTCATTTCCCTTTAGTTTCATGTAATTCAATGTAATATGGTTGATCTTATATGAAGAAATATGCACTTGGATAGTACTATGTTTGCACATAATTCAACATAATAGTCAGGGGACTAGATAAAATTCTTGTTTATGAATTAGGCATTGGATTATCCGAGCTAAGTATAAATCATAATTTGATATTTAAATTTTGATCCAAAGGGGAAAAACTAATTGGTGAGATTATTATTAAGATTTGATTATTTTTATAGATTGAAATAAGAGAAAAGGTTGGGTGTAAACCTCAAGATGGCCTCATGTGACCATAGTTAAATTTTATATTTAAATTTTGAGCCAAAGGGGAAAAACTAAATGGTGAGATAATTATTAAGATTTGATTATTTTTTTGGATTGAAATAAGAGAAAGGGTTGGGTGTAAGCCTCAAGATGGCCTCATGTGACCATAGTTGAATTGATGCCCCCTTAGACCTTAGCTCCAATTTGAAGAAAGAAACAAAATTAAAATTTCATTTAAAACAACTAATTAATATATGCCAATGAACATTTTGATAGTGAAAAGTTGTTTGGTCAATTAAATGGTTTAGGTGCATGTTAGCTGCTTTTCACGATAACCATATAACATGTCAATGAAGAGTTTGTTCATTGAGTTATATTGAAAATTATAAGTAGAGTCAAAAGAGTCGTGGTTTAGTTGGTGAGGATGATGATGTTAACGAAGAGTTTGTTCATTAAGTTATATTGAAAACTATAAGTACATTTGAAATGGTTGCAGTTCAATTGGCAAGGATGATGTTTTACAATACCATCCACCAAGGTAAAAATCCCTAGAAACATCCAGGTTCAATCCTTAGATGACTTTGATGGAATGAAGATTCTTAATCATGGTAGTTTAGCTAGAGGAGATATTTTTTTAGGTGTACGCTTACTCAGATTGTTGTAATCAACTACTTAAGAGCATAGATGTCAGTATCTATATAACTTAAAAGATTCAAACCAAAAAAATATAATTACAAACTAACTCGTATAAATATCTTAAATATATTTATCTAAAAAATGATGAGAGATATCAATTTTGAGGTGCATATATTATATTTATCACATGTCACATTGATTAATGAATCCATTAACTTCTCTACAACTTTTTTATTGATTGGTGATAGATAACCTCAATCTAGATACACCACTATGTAAAGCTCGAAAAAATCTATTAAAAAGGGGGCTCGAAAAGCAAGGCGAAAAAAGAGACAAAACGACAAGAAAATTGAAAAAGAAAAATCATTACTCTAATATATACTTATGACATCACAATATTTTAATTGCATTATATTATATATATATATATATATATATATAATAATTAAATAGATATCAAACTTAAAATTGATGATTTTATTAAGATCTAACCTCATTAAAATCCAACTCACCTATCACTCTTACCTATATTACACTTATCAATATAAGTATCGATATATACATATGTTCTTGGATCAATGCCACATATATAAACCAAATTTAACCAACTTAGCACGTTACCCTTATCAAACGTATATATTAGCCCAGTTTGTGATCCAAAAATATCAACGCAGAAATAAAAGATATAAAATATAGTTGACATACATTCGCTGCCTCAACTGGCCCGATGGCCGGCCGGCAGCCATTGCGCAAATTTATACGGAGGTTCAGATGCATTGGACGGCAGCCGGCGAGTGACGAGAGCCGGGACGATTTTCATGATATTTTATAAATTGTGCATTCGCTTCTATATGTCAATATCCAAAGATTCCAAACCTGGTTGAGAAACATTGAAAATTAGATTTTGCAAAGATCAGTGAAAGATAAGATTTGCTCCTTCGACCTCGGAAGATTTGACAGTATTTTACTATATGGTATTTAAGGTGTTTTAATGCTTTCATGTATCTTTTGGTTATTTGTATTTCAACTGTAAATGCATACCAATTAGATTTTTTTTAATAAATCTTTGTTACAGATTTATTTTTGAAATAATAAATTTTAAAAATATTATTTGATAATGTTGAAAAAATAAATTAAATAAATAAAAATAAAATGAAATGTTTATATTATGATATTGATAACTTTTTTTAATATATTGGTTAAAGGGAAAAATTTGTATAAAAACAATTTATGTTCAAATCCTTTTAGAAATAAAAAATCTCAAGAATGCAGGTTTTGAACAGCTATCTTTTCCCTCATTTATATTATAAAAATATTAATATTCTAATTCTATTATGTTGTTGCTCGTATGCAACACATCAAACAAATGTTAGGGAAGAGCTCCCTTTGTTTTTGAAGAGCTATGAAATCTCCTTGTTAGGGGAATTAAGATGAAGTGTAATTATTTTTGAAGAAAAATTACATTCAGATAAATACATTCTGCAATTGCAACTTAAAAAACTCTTAATCTTCAATGTAGTAGAACAATTTTGAGATAAGATTAGACGACAGGGGCAGTAATTTGCTGTTATCTGAGTGTCAATAAGCACTTCTTCGGACGAGGGCCCACTCTCAAACATGTCTGTCCCTATTCTCCAAGAGCAAGAGTTACTAATATCCATGCTTTTGGAGAAATCTTTAAGCAATTGGCTGCCATGCTCAACTTTATAAACTATAAATTCAATTTGTTCAGCCACTATGCTTCAAGAAAACCCATCGCCCTGTGATTCGGAGCTCACTTTTTTGGCACAATCATTACAGTCTGTAATTGGGTTGTAATCCACCTGTTCAGTCTGGACAGAAAGAACCTCCTTGGAAAACAAGCCATTAGTGAACTCTGGAAAAGGGTCGAATGAGTTTAAGGGCTTGTGTTTGGGGGACCTCACAACAATCCACTGACCAGGGGGATTTACACACCAATTGTCCCCCCTCTCTACAATTCCCTCAAATTCACCTCTTGCCAAATGAAGAATCCGGTCTCTGGGAGAAGGGCTTTTCTGATAGCCCTTCTTTTCTTCTCCGTCAAATGCCCCTGCCTGTGTCTGCCTGGTAATTGACACATTCCTGGGCAATACCAATATGGGAACACCGGAGGAATCAGTAGAAGAGTAGGAATTCAACTTGCCCAAATCCAAAGGCCTACTCCGGGGTTGAGCTCCCTTGAGAAGGGTTTCCTTTAGAACAGGGGAGCCTTCCTTACTGAGAAAAGGATGGCCCAATAACTGTTCACTGGTCCACCTCTGCCTAGGATCCCTTCTCAAGCATTTCTCTACAAAATCCTGCCCTTGAATTGATAGAGACTGAGGCATCTCAGGCAGCTCCTGTGTGAAACCAATCCTGTACATTGCAGTCAGGGGATGTAAATTGCTGCCCCAGGGAGGTTTCCCAGTGGCCATCTCCAGCACAGTGCAACCCAGAGACCAAATATCAGAAGCAGGCCCCTGCTCCACCTGGTTCACCACCTCAGGAGCCATCCACAGCGGGGTACCCTTCAGTTGCCAACCCTCCTCTTTGTCATCATCACTTCCAATCTTCTTAGCAGACCCAAGGTCAGCAAGCTTGACACCCTTGGAACCCACAAGAATGTTCTTCCCCTTGATATCACAGTGCACAATCCCCTGACTGTGGAGATACCGGATACCGCGTAGGATGTCACGGGTGTAGGATCTGATCACTGATTCGTCCAACTGCCCCCCAAATTTATTCAAGAGGTCCCCTATACTGCCGCCTGGGATGTACTCCATGAACAAGTTGTGAACACCTGCACTGTTCTGAGGGGTGTATTCCTTCCCCAGGCACTGCACGATGTATGGAGAGTCCAAAGACTTGAGAATGTTGTATTCATTCTCCAGAGAAGAAATACAAGTGGTGGTGGACTTGACAGCAAAGAGGTGGGCATTGGATTTGCTTATGCCAAGACTGACTGTACCAAAAGCCCCGCCTCCTATAATCCCACCTCGAATCCATTCCTCTACTGCCTTCATTTGCTTCTCGATCCTCATTGCTACTAAATTACTCAGCGATCTCCAATTCATTCCCAACTAAAGCAGCATCCTCTCTATCTCTATATATATATGTGAATGTTCAACGGTTTTGTGGAAAGTTAAAATTCTTTCGGTTTTACACGCATTCCATGGAAGTTCCCGTCACGAAATTTTAGTGCACAATCTCGTGCTTGCCTCCACGTGCAACCGTGTGGCTCGTTGGACGCAAGCAGCGAACATTTTATATAATAATAAAAAATAATATCTCAGTTGGATTTGGGGGATATTTGTGTCTTTTCTCTCGCAGTTCGTACGCCATGGTGGCCTAATAACATAGGATTTATAGATTTTGTAGGATGCCACTCAATTGACATACAAAGATTTGCCGTTTTATAAGTACATTTTCATTGTAGTATACGAGTGTGTTACATATTTTTAATATTTAGGAAGGAAAAATACGAGAGACCCTGCACTAAGTGTAACTAGTCGGTACATTCAGCATGGACTGTCATGTTAAGTATTGATCTTCGTCATTTTCAGTGTCGTTTTTATTATTTTATTAAATCTACTTGGACCGTCTTCCATGGGCTCCATAATATTTTTGTTGATGATATCACTTTTATTATTGTGGCAATATTAAATCATTGTTTTCAAATCTCGTACCCTATAATTCCTTTGTTCTCATTTCTCAATCCCAATGACTTCCAATCCCGTATTTTTTGCACTTATTCATAAGTTTGTCTACCATAATATTATTTGTCGAAAGATATTAAGGCTTATAGAAGATGAAAACACTTAAAATGATTAGATCCATTGGTGTTGTCTAAGAGGGCTTATTTGCATGCCCCACTATGAGACGAACACATATTTACCTAAAATTCTCTTGTCTAGTTATAAACCTTCTGCGGGAGAGTTTTCATTTAGCCTCGACTCTCAGACTATTACTTTTGGCACCAATCTTTTAGATATCAAGCGATTTTTAGGAATGGCACACATAAACATCAAGCCTATGACCACGAACGCTGTTTTGTCTGATGAAGATAAAATTTATCTCAAAAATCATTTGGTTGTAGATACATCGGCCTCAATAGGTAATCTTTATCTTATTCTCATTAATTAATATTCAATGTTTTATGTATGAATTTTGAAATTAAATGTCTCAATTACAAATTGAAAATATTCTTTTGTTTTTATTAGAGGCACCCATAATCCTTCGAGAAGGGGTATTTCAATTCAAAAAATAACAAACCATATTTAGAATCCCTCATTATTTTACAGGAAAGACTTGCATATATCCCATTCTGGGTTGTAACATACATTGTTTGTTCTCTTAGAAGACAATATTTCGATTTGTATACATTCATTTCCAACAAGATAAAAAATGATTTGGATTTTGCCTTTCAAATTGACAATTACAAAATTTTCATTTCTAATTATATATTAGGTTTATACTATGAACCTAGTACCATGAGATGAGGGGAATAATTGTTCCCACAATATTGCATGAAAATATAAAATCTAGTTCATTGGCCCTTGTGCACTTGGAGGCAATTTTAAAGTGTACTTCTAAGTCATTAAATTAACATGTTATTAACTTGTTACAATTCAAATATGAAATTAATTATGTATGTTTCTTTGTAATAGAAAAGAAAATTTATGTCTCAATCCAAAAAAGAAGATGTAGTGAACAAATACCATCGCATTGAGGGATCTAGGGATTCTCAGTCTAATAGGGGCAATGATATAGATTCTAGTGCAACGACACCATTAATAAGGCATAAGAAGATGTGGAGATCTATCTCACCTATTGCTGCACATTAGCTATACCCCTTAAGCACATCCCTAACCTTAAATCCATGTTTAAATTTTTTAAAAGTTTATTGAAATTTGATGTAACAGTTAAAAAAATACAATTATTAATGTTTCATGTCATTTCGTAATAGTGTCTGACATTGGCAATATTGTCCATCAACATGTGCAACATTTACCTCTCGTGCAAGGTATTTGACTACCTGTTTCCAATTACACTATTTTTATATTGCATGAAATTCAATATGTTAAATTAAATTTTTGATTGTATGAAAATTTGAGTGTCTGACAAAAATTGAAGGTTTGAATTTTATTACATCATGTCCACCATAGCAAAACATATCAACAACTCGATGTATGGAACCTGATTCTATTATCTATGACCTTCATATTAACTTAGGTTTAATTTTCATGAAAAATGTTTATTGATTAGTATTGGCATTTCATATTGGGCAATGTTCAGTGAGAAGTAATATTCAACCTCTTCCCCCCCATGTTGTACAAGGGGGGAAGAATTTAACAATGCCACTAGGTAGTAGGAGAACAAATTTGCATATAATAACCTCAGAGCTCCCCAATTTTTTCTGTGGATGGAGTGTTTGGTGGTGCCATTACACTTTTACAAAACATTGATCTTGATGATGATTTCCTTAAGGGTGTCTATTCCATGCCTATAGATAGATTTATTGCACACAATATTATTCAAGGATCTCAATTCTAGGCTCTAGAAAAAAAAATTAGACATGGTTCTTCTAGTTCACCACCTGAACCACATAATGATGAGGAGCAATCTATTAATGAATTGACATCCTTTCTATTAAAAAATCTTGTTGCAGATAATGTTTTTGCTTTGTTAGATGACATTGTACAGACCGATTTAAAAGTTTTGAAATAGTGGGAGATTTGAAGAAAGGCTTTGGTAAAAGAAATTAATGAGCATTATCATAACCATTCACAAAGATATTATTTGATTTAAAATGATTGGTCCAAAATTGATGTGTTAGTGAATGAAGTTGAATCAGGATCTATTCCTGTGGCAAATCCCTACAATGATAATATTTTAGATATTATGATTGATAAATTGGAAAATTTGAATGCAGAGGTACATGCTTATTACAACAAATGGCAAGAGACCAAAACCTTTATCACCTTGACAATACAGAGAAGGATAAATATTTAGTAAGTAATTACTTATTTATCTATTTTTTATCTCAATTTTGTAATTTTTATCTGACCAATTTTATTTTCCAAATTGTGATCAAAATATAATAACCTCAATAATGAAGCACAAATATTGAATATTCATATGAAAAAGGTGTAGAAATACTTAAATGCAACAATTGCATTTAAATAAAAACTTGTGCTAGTCAACAAACAAAATAACACAATGAGGAGGATAATCAAAGAACATGGAATGGATCCAGATGTTTTTTTGAAAGAGAAAATAGATGCAAATCCCTCTATCTTATCGGTAGGAGATGCAATGCACAAATAAATATTAATAGTTACAAATATTAATGTTGCAGCTGAGGATCTTTTTAGAGAAGGTGTTTTACATTCGGATTCAAAGAAGGAGAAAGCTGAGGCAAGAACAAATTGAAAATCATGTGGAATGATGTCTATTCAATGCATGTATCTCTGTTTAATGAAAATGGGTCAAGGAATTTGTAACTGACGTTTTTATATATGTTATATTGAAAATTAAAACTTTGAAAGTTAATATTGTAAATTAAAGTTTGTAAATTTAAATATAAGCCTTTGTTTCTATTTATTCTAAACATTTTATCCATGACAAGTCTATTTTGTGCATAATTATATATGTTATGTTGAAACTGGAAAGTTTATATTGTAAATTAAAGTTTGCAAGATTAAATTTAAGTCTCTATTTATATTTTATTATGTGCATTTTAACTATGACAAGTTTATTATGTGCATATTTATACATGTTATGTTGAAATTAGAAACTTTATATTGTAAATTAACATTGGCAAGATTAAATTTAAGTCTCTGATTCCATTTTACTCTGTGCATTTTATCTATTAAAGGTGTTTTATGTGCATTTTTATATATATTATTTTGAAACTGGAAAGTTTATATTGTAAATTATAGATTGAAAGTTTAAATATAAGTCTTTGTTCTATTAATTTCAGATATTTACTACTTAAGATTTATAGTGATAATATCATGA
Organism: Torreya grandis; assembly: GCA_037957365.1. NCBI lineage: Eukaryota > Viridiplantae > Streptophyta > Pinopsida > Cupressales > Taxaceae > Torreya > Torreya grandis. The sequence goes on along the minus strand of JARHVA010001045.1, from coordinate 882,128 downwards.
TTCATTGATGTATAATATTGACAACAACATGAAATGATGAAACAATATATTCATGTTGTAAAATAAATATTTTTCGTACATATAACTTGAATATATTATTTAATAAACTTTGAATTTTAAACAATTTCAATATAACACAACTATTTTAAAATAATACAATAACGTAATTTATGAATTCTTGAAATTTACATAATAGCAAATTTTCCATGATTTCTGATATAAATAATAATATAAAAATCAATTATAAAATAGAAAGTTGAAGGTTACATACTAATATTCAGGGAGATGAAATAGTTCTTGAGTAGCACTTTCTTCATAATTATCTTTTGTATGTATTGTATTTGATGTAAATAGAGTCTTAATATCTGGATTAGCTCTATCATTTGTTTTATTGGTAACTCCTCTTCTCTGACTAAGTGAATTTCAAATTTCAAGTGCTCTATCATAGGGAAATGCATCAACTGGATAATGTGAAACATATAATCTCAAACATGTGCCTATATTTTTATCCAATCTATTACGAAGTTTTGATTTAACAAAATATAATACACTAAAAACCCTTTCATCTTCCACATATTTCAAAACCATTGTTTTTTAGAGTTCATATAATAAAAAATATTCATTTATATATTTCTATATGATGGTATTGGGATACAGTTTTTTCCAAAGCCTTGTAATAACACCACTTTCAGTTGCCTCCTTTAGACACTTGTATTGATCAATCATTGTGAATATGAATTGGGTAGACTGTGTTCTCAATAAATCTTTTTAGCAAATACCTAGAATTTCAACTTCATTGATATCTATAGACTTCAAAAAATGTTTAATAATAGTTCCCATGTATCTAATAAATTAATTACTAATTTGTTATTTACCATCCTTATCTCTCCAAAATATGGGTCACTACTACCATAGATTCAAGCAACTCATCCCTTTGAAACTGTTCTCCAATTTTCATAAGTAAACTATCATTTATCTTTCTTGATTTTATTCGTGTTTCCATTATTATGGTTTCATAAAGAATATATCTTATAGGGACTTCTTCAATTTATAATCCTATATAATCAATTCATTTTTAGAATGTGTGTAGTGGTATTTAATTTTCATTCACGAAGATACAAAGATGATCATGAATATTGAATTTCAAATAGGATTTTCGATCCTTAATATCTGTTAAATTGTGTCAACTAGCAAAAATAGGAAGCTTAAAACTATTTTGGCCAAAGTATAAGACATCAAGAGATTGATAAACTCATTTTCTCAAATGTATGAAGTTTACAATATATATCGATCTCTATTGAGCATGTTTCATCAAACGATTTATATAATTTCACATTGGGAGAATACCACATAGTGTCAAAAGCATTTCAAAATCTGTTAAATAGTACAATAGATATTTTGCCTTATCAACTTCCATACATTATTTAAACATGAAACCTGTCAGTGATGGATATTCTTCAAAAAAATTGCATGCGGGATCATACATGGAAATCCATCTTGTATCATTATATTTTAGAAGCTTTTTACCATCGGTAACCTCAATTGCAATTTTTTGAAACTCTAAAAAAAATTTAGGACTGATTTCCATATAAGCATGTAAATCACAAATAAGTTCCTCCACTTTTACAATATTTTCAAAATTATTTACAATTTTGCATACAATATTCATTATGTGGGCCACGCAATGAATTGAAATCATATATGGGGAAACTGATGTCTATAGTCTAACACAAACTATTTATGTTTCCCTACATTATTGCTACACCATCAACTCCAACACACACCAGCTTTGTACCTACAACATAATTCATCCATCCCAACAATATCCTTCAAATTCTAAATAATTAAGTTGAAAAGGCATTGCAATTCTCAACCATTTTATGTATAGCTAATAGATGATGTGTCCTTATAATGTTCTCAAAAGTTTAAACATGGATACAAACCCATGTCATGTTGTCAACTAGTGTGACCTCATCAATGGACATTGATATAAAGCTTACATTTTTAACTTTTCCTTTCAAATCTTCCTTTTCAATCATCACAAGACATTTTTCCATGTCCCAAGTATTTCCATCTGACCATTGTGATTGTCGAATGTCATGAAGTCCATAATGTTGAAATAGAGTTTTATAATCTAAAAATTTAGATATAGGTTTACCATTTTGGGGAATAGGATAAATCATATAGAATTGTATATTTTTTGCATGCTAATTTGACTGAATAACTTTTCCTATTTGAGCTACAATTATTCCTCCTTTCTCAACAAGACGTCACAGATGCTTCTGATTTTTTTCATACTCTTTCATGTATCTAACATACATGCATTCATTAGCATCTTTCCATCTATGAGTCTTTTGAATTTGTCCGTCTTTTTCAATAGACACATAAACTTTACCACAATCTTTCTTGATTATGTCCAACTTAAGTTGTGTTTTATGGTCTTCTGCTAATTTCCAATAACATATTATGCATTTACATTCAGTTGGGGTATCAACACTATAGGCTCTACTAATTTAATAATAAGAAATTTGGTTGCCCAGTCAAACTTAAAAGACCTTCCAATTGTCTATTTGCTTCTCTTTCTTCGCACATATTTCTAATTACTTTGATTTGCTATATTGATTTCACCATCTAGAATGTCTTCAAGTCTTCTCTTCATTGACAAAAATTAGGGATTTTTATTTTCCATGAAATTTGTTTTATTAGATGTAAAAGTTTATTTTAATGTTTGTGTCATATCATTTGGTTTGTCATTTGCCATAGCCATGTCATATTTAGGTATGTCTTAAAGTGGTGGCATCTCATCATCAATAATATCTTCAAATGGTGAAATGATATTATGATTAAATCTTTCATTTGAAAAATCATACTCAGTGGAGGGATCTGCATGTATAAATATTTTGTTATTATCCTTCAAGTGTTAAATAATTGTTATTACAAATAAATAAAGAAATTATGCAAATCATTTAGTACCTGTATTTTACATGGGTGTAGGTTGACTTTGTTTGGCTACCTAAAAGAAGATAATATTCTCTTTTTCATTGATAATTTCCCTGATTTTTTACCTTTATTACCATATAAACTTGATTTTTTTGCTAGACAAGCTACGGCCTACCACTTCGACATTGTGTAGTCAGTCATCCTTTCTATGTGGCTATTGGTTAGAGTCCTTACATATGAAAAGTACTAGCAAGTACTTTGAGTCATCACCCAACACTTGTACACACTACCCAATCCCCATGGAGGTCATCCATTCTTCCTAATCATAAAAAAAATCATGTGGACAATGTCTAGACCCTTTGGATGTCATGTAGTTTGTCTGGTTATCATCTGAATTCTATGGATGATGTATAGAGCCTGTAGGCACCGTCTAGGCTATCTAGTCATCATATAAACCATGAGGGTGGAATCCAAACTTTGTGGATAATGTCTAGTTAGTTTGGTCTCTACTTTGAATCTATGGATATCATCCAAGCTATCTGGTCACCATTCAAACTTTGTGGACAATATCTAAGTGGCCTAGTCACTATCTAGAGTCGTTAGATGACATCTAAAATTAGTGGACACTATCTACACAATCTTGTTACCATATAAATTTTATGAACAATGTCCAAACCTATAGACACCATCCAATATATTTGGTCACCATCCAAAGTCTGTGGATGTCATCCAAATCCCGTGGACACCATTCAGGTTATGTGGTCAATATCCAAGCTCAGTAGATGGCATCTAGATGTTATAGACATCATCTAATCTATCTAGCTACTGTATAGATGTTGTAGAAAGTGTCTAGGCCCTATGGATGTTGGTTGATCTATTTGGACATCATCTAGACACTTTGGATGGTCCCCAGACTCTGTGGATGCTTTTTGGTTCTATTCACTATCTGTATCCTGTTATCATTGCCCTGACATTGAGTCTATGTAGTCTTTTGGGGATGGGTTAAATTTTTAATCTCGATCATCTATGAAATATATTAGATTAAGATATACCATATGTGATGTATAATAGATGTTGGAAAAATAATGCAAAATATCCTTCTACAACATGGTGATTTATAATCAAAATTATGGAATTAGTTATCAACGGTAGAAGAGATGACCTCTAAATCGTATATATAACCCAAAATTTTTGGTGACCCAACACTCTTTCTGAGTCCAAGAAAATAGCCAAATCCAAATTTTTGAAAATGGAATATTCATGAACTAATGAAGATTTACCACTAAAAAACCCTGATGTAAAATGAAGTATAATTATTTTTGAAGAAAAATACATTTTGCCATTGCACCTTAAAAATCCCTTAATCTTCAATGTATTAGAATAATATTGAGAGAAGATTAGATGAAAAGGGTATTAATTTTTTATAACTTGAGCATCAATAAGCACTTCTTCAAATGAGAGCCCACTATCAAACATGCATGTCCCTATTCTCCAAGAGCAAGAGTTACCAATAATAGTGCCCTTGGAGAAATATTTGAGAAATTGACTAACATGATCAACTTTATAAACTATAAATTCAATTTGATCAACCACTGTGCTACAAGAAAAGTCATCACTTTGTGATTCAGAGCTTGCCTTTTTGGCACAATCATTATAGTCTATAATTATGTCTAGACAGAAAAAACCTCCCTAGAAAATAACCCATTAGTGAACTCTAGAAAAGGGTCATATGAGTTTAAGGTCTCATGTTTTAGGGACCTCAAAACAATCCAATAACCAGGGGGAATTGCACACTAATTGTCCCCCTTGTATACAATTCCCTTAAATACACCACCTACTCAATGTAAAATCTAGTCTCTAGAAGAAGGGCTTTTTTGGAAGCCCTTATTTTCTTCTCCATCATATGCCCCTACCTTTGTCTTCCTAGAAGTTGACACATTCATGGGCAATACCAAGATGGGAACTTCAAAGGAATCAATAGAAGAGTAAGAATTTTTCTTACCTAATCCATAGGCCTAATCAAATGTTGAGGTCCCATGAGCAGGACTTTTTTTACGACAAGGGAGCCTTATTTATTGAGAAAAGGATTCCCCAACAATTGTTCATTGGTTCATATTTGCCTAGGATCCCTTCTCAATATTTTATCCTCACAATCATTAACTTGATTTGATATATATTGAGGCATCTCAAGCATCTCCTATATGAAACCAATCCTATGCATTACAGTCAGGGGATGCAAATAATAGCCCTAGAGAGGCTTCTTAGTGGTCATCTCTAGCATTGTGCAACCTAGAGTCTAAATATCAAAAGTAGGGTCCTAATCCACTTGGTTCACCACCTCAAGAGCCATCCATAGTGGGGTACCCTTCAGATACCAACCCTCCTCTTTGTCATCATCACTTTCAATCCTCTTAGCAAACCCAAGATCAACAAGCTTGTCATCATCACTTTCATATAAATATAGTTGTGATTTTTTTTGAAATAACAAGGTAAGATTCCCTATAATAAATTATTGTAGTGTTCATTTGAATATTGAATGTTTTGTTAATTATCCTGGGGTGAATGCAAGGATGAGGTTACTAGCATTGTAACTACAGTAGGGAGCACTGTGAAAGGGTTTATTATCCATTATCATGCAAGCATGGGGTGTCAAGTGGGAGCTTGTTATTCTTGTCACCTTTGTCTAGAAATTACTGTAACAAATTACTTTTCACTAAAAACAATGTTGATGAAAATGGGACCATTGTCTTTGGAGGTTACTCAATTTTATTTATTATCTTGCTCCCTAGACACTAACATTCAGGTTAGATAGAAGCACTGACATTACTATTATGTCTTGAGGTAATTATCTAATTCCCTAAAGTAATCTAATTTAAAAATGAAACATATCATAATGATCATCCTAAGTAATTTAATGAGTTATTACTCCAAAGGGATTGCTATAAATACAAAATCAACCCTCATTCATACCTCACCTACAAATACCTAGAAAAGACCTAAGAACATTTAAAGAGCATTCAATTGATCAAAGATTTCATATTTATTCCTATTTTCATACCAGTAATAAGGACTACACATCTATGGGTCTAAGGTACTAAAAGAGTATCCCAAGAGCCGAATTTACCAAGTTATAAGGTATGTCATTATTGTATTTATTTTTTGCACACTTTTTATGATTCACACACAAGCCAACATGTAGGGGATAACTACATCAATTTGAGGTCCTATTTAGATTATTGGCTATATAGACATCACCCTTTGATAGTGGGGTCATTGAAGTCAGCTCGACACTGTGTACCAACTAACCCATTTTTCTGCAAGGTCACATCTGAGATGGAAATCTAGGGTTTTTACCATTTCAAAAGCAACGACTAACTATGACCAAGATCTGAATGCACTAGAGTGAAGGTGAATTAGAACTCAGAAGCATCTAGGTGGTCACATCTTATTTTAATAGATATTATATATAAGAAATTAGCATCAAACATAAACAATAGCGTTGACACGACTGTCCCAGGTTGATGTTACTATTCAGAGATCTAAAGGCATCAGATCTAGAATCTGAATACTATTCTAGAATCTAATTTTCACCTACTTTTAGACTATTTTAGATCTAGAATTGCATTACCATCAGAATAAGATAAGCACTTCACTTCTTTATCATTTTTATATCTAACATAAGTTTACTTTCTATATTTATACTATCTCAAGATAATAAATTTGGTTTATGCTTATATATGAGTTTAACATCTAATTGGCCTACTGTAGATTTGATTATCACCTTTGTACCATTTCATTTCTATATACCCCTTTAAGCTAACTCTAAGGCTAACTCCAAGTACCTAAATTTCATTTTAGGGTCAAATAATTGTAAATGGATAAATAAACTATATATGATCTCATCCGTCACATATATGTTTTTTACGGTATCTTTAATAATCCTACTAAAATTGCATAACATCATATTTTATAATAAATAAATGAGATTACATAATTTATTTTTATTGATAGAAATTAAATTAAATTACCTTGAAAAAATGAATTAACACATTATTTAAGGATTTAAGAGTCTAGTTTTCATGAAAAAATGTATAAAATGATTTGCTTTTTATTATTACATATTCACAATTCAATTATACCATGTTATCTAAAAATGATGAAAATTATGATAATCATACCTCATATGATTGGAGTTATTAGAATGTCATATTATGACATGCTAATTAATATTAAAACCTTAAAGATCTAGAATTGATTTAAAAAGACCTAGAGTGATCATATTTTCTTATATATATTAAAATAAATTTAAAGTATAAGAATATAAAATATAATATAAAGTAAATGTAAACTTAAACTTTAAATATTTAATTTACTAAACATAGAGTATATGCAAACATAAAATAAATTATTTCAAATACAATACAAAGGTTGTCATCTCTTTGCATTGTATTGGGTGCACTATATATGAAATAAATAGGGCATACACCTTTTGTAAAGGGTGTGTGCCTTTTGATTTATTTATTTTAAAATCATTTTTTCCCTCCAAAATAAATATTAAAAGGGTGTGCACCTTTTGTATTATTTATTGTACACACCCTTTAGGTTTGTTAAGCTAAATTAATTCAAATTTAAGTTTGGAGAGCATCCTTCAAAGGGCGTGCACCTTTTTGAAAAGGGTGCTCATCATTTTTAAGTCATGAATGGATTTATTAAAATTATTCAAATTTAAGTTTGGAGAGCATCCTTCAAATGGCGTGCACATTTTTGAAAATGGTGCTCATCATTTTTAAGTCATGAACAGATTTATTAAAATTAACACTTCTTTTGTCCCCCATATTTTTGCACTCACACAAATCATAATTTGATATATAATTTTTGAGCCAAAGGGGATGAAGTCCAATTAATGATATGGTGACGAAGGTTTGATTCTTTGTATGGATTGAAATAAGGGAAGAAGTAGGGTTTAAGACTCAAGATGACCTAGGACAACCTTAGTTGAATTGATGCCCACCTTAGCTCTTGTTCAAAGAAAGGCAAACAAAAACAAATTCTCATTTAAAGCAAACAATTTGTACAAGCCAATATACATTTCAATAGTGAAAATAAGTTGTTTGATTGATTAAGTGGTCTAGGTGCATGTGGGTGCTTTTCAGAATGACCATAACATTTCAATGAATAATTTGTTTAATAAGTTATATTTCAAATTATATGTACATTCAAAAGGGTTGTAGATCAATTGGTGAGTATGATGATATCAATGAAGAGTTTGTTATTTAAGTTATATTGAAAATTATAAGTACAGTCAAAATAGTTGTAGTTTAAATGGTGAAGATGATGGCTTGCAATGCCATCCATCAAGGTACAAATCTTCAAAGACATTCGATACAACAAGGGCAAGGTTTGATCCTTAGGTGACTTTGACAGATGAAGTCCCTAGTTATCACAACATAGTTAAAAGAGCTTCTAATTTAGGTCTATGCTTACTCTAATTTTTATAATCAACTACTTAAAGGCATAGATGTCAATGTTTATATAATTTAGAGGACCCAAACAAAAATATATATAAATGAAAACTAATTAGTACAAATATCTAAATCCTATATCACATTGATTAATGATTCCATTAATTTCTCTACGAATTTCTTAATAACTAGTCACACATAGCCTTAATCTAAAGATCTTTTCAAAGAAAAAAAAAATCTCCAAATTCTCTATATAACGATCAATTAATAAATATCAAATTTAAAATTGATATTTTTATTAATATCTGAGAGTATAACATTCTAATTCAAATATCATCCATGCATCGTTTACACATATCAACATATAATGAAGATAATAATTTTAAAAAAAAAAAAAAAACATCATAACAACATCAATATGTAATAAAATTCTCAACAAACACAATGAAGATATAAAACAAATTTGACCAACTCAATATGTTATAGAGACAAAGGGTTGTACTTGTGACCCTTATCAAACACGCTAGCCTCGTCACGTTCTTTGCATCTTTGTCATCTAAAAAAATCAACGAAAAAAGTTGATAATCAATAATCAATAAAATATAAAAGATTTAAAATACATTCACAAGGCGTGAATAAAGACCAAAAGCCGATTGTACCCATTGCGTCATCTGTTCGATGGCCGGGCGGCTGCCATTGCGCAAATTTATACGGAGGTTCACGGGCTAGTCAGAGGTGGAGACAATTTTCATGATCTTTTATAAAGATTTTGCAAAGATCAGTGAAAGATAAGGTTTTCTCCGTACACTACGGAGGTTTGAGTGGCAGTTTACTATATAGTATTTAGTGTTTTCTATGATTTTATATATCTTGTTTATTAAAGAGGTTTGAATGGGAGTTCACTATATAGCGTTAACGGAAAATGCACACCAATTAGAATTTTTAGTACCTCCTACTGGGGTAGTATTGTAATATCTATGCCTTATTAATTTGTATGGAAAAATGAGTAATTAGGATAAATATAAATATAATATATTTTTTTATATTTTTAAGTTATGATATTAGTTTTGTAATATATTTGTTTTAAATAAATATAAAAAATAAATTATTTTTTAATTTTTTATTAATTGGATTTAAATAATTTGACAATTTTTTTTTGGGAAAATTTTATATTATGAATTAAAAATATTAATTTTTGCATAGTGTTGAAAAAATATATAGGCATTATAAAAAATAGTGCCAATTTATTTTTGATAGTGATTGTCGATTGAAAAGTAGATGGTCCAAGCCTAGTTAGTTAAGAAGCTAACTTGTGGCATCACTCTAATTAAATGCATGGCACAACCCAAGAATCTTCTTAATTTTACTAGCTAAATTTTTCCAATTTATACTCGTATTCTCTACATGCTTACAAACATCTTCCAAAGTAGTATGGTTGGGTGCAGGTTTCGAATCTTAGATGTTCTGAGTAATTTGTAAGTGTTTTTTTTCATTTTTCTATGTCACTGTTTTTTAAAAACTTTGTAAATAATAAATTGTTTTGTTTGTTTGTATTGTGCAACTCTTAGCAAATATTAAAATGTCCTTGTTGTTATCTATTTACATGTCTATGTGGCATGTAAGAAGGATCTGTGTATGAGAAGATTTTGATGTTGGGGTTGATGTAGAGCCCATGGATGATAGCTCGTCTTTCATGGAAGTCAAACATCATCTTTCACATGGCATAGAAGGTGGCCATAACACTTCAAGGATGTCTTTGTTCCCATGTCTTCAACTATTGTTGTGATTATTTATCTTGGAACAATATGGATCATTATTTAGAAATTTAGGACCCAAAGCACACCATCTTCAACTATTACTGAGCCCACCCTTGTATCATCCACCACAAAAAGTTCATGTATGTATCCAATTGCACTATATCTCAAGATATTCTTGTACAAGAACTATGTAGTTTTCATCAATCTCAATTTTTAAAAGGGACTAATGTGGATGTTTGTATTATCTCTCCGATTAACTTATTTCATCAACAGAATAAGAGGACCAACATCAAGAAACTATTTTATGTTCCCACAACCAATAAAAGTTTGGAAGAACATGTGATGAGGAACCAACATCACAAAGATCACCAACATTAGGAATAACATGGTGAAGGAGTTGGCTTGTGAGCTCCTCTAGGTCCTGTGATGAAACAAAAGACTAGCAAAGCAAAAATATATCAAGGAGATCAAGCTTCACAATAAATCTAAATGAGACTATTAACTATAAAAAAAGCGCTGAAGATACAAAATAAATATCTCTTAAGAAAATGGCTCTGGTGTTGATGGGATAGTCAATAACTGAAGAATAAGTGCTCAACATAGAGCACAAAAACATGAAGAAAAAGACTCTATGACTCTCATTATGACCACAAATAAAGATCCCATACAACAAAAAAAAACTAGATGATACATAAAACCCAAAATAAAATCAATAAGTAGAACATGCCATCAAGAACAAGAGAGTTACTTCTAAGACAAGGGAGTAGTGTGAGACACAAAACTATACTTAAGAATGTAAGATGCTAGGTTCTACTAAGCATGCATTCGTGAGTACAAAAGTGGCCAGAAAATTTAACACACACTAAAAATTGGGACGTCAAAATCTGTCAATAATACGTCCATGAGTGCAAACTATGAGAATAAGGATAACAATGTGAGCCAAAAAAGGTAGAAGTGCAATAACAATAACCCCAAAAATGAAAATAAGGAAGGGTGAGAACAAATTTATTTTATTTGTGAGGGGGTCTAACCTCCTACTAGACTAGACCTCACCCTCCATCTTCGACACACGAGAGAAAGATAGAACAAAAAACAATAAATATACCCCTCTTAAATTGTCCACTTTACAATATGGACACCCTTTTATATATGTACTCCAATTTATAAGGCTTTTCAAACAACCTCAGAAAAAAAGGGTGACCCACCTTTCAAATTTGCCACACAAAAAATTATTGGCCAAAACAAATTTAAATGTAGCTTTCTCTTTTTACATTAAAAAGTGTCAAAGGCACTCAAAGTCCACAACTTTAAAAACATGTCTCCATTTTTACCATACCACTAACTATTCAAAATTATCCCCTGAAAATATCTAAAAGCTAAACTTTGAACAAGAAATGTATTAAGGGGATCGAACCCATGACCCTTCAATTCACAGTGTTAAACAAAGTGCTACTAACTGGTCAGGCCATAAACAATTCAAACATGGTACTACCAAAACTTATATTTATCTTGAGTAAGCTGTCGGAGCAAATCTTAGAGAGCTTGGGAAGCTCAAGACTATGCAAAAAATAATGCTAAATGCTAAGAAGAAGGATGCTGAGAAGCAAGATCTTGAATATATTGATTGCTGAGTGACGAACTTTGCAATGAGTCAATCGCCATGTAGAAATGCATCAGTAATGAACAAAATAAATATGAGACAACTTACAGCTTCTATGGAAAGCACCAATCATGCTTAATTGATTGAGTGTACTCTATGATCAATAAATGCCTTAATGAAAAGAGTATGTAGCTATGTCATGTATTTAAATGCAGCGTTGGAAAGGAAAAAGGTTCTCTTAGAATTCTATTGATGTATTTTATTTGCTTTGAGAGCAAATTTATCTATAAACTAAATCACAACAAATATCACCATACACTATCAAACATTCATACCAATTCTTGTAGAGATTAAAGGCCCTACGTATGCAGTGATGAGGAGGACATTTATGTGCAACTAGATGGTTTCAAAATCAATGAATATACAGAATATCTAAATATTCCACCATTGCATCCACCACCACTTTCCCAAAATCGACAAATTGACCAAATAAATGATACGGCCTAAAAACATTGGTCAAAACATAGCATATGTGCTTAAGACAACATTAGGAGGCTAAGTAATGGCTGCATGGAGTAGCTCTGAAATCATGTCTGAAATGAGAATGCTTCTCATTTAACCATGATCTATCTAGTACGCCATTACCATAGGTTCAATAACATAGACATTGCACAACATAGATAAATAATAATCATGCACAATAATCTCCATCTCTCATTATTTCCTCAAAATAAATAATACAATCCATAGATTTCTCTCTCCACTGGGATAGGATAAGCATAGGAAGTGCCTACTAAATAGGCATAATAGTTTTTTTCACACAATAAATAATTTTGTTGTGTAAAAACAATTTTAATTATTATGGAATATTTGCATGCATAAAATAGATGTGCAAATATTTGATGCAACAACTAATTAAACAACTCCCAATAAATTTTAACTCATGAGTGAGTTTTAACACTCACTCCAACATGTAATTCAAAAATATTGTAAACAAATACAAAGTGCAGAGTTTTAATCCATTTTAAAAGTGGCAAATGTAATTTTTGAAAAAAAATCTATGAATTGAATCAAAACAACATATATAAGTAACATATGCATATAATTTATAAATCCAAACTTGGTTCTTGGTTCCCATGATTCCATATTCAATTCAAAGATTAAAGGTACAAATGCTACTAGTAGTGTAGTTGGATAGTCTTCTTAAGTAGATGTTTATAAGTAAAAATTGTGACCAATTTTTAATTATAAACAAAGGAAACTATAATATCAATTTAATTTGAATGTTAAAATTCATTTTGATCAGTATTTTATTGCAGTACAGAGCATGCTTGGCATTTGATTGAGCCTCGGGTTACCTCATCAGAATTGTAGATGCCAAGGCTTGATCCAATTCTAGCTAAATTAAAATATCTTTTGCACCACCAAACATAACTCCCACAAAAAAAACATAACCTTACTTCAAAATATGAAATAGGTGACCAGAATACCTTGTAAGCTCACTCGAGAAATATTTTTACAATAGTAAAATATTTGAGTGGCCATTAATGCTAGCAAGCCACTATCATTGTGGGAAAATTGCAAAATAAAATAAAAATACAACTTATGATAGAATGATACTAACAAATCAACTTGCAGGAAGCATCAACATTAGAGATACTAAAAGCAATGCAAATTGAAATTTCCTAATATTTAGTGAGGAACACACCTATGTCAAAAAAAATCAAATTTACGTAGAAGTTCACTTCCAGTAAAAGTTAGATAAATAGAGCAATGCATTTCCTTACAAAAATGTGCATAAAAATGATCTTAGTGACACTGACATAGAGGAAGAAAGTTATTGCTTATAAAACCCACATGTGATACTGACAGTGTTTCACCAAATGTAATGCGTTGGTGTCTTAGTTGAGAAGTTCACCATTGCCAGCATACTCAAAACTTGTATCAAAAAGAAAGTTCTCAAATAGGGCATGGCATATATTGACATCAGAGGATTGTAAAAATAGTCAAAAAATTATTTATTCAAAGCAAAAAAATTTGTGAGGCAATCGTGGTTTTAATCTCTATTCTCTTGCATTTTAAAAATATTAAATCAGTGTATGGGGATAATTTTTGGAGTAGTGACCAACATTATAACTTACATCTTTAAATCAATTGTGAAAAAGATAAGAAACTACACCAATGTGGATGTCGCACGCCTAGATAAAATAAAGAGTGAATTGAAGAGCAAGGGAAGAGATCCCTTAGCAAAGGTTAATAATTGGGAGCCACTCTTGAAATCAACAGAAGAAGAATTTTTCCAAAAGTGGAATAGTTGTATAAATTGTTGGAGTAGAGGTTGTTTTAGTATTTTTTTAATTTTTTTAATGTGGTCTAATTAGCTACTAAAAATAAAGTAAATGCCGGGTTTTAAAGATTCTCTGGAGATGGAGATTGGTTGCGCACCGTTGATCAAACTTGTGGGAACTCCTCTTTGGCTAGGGAAGAATGACCTACAAATCACACTAACTCACAAAAAAATGGATTAATAGAAAGATGAATGGGTTGTCTGGTAAGAAACCAATCTTAAGAGGCCATACATTTCCTTAGGTGGATGTCAACCCACATTTAACATTCAAATTTATAAATAAATATGAAATTACAAAGATATATATGGATAAGATGTAAATAGACAACACCAAAGATATCTAATCTATAACAAGATTGATGCGATCAAATTAATCATCCCAAAATTTGGTGGCTATATCGACATCCTCTTGAATTATAGCTAATTATTCATTAATGATTTCTTGATTAGGTGTGAAAAACATAGTACAAAGACCTAATTCGAATGCAATGTCGCTTTGATAAGTGAAAAAAGGTTGTTGGACAATGGGGAGATAAAATATCCTAACAATATCATGCACTAATCTGGGCAGAGCTATTTACATGTAAAAGATAGATTTTTAGTTAATAGAATTTAGTTTTAACAAGTTTTGAGGATTGTGAATCTTTTGAAAATAGACTTTAGGACTATTTTAAAAGTTAAGCAGGGATCGATGGTGATCCTGCAATATTAATGTCGATTCAGATGGATCGACATTGATTCTGAGTAAAATACTAAACTATGAAAATAGAAGATAATAACGACTTAAAATGTTGATAAAATGATGAAAATTGAATGTAAAAAATGACATAGAGGTGTAGAAGGCTGTAAAATTTAAATGTGAGTAAATTAGCATGCAATACTAACCTTGGATGGCTAAAAACACACAAATAAAGACTACTACAAAAGTAGGCTTAGAAACCTTCAAAATCTTTTTGTGACCTCATGAACAGAGGTTCCACAAGGTAGCATAATGTCGATGAGGTCCTTATGTAGGTTCCAAGATAATTCCAATAGAGTTTCAAAGTCTAAAAAAGACATCCTGAGCCATGGAGGCTCACTACATATTTATGGATTGATGATGTTTCGGGTAGATCGAAGTCAATCTTAGAGAATCAATGTCAATTTTCCCAAAATGGGTGAAGTTAATCCTTAGGCCATTTAAAGGGTTGCTTATAGGGGTAAAAAAAATGGTTTTAATCAACTTCAAAAATTTTGAGTTGTTTTAAGCATGGGATGAGTTTGTTTGGAGGTTGGATGGGTTTTGTTTTTATTTATTTTTTATGAATTTATGGTTAGGGATGGCAAATAGGATTAATTACTATTTGACTATAGTAATATCTTACTTAAATCTTATGGTAAAATTAAATGGGTGAGGTGAATATAACTATTTCAAATAATTAGGAATGAGGGCCATTATGTTAGAGATGAAATCATAATGTGACAATGCACCAACGTTAATACATAAGGGTGTATAAAACTAGAATTTACATTTTCCCCTTTTTGTGGAGTAGTATGCAATAACATGTTGCGAGACAAAAACTATAAGGTACCTAGTGCCCCAAGTTTATTTTGAGGAGGTATCCCACCTCAAACTGAGCATTGAGAAGTGAGATGAAATAGATGACGGGATTGAAAAATATGGAAGGTAAAAATAAATTTGGGTGAGTATAAATGGACAAGTAGAAGATAACAAATGACAATCGAAAGTGTGGATGGTTTAAGGAAGTTCCAAGGTTCCACTTAATAAGATAAAAAGTGATGCAGGCAGTAATGCCCCAAGACCTAATCAAGTAACAAAATGTCATAGCTAAAACAGGTGAGCTTAATTACAAGCTAGCAAGAGAAAAAAGGATAGGAATGGTGGACCATAGCATACAATGTACATATGGTGTATACATTACCTATAGATGAATTTTCTTAGGATAAAATATACCCTTGAGATCTTATAATCACAAGATACTGAAAAAAGGGTACGCCTTAAGGAGATTGGGGAACTGACAAAGGTCAAAATCCTCAAATCTAAAGGGTAATATGACATAAAAATGGGATATCTATAGAAAAAACAACAATATGGGGATTTGGAGCTAGATTCATAGCATATAAAAAGGTCCACAAGTGCAAAAATCTAAACAATCCATGGCAATCGACATCAATCCATAATAGTTGATGTTGATTTGTAGTAATCAACATCGATTAAATTAATTGATGTCAATCACTAAAAAAGCTATAAATAGGCATCCGATATGGCATAAGGCTCATTTAGATATCAATTGAATAGGAATTTAAGAGAATATCTTGACGTGTTTCAACCTTTTAAGCATACGTGAGAGACGATGGAGGTAAGTGGGAATGAATGATGATGATGACAAATCCACTACAAGGTAGGCATAATGCATTTTTGGAAAAAATTGATGTTTTTATTTTGTCTTAAGAGATTTGTTTTTGGAAATTTGTGGGAAGGAGGGAGGGTAGGTTAAAAATTCTCAACCCAAGGGGGAATTTTTTAGAGGAGGGAATCGATGATGATCCAATAGCATTGACGTGTTTCATGTGGATCAATCACGATCTATAAGGATCACTGTCATTTTGTTTTAATCATTATCAATCCTTAGAGAATCGATAAAAATCCAAAATGAAGTTTTGATAAAAGAAAACTTAGGATTTTGATTGACCAAAAAGATGTTTTTGATAGGCACAAGAACTACTAATGATGAGGGATATGGTCCCTCCATTATTGGAGCAGTTATGGGAGTTTATGAGTGACGAGGATTGGGCCCATCTAGAGGCTATAAGATTTGAAGGGATTCACCATTATTGATATGTCCATCGGGACATCAGTATGATAGTGGCTTTGTTAGAGCAGTGGGATTATATCACCAACACTTTTCAATTACCAATCGGTGAGATGACTATTACAATAGAGGACATCCATCAGATTTTAAGAATACCAATTTTAGGAACCCTTATGTATACTGTTAATGAGGTTGGGTGAGTGATGGTGTGACTATATGGAAAGGATGCATTGGATATCAAATTCATTGCTGGTGGGTTCTCACTCCAGCTATTGTATGACCAAGACCTTGAGGAGAGACTAGTGATTACAATGATGATGTTGGCATTGACCTAATATATGCTACCTGATTCTATGGGAGGGTGACTACCATGGAGTTTCACTAGCATTATAGTAGACATGGTTGAGTTGAAGACTATTTTTGTTTGGGTACCCATACTATTAGGGTAGATATATAGGTAATTATGGTGCTAGTGCACTAAGCATCGATCAGGTCTCGATATCACATTTATATTACATTTCTAGGTGTATGAACACATTCATGTGATTCACCCCATAAGGACCCCATTGATCAGATTCAAAGACATGGTCTACAATGTAAGCTTCCTTCGGTGGAAGGAAGACCTAGTCATTCCTTATATAGATAGGGTAGTGTGTGATCTAGCACACTGTAAATAGGTTTTTAGCATCTTGTAGATGGGGGATGTTATTTGGAGGCCTTATATACACTTCCCAACATGGCTTAGGTCAGATGTGGAGATAGAAGATGTTTCCCTAGAGATATGGGTACATGGACGATGGCTTGAGCACATCGAGCTATTCTATTTTAACAAGGTCCATCATCAATTTGGGCTATTACAGGATGTTTCATTAGCCCCACACTTGTATAGGTAAGATGATACAAAGCTAGAATGGCCTGGCCTTGATACTATAGTGGTTTTGATGGGACCATAGGAGGAGCCTACAACTATTGACCTAGATGACATTGGCTACATTGATGACTACACAACTTGGTTTGCAATTGAGATAATGAGGAGATAGGAGAGAGTAATGAGACCTTGGCAGGAGGTAGTCATTGAGGAGGTGAGGGAGGAGGGTGAGGATAGAGGAGAGGATGAGTAGGATGTCCCTGGTGCATACATGAAGGAGGTACCATTACAAGATGCACCCACACATGATCCTATAGATATTGTTTTAGTTGTCATTAAGAGAGACACACTAAGGGAGTGTACTATTTTGAGGGCAAAGTTACAAGAGGCACATATAGCCCATGATACTTTACAAGATCATATTGCCACATTATAGGGTGATCTTGATAGTTTGAGAGATCAGCATGACCAGGCTATACAAGAGCGAGATAGGTACTTAGCAGAGCTAGAGTGGATGAGATCTACTTTGGTAGAGAGACCAGCCCTAGATATTATAGGATCTAGCGATACTCTTATAGATATGGTACCACTATAGAGGTACAAGGATTTGATTGCTAAGATGAGCTATTCTGAGAAGATAGTACAAAGGTAACTATCAGATGTTCCTCAATTTGCTTCATATATGGCTAGCCACAATGGGTCACAAAGGACCCCTAGGGGGACTACTAGTATAGGGAGTGTAGCGAGCCAATGAGGGGATGATGGGGGAGGTGATAGTATTCACCTTAGTAGGATCAATTTTACTGAGTAGATTATATTGTAAAGAATGAGAGCCACACCTCGTTCATGTTATGACATTTGTATAGACACTTTATGTATATATATGCAAACATTGCTTATGTTTATAGGTGGATTATGTATGTTTGTTTACAGATTTACTGATAACTATGGATATGTAGTGCTCTTATGGATTATTGATGTGATGGATTATAGATATAGATGTTATATATTTTAATTTTGATCATTGCTATTATAAATGTTATGGATGCTTATGGATTGTACATGTTATTTCAAATGTTATATCATGAGATGGGTTTTTACTAATGGATTATGATTATGGATTATGTTACTTTTTGATATAGACCATTATTAACCTTATGGATGTTTATGGTTTCTTAGATGATTGAATGCAAATAGATTATGGATTATGGATTTATGCTTAATGATGATTATGAATTATAAATAACTTTCAATGCTTTATGGCTGTGGTTTTATGGATTTTATTGATTAGAGATTATGGATTTTCTCAACATTAACTTGGACCATAACCAAAAGAGAATCTCTCATACACATGGCCTATGCATCCTTAGCTAGATGATAATAGATACTGACACAACCTTGGTTAGCTAGAGCTTCGACCTTAGTCATTTATTAGGATTATATACTTTTGGTGGGACGGGGGGATGGATTGATTTAGAAATAAACTTCTTCACACCATATTTTGAAATCAAGATTTATCTTTTAGGGATCATTTTTATGCCAATGGGTAGACTGATCAATATGGGAAGCCTATAATTAGAAAGCTGATCAATAGTAGAAGCTTTCTTGTGATGTTACTTTTGATAATTTATTTTATTGCTTTGTTGCTTTTTAAGGCTTTTAAGCAGCATAATTTGAAAACTGATCAATGTAAGAAGTTTTCTACTTGGTAGCCATCCTTAAAGGAAGTGGTCTACATTCTGATGTTTTTGCATAGCTATCCTTCAAGGGACCAATCTTTTATTTGCATTTATATATTTGATTAAAACTGTCCTTCAAGGGATCAGTCTGTTTATTTAGCCCATTTTGATAGTTTTGATTTTCATTGATTACTTGATTTTGGATCCCAAAGATAGTAATGTGAGTTGGCATAGAAAGATGCCTTAGGATAGTTTCCATGAGTTCATTACATGAGGTGATTGTGTTATTGTTGGAAAAACTAGATATATTACATTGTTTAGTTTATTTAGCTTAACAGTTTGGTGATTAGTTATATGGTGTTGGTTAGATGATTAGGTGGTAGGTTAGGTGCAATTGTGGCAAATTGTTAAGGGATTATGGTTTTCCTATAACCAAATATTTTAATGTATTTATACCCTGATGTTAATCAATAATAATATTAAAGTATTCAATATCATTTTCCTTCATTGGTATCAGAGCCTACTCGAGATCATGGTGTGAGTGACGTGAGAGAGGGTTTGCTTACTCATTAATCACTATTCGTGATTTATCTATATGGATCACATTTTTGTATTGAAGGTTTTTCAAGTCTCAACACATATATCATTGCATTGGACTGAGGAAAATCTATGACCATATGCATTAGACCTACCAAAATTAAAATCTGGACAACGTTTCAATTTTAGGCATACATGCATATGCTATCATTGCCAGCACTATCTAACATTCTATGCAAGGATCTTTGAATTAGTGCATCAGAAGTGTGGTGGTGTGAAATTCATCAAAGTACAAATTTATTGTTCTTAACCCACGTCTATCGTTAGTTCTACATTGCCATTTGGTAACTGTGTTTAGATCTATTTCTATTCATCACGTCATCTTCTTTCACCATATCAAAATCTGAGATCCTTCATCAGCATTCAAATCTACCATGCTCAAGTAGGGTGTAGGTGTCTACTATTTTGGATGGCTTCTATAAGCTTATTCAACTTGCCCCAAAGCCATGACTCTTTCAAGCATGCATTGCAACACCTCAATGACCTTCTTTCTTTGAAACCTCAATGAGATCATTTTTTTTAATTAGAGTTTCATATTGAGTCACCAATCACGCTCCATAACTCCTAGTTTATTTTGTTCCACTGGTTCATCAATATATTTTCTATACTAGTGAACCATTTCACTCCTTTTGCCTCATTGGCTTGACTTGGTATATGTTGAATATCCATTCTCCTTTGGTCGTTTGCATGTAGAACATGGGTCAACCGCATTTTTTCAAAGCTAAGTTTGTTTGAAGCTTAATGCTATCTAGTGTTTTATAAGTCTTTTATTTTATTTTGTTTAAAGTTTAGTTTGTTATTATGTAACATTTTAAGTCCTAGGTTATAGATTGAGGTTTTATTAGTTTTGTCCTTTCTTAGTTTTAAATGAGTCTTATAGATATTAGTTTTACCATATTTGATTCCATGTCAAATAGATTAAGAATCAAAACATAGATTTTGAGTCGATAAAGTTTGTCAATTTTTACAAAGTCAAAGGTGTCAATTGAAAATGTTGTCAAAAGAGTCAAGTTATAAAAATTATGAATATTTTGTTTTGGGTCCATTATCAATATTGTCAAAAATTAAAAATCTCTCTTGTGCGGATGCATTACTAGGTGAACCTGACATCTTGAGTCATGTGTTAGTGGGAGAGTTTTTCCATCATAAATGACATGCATATGAGCTTCATCGAGACATCAACTGAGTGAAGCAACTTCATTTATAGGAGGCTAGAGGATATATAGAGGCTGGAGGACATTTGGTGTCCTCTCGTGAGTCACGTACGACGAGGTCACACCATTGCTGTGGTGAAAAATTTTGGTGTGTTTGTTTTATGTTTTTGAGTATGTTTTTCAATAAAGTATTGAGCATTATTTTCTAGTTTGGTACCTCTTGAAAAAGAACATTGTGGGGAGAAAATACACTAAAGTAGTGCTTGGTTCTTGGAAAAGGGTTTGTGGTAATCTGAGAAAGCACTGAAGTGCAGTAGAAACCTCTTGCAACCCTCTAGGTTCGTGGTTAGTAGAGAGAAGTGTTCCTGACACTTTTAGGTTTTTGGTAATCTTGCAAGGAAAAACTAAGGTGTCACAAAGACCTTGAAGCCACAAATATGGCATGCCACCTCAGAAAGTGAGTAGGCTATGCATAGAGTGTAAATATTTTTACAGTGTTTGTAATAAAGGGGGGACCACTATTAGGAAATATGATGTTTGTAAAAATAATTTAATAAAGGAGGGAATGTTGGCAAAACTAGATATATTACATTATTTAGTTTATTTATCTTAACAGTTTGGTGATTAGTTATATGTTTCTAGTTAAATGATTAGGTGGCAAGTTAGGTGCAATCGTAGCAAATAGTTAAGGGATTTTGGTTTTACTGTAACCAAATCTTTCAATGTATTCATACCCTACTGTTAATCAATAATAATATCGAAGTATTCAATATCATTTTCCTTCAGTTATCTTAAAAAATTAATGGCCTTTAAGAAATAAGGAAAATAATGATTTGGGGTTTCTCCCCTTACAGGTGAAACTTATCCATGAGAGAATGTTATGTATAGAGTTGGGGTATTCATATTCAAGGTTGAGGTTATAGTGACTACCAAATAACCACATAACTATCATATCATTATTTGGTATTTTAGGATAAGGGGATATGATAGTATCTGAGATAAGCTAACCAAGATGAGCCAAGATCTATTAACTATGGAAAGGACATAGATGCAATGCATTAATAGGTTCTCCTTCTGATTTACCATTAACAAAAGCCAAATGATATGCCTCGAATCTGTATTTATGGGTTATGACATATGGTCCAAGCCAATTAGGAGCAAATTTACCCCTTTTATTTCATTTCATATTAGTGATATGTTGATTTATTTAAGTACAAGGTCTCCAATGTTAAATTTTCCTTCTCTTATATGTTGATTATATGCTCATTTTAGCTATTATTGATATATACAAAGGTGATCGAGGGTTGTCGTACGATGTTCATCTAAGAGTTTGAGCTGGGATAAATGCTCCTAACAAAAATCTTCATAAAAAATGATGTCTTTAAGGGAGACATGAAGAGAGGTAAATTTGATTGTTAAAGGAAGTATGGCTTCAGTACCATAGACTAGAGAAAAAGGAGTAGCATCTGTACGAGTTTGAATACTCGTTCAATATGCCCATAAGGCGAAAGGGATATGAAGATACCAATCCTTCCCAGATTCATTGATGACTATGGTTGGGATTTTGACTAGGGATTTATTATATTTTTCTATTTGACCATTGGCTTGAGGATAGTAAGGTAAGGAAAAACTTAATTTGATTTTAAATGAGTCACAGTCCCTGGACTTTCTTATTCTTGAAAGATTTTCCATTATCTGTTATTATTTTATATGGAATTCCAAAAAAACAGATAATCTGATGATGGATAAACTCCATAATCATTTCCACCTTGGTCAAGATAAGTGGCATAGCTTCCACCCACTTGATGATGTATTTTATAGTGGTAATGATGAAGCCATGATGCTGAGAGAACTTAGAGTTGATTTGCCTTCTAAGATTGAACCCCCATTGGGAGAATGGCGAGAAGTCCATTGCTGCCTACAAGGCTTTACTAGGGACATGGGATAAGTTTGCATGTTGTTGACATTTTAGACACCTCTTAATGTATGCATAACAATATTGATTCAGAGTGGGCCAATAGTAGCCTAGACGTAAGATTTTTTTAGTGATTGCATGGTGACTAAAGTGTCCATTGAATGACCCATTATGTACTTTCTAGATAACTAAGGTAGCTTCATGATTTTAGAGGCAACGAAGAAGAATGCCATTGAAACCACACTTATAGAGAACACCCCCCAATATAGGACAACGAGCAGTTTTCTATTGGAAGACACGCCTGACACCTTTGGATAGATGGGGAGAAGATAGTCTTGTCGACAAATAGGTAAATATTTTTGAATACCATGGCTCCTTTAGGTTTTCCTTGATATTATTGATATATGAAAGATCGATTCTCATGTAAGAAGGTTGGTTAACTCAATGGATAAGGAAAAATAGCTTGGACTCCTAAGATGAGGATGGGATAAAAGAGGCAAGAGATGCCATAGTATCAGTGACCTAATTAGTTAATCTAGGAGTAGTTTGGATGGAATAAAATTCAAAAGTGGATAAGAGTTGATCAGCTAAGATCTTATATCTTTGGATGATATCATTCTTGCATTGATATAGACTAGTAATTTGATTGACCACTAGCTGAAAATCACCATAGATATTAAGGGATCTAACTCCTAGTGTAAGGGTAGTTTGGAGGCCTATGATCAACACTACATATTTAGCTATGTTATTGGTGAGATAAAAGTCTAATTTAAAATATAAATGCACGGGAATATCTTGAGGAGGGATTAATATAATTCTTTCATCGCTTCCATGCTCACATTTGGACCCATAAGAGAATAGAGTTATTTGATATTCTTGGACTAATTAAGAAGTGGATGCAATAGATTCATCAAGAAATTCATAATTGATCGGTCATTTTTTGCTAAGAGGTGCTTCAACTAGCTGATCAATAATAATCTATCCTTTAACAAACTTTTGATGGAGAAATTCTAGATCAAACTCAGCTAGAAGCATAATCCATCTGGCCATTCATTGATTTTGATAAGGCTTATAATGCATGAACTTAAGGGGGTCGGTATTCATAATTAAGTACATCTTGTGGTTAAGTATATGATGACAAAGCTTAGAGACTATAAGGACCAATGCTAGGCATAGTTTTTTAATATGCAGATAACATGTTTCATATTCTACAAGGGTATGACTTATATAATAAATAGCTTATTATTTGTGATGTTTGTATTGATGGGAAAGCATAACACTAAAGTATGATATGTAGCTGAGATATAAAGGAAGATATGTTGCCCTTCCTTAGGTGGAGGGAGGACTGGAGGTGATAGAAGATAGTCTTTGAGTGTGTTAAAGGCTTCTTGACAATTAGAATCGTATACAAAGTGACCATACTTCTTTAATAGATGGTGGAAAGGTTGACACTGATCAAAGAGCTGGGAGATAAAATGAGAGATAGACTGGAGCTTTCCTTGTAAACTATGAAATGCTTAAGGTTGGATGGAGGAGGCATTTCTATAATAGCCTTAATTTTAGTGGGATCCACTTCTATTCCTTGAATAGAAATAATGAAACCCAGAAGTTTACCCATCAAGACACAAAAAGTGCACTTTTTTAGATTTAGACACACATGATTCTCGAGCAGATGATCAAAGATAACCTTAAGTATGGATAGGTGATCCTTGTAGAATTTTGACTTCCTAAGGAGGTAATCTACATAGTCTTCGATAATTTTGTGGATTATGTCATGAAATATATAAGTCATGGCCCACTGATAGGTGGATCCTACATTATTTAGGCCGAAGGGCATAAAATGGTAGCAGAAGGTCCCCTAAGGAGTAATAAATGCAGTCTTAAGTTGATCTTTTAGTGTAATAAGTGTTTGATTGTAACAAAAAAAAATCCATAAGGGATAAAATTTCATGGCTAGCTGTCAGGTCCACTGATTGGTTGATGTTAGGGAGAGGGAAATCATCTTTTGGACAAGCAAGATTTAAATCATGAAATTTAGTACAGATGTGAAGTCCCCCTATAGGCTTAGTGACTGGAACAATGTTGGACATCCATTGAGGATAATCAATGGGTTGAATAAAGCTAACAAATAAGAGGCACTATAGTTCCTCTTTTACCAAGAGTGTGACGTAGTGATGCATTTTATGGAGATTTTATTTTATCAACTATGCATTAGAAAAGGTGACAATATTATGGATAATGATTGCGGGGTCAATATCAGGCATATCGCTATAAGACTAGGCAAAGGCCTCACTACGATCTGATAGAAAAGTAGTAAAATCTTGGTGTTTTTATAAATATAAGGCTTTGCTAACTTTAATAATCTTTAAGGTTTCTTAAGACCCGATATTAATATCAGAAATGGGTTTGTTTAATAATCTAGATGTTTCAAATGGAAGAGAATTATGTAGATAAGAGTTTTCAACACCCAAATGAGTCAAGATTGACTCATCATCTTGACATTGAAGAACATGAATGGTTAGCGTATCATGTCCTATTAATTTAGGATATGTTAAAGGTATGGTTTAGGGTTCACCACCATGATGAAAGATGAGGGGTTATATGGATATTGAATTGACTAAAAAAAAGTTAGAAGGGATGGATACAATGTCACTGGTCGAGGAAGAGGTATCAGATGATGAAGATTGCACTTCTTCTTCCAAAAATGGTAGAAGAATGGATTCAGGAGAGGATTTAGAATATTTCTCAAATCCTAAGCCATGCTTTTCATGTGGTTTTTATAAATTTCCTAATGCAACATCGTGGGGACCCTGCTCATATCTACCCATGTTGAAGCCCTTCTAGACATAATGATAAAGGTAGATTTGTGTGAACTAGGGTTTATTGAGAAATGAAAAATTGGATGTAAATGGCTTAGCATGGGTGATGTTTTTAGGTATTGGGGTGGTTTGATCGATTCCACCATTTATCAAGTGGGTATGTAAGAAAGGTGGCCTAAATGGGATGAGCTCACTTAGGTTGGGTGGATACATGGTTTTTTTGTCAGGATGACCATATTCCTTAGGAGTGGGTAACAGTTTAAGGGTTAATAGCTGGTATTCCTCTATTGAAAGATGTTGCATCATGGAATCAATGGACTCCTAATATGGTAATTTTGAAGCAGGAATAGTCATGCGAGTTGAGGCTTAATTAGATGATGAACATGGGATTGTGTTAGGTGAGGGTATTATGACATCGCTTGGGCAAAAAGTGAAGTTTTGTGATTTTAAGGGTTGATGATTGACAAGGATAATGTGGACCTAGCCTTCATGTTAAAAAGGCACCAATGGATTATGGAGGGGATATATTGCATCACATGAATCCACAGGCATCCTAATAAAATGTAATATTGGAATTTCCCTTCTATGACATAAAATAGTTCATGGAGGGTGTGAGAACCTACATAAATGGGAAGGATGACTGTTCCTACTATGGGTACTACTGTGTCATTGAATGCAAGGAGAATTGTTGGGGATTAGGAAATAATGGTTTCTGGTAAGTGCAGCTATTGGAAAGCATGTGAAGAAATAATATTGATATTGGCCCTATTATCAATCATAACTCTTTTAGTCTGAGCTTGATTTATTTGAGCTTTGATGAAAAGTGGGGGATCTTAATCTTCAGGTGATAAGGGAATGACCTCGTAATCAGTGAAAGTAATAGCTGACACTATTTGAAGGGCCCCTATAAATGTTGACAATGGTTGAGGCTCATTTGGCTGGACCTCAATATCCTAGAGAGCTTCTCTTATTGCTTGTTGATGGTGTGGAGAGTTTTTGATAAGTTCATATAGTGAAAATTTTACAGGCATTTGGTGGAGTTATTTTAATATGGAGATTTGTACTAACTACTTGGCTTCGGTCGAGGTAGTTCCTGTAATAGAGACTTTAGGATTTTGTCTAGATGGTTTAGGTGTATTAGGGGTAGAAGCTCTTGTAATTAAAAGTTTAGATTTATTGGGGTTTTGATTTTGAGAGTGGGTGGCTATATGGATAACATTGATGTGCCATAATGGAGGGTCTGAAGAAGCCATTGACTCTTCATCACTTTCAAGATCAGCAGGATTATCAGTGGGTGAAATATTTAGGATGGTGAATTTTTGCTCAGGAGTCTTATTATTTAGATAGTCAATTAGTAGATCATCATCCTGGACTAGATGTTGGATCATGACCTTAAGAGCATTATAATTTTTTGTATCATGTCCAACCACTCTATGATATGCACGTATCTCCCAACTCCTATACCAAGTAGGTCTTTGGAGGTGAGGGTTAATGGTTCATATATATGGTAGCATAATGAAGGATGTATCTAACGATTGTTTTAAGATTATAGCATAAGGTCCTTTCAAAGGGTCATTTTGTGGTCTTATAATAGGTTATGCAATCTCTTTTGGCAAAGTATTGATCATTTGGTTTTGACATTTAGATTTTATGGTAGGGATGACCTTAGGCACCTTTTATTTTAATTTCTCTAGTGGGCCTTTAGTAGAATATGGTGGATATCAGGATGGAGGTGTGGTTTTTAATGGAGGGAGACTTTTTATTTTCCCATGTGTTTGAATGGAAGAACCTATGATAGGGGAAATCCCTTTGAAAGATGGATGAGGACCTAAAATGGATGACAAAGATGATACAAAAGGGGTTGCCCTTTGTTCTTTCATGTGTCGAAAATAGAGTGGGTGTTTAGACTAAGTTTTTTGTCTTTTGACGTCTGAAAAAGATCGACCTTGACTTGAGGATGGGTCAAGGCTTTCTTTGGTGGAATACCAAGACGATTATCCTAGATATCAATAATAGGATCTTTACCCTTTCCCTTAGTAGCTTCAAGGGAAGGTGTTATGATAGAGGATGATTTCAAAGGGTCTTGGTATCGAACGAATTGATAGGATCCTATTATATTGTGATCTAGGTGCATACCATGAAGAGGTTCACTAAGGACCAAAGCAGTGAAATGTTTGACTCTAAAAGTATCAAGATGTTTATTTGTGACATCCTGAGTAGTGGTTTCATTTTCCACTTTAGGAGATTCAATTCGGGAAAATGAAAGGGATGGCTCACGTGAATGACCCCATGTAATGAGATCATGGATCTCTATAGTAGTTTTAGGAGTTGTCTCCATAATTTTAGATTGACTTACATTGAAATCATCTCCCATGAGGAAATTTAAGACTAGAAATTTATCTGGAGCTTCTTTAGGTAATAAATGATTATAGATTGTATAAATCATATGTGTATCTTGATTTTGTGTTTCTCCAGGGTTAGCTTAGACTATGTTTGATGTCAATGGATGGTTTGGAAACATCTATCTAAAAATATCTAAATATTGGGTGGGAGGAGCATTTGGATTATCCAACTGAAGGTCCCCCTTATCGATGAGGTTATGTACCAATCATTTAAAGGATTGACATCGTTATATGTTATGTCATATTACCATGTGATAAGCACAAAATTCATCCTCTTTATACCAAGTGGGTTTAGGATGCATATCATCAACCAATTTAATCAGAGCAATTTAATCAGAGGGAGCTCAAAAATAGTCACTTGTAGAAGTTTATCCAATATAGAAGAATAAGGCTCTCCTAGAGGAGTATATTTCCTAAGGGAAAATGAGTAGGGCCCCTAGGTGGCTGTGTTTGAGAAGTGGATCGTCATGATTGATTAGGTGTTGGAGGGGGAGAAGTTTTAGAATAATAGCATTTGCTACCCCTTTTGGTTTAGGATTATTGTTATTACTTTTTGAGGGGTTGGGTTTGAAGTTCTTATTGCATAGCTTAACTTTTCCCTCTTCAATGCCACAAATTTTGAGTTTATGTGCCATGATAAAGGCTTCGTTAAAGTCTTAAAGGTTTGAATTTGTAACATAGATTAGATATGTTTTATGCATTAGCGTGAAAATAATTCAATTAATTTAGGTTGTGGCAAGGTAAAGGTTAACTGGTTGATTAGGCTATGCAAACAAACTACAAATTCTGATATGGATTCATCTTCAAATTATCAAATGGCATATAAATCTGTGATAGTCACTTTTTGAGCAATGTTGATCGAGAAGTGATCTAAGAAAATTTGGGCCAATTGCCCAAAGTAAAAGAGTGAATGTTGATGGATGGAGCTATACCAATCTAATGCAGCCCCTACTAGTGACATGAGAAATGCCCTAAGTAGTAATGCATCATCATGTGCTATAAGATAACACACATGTCAAAGGCTTTGAGATGCTACTGGGGATCTTCCTTATTTTGAAACTTAGTAAACTTGGGAAGTTCCCATTTCAAGGGATACAATCAGATAGGAATAGATAGGTGGATAGGCTCATTACAAGTTTGCTCATATGTGAGCATAATATTGTGTCCAAAGGTGGATGCTTCCAAATTAGCCATCTTATTCATAAGGATGTTTATGAGGTCTGCTTGGATGTTATTCTGAGGCACATTCCTTAAGACACCTTGCTAAATATTTTGATAATTTATAAAGGGAGTAGATAGGGGTTGTGAGGAAGGGTATCCAATTGTAGTGGAGATAATGGGTTGGGATGCCACCATGTATTGTGGAATCTACAAAGGAATATTTTACTACATGAAAGATTGGAAGTAAGTGGTTACCAAGGGCTACAATGGATCCATTTATTGGGTAGCCAAGGAGACATATTGTTAGGGAGGTTGCATTAGATGGATTTTTTGTGTATGTTGCAAAGCTTGAGAATTGTATGCTAGACTTGTTTTGATAGGTGGGAGACTTACAGGGATTGACACCACTAATGTTTGGGGAGGAATAATAGATATAGGCTGAGTGGTATAAGAATTTTGAGCCTAAGTAATGGGGGTTAGAAAATTGGTAGATACTATGGATGGTTGGATTTTTAAAGATTACATCATCTAGGTATTATAACTAGATGGAAGAGAGTCGGTGAAAAGGGATACCATGGCCATGGTAAATCCATCAGTTTTCTCAATTCCGTCAAAAGGCATTCTGTATAAATATCAAGAATCTTAGGTATGGGGGGAAGGAGGAATGTGTATTGATTGATTACTAAGGTGGTAATTGATAGCAATAGGGTTATTGTCCAATATTTATATAAAGGAAGGATCTTCTTGAGAATAAAAGTGTGGGAACATAGGATTCTCTAAAGACTCAGGGGTAGAGGAGGGACGAGGTGTATGTTTCATAAGAAAGAACATGATACCCACTTCAGATTCTTTCTTTGACTATTGCCTAGTCAAAACCATGAGATGGAAAAGAAAAGCAAAACTAAAACAACCTTTTTTTTTTGAATTATCTCGCTTTTAATTGTGGATGAAAGATGCACAAATTACAGTCGTTCCAATTTTTTTTTATCTCTCTCATTTTTTTAAATTTTAAGATGTGAAAAGAAATAAAGAAAAAGGATGATGAGGGTCCTAATAAATGGTAATCTAAGGATGGTTTTGGGTGTTTTATTTTGGTGCTCAAAGTAAATCTATATTGGTACCGGTATGTGGCTTGGTACTTTGGGCTTGCTCCCCTCATGTCACAATCCCATAGCCAATGTGGGTGCTTAGCCAAGATATACCGATAGTCTAGAGATTATACTCAGCGAGAGAACTGAGTTGGTCATCCCCTTGGTGGTGAAATCCAAGTGGGATTGCTGGGAAGAAGGTTGCCACGAGGTGATGAAATCCCTATCGATTTCCTTATGTCAAGTGTTTAGATGAGTTTGTTGTGACTGTGATTTGTCTTGTGTGTGAAAAAGTGATGACTATGATGAATTTATCGCTTAGATTATTCTATGTGAATTACTTAAGTAGGCAAAAATGAATGTAATTTTATTTTAACCTTAAAAAGGAAATAAAATGCAAACTTGATATTCTTTGGATGAATTCACACAAAGAAAGGGAAAGAGACCAAATTAAAAAAAATGAGTTTTAATAAGAAAGATGAGACCTGACCTATTCCACCGAGTGTTCTAGAATGTTTGAGTATTTTTTTTGGTTTTTTCAATGTGGTCTAACTAGCTACTAAAAACAAAGTGTTTGTTCATCTATTTGGAGTTGATATGCACTATTAAATTGTATCTTAGTCCCCATATTCCTATACAAAGTCCTCCAAAAATGACTTATAAATTTCATGTTCTTCTCTAATGTAATGGTTTTTGGAATACCATATAATCTCACAATATCTTTAAAAAATATTTTGACAACTCTAGAGGAATCATTAGTTTTATTACATGAAATAAAATGAACCATCTTGAAAAAATTGTATCCAACAACAAAAATTAAGTCATTACCTCTCTTTGTGTTTGGTAATCCCAACACAAAATCAATACTCAAATTTGTTCATGGTCCTCTTTGAACTAGTAATGACATGTACAACCTTATATTTTGTGCATGTCCTTTTGCCACTTGACATATCCTGCACCTTGCAACATATCTTATCATAACTCTCTTCATCTTCAGCAAAAAATACTTCTCCTCTGCCAAAGCTATTTGTTTCTACCACTCCCTCCAAATGGGATTTTATTTTTCCATCAGAGTTTACCAAATATTTCAATTTGTAAACATAGTTTGTAACCTTCCATACATGTCCTCATTGGTTTATTTCTATTTTCCTAATTTCTTTAATTGAAAAATGCAGATAGCAATTGCAGTACCATGTCCCTAAACTTTCGGAAAACAATTATCATAAAAAATGAAATGATTTGGTTGGACAATTTTAGGCAATTTAACCCCCAGTTAACAGTAACTAGGGAAATTGATTAAAACTCTTATTGCATCTGTAAACATTCAAAAATTACAAAGATATAACTTACATATTATTTTCATTGGGTGGCAGAACAACGTTGACTGAAATAAAAGATAGAGGCAAAAATAATAGTACCTCCGATAGGAACTACCAATAGAAGCTTATTTTTTTAAAGAAATTAAAAATGAAAATTGTACCCTCGCCCTATTTGCAGTAGTCAATAAGATACATATTTCCCTTTATGCCAACTAGATGGCAGTCCAGCAAATGATAATATGCATTTTTCATTACTTTAATTAGAAAAGGACGCCTAGCTTAACAATCAAAGCTTTTTCTTTGGTATTAAAGAACGTCATCTATTAATGTAAAATTTTACCAATTATTTGTATGTTTGGCCTTTCGGTTCTTTTATTTATTGATTTGGATTTTTTGTTTGGGGGACTCGAAGTCTTTACTAGCATATTTTTGGGTAGACATTTTTATTTAACCTTTATTTTTTTTATAAGATGAAATTAACATTTTTTTGGTTTAATAATAATAATAATAATTAAAAAAAAAAAGCTTTCAATTATTAGTTTTGAAGAAAAACATATATTTAAAAATTTAATAAAAATTTTTAGCATGAAATTTAATGTTCAAGATACCACATTTAACACCAGAATAATAAGTTCAATACTTTTGGTTAGTTTTGGTTAGTTTGACACATTTTAAATAATAATTTTCATTCATCTAAAAGCAAATAATGATTTAATAATAATCACCTTGTGTCACATGTCATCAATAAGTAGAATTAAATTTTTTTTATAACAAATATTTCTTATCAACACTTAATTAATGAAAAGTTAAAGAGAACTTTAATAAAATTTTAAATGTCCATCTTCAAGTAGCTCCCAACACATTGTAATAGTTTGAAATTTATTTCCCCCACATTTCTTTAGAGATAAGAGTGCATTAGACACGAGTAGAAATCTCTCTAAAAATTATTCGATAAATAAATTGAAAACCTTTAAC
Source organism: Torreya grandis (assembly GCA_037957365.1). NCBI lineage: Eukaryota > Viridiplantae > Streptophyta > Pinopsida > Cupressales > Taxaceae > Torreya > Torreya grandis. Next base: position 849,232 of record JARHVA010001045.1, on the reverse strand, counting down.
AGAAATTTCCTAAAGAAAAAAAAAAACTTTAGAAAACTTGTTTGTGAATGTTTCTTCTTTGCATTTCTTTCACCAGAAATTCTATAAATTCTTTAAGGTTCCAACACCACTATCATTTGTGAGACCCTTACTCAAAAATCTAATATATGATATATATTTATTTTATTTAAAAAAAAATCATCAAATTTATTTAAGATATATAATTTGATATATGTAAACTTATATAATAAAATAAAAATCAATTATTTACGTAAAACTTAATTATATTTTTGCATTAATAATATTTTAATATTTCATAACTAAAAAGGTTAATTTTATAGTTCAAAAATATTGTGTACAAATACAAAGTGCAGCGTTTTAACCTGGCAAATGCACTTTGGTTTCTCAAATTTGAATATTTTTTTATGGATTGAATCAAAGCCACATCTAGGAATAACATATGCATATAATTGATACATGCAAACTTGGTTCTTATTCGCATAATTCCTTATTTAATTCTGAGATTAAAGGTACCAGTGTTTTTAATAGTGTGGTTGGATACTCTTCTTGAGTAGATGTCCATAATTAGATCTTGTAACCAGTTTTTAGTCGATAGAGAAGATTATCATATTAATTTACTTTGAATGTTAAAGTTTATATTGATCAGTTAGTGTTTTTTTTCTAATTTTTAAATAAATTGCAGTATAGAGCATGTTTGGCATTTGATTGAGCCTCAGGTTACCTCATCGGAAATGTAGATGCTAAGGCTTGAGCCAATTTTAGTTGAATTAAAATATCTTTGGCACTACCAAACACAAAGAAGCATCATCTTACTTCAAAATATGAGACGGGTGACCAGAATCCCTATAAACTCACCTCAAAAATATTTTTGCAATAGTAAAATCTTTGAGCGGCTGTTAAGGCTTGCAAGCCACTATCGTTGTGGAAAAATATCAAAACAAAATAAAAATCCAACTACTGACAAAATGATACTAGCAAATCAACTTGCAAGAAGCATCAACATTAGAGATACTAAAAACAATGCAAATTGAAATTTTCCAATATTTAGCGAGGAACACACCTATGTTTAAAAAAATTGAATTTACTTAGAAGTTCACTTCCAGAAAAAGTTAGATAAACAAAACAATGCATTTCCTTACAAAAAAGTGCATACAAATGATCTCAGCGACACTGACATAGGGGAAGAAAGTTGTTGCTTCTCAAACCACATGCGACACTGACAGTGTTTCACCAAATGTAACATGGTGGTGTCTCAGCTGATCAGTTCACCATTGCCAGCATACTCCCAAGTCTGCATCAAAAAACAAAAGCTCTCGAACAGGGCACACCACATATTGACATCAGGGGACTGCAAAAATAGCCACGAAACTATTTATTCAAAGCAGAAATAGTTGTGAGGCAGTCATGATTTTAATCTCTATTCTCCTGCATTTTAAAAATATCAAATTAGTGTATGGAGATAGTTTTTGGAGTAGTGACCAACATTATAACCTGCATCTTCAAATCGGTTTTGAAAGAGGTAAGCCACTACACCAGTGTAGCTGAGGATGCTGCACGCCTAGAGAAAATAAAGAGTGAACTGAACCGCAAGGGAAGAGATCCTTTGGTAGATGTCAATAATTGGCTGCCACTCTCGAAATTAGCGGAAGAAGCATTTTTCCAAAAGTGGAATAGTTGTAGAAATTGCTGGAGCAGAGATTTTCCCCAAGTGTGAGCTTCTGGGCGCAGTCATTCAACAGAATCAGTTCACCATTGCCATCATACTCCAACCCTGCATAAACAAAGAGGTCTCGAATAGGGCACGCCCCATGTTGACGGTAGAGGAGTGCAAAAATACGCAGTAAACTGTTTATTCAAAGCGAAAATAGTCTTGAAAGGAGAGGTGGGATTTTCAAAATTTAAAATTAGCCGAGAACAATAAAATAAAAACGGGAACGGAAAGGGAACAATAAACGGAAACGGCATGACAGTGGATGGTTTAACGGCAGTAGATAGGTATGATGGCAAGTCAAAGTGCCGCACAAGCACGGGTTAGGAACACATTGGCTAATGACCACCTCGCAAGCTACAAATCCCTTTGTAATCGATGTAACTCATGTAAATTCAATAACTGCCCAAAGTTGGGGAATGTGTATGACATGGGCCCTCTAGTATACGATATCACCTAAAATAGCTTGCCATTGCCCCTCATCATCACCACCCATCATCATCACTGTCTGAATCACTTTTAAATCGTACACCACTTATGAGTTTTGTATGGTGTTGCACTTTATTCCATGGGTATTATTATGAGATCAATATATTGGTAGCATAGATGAACAAAAGTTGCAATATATACTTTGAAACCTCAATGTCTTGTCTCCACATCAACAACATTGCAATGCTAATTTGAGTCCCACATTAGATGTGAAACCTTCTTGAAATCATATCTTCCTCATGTTTTCCTCATCAACCCTTGACAATAGCAAACCTCTAATTAAAGAATTTGTCACTTTGCAAGCTGCATACTCCTTTGTAATGGGTACAAGTCATTTAAGGGAGATTGGAAAATACATGAAAAGGGTTGGGACAGGGTATTGAAGGGGATGTGCATGTGTGTGATTATTATTGGGTGTGGCCACTATCAACTTTGACATGGGGAGCCCATATTGTATGTAGTGAAATGTTTTCATTGGCAGCGGATTTCACAGTAGATTTTTCACACAAAGGTTTAGAAGTGGAATGTTGATGATTGTCTATGTAGATCACACCTAAGTACAATATGGAAATGATTTTTCATCAACCACATCACACCATGTTTGAACACCTCAGAGAACGGTTGAGAAAAATAATGATAAACAGTCAGAGCATTTACAACTTTAGTATTGATATTGATTGTATGTACCCATGTCCACTTCAATTATATATTGAAATCCCAAACTCAAAATTTTAAATTGCTCTTGGTTATTGTATAAAAAATAATATCTCCATTACAATCATAAAGACAAAAATTGATCACCCACTGTTTGCTGGAAGGAATGTATAAGTGTTTTATTTTCATTTATGTCGTATATTCCCCTTTTAAGTATACAATGTGAACATAACACAATATATAGAGGGTCTCCTTGTTTCATGATTCTCTAGTGGATCTCATTCATTATGAAGATTAAAGATATTGTGTTATTCGTCAAAGAGATGATATGATATATAGAGGGTCTCCTTGTTTCATGATTCAACTTCATACTCATTTCTCCCACTTACAATTTTGTTTGGTTCCCACACATCACATCTAATGAGGACCATCTTTTTGATACATACAAAACAAGAACAACCCCTCCCTGGCATATGGGTGCATTAACACAGGTCCTAGAGCTCTCCAAGTCACTCGGTATTCTCCAGCCTCTCCCAAGTCTTCCCGACCCTTGTTCATTATTTTTTAGCTTCTATATAGTATTCCCAGGGTTTGTAGTGAGTTTCACCCTATGCATAGAACTTTGTGACAATCAAATTACTGTTGAATCAAATCAATGTTGAATCAAGCCACACATCCGACATGGAGCCATGTCATAATCAAATTAGTGCCCATGATGTCTTCGTCCACCCTTGACAATAAAATATGGTCAATCAAATGTGTCATCACCCTATGAGCTACAAACCCATTTGCTATGTGTGCAAGGCATGTAAATCCAAACAATTATGCTAAATCCAACATTGATTTATGATATGGACTCTCTAGTGTATGGTACTAAACATAATATAATATTAAGTACCATATATTTTGTAGTTATTAAACATTATAATATTATTTATAAATAAATATTATATTTATATTTAATATTATATATAATAAATATATGTAATAATATAGAACAACAACCATAATAATAACATATAAAATATCCCGTATTATAGGGATTCATCACTGCTCCTGGAAGGAAAACGAAAATATTGATGATCATCCTATTAATGCTCACATTAGCATTGGATGACACTAAAGGAAGGGTCTGAGCCCCATAAAGGGCCTTATGAATTTACAAGGTACATTGCCACGGGCACTAACTCTCTGAATTCCCTATCCATGTATATGGCACAAGGTTCTTTCCATATGCTACCATGCAATGGAACCCGTAGGGGCTCATACAAAACCTATCCACACACACATTCACCGATTTAAGTACCAAGTACATTGTGTTGTTATTCTCCGCTACCACATCAATGCTTTTCAAAGCCTTTCCTAGAGAATAGGCTTCGTTCTAACTATTACTTCTCAAGCCTCATGAGGACGTCCCCTGTCACGTTAGAGGCATCTTTATAACCCTTAGCAGGATCAACATCTTTATATGTTGAAATGAATCTATGCAATGACCTCGCCAAAGAAATGCCTCCGACATAATTATATAGCAATATACATTTTTATTTTATATATATGATAAAAATGTATATGGGCCGCTTAAAACAAGGGGTGGAAATACAATAGTTACATTATATTTCGCATATCAATAAATAATCTTAACCATTTTCAATCCAAAATCCTGAAAATTCAGGAAAATGATATTTTAATGTTCAACGATTATCCCTATGCGTCGATATTTTAATCGAATGGTGGAGGTGAGCTGATGCATTTGGATGAAATAAAAAAAATTGAAGCAAGACAAATAAGGCACTGACAGCTGGAACAAACAGGGACAAGTTGAGAGAGGTTTATAACACGTAGTATAAGGCGAACTGGTGGTATCTAGGCATGGTTATAACTTTTCTTTACGAGTAGGGGGTGTCTAAATCTTCTCCTTAAGCTCCAATTTAACCTAGCTTAAGATCGATTAAAAGCGTAATACGAACTTGGACTTTAAGTCGGACTAGTGTTTGCAGCCTAACTTTAATGTTGCAATTTGAAGTTTCGAACATTTATGTTTTTTACACTCGACTGACTGTAATGTGACTCCATTTTAGTTCCTGGGTAAATAATCATTTTATATTTTCGATCGTTGTCTCCATGCAACAAACATAAATGCTAAGTTCGATTACGTGGAAAGAGAAAAATACATTATTTTTTTTTTTGGTAAAAGAAAGAAATATGAGGATAAGTTTGATGGGTAAGTTTATCTAGTATTTATAAATTCAGATAATCAGTTACAATTTTTTTAATATTTAGTATTTTTTGATATGAAATTTATGATTTGTAAAGAGTGTGGACGTTATTAGATTATAAGTGATGGTTAAATTTATGAGAGTTTGATTGAATGAATTGAAAAATATCTGTCGAGAAACATGTAGTTTTAGGCCACATTCACCAAATTCAAGTTTGCGAGTTTGCACATAGTTAGAAATAATTCAAACCCTTAAGTTGCATGGTACATTTTCACCACTAACTTCAATATAAAAAAATGGATACTGGTAGTTGTGGAAGAAACATGAGCATAACCAGTATACACAAATCCCTCCAACCACTACTCGTCATCCAATGTTGTTGATCAAAATAGTGTAACTAGAACACACAAATCCTTTCGATTGTTGCTTGTCATCGACTATGATTGACTAAAACTGTTTTGACTATTTGGACCTCGACTACTTATGTCACAACCTTGCGACCTCTCGCCTGCAACCACGTCGACCTAACCACTCTTGCTACATATACGATTTGAAATTTAGTTGTCGCACTTCCTATTATCGACTGCCCAATTAACACTGCCCAAAAATATTTGTATTTTTCTACTTAGACAATACACGAAACACTTTGTGCATACTAGTTAAACTCTTCCGTAAAAAAACAACTCACCAAATTTGATGAGATCCAAGAGAGCATGCAAAACAAGAACTAAAACAAATAAATAAGAACTGAACAATTGGTACAGCTATTTCTTGAAAGAAAGAGATTTTATTGATCTTCAATTTTCCTTGCTTACAATGATGCGCCCTTAGGGTCTTTAAATAGAATTGAATACAAACAATAATTAGAAAATAAACTCAAGACTAATTTTAGTCTTTCCATGCAAACTAACTCTCTAACAAATTCTCTAACAGTTTAACTAACTGTTTGTTAACTAACTGAATGCTTAACTAACTGATTGCTCAACTGTCAGTTTACTAACTAATTGCTTAACTGCAGCTAACTGCTTGCATGTGTAGAAATTATCTTGGGTTTCTAACACTCCCCCTTAATTTCTACCATTTACAATTTTAGCATTTACAATGCCTAAATTTTGTCTCAAATAATCAAAGTTCTCTTTTGGTAATGCCTTTGTAAATATGTCTGCCAATTGATCTTCAGATCTGCAGAAGTCTAGATGGATTTCTCCATTGTTCACTAACTCTCTGATAAAGTGAAATCTTGTATCAATGTGCTTGCTCCTCTTGTGAAACACATGATTTTTTGATAAAGCAATTGCTGATTTGTTATCACAGAAGATTGGTGTTGACTCCTTCTGTGCTTGTAATAAATCTTTCAATATTCTTCTCATCCATGTTGCTTGACATGTTGCTGATGTCGCTGCTACATACTCTGCTTCAGCTGATGAAAGTGTCACTATAGGTTGCTTTTTGGATGCCCATGTGACCACACCTGTGCCTAAAAGAAAGGCATATCCAGAAGTACTCTTCCTATCATCAACGCTACCTACAAAATCACTATCTGTAAAACCAATCAAACTAAAATCGTTAGTTGTGGAATATAAAATTTCATAATCTGTAGTTCCTGCCACATATCTCAATATCCTTTTTCCAACTTGCCAATGTGAGTCTTTCGGTGACTCCATGAATCTTGAGATTAAACTAACCCCATAACTGATATCTGGTCTAGTAGCTGTAAGATACATCAAACTGCGAACTAGTCTTTTGAATATTGTAGAATCAACATTAGACCCCTAGTCTTCTTTGTTAAGTTTAGTCCCTGTAGCAACTAGTGTAGGTGCTAGTTTACAATTCAGCATCTTAAATCTCCTTAACACATCCTTTGCATATTTAGTTTGACAAATAAAAATTTCTTTCTCTGATTGTTCAACTTCTATTCCCAAAAAATACTTCAGTAATCCCAAATCTGTCATTTCAAATTCTTTCTTCATCGCTGATTTAAAAGTGTCTACAGACAAATTTTCAGTAAACATCAAATCATCAACATATAAACACATAATCAAAATCTGACATTTTTTGTTAATTTTTGTGTACAAAGTAGGCTCACTATTGCTTCTGCTGAATCCATTGTTTAACATATATGAATCAATCCCACTATACCATGCTCTTGGTGCTTGCTTAAGACCATAAAGAGCCTTCTTCAATCTGTAAACTTTTTCTTCATGTCCTTCCACTTCATAACCTGTGGGTTGTTTCACATACACTTATCATCTAGAAAACCATTCAAGAAAGCTGATTTTACATCCATTTGATATACATACCAATTATTTTGAGCAGCTATTGCTAAAACTATTCTTACAGTACCCAGTCTAGCAACTGGTGCAAATGTTTCATTATAATCAACTCCATGTTCTTGTGCAAAACCTTTTGCTACTAACCTTGCCTTGTGCTTTTCAACATTTCCATTTGCATCAAATTTAGTCTTATAAACCCATTTGACTCCAATACAATCCTTACCTTCAGGTAAAATAGTTAGATCCATGTTTGATTTCTTTCAATAGTATTCAACTCTTCTTCCATTGCTTTTAGGCAATGTTCCTCATTAACTGCTTCTTCATAATACATAGGATCATGAGTGAAAAGAGCAAAATTTGAAACCAAATCTAATTTCTCTTATTCTTGATTATAAATCTCATTCAAATTTATCATTTTCTTACCTTTAATTCCTGATCTTAAAGTAGCAAGAGTTGGATCTGATTCATCACTTACTTGTGAATTTGGAGTAGGGTGACATGCATGACTAGATGATTCACTTTGTTTAAACCTTCTAGGTGTTCTTATTGGTGTGCTTGTGCCTGCTTGTGGAGAGGATTGTCCACCTTGCAAATTTTGTTCTTCATAAACTTCTTCTTCAATTTTTGGAATTGGTGCTCCAACTGTGATGGTGCTACCATCCCATGCTTCTTCTTCCTTAAATTCAACATCTCTGCTAATAATCACTTGCTTTGAAATAGGTTTATACAACTTATAAGCTTTTGACTCTTCACTATAGCCAATAAAAATGCATTTCTCACCTCTATCATCAAGATTCTTTCTCAATTTAGATGGTATAAGAGAATATGCAACACAACCAAAAATTTTGAAATGATATACGCTATATTTCTTACCACTCCACGCTTTTTGTGGAATTCGATCTCTAACACTTTTGTTGGGCTTCTGTTCAGAATATACACTACACATGCTACTGCTTCTGCCCAATATTCATTTGACAAATGTTTGGCCTTCAACATGCTTCTTGCCATTTCCATGATTGTTCTATTCTTTCTTTCTGCTAAACCATTATGCTGTGGTGTGTACCTTGTAGTCAATTATCTTTTGATTCCATGATATTTGCAAAAATCTTGAAATTGATTAGACATATATTCACCTCCTCTATCTGATCTGAGCACCTTGATATAACGACCACTTTACTTTTCAACCATTGCCTTGTATTCTTTAAACTTTCCAAAGGCTTCAGACTTATTTTTGAGAAAGTATATCCATGTCTTTCTGCTAAAGTCATCAATGAAGGTTAGAAAATAAGTACTACCTCCAAATGATGGAGTTTGCATTGGTCCACATAAACCACTATGGACTAACTCCAATATTACCTTAGCTCTATATGAGCCTCCTACTGGAAAGCTCTCTCGACGCTGTTTTGCTAGAATACAACTGTCACATGAACTTCTTGGCTGTTCTATTGGTGGTAAACCCTTCACCATATTTTTTTCTGTAAAAAATTTAAACCTCCAAAATGTAAATGTCCATACCTTAAGTGCCATAACCATGATTGGTCTAGATGCATGGATTTGAAGTGGGCTTCCTCTTCTCCTTGGATGCACTGAATATGAAGAGGGAACATCCGATTCTTGGTCATCTCCACTTTTCCTATCAACCTTTCACTTGGAAACTTGTCCAATATTGTGCAAACATTATCCATAAAGGATACTCTATAACCTTTCTGTACTAACTGACCAACACTCAAAAGATTATGTTTTAGTCTAGGTATAAAATAAACATCAGGTATAAACCTTCTTTCACCATTCTTGGCCAAAACATTTATGACACCTTTACCCATGACATCTACTATGATATCATTTCCTAATTTCACTTCTGATTTTACAGAATCATCAAGACTAGAAAAAAATTCTTTATTCCTATCATATGATTACTGCATCCACTATCTAAGAACCAAATATCTATAGCTTTTTCTTGAGTAACATTACAAGTAAGAAACATGCTTCCAGGGTTAGAACTAGATTCACCTAGATTAGAACTAGATTCACCTGTGTAATTAGCATTTTGCTTGTACACATATCCTTGTTTACTTCTGTAGTCACTTGCATAATGACCATATTTCTTGCAGTAATAATATTGAACATTAGATTTATCAAACCTCTATGAACCTTGTTGGAAGTGATTGTTGCCACGTCCTCTACTTCTGTAGTTTTGATTATTGTTCTCACCTTCATCTGGATTGTTCCTTCCATATCTGCCTCTGCCTCTTCCTCTGAAGCTTGACTTGGCTCTTCCTCTTCCTCTGCCAAATGATACCTGTGACTTGAATGCATTCTCAAGCGAAGTATTGTTATTCCTATTCATTCTAGATTCATGTGTTAACAAAGAACCCATTAATTCATCCATAGATAATTGTTCCAAATCCTTGGTTTCCTCAATAGCTACAACTATTGCATCAAATTTACTGGGTAAACACATGAGTATTTTTTCTATGATATTCTGATCCATGATAGATTCTCTATTAGATCTAATTTGATTCACTATATTCAACACTTGACCCATAAACTGGTCTATAGATTTTGATTCATTCATTTGCAAATTTTTAAAACTTCTTCTAAGGGATTGCAATTTAGCAATTTTTACCTTTGTATTACCTTTATAGGTATTCTCCAAGATTTTTCATGCCTCTCTGGATCTTGTTGCTGCTGCAAGTCTGGAAAATATAGATTCATCCAATCCCTATTGGATGACAAATAAAGCTTTTGCATCTTTTTTCTTGTTCTCTTTAAGCTCGTCTTTTTGTGCTCGAGATAATCCCAGATGGGCTGCCTCGTCCTATGGTTCTACAAAACCACTCTCTACCAAATCCCATACATCTTGTGAGCAAAATAAAGTTCTCATCTTAATTGCCCAAAACTCGTAATTCTTACCATTGAAAACGAGAATTTGAGACTGTGAAATACTGTTATTCATTGCCATTTCTCACGCTGAAATGACTTTCTGGTTTCTATTTTTGAAACACAGTCATCGACGTCGATTACAATACCGCGGTCAGTCGATAATACTACCGATGTTGGTTTACTCTGCCAATGTCGGTCTGGAGTCAACCGATGTCAGTGTCTGCGCTGCTTGCTGGAAATTCCTATGCCCGACTGCTTCGCTCTCCTTTCTTTTTGTTGCCTCCCTGTTGGCTGCTTTCCTTACTAGGATCTGATACCAATTTGTTATAATCCAAGAGAGCATGCAAAACAAGAACTAAAACAAATAAATAAGAACTGAACAATTGCTACAGCAATTTCTTGAAAGAAAGAGATTTTATTGATCTTCAATTTTCATTGCTTACAATGATGCGCCCTTAAGGTCTTTAAATAGAATTGAATATAAACAATAATTAGAAAATAAACTCAAGACTAATTTTAGTCTTTCCATGCAAACTAACTCTCTAACAAATTCTCTAACAGTGTAATTAACTGTTTGTTAACTAACTGAATGCTTAACTAATTGATTGCTCAATTGTCAATTTACTAACTGATTGCTTAACTGCAGCTAACTGCTTGCATGTGTAGAAATTATTTTGGGTTTCTTACAGCAACCACGTCGACCTAACCACTCTTGCTACATATATGATTTGAAATTTAGTTGTCGCACTTTCTATTATCGACTGCCCAATTAACACTGCCCAAAAATATTTGTATTTTTCTACTTATACAATACATGAAACACTTTGTGCATACTATTTAAACTCTTCCGGTAAAAAACAACTCACCGAATTTGATAAAAATTCATACCAAGCAAGCGATGTATAGTTCTTTTCTCTCAACTTTTAATTTTAAGAGGTTTTATAATTTTACTCTAAGATTTTCAAAATTTAAATTAAAATAAATTAATCTTAACCAAAAGAAAATTTGCTAAATAGATTTCATAGTTTGTAAAAGATTTTTTTCTAATATGCCAAGAACTGCAATTCAAAATTAATCTTTGGTTTCTTAACCAAAGAAAATTTGCTAAATAGATTTCATAGTTTGTAAAATATTTTTTTCTAATATGCCAAGAACTGCAATTCACAGTCGTCGTTTAAGTATCCTTTAACCATCTGAGCCAACTTCCACATCCACTTGCCAATTTCAATTTTATTAGTTTCCAATTTGCGTGTTCGATAAGTGCAACCGGATATCTCTTATTTAAAGGAGAAATCAGAGTCTACGATCTTCCGATGATTATTTGGATGCTACAAGAATTACTTCTCTACCAACTTAGAATAAAGAAAGACATGCAGGAAACATGACATGCACAAACAAGATTAATTAGAGATGAGAACTTACATAAGGCACGACATGAGAGTAGATTTATGTGAAAATGAAGAACATAGTGTTTTACCATAACATTGAGAGGAGGGGCGTTTTAAAGACAGGATGTTTTCACCATTATAAACTGAAAGGTGTTGACAAATGTAGTGGTGAATTTTTTTTGAAAACAATAATAGCATTTAGTATTTCACTTACAGACTAGATTAATAAAATGGTTTAAATATGTCTTTAAAGTTCGCCAATACATAGGTTTGTGGAAGACAATGGTTTGAGAGTGTGGAGCCAAGAAAATGTGCTTGTAAACACACTTTCAAAATATGTGGAAACTATTATTATATTTCGAGTATATTTATGGTAGTTATAGTAATAGAAAATATAGGTGGTATTAGAGAAATTGCTGGGCGTAATCAATACATATAAATTTGGTATATGTTGGTGTGGCTTTTTCGAATTCATCATCATCAATGATTTTGGAAATTTGTTCACGGTGAGTTTGCTGTTAGTTTACCTTCAAATAGTAATCAGTAGGGTACGTAAAAAGTGACATATATGGCACATTTATGTGACGATATGATTATGCATATTTCTTTTCATATTTATCATTTAGTATTTTGCATTTCAATTAATTATTTGAATTTTGATGTCATCATTCATGATAGTAATATAATTATGCATGCTAAGCGATGGTGATCCCATGAACCCATACGGGGGCCTTTTATCTATCCCATGAACCCATACATTCAAACCCATTTTGTCACTGAACACATTTTATAATCATAACTAATTTATATTTGAAACTATTTTCAATTTAATCAAGCTCAAACTGAAGTGAAAAGAAGAAAAACTATTTATATGCAAAAAATTTCCAAAATAATTTTCTTTATACTTTTAATACATAACATTCAATGAAAACATGATTTATTTGACATAATGTCTTAATAAGTATAAAGATTTTTTTTTCATGGAAGGGACAACCATGAAACCTATTTAAATGTAAGGATGAATCAAATTATAATATTGACTGCAAATAAGCAGAACAATTTGTGGAAAAAAAAATTGAAAATTTCTATTAATAAAATGGGAGGCCACTTTTTAAAAGGGTATTCATGTGTGTCTTTTAAGTCAATGTTAACTTGGTTTAAGTTATTACGAGATTATGCTTGTGGCATTTGACAAAATTCATCTTCATTGTGTGCTCTCGAGATTTACTTATTTGATGTTTTGCTCATTTTATTTAGGTTCTTCTTTAAGACTTGTTTCATTAAAATTTCCCATGACCACAAGGTTTCTCATAGGCACTTTATTTTCATGCTATGCACTTTTGTATCTTGGAATGATGGCAAAGTATAAAACATTTAATAAGACAAGTTAAACATATGAAGTGAGCTTGTATCTATAGTCCATGCTACTGTGGTTATCGAACTCATGGTGTGGACTACGTGATGTGCTTGTCAATTTAACATTAGTGTTGATTGATTTATATTATTTTCCATTTGTCTTTTAATTTTCAATTGTTTTGGAAGTAATAAAAAAGTATTTTTCTTGGTGTGATCTTTTTGCAGTTATCAAGTTTGAAGGTGTAGACATTTATTTTTGGTAAAAGTTAATTTTTTAGTCTTTTTTTTTAATATTTTCATGGTTATTACATGTGTATAATGATATGTTATTAGCACTTCTACGAATTTATATTATTCTTAGTTTATAATTTAATTTAAAAAAAAAAATGAAATGTGATATATTTTTTTTCTTTTATTATTTAATATTGTCTTTATAATATGTTCCAATAATTTTTTAATAATGGTTAGAAAATTATTTTAGCTATATTTAGCAAAACTTTAATAAAAATGATTTAAAATAATTTTTTTAAAATTAATGATTTGAAGGTTTTGTAGTCTATAAAATTATCAGAAAAGTTTTGAAAAAAATGAGTTGTTTATAATTTTCTATCAATATTTTAGATTACAAAATCAATTCCATCATCATGTCGCAGGACATAACTCTTCTAATAAATTCAATTTCAATAACATGGTCTTAAATAATGATCATCAACTATAAAGCTTGAACATGATGTCATAAGAGAATCTAATGGAGTGATGATCAACTCAAAAGCATTACAAATATAGGAGGTAATGATAGTGGAGATTTGAGAGTAAAAATTAAGAATCTATAACTATTAATATTCTTTACCCTAATAACATAGTTTATAAAATCAATTTCAATATTAATAGAGGCCTAAAAGTAAACATTGATGATGTTGCAATTGAGAGTTAATATTAAGTTTTAAATGAAATGTGATATTTATTTTTGTCTTTAATATTTTTTATTGTGTAAAAGTATTCAAATACAATAATATTCCTAGTTAGTTAACCAAAGGTACATAGGAAGGTTCATTTTATAGATGAAAGATAGACATGTCCTCACATCTTCATGAATGTGGGATTGTGTTCCCCAATAAACTTTATTACACACTTAAGTGATACTTAAACAAACTAATTAAATCATGTACATAAAATTAAATAATGAGAAAAGCCTATAATAACGTGAAAGACCTGCAATTCAAACAAGCATTTTATCAATACATATCACATCAAATCCTCAACTATGTCTCTATTACCTCAAAATTTTAACCTCACCAATGTAAATATCACATAGTATATGTAATGTGTGTATCAATGAATATACAAACATCTTTTATGGATAAAAATTATAAATTCTCAAATCAAAATTGAATACTATGTACCTACCCAATAAACTGATTTACCTCACAATGCACTATAAATAATCTAGTGATTTGTTGCTCTCTAGTCCCCATCATCCTGACTTACATGCACATTATTTATATAAAAAATATTAAATCCTCTTTATATTTTCTTCTCCAAAATTTTAAATCTTATGAATAGAAATTGCTCTTCATATGGGCATTGGTCTCCCTTACCATCACAGAGAGCAACTCAATATGTTTTTATAAGGCCAATAAGTGTTTGGAAGGACATTAGGAGAGAAAACAATGAAAAAATATACAAATAATAAAAATCATCAAAGGACATACATGGCACTGAAGGACCTTTTTCTCTATTAAAACTCCCTTTGAAACAACCCTTGCATATTACTAAAAAACCTTTCATTCAAATGGCAAGGACAAAACTTTAGGTATTAGGGATTGATTTTAGGGATACCACTGCTATCCATGGTGCTACTACTATTGAGTATAAATCTTTACATTTTTACACAAGGATGGAATAATGCATGGAAGGAATCAATGCTAGAATAGGGAGGGAAAATTTTTACACATTACCCTTCCTGTGAGCAGAGAGTAACACCAAAAATCATGGAAATATAATTTAGAAAAGTTAATATATTCCTTAACTATAATAAATTATAATTTCCCTTCTCACTTTTGTCTCAAAACACCCCCTTTGTAGTTGCATCCTTTTCTAATCATTTTAGATTGGTTTAATTTTTTGATTGTAGTGCGAATCTCAGTAGAGAACTTGTAGGGACTTTGAGGAAAACATTTGTCCATGTCCCTACTATCATCTTTATGACACTTATTTTTTCTATTATTGATATGCCACTGATTAGATAATGAAACTAAAAAAAATGTCAAATCACTAATAATGTGAAATAGGCCACCATCGACAACATAACAACTCCTCTTTTGCTATTTTTTACAATTTTACTAATGTAAAGAAATGGATATTTTTATGGGGTTTTGATGGTTACTTCAAGTGGATTTTATGTAACAACATCAATTTTCCATAAATATTGAGAAGAAAACTCCCAACTATAAATAACAGTAATAAGTGTTTTATAATAATAATAAGGGTAACATTAACAAACCATGTAAGTGTTTTTAGTCTTTGGTTTTAAATTTTTGGAGGAGTAGGTTATCTAAGGTACAAGTCAAGTAATAATAGTTAGCTTTCTAAATTCTTGTTAGAACATTGTGCATCTCCTTTGAATTTCTTCCCGTAGAAGCCGAGAAGCCAACCTTGATGTTCTCAAGAAGAATATAACTGAGGTCTATATCTAGCCACAAGATTGCTTTTGTGGGTTTTGCGACATCCTGAAGTGTAAGAGATATAGCAAAAAAATATATATAATAGAAAATAAAACAGTTGCAGATACCAGATTGTTACGACAATCAAAAAGAAATTATTTAATCTTATTAATTCTGCATTGCAAAAGTATTCGAACAGGTTCACATAAATAGAGTAAAAGAACAAATAAAAATTGTAAATAAACTAAACCTTAACTGAAGTTGTGCATGTAATGCTAAGTTATGATTGAGGCAATGAAACATGCGGATTGCGTGCATGATGGGGGCAAACAAGGAGTTTGGAGAAATTAGCTTCAATTTTTAACACTTCCCGTTAATTTCTACCACTAACTACTTCAACATTTACAATGCTTAAATTTTGTCTTAGATAATCAAAACTCTCTTTTGCTAATGCCTTTGTGAATATATCTGTCAATTGGTCTTCAGATCTGCAGAACTCCAAATGGATTTCTCCATTATTCACTAACTCTATGATAAAATAGAATCTTGTATCAATGTGCTTGCTCTTCTTGTGAAAAACATGATTTTTTAACAGTGCAATTGCTAATTTGTTGTCACAAAAGATTGGTGTTGACTCCTTCTGTGCTTGTAATAAATCTGTCAATACTCTCCTCATCCATGTTGCTTGACATGCTGTTGATGTTGCTATTACATACTCTGCTTCAGTTGATGAAAGTGTCAATATAAGTTACTTTTTGGATGCCCATGTGACCACACCTATTCCAAAAAAAAAGGCATGTCCAGAAGTACTCTTCCTGTCATCAATGCCACCTGTAAAATCACTATCAGTATAACCAATCAGACCAAAATCATTAGTTGTGGAATATAAAATTTTATATTTTGTTGTTCCTGCCACATATCTCTATGTCCTCTTTCCAACTTGCCAATGTGAGTCTTTTGGTGACTCCATGATTCTAGAGATTAACTGACCCCATACATGATATCTAGTCTTGTAACTGTAAGATACATCAAACTACCAATTAGTCGTTTGAATGTTGTAGAATCAACATTAGACCCTTTGTCTTCTTTTCTAATTTTGGTCCCTGTAGCAACTGGTGTAAGTGCTGATTTACAATTCAACATCTTAAACCTCCTTAACACATCCTTTGCATATTTAGTTTGACAAATAAAAATTCCCTTCTCTGTTTGTACAACTTCAATGCCCAAAAAATACTTCATTAATCCCAAATCTGTCATTTCAAATTCTTTTTTCATTGCTGATTTAAATGTGTCTACAAACAAATTTTTAGTGAAAATCAAATCATCAACATACAAACACACAATCAAAATCTGACCTTCTTTGTTGATTTTTGTGTATAATGTAGGCTCACTATTGCTTCTGCTGAATCTATTGTTTGTCATGTAGGAATCAATCCTATTATACCATGCTCTTGGTGCTTGCTTGAGACCATAGAGGGTCTTCTTCAATCTGTAGACTTTTTCTTCATGTCCATGCACTTCATAACCTGGTGGCTGTTTCACATACACTTCTTCATCTAGAAAACCATTCAAGAAAGCTGATTGGACATCCATTTGATATACTTTCCAATTATTTTGTGCAGCTATTGCTAAAACCATTCTAATAGTATCAAGTCTAGCAACTGGAGCAAATGTTTCATTATAATCAATTCCATGTTCTTGTGCAAAACCTTTTGCTACTAACCTTGCCTTGTGCTTTTCAACCTTTCTTTTTGCATCAAATTTGGTCTTATAAACCCATTTGACTCATATGCAATCCTTACTTTTAGGTAGATTAATTAGATCCCATGTTTGGTTTCTCTCAATGGCATTCATCTCTTCATCCATTGCTTTTATCCAATGTTCCTCATTAACTGCTTCTTCATAATACATAGGATCATGAGAGAAAAGACAAAATTTGAACATAAACCTAACTTCTCTTCTTCTTGATCATAAATCTCATTCAAGTTTATCATTTTCTTACCTTTAAGTTTTGATCTTAAAGTGGCAAGAGTTGGATCTAATTCATCACTTGTGAATCGGGAGTAGGATGACATGCATGACTAGATGATTCACCTTGTGCTAAGCTCCTAGGTGTTCTTATTGGAGTACTTGTTCTTGTTTGTGGAGAGGATTGATCACCTTGAAAATTTTGTTCCTCGGATTCTTCTTCATTTTGGGGAATTGGTGCTCCAATTGTGATGGTTTTATCAATGCTTCCATCCCATGCTTCTTCCTTAAATTCCACATCTCTACTAATAATCACTTTCTTTGAAATGGGGTTATACAACTTATAAGCCTTTGGTTCTTCACTATAGCTAATAAAAATGCATTTCTCACCTCTATCATCAAGTTTTCTTCTCAATGTAGATGGTATAAGAGAATATGCAATACAACCAAAATTTTTGAAATGATACACACTATGCTTCTTACCACTCCAAGCTTCTTGTGGAATTTGATCCTTGACACTCTTTGTTGGGCTTCTATTCAGTATATATACTGCACATGCTACTGCTTTTGTCCAATATTCATTTGAAATATGTTTGGCCTTCAACATACTTCTAGCCATCTCCATGATTGTTCTATTCTTCCTTTCTGCTACACCATTCTGCTATGGTGTGTACCTTGTAGTCAGTTGCCTTTTAATGTCATGATATTTGCAAAAATTTTGAAATTCATTAGACATATATTCACCTCCTCTATCTGATCTAAGTACCTTGATGTAAAGGCCACTCAACCATAGCCTTGAATTCTTTAAATTTTCCAAAGGCTTCAGACTTATTTTTGAGAAAATATATCTAAGTCTCTATGCTAAAATCATCAATGAAGGTTAGAAAATAAGAACTACATCCAAATGATGGAATTTGCATTGGTCCACATAAATCACTATGGACTAGCTCCAATATTATCCTTGTTCTATATGAGGCTCATACTAGAAAGCTCTCTCTATGTTGTTTTACTAGAATCCAACTTTCACATGAACTTCTTGGCTATTCTATTGGTGGTAATCCCTTCACCATATTTTTATTTTGTAACAAATTCAAACCTTCAAAATGTAAATGTCCATACCTTAAATGCCATAACCATGATTGGTCTAGATGCATGATTTTGAAGTGGGCTTCCTCTTCTCCTTGGATGCATTGAATTTGAAGAGGGAACATCTGATTCTTAGTCATCTCCACTTTTCCTATCAACCTGTCATTTGGAAATTTGTCTAGTATTGTGCAAACATTATCCATAAAAAATACTCTGTAACCTTTCTATACTAACTATCCAACACTCATAAGATTATGCTTTAGGCTAGGTACAAAATAAACATCAAGAATAAATCTTCTTTCACCATTTTTTTGCCAAAACATTTATTACTCCTTTATCCATTACATCCACTTTATTATCATTTCCTAATTTCACTTCAGATTTTAGGGAATCATCAAGACTAGAAAATAGTTCTTTATTCCCTGTCATATGATTACTGCATCCACTATCTAAGAACTAAATATCTCTAGCATTTTCTTGAGCAACATGACAAGTGAGAAATAATCTTCAAGAATTAGAATTAGATTCATTTGTGTAATTAGCATTCTGCTTGTCCACATCTTGTTTTTTTCTGCATTCACTTGCATAATGTTTATATTTTTTGTAGTAATAAATTGAATGTTAGATTTATCAAACCTCTATGAATTTTGTTGGAAGTGATTGTTGCCACGTCCTCTATTGTTGTAGTTTTGATTATTGTTTTAACCTTGATCTGGATTGTTCCTTCCATTTCTACCTCTGCCTCTTCCTCTGCCAAATGATACCTGAGACTTGAAAGCATTCTCAAAAGAAGTATTGTTATTCTTATTCATTCTGGATTCATGTGTTAACAAAGATCCTATCAATTCATCTACTGATAATTGTTCTAAATCCTTGGTTTCCTCAATAGCTACAACTATTGCATCAAATTTGTTGGGTAAGCTCCTAAATTTTTTTCTATGATCTTCTGATCTGTTATTGTTTCTCTATTAGATCTAATTTGATTCACAATATTCAATACTTGACCCATAAACTAGTCTATAGACTCTGAATCATTCATTTGTAAATTTTCAAAATTTCTCTTAAGAGATAGAAATTTAGCTATTTTCACATTTGTATTACCTTTATAGGTGTTCTCTAAGATTTTCTATGCTGACTTGGATCTCGTTGCTACTACAACTCTAGAAAAAATGGATTCATCCATTGCCTTTTGGATTAAGAATAGAGCTTTTGCATCCTTTTTCTTGTTTTTTTTAGCTCTTCCTTTTGTGCTTGAGTTAATGCCTGATGGGCAACCTCATCCTATGGTTCTACAAAGCCATTTTCTACCAAATCCTAAACATCTTGTGAGAAAAATAATGATATCATTTTAATTGCCTAAAAATCATAATTCTTACCATTGAAAATGGGAATATGGAGCTGAGAAATACTGTTGTTTGTTGCCATGTCTCAAGCTTGCATAGTCAGAGATTCAAACTAGGTCTTACTCCTCATCAGGTTTGGCAGTGGATGGAAAACACGCCCTTCTCTTCGATGATGATTCTGCAGCTGCATTCATAAATTTAAAAGAGGTGCTAATGCCATGGAACAATGACCAAAATCATGTGTTAGATCTCTATGATGTCAAGCATCTGCTTCAGGATCTCTTCGCTCTCAGGAGAATGCGTTCTTCTTCCTCTGATGTCAGCCAAGTGAAACTAGATCTAGAGCGCTATAGAGACCTGCACGACCCTCTTCATCATGAAGCATCCAAGAGGCAGAAGTAAACCTGGGCTCTGATACCAATTTTTGTAAGAGATATAGCAAACAAAATATAACAAAAAATAAAATAGTTGCAGATTCTAGATTGCTACGGTAATAAAAAATAAATTATTTAATCTTATTAATTTTGCATTGCAAAAGTATTTGAATCGGTTCACATAAATAGAGTAAAAGAACAAATAAAAATTGTAAATAAACTAAACCTTAACTGAAGTTGTGCATGCAATGCTAAGCTATGACTGAGGCAATGAAACATGCAGACTGCGTGCATGATGAGGGCAAACAAGGAGTTTGGAGAAATTAGCTCTAGTTTTTAACATGAAGAGTGTTGGAAGGATCAAGAAATAGTCAAAACTTCTTGGCTCCACCATCATAATCCACCCACGCGTCCCATATGAAGCCATTGTTAAGACTCACAAATCTCCCGTCCAACGAATATTTGACCTGGGAAACAATGGTACTCACATCAATTCCCAAATGGTTGTCATCCTCATCAAAAGGAGGATTATTGAATGTGTCAAACTCCACTGCAACTATTTGATTTGCTAAATTACCATCAGTAGTTTCGTTAAACAGACCAAGCCATTGGCCGTATGATTCATTGGTGGCTCCCAGTCGAAAGGCGTCATAAAAAATGTGAATCCATCACCATATACCTTACCACCACCTTCCTCTCTTTGGGCCATTGAAAATTTGAAGTGGCATGTAAAATTGGCAAGTGAATGAGAAGAGTTTGAGTTTTTCCATAGTGGAACTGATTTGTTATAAGTTGCCATGCCAAAGCTCCAATTGGAGCTGTCGTCAATTTATAATGGAGAGAGTTGTATGATTGCATTAAGGTCATCATAGCCAGCGGTTCCAAGCACAACGATATAAGTTGAAGGAGGGAAGGTAAAGTTGAGACTTCTTGCATGCGCTCCCAAATTAAGCATACTAACAACATAGAGCAAGAAGATGAGAAAAAGGTTTGCCATCTGTTGTCCAGAGGAATGTGAATGCAATTGCCAGTAATGCGACCTATTTGAAAGGGTTGACTGACGTAACAATTGAGGAGTTTCCAATGCCGTGCAGGCCGTCCTTGTCCTATGCATTTCTATGTTCATTTACCGATCTATGAGATTTAAATCGTTTGAAAATAACAGTAATAAAAAAACAAAAACAAACAATTAAAACAAAACAAAAAAAACTACCTAAAAAAAAAGAAAAGAAAAGAAACGAAACATTCAAATTGTTTTATGTTATTACAATTTTAATCATTACTTTTTATTTATTTTAAATTTTTTTTGGATGATAATATCAGCATCCTTTAACCCTAACAATGTGAGTATTTTAAGTATTTTTGTTGAGTATACTCTTTTGGTTGGCATCATTGTTTGTGATAGAGAATAATAAGAGAAAATGGGCCCTTACCGTATGGTACAAAAGGATTTGATAAGTAGATCAAATCAATAAAGATAAAAGAATATTTGAGGAGAACAAAATGAGACAAAGAAAAAGTTTCAATAAGCCAAACAACTAGAAAGCCAATAAGCTAATTATGAAAGAGATTATCAAATAATGGAAGCCCAAAAAATTCATTCAAACTACCTCTAACCAATAACAATAATCACATCACATTAATAAAGGCACTTTCATTGTATCTGCATAAAGTTCTAGATATATTATATGATATTGTTTTTAATTTTTACATATCAATTTTCAAGTTTATGCTATCAAATTATGCTTGTGATGTTTTTTTGTTGTTACCATCTAAGATCTTTGGCGCTTGGAATGTTTTTTTTTTCATTCCTTTCATTGTAACCAGAGCAGTAGGTTTTACATCCATCCATTTAGGAGTTCGTAGAGGTTGATGAAATTTTTTTTATTCCAATTTTGTTTTAGATATTGCAAAGTTTTTTTCAAAAACTTATGACTATCTTGCATATTAGTTTTCTCCTTAGAGAAGTGTTTGATTCAAAAAATTATTTCACTGCTAGGAGGACTTCAAGAAGTTTCCAAAAAGTGATCATAATAAGGATTTTCAGCAGTATCCAAGGAGATATGAGGCTCTAAAGTTGACCCTAAAAATATTTTTTCTACATATTTTTTATGCAAGATCAAGACAAAAAATCAAATAGTTTATTCAAAGTGAATAATCAGCATGGAAGATTGATCTATGTGGCCACTTGTTCATTTCATTTACTACAAATTTCCTTCAAATCCATTTTTTCCAGATCTAGCAGAAAGAAATTAAGTTTTTTCAAGCATTCAATATTTTTTTATGTAATTTTTATTTTTGACCCATCTATGACAGTAAAACATGTACAAACTATAACTTTTGATTGGGTATGTGCACGAAGTTGGGGGACAATTTTGTGGACATTTCCACTAATGCATACACATTATGACAATAATGCATACATGTTATGGTCATAACACACACTCATTATTTGAATTTAGGCTCATAATCATCAAACCTAGGAATCTTTATGCACTCCTAATAACACGTGTGTGTTCTTAATAATGTGTATGCATTACTAATAACATACACACATTATTAGGAATGTGTACACATTATGAAGAATGTGTATGCATTTTTATTATTTTTCACCCAAAAACACAAGAACACTTACATGAATGCATTATTTAATTGACGCTGATAGTTACTAAAATAAATGTTAAGTATAAGTTTACATTTATTAAATTGATTTTAGTAAGTATAATAAAATAAGGTCACTCTACATCTGATAGAGTTGGTCTCACAATTGAACACCTTAAGAAAAAAACTAAGGTTCGTTGTAATGATTTTTTCACAATAACTTGTTTTATCTAAAATGGAAACACACAATTGAAATAAAACTTTGATTACAATAACATGAAAACTCAGATCTAGATAATATACAATAATACTAGAATTTAATTCAACCAGGCATGTGTAATAAGTATAATAGTAATAATGAGATTAAGGGTTAGAAAAAACATATATTATTTTTAATTCAACTCTAGATTGTCACTATTTCCCAGATTTGTCTCGGTCCTACAACTCAACTTTGTGTTATGCTTATTTTGGATTTTACTTTTTTTTTCCCTAAACACTAGCATTAGATTTAGGACACTAATGTTGTTGCTAATATCTTGAGTTTGATAGTTCAATCCATGCACTATAACCAACCCAAATTATTCTTGAATATATGTCATTACCTATATTTCATATTTTTTCATTTATCTTCTAACCATATTGTATGCAATATTACTAAGACAATAAAAACCTACCTTCTTGCCTCTTGAACATGAGTGACTCAATGAAAATTGACTAGCACATGAGTTGAGCTAACTTTAGCAACCCTATTATTGCTAAGTGTTGCCAACATATCTATATAATAAAAATAGAGACTCATAATCACATGTATTTCTCCCTCTTAGGTGTATGTGTGTAATGTGATTGTGTAACCATATGGTATTTCTCTTATTGTAACTCTTGCTATAAGCAATACAAGTGTAAATTGATTTTTTGAAAAACTTTAAAGTTTTTCTCTATCACTTTAATATAAAGTGTGATTCATTAGATCTTGAATAAAATAATGTGTATGTTACTTGAGAGGCTTTCTTGATGATCATAGGCTATGAAATTTTAATTATGAATTCATACCTAGTGACATGAAAAATCTTAAAATAGAAAAAAACATATGGGCCCTTACAAAAAGTTATCAAATCAAAATAGAGAAGAGAATAAGGTGTTACACTACCATCAAATTTGGGATGGTAACATGGATGATAATGTCCTAAATTAAATGGTAGTGTCTAGGGACATGAAGATAAAAAGTATCAT